>CM069914.1:115563144-116305360 GCA_036172215.1 Camellia granthamiana
TTGTATCGGCCGCTCGAGCGGGGGTTTGTGCGCTCGAGCGGGAGTCTGTGAGTAGCGCTCGAGCGGGGTTTTGTGCGCTCGAGCGGAGAGTCTGGTTTAGTACGCCGAGATTCACCTTTTTGGTCCACTTTTTGATTTCCTTTCTCCCTCTTACTTTGTCAAAACCTCCATTGGAGAGCACCTCACTCTAAAACCTAACTTCTCTCTTAGGATTGATCTAGCCAGGGTGTTTTGCTCACCTTAGGTCTTCACAAAAAGGGTGTTGATCGTCGAGGGCATCATTTTGATCCGAATAATTTGGCGTTTGGAGCACTTTGATTTCGGGTCATCTTCTCTATTTGGGCTTTCCATTTGAGGTAGGGATTCTCCTTGTTCTTTTGCAATACTTCCTTTATAGATAGACATGTGGTAATTTTTGTATTGCATGAAAAAGGTATCATGTTGGAATTGTTTGAAAATCATGAGTAAACCTAGGGTTGGTTGAGTTGAGAATGGATTTGGCTTCATTAATGATTCTTTTGGTTAATTAGTATGTAAATTAACATGTTGTGGTTGAATGAGAGAAAAGCCCTAAATTATATTTAGGTTGGGTAAGTCAAAATGGGATTTGTTGACTATTGTGTGTAAATCTTTTTATCAAAATGAGTTGGGTAATCGTGTTTAATGTTTAAAGGATTAACCATGGTGTGGAAATTGGTTGGTTGAGAACAAGGGTAGTGGAGTTGGTTTTGTGATAACAAAAAGGAAATGAAATTGTTTTTCTGTGAAAAGGAAGAAAGTATTTTCGAAATAAGTTCAAGAATTGGATTGTTGAATTCTTGTTAGTTATGTGTATGTGATACGCATGTTGGAATATGCCTTGTGTGCATGATTGTTGACGGCGTTATATGCCGGGGATATGCCTTGTGTGCATGATTGTGGACGACGTTATATGTCGCGCTTATAATCAAAGGTACCGGTACCTTCCAGCTAGCGCCTGGAGAACTGTATGCGCTAAGAATAAGAGGTGTCATACCCTTCCAGCGAGCGCCTGGTAAACTGGCAGTTTGACTTACTATGCATATGGCTAGTAGAGTGAAGTTGGTTGTAGTTGTTTCAGTATATCTTTGACTTACTATGCATATGGCTAGTAGAATGTAGTTGGTTGTAGTTGTTTCAGTATATCCTTGGCCTATTCAGTGCATGGCAGGTGGAGTAAAGTGTAATGTTGTTGCTTCGTTGTAACTGAAAATATCATGAGCTTGATTGGTTACCGTTTGGAGTACTGAGTTACTCCATCGGTTGATTGTATACATGTTGGAGGGTTGTAAATTTACATTTTTACAAGTTATACATGTATAGTTATGATAGTGGTGGAAACAAACGAAAATGTCATATTTGTCTTTTGGAAAGTGTAAAGGAGAATGAATGTTTTAAAGATAAACATGTGTGAAACGGGTACATCTGTGTATGTATGGGAAGGAAAGAGAGTATCGAGCTTAGTGAGGTTATTTCCTAAGTGATTGTTAATATCAGGAAAGATTGGGAACGGGAATTAATGAAAGGAAAACGAAAAGGGGAACTAGTTGTAACGTTGAATGAAATGGTTGTTTTCGAGGAAAGTTTATACATATATATATATTTTGTGTAAACTGTCACATTACTATTCTAGTATGAGAATGAGGGTTCATGATCATAGCTATCTGTAAGTTGTTATTGTTAAGGATCATGTTGAGTTCCCTACTGGACTATATGTTCATCCCACGTTGTTGAATCTTTTTCAGGTGTTAAGCAGGCTGAGCTGCAAGATTTGGATCTACTTATTTATTGGCCACGGGGCCTCTGTTATGTTGGCGGAACGCTATTGTTGTGATAGGGTTATACCCTTCTTCTTGTACCTTAAGTGATGTAAGCCCAAGGGCAATTTGTTAAAGTATGTTCATGTCATATTTACTTTGCACACGAATGAGAGTATTGTTAATCCCTTATACAAATTGAATGTGTGAGTCTATTTCCACATGTTACCTCTGAAATTGAATTGAGTTAATGAATTTGGTAATGACTTCGAGTAATAAAAAGTGGGGCGTGACATTTTTGCTTGAGATTTAGTTGGTTTGTTTACCAATTTGTAGTAGCAAGTTTTATTTGCTTGTATCATAAGAAGAATTTTTATGCATGTTTTGGTTGTAGCAATTTTTAAGTTGCTTGTAAGTTTGGAATTTGGTTTGGTTTTCTGTAATAGAAACCAAAGTGTTTAGCCTTAGCTAAAGAGTAGTTCTTATTTGTTCAAAAATGACAACTAAGACGGATTTGGTTTCAAACCTTTGGGGTTTGAGGAAGTCTTTGGGTTTAATCATTTTATTCCCAAAGTGTTGGAAAACCATGTTTGGAGAAAGTCTTTGGTTATAATTTGATTATGTCCAAAGTGTTTTGGTTTGAAAAAAGAAACCAAATTTTAGCATTAGCTAAAATATCTCTGATTTTATTCAAAAATCATGGGCTCAGTTCCGGGAGTACCGGTTAACTTTTATGAGTAGTGTAATTCTGGTAGCAAATTTTATTTGCTTGGAAATCAGTTTGTTATAACCTGGTTTATCCCTTGGAAATCTTAATTTTAAAATTGTTTCCTATGAACTAGGAGTCAACATGCTCTTGGATGTTTTTTCAAAAGGTTAACTGGGTTTTAAGTGGGACCGATGTGACCCCTCCAGTTTTCCTGGAAACATTCCTGACCATGTTCGATTCTAGGTTAAATGGTGAGACTAGGTTCGAATTAAATTTCCATCTGAGGGATTTTCTAAGGGTTAAGTTGAATTTCTAGAATCACATAAGTGAAATTCTGTTGTGATTTTTCAGACATGGCTTCAAAAGGTGACAACAGAAATGTTGTTCGACCTGACAACGTTAAGCCTTATGAGATTCTTAAAAGAAGATCTAGAGAGATCAAGTATGATTAAAGGAAATCATAAGATTACATGATAACATTTCTGAATTAATCAGAGGCAATTAGTATGTTATCCTTGTGTCAATTATAGCATCTATGATTGCTATGTGACTTTGCTTGAAAGCAAAGATGAGACAACCCGTTAGGGTGGGTGAATATATTTTTGAATTTTTTAAATTCCAAATATATTCTTAAATTGGTGGCTCCTAGTGAGTACAAGATCACTAATCACAGAGATAGAAAACTGGTGGTTCCTAGGAGGTGTTAGACCACTGGCTACACAGTTATGAGGTTGTGGTTCCTAGTAGTGAACAGATTACTGATCACACGTCAAGACATCATGGTTCCTAGTAGTGGAGAGGCTACTGGTCATATGTCAAGACATGATGATTCCTAGTAATTTGATCCTATGTCAGAACGTTGTGATTCCTAGTAGTAAAGTGACTACTGATCACAGGTTAAGACATTGTGATTCCTAGTAGTAGAAAGTCTACTGACCACATGCTGAGAAATTAGTGATTCCTAGTGATAAGACTACTGGCCAGGTTATGAAGTTCCGAATAGTAGACTATTGAACACTGGATTTGTGTTTCCTAATAGTAAGACTATTGGCTTCAGAGTGATAGGTTGGACCAAATATATTTGGGTGCCTAATTAGGTTGATGACATTCTGGAAATGTATTTACTGTGATATGATTTTGAGAGTTTCATAATCGTTGTGACATAAGGATTTGTTTAAGACTTTGAATAAATTCTATAAAGAAGACTTAATTATCCGACTCCGAATTGAGGAGGATAATAGAAAGAAATGAGGGAGTACCTCTTCAGTGAATGCCAATGTCATTGAGCATGGAAAATTTTTTGGAATGAGGGAGAAGCCCCCCTTAAACGAAGTCCTGTATGTTCCGGACTTTCGCATGGTTTTTGAGTCCGACAAGGTCGTTCTGACGAAACACAAGTGTGAAACTTGTGTTGAAGTAAAGTGGACAAGATCCCGTATGAGTTATGGAAAGGCGTTAAGCCTTCTTATAAATTCTTACAAATGTGGGGGTGTCATGCAAAAGGTGGGAATACCTAAACCCAAGAGGGTTAGGATAAGCCTAAAAATCTGTTGACTGTGTATTCAACGGTTGTGCACAATATAGCAGTGCATATCGATTTCTTGTGGTTCAATCTGCT
This sequence comes from Camellia granthamiana, assembly GCA_036172215.1. NCBI lineage: Eukaryota > Viridiplantae > Streptophyta > Magnoliopsida > Ericales > Theaceae > Camellia > Camellia granthamiana. The sequence goes on from CM069914.1 coordinate 115,567,247, forward strand.
ATTCCAGATATACACAAGAATACTATCATGGAATCAAGAAATGAATCTTTCTTTGAAAATGTATTTCCGTGTCGTCTCCAAGAAGGGATTCAGAGTTCCATGAAAGAGGTTGAAGGTGACAATGATCACATAGCTAATCAAACAAATGATCACTTGTGTGATCAAGTTGATGATCAAGCTGAAGATATAGATGAGCTAAGGACTGCAAAGTCTTTTGGTCCGGATTTTTTGACTTATATGTTAGAGGGAGAACCTCAAACTTTTCACGAAGCTGTGACTTCTCCTGAGAGTCCTTTATGGAAAGAAGCGATCAAAAGTGAGATTGACTCCATCTTACAGAACCACACCTGGGAGTTGGTAGATTTACCTCCAGGTTGCAAGCCTTTAGGTTGCAAATGGATTTTTAAAAGAAAGATGAAGGCCGATGGGTCAATTGACAAGTATAAGACGAGGCTCGTTATCAAAGGGTACAGGCACGGAAAAGGCCTGGATTACTTTGATACGTACTCACCTGTTACTAGGATGACATCCATTCGCATGGTGATTGTGTTAGCAGCTTTGCACAATCTGGAGATACATCAGATGGATGTAAAGACAGCTTTCTTAAATGGAGATTTGAATGAAGAAATCTACATGGAGCAACCCGAGGGGTTTTCAACTCCAAGACAAAGTAAGAAAGTCTGTAAGCTTGTCAAATCTTTGTATGGTTTGAAGCAAGCGCCTAAACAATGGCATGAAAAGTTTGACAACATAATGTTGTCAAGTGGGTTTAGAATCAACGAATGTGACATGTGTGTTTATGTCAAAGACACTGACAGAGGTTATGTCATTGTGTGTCTATATGTTGATGATATGCTCATTATAGGTAGTAACGATGAAATGATTAAAACTACCAAGAAGTTGTTAAATTCTAAGTTTGACATGAAAGATATGGGCCTTGCAGATGTTATTCTAGGTATTGAGATTACCAGAATATCTAGTGGAATTGTACTTTCTCAGTCTCACTATGTTGAGAAGATACTTGAGAAATTTAGTAAATCAGATACAAGTGTGTCTAGGACACCAGTAGACGTCAGTCTGCACTTGACCACGAATAATGATGAGAGTGTCTCTCAGCTAGAATATTCTAGGGTCATTGGCAGTTTGATGTATCTGATAAGCTGTACAAGGCCGGATGTAGCCTACTCTGTTAGCAGGCTTAGTAGATACACAAGTAATCCCAATGCTTCTCATTGGAAGGGCATTGTGTGGGTGTTAAGGTATTTACGCTACACTCGGGATTATGGGCTGCATTATACTCGATATCCAGCGGTGCTTGAAGGTTATAGTGATGCAAATTGGATATCAGATATGAAGGACACAAAGTCCACTAGTGGATATGTGTTCACTCTTGGTGGGGCAGCTGTGTCTTGGAAATCTTCCAAGCAAATGTGTATATCTAGATCAACGATGGAATCAGAGTTTATTGCTTTTGATAAAGCAGCGAGAAAAGCTGAATGGCTTCGCCATTTCATTGAAGATTTTCCACGTTGGTCTAAACCTATGCGGCTATTTGTATTCATTGTGATATCTACAATTGGTAGGGCACAGAGTAATATGTATAATGGAAAGTCTAGACATATCCGTCGTAGACATAATTCCATACGACAACTACTCTCGAATGGAGTTGTCTCTATAGACTATGTAAAGTCTAAAGGACAACATTGCAGATCTGCTAACCAAAGGGTTAAATCGAGTGTTAGTCGAAACGTCATCAAAAGGAATGGGGTTGAGGCCTTTGGAAGTTACCGGAATGAAAACCCAACCTAGTTGACTGGAGATCCCAAGATCTAGGTTCAATGGGACAACCTAATTGCGTGTAACGGTGGTATGTCACTGAGGAGGTTAAACCTCCAGCCACTCCTTCTATCAGTGATACCTGCAAGTGTAGAGGTTAAGCTGAGCTTTTAATGACTCTAGTGTGTTAAGCTGTTGAGCTGAGTATAGCAGGATACTCTAGTAAAGTCACCTATGTGAGTGTGAAGTGGGGCCGCTTCTAGAAGAATTGGGAGGCCAAGATTCTTTGAAACCACTCGCTGAACCAGGCTAGTGTCCAGGGCCACACAGGGCACACCAGTGAGAACAGAATGGTGGTAGGAGTAATTCCCGTGTGAGATCTATTGTCTCAGTTTACATAAACGACAGAGCAGTTCAAGATGTCATATTCACTGATCAGCCAGTAAACTCGATAGGTTTTCACTGGGAGAGGTTCAAAGCCAAAAGCTACCTTCTCTGATGTCGGGGTTAGTTCGTTGTACTCTCTCTCCGAGTCATTATTGTTGAACAGTGTCCGTTTGTCGAGTCATTCGGTCAATTTTTATTCATGTGGGGGATTGTTGGAAAAAATGGTTTTTTGGTGACTTTAATTAAATATTAAAGTGGGTCCCAACCATCTCTTGAGTTGGGTCTAAGTGGGTCTAGATACTTTGCAATGAGATCTTTACACCACAAATAGAATGGCCAAAAACCATTGAGATTTGAATGAGAAATTGCCTCATGAAGTTAGCTTCATGAAAAAGGTAATGGGGTTTGTAACTTCTGGCTTTATTACAGAGTTGAATAGAGCATTAATGAGGTTTGTAACTCCTGTATTAATGGGGTTTGTAACTCCTGCATTAATAGGGTTTGTAACTCCTGCCTTTATTGCAGAGGTTAATGGTGCATTAGTGACCAGCCATAAAGGCTGGAGGCTCTTCCTCTCTCCCCTATACATGTATAAATTGAGACCCTCCTGTCAAGTCTCATAGACAGAAATTTTTGCTTCCATTTTACAAGTCAGTTTGCCTAAAAGTTCCTACAGTGAGAGAGTGCTGCCACTGTTTTGTTCGCTAAGCTAGACAGAGAGTGCTTCTGCCGTAGCTGGTTTTGACCGTCGTATCCTGGGAGACAGATGCCGGGATTCCTCAAGCACTCGACCCGTGAGGCGGCGAAATCTGTTTTAAGGAAACTGCTTCCGTGCAGGCTTCGGTTTCGTCTCTTTACCCTTTTATTGTTTTGTGTATTTCTGTTGAAATTTAGTTGTAATTATCATCATGTGTTCTTAGTATATATATAATTTGATTTCTTCATAAATCTATTTCTTTAATTTCACAATTATAACAACAGTTGTTTCATGGAGTTCTTCTTTCAGTGTGCTAGGTTGACCCAAAACCTGCTAAGGCTGAAGCTGACAAGGTTGAAGATGATGAAGACTTCAGGAAGAAGCTCTGGCTTATGGTTGCCAAACATGTTGAACAAGAAAAGGGAACTAAAAGGGAAAACATTCGAAAAGGAATAGCATTTTTCAAAGAAACTAATGAGCTGCTAAAAATTGAGGATATTTTGCCGTTTTTCCGGACTTTGCCCTGATTGATGACTTCAAGGTAACACTTTTTTACCTTAGTGTTTCACTTATAACTAGGCTAACATTTGTTTTAATGGAAGGAACTACTGAGTGTTAGATTTTATTCTTATTTATTTATTTGTTGCTATCACAGTATCTAATTGTTGTGCTGCAATCAATGTAGTACTAGATGTTCTAATTATTCCATAGGCTTCCTTTCTTTATAATAGTGCTAAATGCTCATTTCTCATATAAACTTCAGAGGTTGCAATGTCTAAAAACAGCTATATAACTGTATATTTTTTAAAATACATTATATGAAAAAATATCAATTTCGTAACTGTATCAATAGTTGCTTTCATATTCCCTTTCTATATTCAATAAATTAAAAAGGCAAGTTCGTGTTCTACAATATTAGGATACCATTTTCTCTAGGTCACTTGTGGGGGACTGCAATGGGAATCATCACAAGAGAATGTAGGAATAATTTGAGAAAAGAACAATCAAAAATATTTATGTTCTTATTTGTATAGCATATAGTGGTGGCAACTGGGGGTCGCGGGGAAGTGCTAGTGGTGGTTTGCATGAAGGGTAGGAAGGGGCTGGGGTTGGCGGGAGGGCTTGGGGGTGGTAGGGTAAGGTCGTGCAGTGGTGGCCAGCAAGGAATGGTCAGTGTTAATTATTGCGGAGGGAAAAGCAGGAGAGAAAAGGAAGAAGGAAGATGAGAGTAGCTTGGTCAATTCAAGAAGTAGTTTCCAACCCTTGTTAATTTTTTTTCCTTCTTTGCACCAGTATTACAATTTAAAAATTCTTCACTGATTTTAGATTATATTTCCTAATTCCAACTTACTTGTAATTTTCCCTTCTCTATCACTTTTGTTTTTTTTTTTTTTAATGGATTACCCTTGGGTAAGGGTCCACTCTAGGTTGCCCATGGGAACTTAAGGGTCAACTCTAGATTCCTTGGTTTTTCCCACTTGGCATTTCTTGACATGCTATGATGCATGTGCATAGTGAAAAAAATCTCTCTATTTATTTGAATAGTTATGTGCCAAACCACATGTATCTGCTGGAAACTGTTTTTCCAATGCTTCCTGTGGGCATATGCTAAACTGTCTTCATCATCTATCATTCAATTTAATTATTTGATATGTTTGCAGGAGGCAATTTGCTCATCATTAGAGAATTACAACAAGCAAATTGAACAACTGAAACAGGAGATGAACGATCCAACACACGGTGCTGATAACATTAGAAATGATATCAGTGCACTTGCTCAACGATATGCTGTCATTGATTGTGACGAGGACTGTGGCATAATGATATTCCTCATGTTATTTGCTATAGATCTTCTTTCTTTCTTTTTTCTTCTGATAAACTATTATTTGCAATAGATTGGAAATGTAATCTTTTACTTTAATTTGGCTAGCCTTTGAAATGCTCCAAGTAGTTCCTCGGGATTTTTTATTTTTTATCTCAGTAAGTACTAGTTTGTAAGGAATCTTCCAGTAGAAAACGCGTCTATTTTATTTGTGTTCATTTTAGAGATATTTTTTCTTTTGTATTTTCTCTTTCAAGTAGGTTGATTTTTGGCTTTAGTAATTTTATAGTACTAATACTGGAGCAATAGGAACTTCTAACGCACAATTGGTATTTTAGGAATCCCCCTCCCCCCTCCCCACCTCTCCCTGATTAGTGTTTCAATTCCTTTGTCATCATATCTAGTTGACTTTCATCATTAGTTGACTTGTTGCATCTATTTATCACTTGCGAGTTTCAGGTTTGTCAGAGGAAGATTCTAACTGCCGGTTGGGACCATTGGATGGCTAGGGGTTATATGCCAGTAGGTGCAATGGCCCCTTTCTATGTCTTTCCATATGGACATGCCTTCCATGCTCAATGCCTGATTGCCCATGTCACAAGGTTTACCCACCGAGATCAAGTAAGTTTTGGAATGATTTCATATACATTTATGTATATTTGTAAAGTTGATTGGGTATTGATCCATATATCACAACCGTATTAAAATAATGACAATAAATTCGTATCACAACCGTAAATCTTGCATTTTGTATCACTGATACTCATTATACCAGTGCAAAGGTCATGTATCCATTGAGGTGATCCTATCTTTTTTTGGTAATGCCCAATTTAGTCATCATATGGCCTATAAGCTAGGTTTGGTTGTCTTACAAATGCCAAACAGAAGCTTGTGCAGAAGGGCTCACAGCGTCCTATGTCCTTAACTAGATCAAAAGAAAAATGTGGACAACAACATGGGCGTGGAAAGGCTCAAAAGGGACTCCCATTCACAACAATACATGTAGAAGTGTTACACATCGAAGAAATGAGAATGATTTTGGAAAAGTTGAGGGGGAAAAAGAAAAAGAAAAAGAATACAAAATAGGCTTTGTAGAAGGAAATCACATTCATATGAACTCTGAATGGAAATCACATTCACTGGGTTCGTAGAAAAGTTTTCTATTGTGAATTCTCGTGATTTAGTTCATCAACGCATCTCTGTCAAAATTCTACAGATGAGCCTATAACAAACTATTAGGAACATACACTTGAGTACACCTGAGATGTAATGGATACCACTAGGGGTGTGCACGGGTTGGGTTGGGTCGGGTTCACCCTAAACCCATCAACCGAACCAAATGTATCGTGTTCATGTTTATCTCAACTGATTTTGACCCATTCTGATTCGAAACCATATCTTTCCTCAACCAAAATCAGCAGTCGATTAAGGTCGGTTTCGACAACATATGCATACAACACAAAAAATAGAGGAGTGAAAATGCAGACAATGATTCCAACGACGGTAGTGCTTTAAGGGGAGATCAGTGATGGGGTTTCGAGGGAGAAGATCATAGGGTAGTGAGATTTGAGACCAAAGAAAGATAGATGGTATGACGCAGATCAAAATTGATAACATGATTCATCACCACCACCAGTCGACCACTATGATTCATCACCATCATCGGTAGGCCACCATATTCCTCACTACCGTCAGTTCAACAGTATGCCATGCGAACCATTACTTATAGAATTGAGAGAGATCCAAGTGAGAGAGATCTTTGATGGGGGTGAGAAAGAGCAAGTTTAGAGAGAGAAGAACATAGGGATAAGAGGGAGAGAGTTATACAAATTGATGAGGGTTGATGAGTATTAATTTGTGAGGTGACTTGAAGGGAGAGAAATGAGGGGTTAGGGTAGGTGATGAAACGTTTGGCAGATCTGTGAGACAGAGAATAAAAGAAAAATAATGTTAAAGTGATAAAGTTATTTTGTGATTAGCTAACACGTGTCTTAAAGACCAACAAATTTGATAAGGTGTAATCTTGTAAACCAAATATAGTTTGACACTTGTAAAATTTATATTTAATATATAAGATATACAGTCGGTTCGGTTTTTACGAATTTTCTGATTTTCAATCTGTTGGCTGAACGCCAATTTGAAAAATACAAGATTTGCAACTTGTAGCCGACCGTAGCAGCAGTCGAAATTATCCAATGTTTCATCGGTTCGGTTGATTTGAACGGGTTGATCGGTTGGTTCGGTTATTTGCATAGGCTTAGGTTACATATTCAGAAACCCGATGATACAACTCCTATATATGAACTTATTTAGAAGTTTTTAGTATAGCATCATCCCAAAATCATTCTGCGTAGGCTTGTTTCCATTTCTGAGCTAAGCAGACCAAATTTTAACGTTCTAACCGTGTGTATATCCTCCAATATATAATAGATTTTTATAGTGGCTCTTGGTTAATTTTGTGTGAATCTAATTAGAGTTATGTTTTGTTAGAAGTGTAATTTCATAAACAAAGTCCCTTTTGCTTAATTTTTGTTTTCTGTACTTTTTCCTTCAAACGAATGTTGCAGAATGTATTCTAGATCTTCAAAAGCAACTTACTTTATTGGGAGGCCAATCCAAGAAGGAGTCTAATGGTACCTTAACCGAGGAGGAATCCATAACTAGCATGACCCTGACAGATAAGGTCCTTACGATGTTTTTCATATGTGTCTAAGCAACTCAAAATTGGTGTTCAATGCATCTCTATTGTCGAATCTTCTCATGATCAACATGCAGTATTCTACTCTATTTAGTTTTTCACTGCTTTTCAGATGAGTCAATTTAATTGCAGTGTAAAAAGTCTGGAACATTGCCATAAAGTCGTGTACTCATTTTTGTTGCTTCCTTCTCATGCCCTTGGTTTTTCTCCAGTTGCTCTTTTTTTCTTTTTTAATTGTTGTTGTTTGTTGGACGTTCAAAAACTTTGGAAGTAAAATAAAAGGACTTTAGTTGTGGTACCTATGTGTTGATTGTTGCAGTGTAAGAAGTACGGACGCAAACAAGTGACATGACACGGACACACAAATTTTCATAAAATATAGGAGACGACACATTGAGGATGCATGCAAAACATGTAATTTATATAAATATTATATATTTATTCTGTGTCAAATATTTACATCAAATTTATCAACATTGAGTATGCTATTTCAGTTAAAAAAAAAAAGGGTTAAAAATAGAGCGTGTCCCTAGTGTGTTCCTGGCCAACACATGTCGTTTATTGGTACATGACCTCCAAAGACGTGTCTCTACTTCACAGGTTGCAGTTGGTGGTGAATTAAATGATGATAATGGTGTTGTTCTTGTTCTTATTTCAATAAAAATGATGGATTTTTGCTTCAAATGCTTTTGTAAATGAGATAGCATTATTTCATTTGATTTTCTTGTGCCCATTTACTCTAGAATAAATTTCATACCCTGCTGCTGACTGATTCATAAATTGTAGCTTCTTACATAGTGAATTAGATGCACTAAAAAATGTTAATTTGCTTGTACAGATACGCTCACAATTGGATGATGCCATAGCTAGCAAATGCCCATTTTGCGGTGACTTGATGATTCGAGAGATCTCTTTGCCTTTTATCCTCCCCTGGAGAAGCATAAGAGGCTGCTTCCTGGGAAATAAGGCCACATAACATTGGAGCCTAGAAGAGCCTTTCTTTGGATGTATGACTAAATGCCTTAATGGATTTGCAGTACAGGTTATCATTGATCCATGTGCACACCCCTAGTGGTATCCATTACATCTCAGGTGTACTCAAGTGTATGTTCCTAGTAGTTTGTTATAGGCTCATCTGTAGAATTTTGACAGAGATGCGTTGATGAACTAAATCACGAGAATTCACAATAGAAAACTTTTCTACGAACCCAGTGAATGTGATTTCCATTCAGAGTTCATATGAATGTGATTTCCTTCTACAAAGCCTATTTTGTATTCTTTTTCTTTTTCTTTTTCCCCCTCAACTTTTCCAAAATCATTCTCATTTCTTCGATGTGTAACACTTCTACATGTATTGTTGTGAATGGGAGTCCCTTTTGAGCCTTTCCACGCCCATGTTGTTGTCTTGGTCAAGGAGACCTAAAGTTGTTCTTCCGTATTTTTCATAAATGTTGTGTTCCTTTGATGTAGCCATTTTTTTGTACTTATTCCAATATATTCTCAATCATTATGTGAAATTATAAAACAAAAAATAAATAAATTACATTTATTTTTCTTGAGATTTGAAAAAATGCAATTAGTTTTATATTTTTAACATAATTTCACTATCCCTTTTTGATATTTCAATTCATATTAATAATTTGTAAGTCATATGAATGAGAAAAATAATATTATCGTGTAAATTTTTATTAAATTGTATATTTATCTTTGTTTACTTATTTCTCTACTCACCATATAGATTTGATGGCTCAAATCTACTATAACATAAATTAGTATAATTAGGTTAAGTGTATGAAGTTAATTGCATTTTTATTAACTTTCACGACAGATGAATGTAATTTATCTAAATACAAATGAATAATGAGTAACAAGATAATGATATATTTTTATAGTTAAGGTTATTAAAATGTATAAATTTGTAAATAAAAAATAAAAATAATATTTATTAATAATTAATATTCGTTAATAATTGAGATAGAGATAGGAATGGTAATTGGGGAGACAAAAGAGGCGGTGAAAATAGAAAGGCGCGCTGACAATCATGCAAAGTGTGAGATCGGATGCAAGTGCATCCAGCTGCAGCCAATGGGCTTGACTCTCTCTCTCTCCTCACACCACCCCAACTCTCCCACAATCCTCGTCTATAAGTAATGTGTCATTTATTGTATTATTTAAGAATAATGCTATATGTATCAATTAATGTACTAATTAGTATACTAACAGATGATGTGACATAATTTTAGAAGTTTTGGATATTTATAATATGTATAATAGGTAGGGTCATTAATAATGGCATAACACTAGTTGGTACACTAGTGTGTACATTAATTAGTGCATATAACACCACCGTTTATTTAAAAAATCATATGTATATAACACTTTATTTATTTTATAAAATATAATTGTATTAATTTAATGAATCTTACTATTCATATATATTATTAATGTAATTATTACTCATAAAATAATAAATAAAATATGAATATATTTATTTTTGTATTATTGTTATTAAAATTACTCTAATTTTATATAAGAAAAACTACAAGTATTTGACCAAAACTAATTACAATGCATGGGAAGCAAGTCATTCTTATGTAGAAAAATACTCAAAATTACACACCACAAAGATTGTAACTTTTTTTTTTTGGGTAATAAAATGCTTCCCTTCCCAGTTACATTCTTTATTCTTGAACTATCAATTGAATTTATTAAGTTTTTAAAATATTTAATTCAAATTTATTCAATTTTTAAAAAACTTTTACAAAAATATATAAATTTATAAACATTATAAATTAATAAAATATTCTACTTAGATTTTATTCCGAGTCCCAACACACCCACTGCCTTATCTATGGAGAAAATTCACAGCTCGCTCTGCTTTCTTTCAAACTTGCATGTGCTAATTTTGATGACCAATTTGGGTCTCCCTGCAATACTCATTAGTTTTTCAAATGACTATAACTAAATCTAAATTTTCCCAAATAATAATTTAACTTCTATTTTTGTTTATTATCTTTTCTTTTTTTTTCCCAACTCCTCATGTTTTAACTTCTTGAAATAATTCCGTTGTTAGAAAGTTCTTGATTAGTTTAATGGATATTGTCAATGGTTGTTTTTCAAAACACTATTTAATATGTTTAAAATGATTATACATTTTACTATTAAAAAGGCATCCTATAAATACATGTTATCTTTTTAGTGGCATATCATTTGTAAATTATGATTACAATAAAGATAAATTTCATTAACTTTTATTGAAATTTGAAAAAAAAATATACAACATATCTCACAGTGTAAGCATGATTGTTATAATGTATATTATTCTTATTTCTCTTTGTGTTTTCACATTATTTACATTAATTTTGATCATTCAACATTACTAAACAAAAGATGTCAATATAATGATATTAAAATTGTAAATTTTACTATATTTTTTTAACAATTTAAAAATAATCACTGTAATTTACCTTTAAAACTAATATTGATCTTAAGTGATTGTGTGCCCAAACCAAACAAAAAAAGGGATGAATTGTGAATCGAAATATCCGCTGCTCATCCCTAATTTATATATATATATATATATTGTAATGGGTCCTTTCGCGAGTCAATTGTCAAAAACTTCTAAATGGCAACTTTACCCTTGTTAGAGAAATATTTTTCCTCTCCACCATAACCACACCCACATCAACCACCTCCACCAAACCAACCTTAACTACAATGACACCCAATCTCTCTCCTCTCCTCCATATATATATATACAAGTAGGTGTGCAAGTTTCCCTAGCATTCTTGAACAAACATACATTCGAAACCAACTAGTCCCACAACTGGTAACAAAAATTACTAACCAGGGACTAAGACAAACAAACAACAGGCTAAAGTTCCAAAAAACAGCTAAGAAACCTCCACAGCTCCAATGAGGCCCAAAAAACAGCAATTACAATGGAGCAACAATGGAGTTGAGAGTCACACCTAATATTAAGCAACAAGGGCCACACATTCCACCAAATGACATAATTATGATTTTACTAGACACATTTTCCTCCATATCATTTCTCTTACCTGATCATTGAATTGTTTCTTGTCTGTAATGTACATAAGAACATAATTAATCACACTTTGTTTTCTATATACACAAGATAGATACAGATACAGATACAAATACAGATATAGATACAGAATGGTAACCTCTGGTTCGCTGCCTCCTTTCACCTTGAGTGGCAGCACTTCATATAAACATCACGCTGGACTTCTCAGAACATCATTCAGTAACAAGAAGTATCTGCTCCATAAAATACCGGATAAATGAAAAATACGTATAATAAAATTTTAATTGAAGCAGTGAAACAAAAGCAGAGCAGTCTCAAAATAGGACATTCAATCACTAGCTACGTACAAAAAGTTTCCACATTTGACCAATCATGACTCATGCGCCACAACTAGTTGCTTCTAATCAGAGTGCCTTGTTATCATGAATTTGTTCTCGAGGTTTCAAGGGGAAGAAAGACAGACTCAAATCCTATAGGAAAAGAGGATGGATTAAAAGATGCAGCATTAGTGGCCTTTGTTAAGACTTCAATAATAAAAAGCACCATGTCCCCTTCATTTTTCGACTAGTGTAGGATTTTTCTGTCCACAAGTATCAATTGCTATAGAGAGAGTGATTCATAATAACAAGACTCTAGAATTACAGAATTTCACCATCAACATGTGTCAATTGCTATAACATTTGTAAAATCTAGTTTTCTGTAAGCCAAGCAGCGCCTTTGCATCAGAGTGAATTTCCAAAATATCTAGAGCTAGAAACTTTCAACAGCTGAAAGTAACAATACATAGAAGATTACAAAATGTATGCACCAAAATGTAGAGCAACATTTTGGCACAACATCATCTATGAAATCTAAGCATATCACCCTCTCCTCACCCCCCCTAGTCACAAAGTGCTTCCTTGAGGGGTAAGTGGACCAAAAGATCAACCAATAGCTCTTAGCTTCCTTCACAACACTGGTCCAAAATATCTCATTGAAACCATTCCTAGAATTGTACTCTTCCCTAATACTTTGCACTACCTCCAAATACTGGACTTCATAGTTATAGATGACTGAATTTTGAAATAGAATTACGTGTGTGTTTAAAGTAGATGCAAAATTGCTATGACAACAATATATGACAAACCTCTCCATGATGGATTGTTTACTTGGAAGATGCTTTCTTTCACACTACAATCCTCAAAAATGAAACTAGGAAGCATTAATACCAAATAACAGTAGTTCACAACCTGAACACTAACGCAGAAGGTTGAATTAGTATGTTTTGAATCATCGGTATTATTGCCAAAGTATTTGAAACAACCTTCGAACATCATATTGAGGCTCTTTGCATTTAAAAAATATATAAATTAAATTAATAAAAAATTAGGAAAAAAAATTAAAAACTTCAGAAAGACATGTAATTTTGAGTCTCCACCATCTAAATCACAATGAAGATCAAAATAGCAGTATAAAGTTTCTTCACATAGTCAAGCATAATTTGAAGTAATAAATCATCTATATTGCTAGCATAATTTGCATACATCCTTGCCATTGTGCTTCAGAAAATATTATGCTTCATGTGAGAAACTAGATGAATAAAATTAATCCAGCCTACTTGCCAAATTCTATATTGGATGAAACCTCACCTTGCCAAAAAGCATAAAACTTAAAGACGCCAATAAGTACAAATACTTTCAAATCTCAAGAAATAAAGTCAAATTTTGCATTTGAAATTGAATGAGCCCATTGAAATTCTTTAAGCATTTAAAATAACATTGATATTTATAAAATACTATAGAATAAAACCAAATCAGGATTTCATTAAATGACCTCATTTTAATGGGGTTTTTTTTTTTTTTTTTTTTTTTTTTTTTTTTTTTTTTTTGTGGTGATTTTAAGCACAGGGAACCACAAACTGTCACTGCTGAGACATCCTCACTACTTCAGGGATAAATATTCTGAGTTAAGTGATTTTGATGTACAGTTTAAAAATAAATAAAAAAAAGTGATTTTGATGTAGCATAATGTTAGATGTTAGATATACATACGAAAAGGAAAAGAACAATCAGAAGAAGAGAAGAACCAAGAGACTGCTGTGTTTATTGTGTTTATTATCTTACCCTTAAACATATTAGGGTTATACATATTTATAATGAAAGACTAAAGAAACAAATGACATAACTACCCTTACACACTAATACTTAACACTCCCCCTCAAGTTGGTGCAAAGATACCTCTCATGCCCAACTTGCAACAAATGGGGTGGAAAACCTTACTACTAAGACCCTTAGTAAAGACATCAGCCAATTGATCTTCAAACTTCACAAAAGGCATACATATTAAACCCTTATTCAACTTCTTCTTGATGAAATGTCTGTCGATCTCAATATGCTTTGTTCTATCATGCTGAACAGGATTGTGAGTAATACTAATGGCAGCTTTGTTGTCACAATACAGTGTCAATGATTCACTACAAACAAACCCAATATCATTCAACATGGACTAGAGCCACATCAGTTCACATATACCATGCGCTATAGCCCTGTATTCTGCCTCTGCACTAAATCTAGACACCACTGTTTGTTTCTTACTACGCCATGTGACTAAATTTCCCCCAAACAAATGCATAGTAACCGGAGGTAGATCGTCTGTCATCTATAGAACCAGCCCAATCAGCATCTGTGAACGCCTCCAACCTCAAGTGACCATGATTGGAAAATAAAATCCCTTTTCCAGAAGCAGATTTAAGGTACCTCAAAATGCGGTACACTGTATCCAAATGAAGTGCACGAGGCTCATGCATAAATTGACTGTAACGCCCCCAAAAAAATACACAATAAAAGTATACCAACCACCGCTACTCAACGAAGCCCTCGCTTAGCTCTTCAAAATTAGTGAAGGATGATGGGTCAAAACTCCAATGGATGGCAAGAGATCAAGAGTTTATGATGTTTGGTGGAGGTTTTTAGAGAGAAGGGAGAGGAAAATACGTCTTTAGAGACAGAGAGAAGTGTAAAAAGTGACATACACTCAACCCAAGAAGACAAGAAAAGACAGATTTTCGGACTCGGCGGACTCCCGCATGTGCGGCAACCCACTCCGCACGTGCGGCTCTCACCCCCGCACCTCCTTCCGCACCTGCATATAATGCAGTAGCCAACCCAAAATTTCCCTTCCTCGCCGCACATGCAGCCTCTCCTCTGGCACGTGCGGCCCCTCTTCCGTACGTGCGGCTTTGCTCCCAGTCAGAAAAATTCACCAACTCAACTTGTGACACCCCGGATCCAACCTTACACCTCCCGATCTTTAATGAACTCGACATCGAAATAAATAAGAACAAGAATTTTGAGAAAAGTTTTCAAAAACAACGAGTCCAAACAATTGACACAACTTCACATCAAAACCCGACACTCTAACAAGAGTAAGCCCAACATAACTCAAAGAGGACGAGGCGGTTTACGTACTCGGTCATCACATTGACTCACTATCCCAACTGCATAGACAATATCTGGACAAGTGTGAGATAAATATATAAGCCTTCCCACAAGTCGCTAGTACCGTTCCTTCTCCACAAGATCACCAACACCACTACAAAGATGGTGATTAGCCTCAATTGGCAAATCAGCAGGTTGGCAGCCTAATATGCCAGTTTCCTCAAGAAGATCTAGGATATACTTCTGCTAAGAAATGAAGATGCCTTTGTCAGATCGGGCAACTTCAATCCCAAGAAAGTATCTCTACAGACTAAGGTCTTTGATCTCAAATTCCTTGGCCAACATCTTAAGATGTGTCACTTCTTTCTCATCATTACTTGTCACAACTATGTCATCCACATATACTATAAGCACAGTTACCTTATCTGCATGGCGTTTGACGAACATTGTGTGATCTGCATTACTTTGCTTATACCCGAATCTCAACATAGCCTGCAGAATCTATCAAACCAAGCTTAAAGAGACTGTTTCAACCCATATAACGCCTTTTTTAACCTACAAACTTTCCCAACTGTAGACTGAGATAAGAATCCTAGTGGTACATCCATATATACCTCCTCCTCCAAATTACCATGGAGAAATACATTCTTCACATCTCACTGCTGTAAAGGTCATCCCAAATTAGCTACACATGAGAGAATAGCTCGAATGGAATTCATCTTTGCTACAGGAGCAAAGGTTTCTTGGAAATCAATGCCATATGTCTAAGTAAACCCTTTAGCCACTAGTCGTGCTTTGTACCGTTTAATTGTTTCATCTACTTTCTACTTAATGGTGAACACCCACTTACACCCTACAGGTTTTTTTTCCCTAGGAAGAGAAGCCAACTCCCAAGTGTTATTCTTGCTTAGAGCTTGCATCTCTTCTACCATAGCTACTTTCCACTTAGGATCATCAATAGCTTCCTTCCAACCCTGGGGAATACACACAGAAGACAAAGACAAAACAAAAGCACGGTATGTAGAAGACAATGAATCATATGACACAAATTTAGAGATAAGGTGTTGAGTACAAGCCCTAACCCCCTTTCTAAGAGTAATAGAAAGACTTGAATCATCAACAACGGTACTATCAACTACAGATAGAGGAATAGACTGCGGTGCATTACCTGGAACTGGCATGAGGGATGATGATGGGTCTGGTGACACAAGGGAAGCTTGCTCTTTCGGACACCGAGAATAAGTCTTAAGATCAACCCTGTCCAAATGGCCACCAATGTCAAGCTCCACATCAAGAGAACTATTAGGCTCCCCCTTACCATAAATAACAATCCGCTGACGGGGAAGGAAAAAAAGATAACTCGTGTTGATAGGCCATCTCCTCATCTGCAATCTCATCCATAACACTACTCTCCCCCAAACGAGATGGCGGAGAAGAAGGAAAGAAGGCCTCAGATTCACGGAAAGTGACATCCATACTAACATACACTTTACGAATGTGAAGATCATAGCATTTGTAACCCTTCTGAGTAGCAGAATAACCAATAAAGACACAACACACAGCCTTAGGATCGAGCTTTCCACGATTACGAGGTTACAAATGAACAAAACAAACACACCCAAGCACCCGAGGAGGAAGAGAAGGGGTGGGATATGCGACAAGAAGTAGTTGAAGAGGAATCTGAAATTGGAGGACACTAGAAGGCATACGGTTAATAAGGTAAGCAGCGGTAAGAACAGCATCACCCCAAAAAGACTTGGGGACATTCATGGTAAACAAGAGAGAGCGAGCAACTTCAAAAAGATGGCCATTCTTGCATTCGGCAACTCCATTCTGTTGAGGAGTACCAACACAACTAGTCTGATAAAGGATGCCATGCTCCTCTAAGTATGCTCGAAAAACGCCATCAACATACTCAGTCCCATTATAACTTCGAAGAATTTTGATTCGAGTATTAAAAAGATTGGTCACCATTTTATGAAAAGTTTGGAAATAAGAAAAAACTCTACTTTTAGTTCGAAGCAAGTAAATCCAAGTCACGCGGAAATAACAATCAATAAATGTAACAAACCATCGATACCCAGAAGTAGAAACCACAGGGAAAGGGCCCTATACATCAGTATGAATAAGCATAAAAGGAAAAGTACTTCTTTGATTAATTAAAGGGTAACAAGTACGTTTATACTTTGCAAGTTCACAAGCATCACAACCAAAAATTCTCCTAGGACAATCACAAACTAAACAAGGAAAAAGGTTCTCTAAAACACCAAAGGAAAAATGACCCAAACGGTGATGCCACTGATGAAGGAGATGAAAAGGGAAGCCATTAGTGCACTTGAGAGCTTGAGATGAAACAGCAGGAGGAACCAGTGTTGTTAAAAGAGCGCCAAGGTGCAAGGCGCAAGGCGCAAGGCGCATCGAGGCGCAGCCTGTGCGCCTGAACTAGTCCCAGGCGAGGCGCGTTGAAGAAGTCGCGCGCCTTAGGCGCGACTGGAAGCAGGCGAGAAAGGAAGAAGGCTTGCGTCTAGGCGCGACTGATGTTTACGCCCTAATCTTTGATCTAACGGCTGTGGTATGTGTTCGGAATGGCTCTAACCACAGAGGATTACAACTTATATACACTACAAACCCCATATGACTGAAACGCAAGCCCTAATCTGTGTCGTCTCTTCATCTCTCCATCTCTCGACTTCGATTCGACTTCAACTTGGACTGGGCTAGGGCTACGACTTCGACTTCGACTTCCAAGTGCGCTACACTCTCTATCTCTCCCCTTCTGCCTTCTTCGACTTCGATCGTCTCTCTCTCTCGCCCTCCTTCGACTTCGATCGTCTGATCAGTCTTCATTTTATTTTATATTTTCTCCTTCTTCTTCTCTCTTCTTCGCTGATCAGTCTGCTCTGCTCTGTTTTTTTTTTTTTTCTCAATTATTTATGTCTTTGAGTCTCTGTTAAAACAACAAAAAAATAAATACAAAACACATACAAAATATTTATGCCTTTGTCAATTAAATATTTTAACAAAATAAATATTTTTCAAAATAAATACAAAATAAATATTTTTTTTCTCAATTTTTTTTTTCTCAATTATTTATGCCTTTGTACTCTGTTAAAGAAATACAAAATAATTTTTTTTTTCAAATAATTAATTAACATACTGCTATTGGTCTCTGTTTTTTTTACATTACATTATTTTCTAAATTGACACATTACATTACATTAATTATTTTTTAAATTGACACATTACATTACATTATTTTCCATTGCATTGTATAATTAATTTTTCATTAATTAATACAGTATGCTAATGTGTAATTTTCAATTACACATTATTTTCCATTACATTACACAATTAATCACACTTACATTACTCTGAAATTATTTTCTATTTATTAAATTTGTTGTGTAGAAAATGACATCATCGGAAAATAATAGAAAAGATCCGGCATGGCAACATGCCCATTTGGTGGAAGAGAATAATTTAAACAAGTTTGAGTGTAATTTTTGTGGTAAAGTATCAAATGGAGGTGTTTATCGGGTGAAACAACACCTCACGGGAGGTTATAGGAATGTCACTGCTTGCCCGAAGTGTCCATCTCATGTAAGAGGAGATTAGAGAGTTCATGTCAAAAAAGAAGACACAAAAAGAAGAAATGAACATGTTGTCTGATTTCGATGACATGGACATGGAAGATGAAGATGAAGATGAAGATGAAGATGTTGTTGAGATTAATGTCAATCAACGTCGTAAGTTGACAAGTAGCAGCCAAGGTTCATCCAAATCCAAATCAAAAATGCCAAAGAGAAAAGGGCCTATGGATGTTTACTTCACACCCAATCCTGAATCAGTGATGAAAAATCGAAGGGACCAAACAAAAGGGAAGCAAACCAAAATTGATGCAAATGACCCTTACAAAAAAGAAATGAGAGCTCAGGCAGTGCAAAGATTTGCAAGATGGATGTATGATGCTGGTATCCCTTTTAATGCAGTAAATTATGAAAGTTTTGGACCAATGATTGAAACCATTGGGTAATATGGTCCTGGTATGAAGCCACCAACTTACCATGAAGTGCGAGTTACCCAACTCAAAAAAGAAGTGAAACATACTGAAGATTTGATGAAGAATCATAAAGAAGATTGTGCAAAATACGGGTGTTCCATAATGGCTTATGGCTGGACTGATAAGAGAGGAAGGACATTGATTAACTTTTTAGCTAATTGTCCAAGAGGAACCATGTTTGTTGAGTCAGTTGATACTTCTAGCTATTCAAAGGATGAGCAAAAGCTATTTGAATTACTAGACAAGTTTGTGGAGAAAGTTGGAAAAGAGAATGTAGTGCAAGTTATCACTGATAGTGCTGCAGCTAATGTGTTGGCCGGTAAGAATATTTCTAGTTTGTTTTGGCCGCTAAGGTGCAAGTTATCATATCAAAATTGTTAAATCATAGTTTGTTTTGTATTTAAAAACTTGAAAATAATAATTCTTCGTTATTGTTACATTATAGGGAGGTTTTTGGAAGCCAAGTATGAACACTTGTATTGGACACCATGTACTGCTCATTGCTTGGACTTGATGTTAGAAGACATTTTCAAGATACCTAGACTGAAAAAGACATTTGAAAGAGGTATTGCAGTACATGGCTATATTTACAACCGGCCTACGTTGCTAAACATGATGAGGTGCTATACAAATCTGAAGAATTTGATCAAGCCTGCAAAGACTAGATTTGCAACCGCCTTTCTGACTTTGTCTAGGATGCATCAACAAAAAAACAATTTGAGAAAGATGGTCACCTCCGAAGACTGGACCTCAAGCAAATGGGCAAAGGAGCCACAAGGTAAAAGAATGGCACAAACTTTGTTGATGCCTTCATTTTGGAATACTGTTGTGTTTGCCCTTAAGGTCTTGGGTCCTCTCGTCAAAGTGCTTAGATTGGTTGATACCGAGAAGAAACCTCCCATGGGATACATTTATGAGGCAATGGATAGGGCAAAAGAATGCATTGCAAGTTCATTTGATCATAAAGAAGAGAAGTATAATGAAATCTTCAAAATCATCGACAAAAGATGGGATGTCCAATTGCATCGGCCTTTACATGCAGCTGCGCATTTTCTTAACCCAGAATTCTTTTACCCAAAAGCGTTAGAGGTGCAAAAAGATCATGAAGTGATGAATGGGTTTTATGAATGCATGCAAAGGTTGGTCCCGGATGTCACTGTTCAAGATTTGATCACTAATGAGATGAGTATATGAAGGCTAAAAGTCTTTTTGACAAGTCTGTTGCGATTAAGCAAAGAAATACAAGGGCACCAGGTAATATATTATAGACTCATAGAGTTTATTTTTAGTAATATTTTTAGTAAAATTCAATACTTGGTAACAATTATTTCTAACTAATGGATTATCCCAGCTGATTGGTGGGCATCATATGGTTCTAAAATTCCAAATTTGCACACTTTTGCCATAAAAGTCCTTAGCCTAACATGTAGCTCATCGGGTTGTAAACGAAATTGGAGTGTATTTGAACATGTGAGTATTTAACATTCTAACTAATTTTTTGTTCAATTCAAATATTTTTTATTCTCATTATATAGAATTTAATATCTTTTTAATATTTGCAGCTTCATAGCAAGAAAAGAAATAGATTGGAACGACATCTCAATGATTTAGTGTTTGTCAAATATAATAGAACATTGAGATTTAGGTATGACATGCACAACACTCTTGATCCCATATCTTTGCAAAATATTGATGAAAGCAATGAGCGGTTGTTTGGGAGGATGGATGGAGAATCAGATGAAGATAATGAGCATGTGTTTGATGATGATGATGGCTTGACTTGGGCCACTGTTGCTAGAGCTTCTGGAGTAAAAAAAAATAGCCATGCAAGTAGAGCAACAAGTTTACGCTCAAAGGCACAACCGAGGATATCTAAATCATCAAGATTAACTCCACTTCAATTAATAGATGAAGAGGAAGTGGGCTCAGATGACACAGAGGAGGAAGATGTTGAGGGATACAAATCAACTGATGGAGAAGAAGATGATAGTTTGCTTGCCATTGATATTGAGGATGATGATTGACTGACCGACCTAACCTACCCTTTCTTTTGATATTGATGCTTTTAAGTGTTAAAGACATATATTAGTATTTGTTGGATATTTATGTTTTGGATGTTTGGAGTTTATGCTTTTATTTTTATTTTATTGAATGTGGATTATTTTATCTTTGAAAATTGAAATGTTATGTAATATGCACTTTCATGGCTTTGAAAATTATTCTATATTTTGTCTTGAATCTTGATTACTTTTTATTTTTAAAAAAATTGTCTTAGTACTATGAATGATTAGTCTATGTTAATTTTTCTATTTTTTCATAAGACTGTGCGCTTTACTTCAATAAAGCCCACGCCTCGCCTTGCGCCTTGCGCCTTGCGCCTTGCGCCTAGGTCCCGAGAGACCTTCAAAGCCTTAGTGCACCTTGAGCCTTTAAAAACACTGGAAGGAACGGCATCCAGAAAGTATAGCCCACCTTGTGCTCTACCATTGCCAATCGTTTTCCCTGTAGCCAATTCCTCAAAGGCACAAAGAGTAGGAAAAAAGGTCACTGAGCAATTTAGAGTAGTGAGACTACTAACAGAAAGCGGCTTAGTGAAAAAATTAGGAACATGAAGTACAAATGAAAGAGAAAGTGAAAAGAAACAATGAACCGAACCCTTGCCGGAGACACAGGATAAAGTGCCATCAGCCACTCGAACCTTGTCCTGGCCAGAACATGGAGAATAAGAATAAAAAAGACTAGAGGCACCTATCATGTGGTCGGTGGCACCTGAATCAATAATCCAAGACGGCGACGAGGATGTACTAAGAGCACTAGTAGGAATACCTGTGTGGGCAAAATTGGAAAAAGCTGGAGTGGAAGAAGCTGTGGTAGAAGGAGAATCAAGTCGAGCCATCAAACGCCTGAGAGTGTGTAACTCATCCTGGGAAAGAGTGCTAGTCTTAGAAGAAGAACTCGCAACAATCTCAAACACATGTGCTTGACGACGAGCTGTACTACCACAACCCCGACCCCAAGTAGGGCGACCATTTAGTTTCCAACAATGTTCTCGATCATGTCTATCTTTCCCACAATAATCACACTTCAATCGATCTCGATCAACCAGTGTACCCTGAGTACCAGACTGAACCAGACTAGGTCGAGGAGCTCGAGTTAGAGGAGCAACAACCAAAGCAGAACGATCCTGAATAGAAGAATAGACCATAGCACTACGTCGACTCTCCTCTTGCTGGACAAGGGCATAAGCCTCGCAGAAAGTGGGAAAAGGTGAACGACCCAACACCTGGACGCGAATCTGATCAAACTCCAAGTTCAAGCCAGCAAGAA
The DNA here is from genome assembly GCA_036172215.1 of Camellia granthamiana. Classification (NCBI taxonomy): domain Eukaryota; kingdom Viridiplantae; phylum Streptophyta; class Magnoliopsida; order Ericales; family Theaceae; genus Camellia; species Camellia granthamiana. Next base: position 115,589,478 of record CM069914.1, read on the forward strand.
AGTCATACACGCTCCTTCTCCACGATTTGCTGAAACAAAGTGGCATCCTGGGAACAAATAGCCTGGAAGCTTTGGTAATAGTCTAGTTCCTGTCACAAACTACTCAACTCAGCATAGTATACTGCAAGTGATCTATCCTTCTAATCTAAACTCCGAAGCTTCTTCCTCAACTCATTCGCCTGTGCATCATTACCCTGTTGGGAGTACATCTGGGCTACAGCTATCCAAATCTTATGAGCAGTATCTAAGAGAAGAAAGGACCAACTAATGGTGGGCTGCATGGAGTTAATGAGCCAGGTCATAACCAAAGCGTACTCAAAAACCCATTGAGTATGCGAAACAGCATCATTAGCAAGCTAGGGAAGGTCACCGGTAATGTAGCTAGTCAAACGGCGAGCAGCAATAGCAAGGCTACAAGAACAGGACCAAATTAGATAATTGGAGCCATCAAGTTTCACAGGACTGATTTGAATAGAGGGACTATCATTAAGAGTCATAACACAATGCACACCACCCTCTTCACTAACCTGAGAGTCTTTATCCTCAATTCCAGCCATTGAAAATCAATCCCCATAATAAAGAACAGTCCAGGAAGCCAACAACAGTACCAAAAACTCAACAAAGGACTAGGAAGATACTTTACAGAGCCAAAAATGAGCCAGGAAAGCAAAAAAGGAACAAAAACTGAGAGAAACCTTACCAATCCTGCAAAACAGTGACTCTAGCCTCCGTTAATGGTCCAGTCGGCTCCCAAGGAAAGGGAAGGAAGAGAAGAAACAACCCTAAAAGGGCTCCAACAATGGCTTCTGAAAAATAGCCACTTTTTCCAAAAAAATCAACAAAAATTGGAAAGACCACCAAATAATTACCAAAAAATTAAAAGAAAATCATGGAGAAGAAGCCCATGAAATTTCAAACCGGGAGGATTTTTTTTTTTTTTTTTTTTGCAAAAAAACAAAGAAAAAGAGAAAAATGAAGAAAAACAAGAACAATGAAAGACCACAATCTTTAAGGAGGAACGTGTGGCTCTGATACCATGTTAGATGTTAGATATACGTACGAAAAGGAGAAGAACAATCAGAAGAAGAGAAGAACCAAGAGACTGCTGTGTTTATTGCATTTATTATCTTACCCTTAAACATATTAGGGTTACACATATTTATAATGAAAGACTAAAGAAACAAATGACATAACTACCCTTACACACTAATACTTAACACATAACAAGGTTTTGGTTAAATCTCTGTCAAATTAAATATAGCAAAGACAATAAATGAGTCCTTAAATTCCTATAAATTAAAATGATTAAATACATTAAAAATCTCATAAAATTAAAATTTTCAACCCAAGAGATAGTAGTGAAACTGTAGCTTACAACAAATAATTTGCAGAAGAAAATATTGGAAGCCTTCCCAAACCTGCACCCTTCCATTTGCTTCTTTGAGAAGTAATGAGTTTGTCAGCATCTGAACCTGTTGCTGTCCAAACAAACTACAAAGTACCATTGTTGCCACCATCAATGCAAGCATATAAACGTACATGCAAACTTTCTCTAAGCCTAGAAAGCTGTTGCAACTCAAGAAATGAAAAAATAGATAATGATGCAAAAATAGCAAAGATGAGAGAGAGAGAGAGAGAGAGAGAGAGAGAGAGAGAGAATCCTTTAAAATGCCTAAGTTTGAGCATGCTTGAGATCATGAAGAACTGCTAGAACATACAGCTATGAAATATGACAAACAATAAGACGTGGCCTGCCTAGTGGCAAGCATCATACGTGTGGGAAAATACCCTATACAAAGTTTCACACAAAAAAGATGTTTCAAGAGAATACAGCGCAAATAGGAACTTGGAAAAGTCAACCTTCCAGTCTAAGCTAAGTATAATTTGCTTGCAAGAAGACTGAGGCCTCGTTTGGCAACTATATGTTTTAGCCAAAAAGCCAAAGTCACTAAACATTGTCACATCACTCTCTCTACTTTTTTGCACATCTGAATGTTATGACAAGTTTGTGTTTTCATTGTCCCAGCATCATGTTAGGAAATCTTAAGAGGAAAAACAGTCATTCCGGCAGAGTACATTCATTTGGCAAAGTTAACTAATCTTCACCAAGTGCCTTTGTTATGAATTACAATCAATCCTTCAAAAGTTCAACGGGTCAGTATGGTGGAGTTTCATCATCTTGTTATTCAAAAAGCAAGCCAACTTCTAGTATAACATAACAACTTAAAAGCAATATTAAAAGTATAAGATCAATCCAAATAAGATGTGTATATATGGCAAGATCAAGAACAAGAACAGGAGCAAAGTCAACCAATGACATTAAGACAGAATGTGAAATATATATATATATATGGAGAGAGAGAGAGAGAGAGAGAGAGGGAGGGAGAGAGAGTTAACATACCAGAGGAAAGACTATAGCCATGACCCCGTAGCTCACAAGAGGAGAGAAAAGGAATATAGCCAGAACGCAGGGGTTTCCTGAGAAGTTAAAGAAAATATAACTCTATTCAATGTACTACCACAACACCCTGAATAAATTGTGACAGTCAAATTCACATGAAAGAGTATGCACTTACGAATGAAACTTTCTGATCACACACATTTAATAAAATTCAATATGGAATGAACACTCATAGCAAATGTCCACGTCACACATTCACTTCATAAAGAACAAAAGCATGATAAAACAAATAGGTAACTTCGAGGGGCCAGTGGCCACTAAGAGTACTTTTTGTTTTTGTAATAACCTTACAAAATCACCAGGGAACATCATTTTCCAAAGCATACAAATGGTAGAGAAACATGATTCTAAACCTTTTTTCCCCTATCTCATGGGGTTGAACGGGGGAGGGGGTGAGTAAGTCTAAAATTTTGACCATCAATTCCATGAAAATATATAAATCCAACATGTTTTTGAGAATCACCACTTAAATGCCCAGTGAATAGGAAAATTTACCAAAACCAGCAAAAAATATCCAGTTGGATTCAAAGAAGTCAAGCCTCTTGTCCAAACTCAATCCAGAGAAATTCCATTTGTACCTGAGATGTTATAAAATGTCAATTGGCAATTATATAGCTAAAAGCAGGTGCCAAAACAAAAAACAAAAAACAAAAAAAAAAAACAGCATCAGCAAATTCATCACATACTCAAAGCAGTAGTATGCATACATCCAGGAAATAAGTAATCCATCCGTCCCAAAATATTAGACCATTATTCTATTTTTCATTGTCCCAAAATGTTAGTCCTTTTTCAAAAGTCAATGATTAAAATAATATGAATTTTCTATTTTGCCCTTCTTTTAAATTCATTAACAACACAAAAAGTACAATTATGATAATTGATATTCCCAAAAAAATGTACTATCAAAGGGTAATTTTGGAAAACTAATATTTTTGAAGTATAATAATTGTACTACCAAAAAAAGTTGGATTCCCCAAAAGGGACTATTATTTTGGGACGGAGGAAGTAAGAAATTCAGAGCCTTCCCAAAATAAGGTATAAATCCTGTAATATAAACCTGCATATAATCTTCAACAAACTTTACTATCTTTAAAATTATAAATAAATCGCAATGAGTTTAAAATGAATGTTCTAAAACAGAAAAGAAGTAAAAAGATAAACTGATGGGAAAAAAAAAAAAAAAAAATCCATAGATCAGTTTTACCTCCAAGAAGAAAAAGCTCAAAAGGAGGACTGAATAGACCAGTTCAGCTATTCCAATCACGACCCTGGGAAAAAATGTTTTACAGGAGTTGATACTCATAGATGTAATCAACACATAACTTCTGTTCTGAAAGACAATGCCTCAAAAAAGCAGTAGTGTCTCTATTCAGAAACCATCAAACAGTAAGTTGGAAATTTACCCCCCAATATCAGTACGCTTATCCATCTGAGTTGCATTTGAAGAGCTCAATAGCTCTGGTTGGATTGGCATTTCTGTAAAGGTAGGCCCATATTTTCCAATCACAAGAAAGCCATATTTAGCAATGTCACTGTACCTGGATTAAGGTATAAAAAGATGCAGATATGCATAAAATAATGTAAAATTATCAAGTATTCCAACATTCTGCATAAATAGAGGAAATGTTTTCCATCACTACTGCATGATGTCATATAGCATGCAATGGAATCAGAAGGCTTAAAATAGCTTAACTCCTTAAATAGCTATCTAATGCTTCAAACAGTTGTATTACTAGTTCTACAACCCTCTCCTACAATTTTGCTGGAAATGCATGTATGACACTTTTCTTCACACTAGTCTTACATTACTTATACAGCAAGTGGCTAAACCACCAAGAAAGCAAAACGAGATCATATGTTTCTGAGAAGTAGTAACCTTGTCCTGATAAATGTAACTTGGATAAAAAATATAAATGAAAAAAACACTTGATTTTATGTGGATGAATATAGTTGAGTAAAAATATATATATCTATATAATATGGCATAACGGTTTTTGAAAATATGTATATTTTTGTCCTACATGTCATCATCAATGGTTTAGATCATTTCATCTACAAAATTAATGGTGAGATTTGTTTGGCCCAAAATATGTTTCCTGCCTCTCTCTTTCCTCTCCTCTCTCACTACTCTCCTCTTTCATCATTCCCATTACTCTCTCTCTCTCTCTCTCTCTCTCTCTCTCTCTCCCCTCATCCACCATCGCTTGATTTTCGCCGCTTTTGTTCCGCTCTGGTGAAGACCTACCTCCACAACGACAGAAGCCCCTTCATCGCCCCTACAAATGCAGCCCCCCCTCTCTGTCTCTCTACATCTCACTCTCTGTGTTTTTGTTTCAATCCCATACTCTTTCATTCCATCGGAGACCAACCCACTTGGCAATGACAACGACAATGAGAGGATGATTATGAGAGTGGTGAGTGTGAAAGTGTTGGAGAGAGGATGATTATTGACTGACATGTCTGTATTTTTTTTCCCAGATTCTTCTGTGTATTGATGTTGCTACATCTTCTGCGAAGTTTGCAACTATGTCCCAAAAGCTTTTGGATCAGGCAATGTAATCTAACTTTTATTGTGGAGATCGTATATTAGGGATTCAAACATATTCTCTGTATTTATCTCTTATTTGACTTTGACCTGGTCACATAGTTTCGAAATATTGCAGATTCCAGTTATTTGTTCCTGATGGAATAAATAGTACACTATACTTTTGTTTCATGAAATATTGCGGATTCCAGTTCTTATTTGTCTTTAGGATTTGGCAAGAAATTTTGTGTAGTACTTTCTTATGGTTTGAGAAATAATAGTTGTTTGCATGAATCTAATGGCAGCTTGGGGGCCTCTATGGAGCTAATGTCAAGATTCAAGCCCCCATTGTGAAGCTTAATTAGAATTCTCTTTTCGTCCATGTGAAACCCTTTGATGTCATAAACATTTATATATTTTTCTTATTTAAAGTTAATTTCATAGACACTGTTCATCATTGGATTTGTTTTGTTTTTGTTTTTGTTTTTTTCTTCTCTTTTTCTAAAACACGTTAGTAATTCGTAGTTACTGCTTTTGTTCCTGCTACAAATGAGAATAGTTTTGGTCGTGTTTTTCTTTTCGTGAACAATTAACAGTGTTGCTGGAGTCAAGCTTTGAAGAATGAGCTATTCTCTTACTTTCTCTCTCTACCTAACCCCGAACCCCCTATTCCTCTGTTTTCTTTCTTTGAATTTATTTGGTCTAATGTTTAGTTTGGTAGGTTTGGTGTGATTTTGATTGACTTTTGTTAGGTTGCTGTTGCCTCAAGTTATTTGGTGTGATTTTGATTTTGATTTTGCTGTTGCCTCAAGTTAAATTAGATTGGCCCTAATTTAACTTCTCTCTTCTAATTTCTCTCTAAACTTGGGGATTTGATTCATGAAAATTTGTCTATTTCAACACAGTCAAGTTAATTTTTTTGTTAAATAGTGTGGATCTTTGTATATTAGATCAGTCTTTGTATGTTATTAAAATAGTATATTTGTGTTTAACTAAAATAGTGTCTTTGTGGCTATTAATAACCTATAATATATTTGGAGCTTTTTGAAATTTATAGAAGTAACCAAACACCATAAGTAACCAAACACCATAGAGAAAGGCTAATCATCAGAGGACTTTTGAGAACTTAAAGAAAGGTGGATATGTTTTTTGAATACCACTAAAATTGTAGAGACATATTTTTTGAATATGTTTGGTGTTTGGTTACTTCTATTGAATATTTAGGTTTTGATTTCTATTAAATATATTGTTACAATTAGATTTCTTTTTATGATTTTTTTTTTTTGAAATCTATAGAAGTAACCAAACACCATAGAGAAAGTCTGATCATCAGAGGACTTCTGAGAACTTAAAAAAAGAAAGAGAAAAGGAAATGAAGACACACACAGAGAGAGAGAGAGGAGAAGGTGGATATGTTTTTTTGAATACCACTTAAATTGTAGAGACATACATACAAATGTATGTATGTTTTTTGAATATAATTGGTGTTTGGTTACTTCTATTGAATATTTGGGTTTTGATTTCTATTGAATATATTGTTACAATTAGATTTCTTTGTATGATTTATTTTATTTGAAATCTATAGAAGTGACCAAACACCATAGAGAAAGTCTAATCATCAGAGGACTTCTGAGAACTTAAAAAAAGAAAGAGAAAATGAAATGAAGACAGAGAGGGGGGGGGGGGGGAAGGTGGGTATGTTTTTTGAATACTACTTAAATTGTAGAGACATACATACATTTGTATGTATGTTTTTTGAATATATTTGGTGTTTGGTTACTTCTATTGAATATTTGGGTTTTGATTTCTATTGAATATATTGTTACAATTAGATTTTTTTGTATGATTTATTTTTTAAAAAAACAAAGAGCTTGAAATATTTCATTTGGAAAAAATATTTGATTGCCATATATGGTTGTGAATTTTTTTAAAGGTTGTATGAAAATTCTCAATAATGTATAAATGATGGAAATTACTTGGTATATGCAAAATACATACATCTCAAGATTAGTTTGACCGTAATTTTGAATATGTTAGTGAGCTAAAAACAAAAAATCAAAAAAAAAATGTATTGTCACATTTAATTAATCATTTCATGTGCCAAGTATTTCTATATCTTAACCAATATTCTTAAACACACATCAATAAAATTTATTTATATATAAATTCATTCTATTCTATATAAAGTGAGTGGGGCTAGATGGAGGAGTGTCTTGAGAAGGGGACTTCCTAAAGAAATGGTGTATGGCCTGATGGTTTTTAAGTGTGAAATTGGTCCCTATTTTTTACGGGTTTTATGGGACTTCTTAAAGTGAAAAGCACGCCCTAGATTTATGAATTTTTGTAATTAGTATAGGAAAGGTAAAAAGAAAGTAGGGAATTTATGTCAGATTTTGGAGAGGGATTTGGAGGCAAAAAGGGCATGTGAAATTGTTTTTCAAAAATGTTTTTTTTTTTTTTTTTTTGGTCAATAAATTTGAACTCATAATTTAAATTGGATTCTGTTAAAAAAAAATGGTGATCAAAGTAGTATATGTTTTACTATTAAAATGTAATTTTTTCACAAGGTAAGTGAGAAAGAGAGAGAGAAGAGAGATAATAGGGGTAATGTTATTTGTTTAAAGACTGGAAAAAATAGTATTTTTTTTTTTTTTTTAACAAAACTTTGTTATCCACCTCGGTGAGAAAGCCCACGAGACATATTCTTACAATAAATTACCTTTTCCGGTTTTTACTTTAATTTTATTGGAGTGCATTTATGTCCCGGTAATTTTACAAAATTCATTTGAAAGTCGCAACCAATCGAATTTGTATTTATATTTTGACCTCAAATTTTTAGCAACAAATTTGATAAATTACATTTTAATTTAATAATTTTATATTCAATTATATTTTGATCTCATCATTAATTGCGCCTAAAGGGCATACACTAGTGTATATATATATCACAACAGATTAGCTGGCAAAAAGGAAAAGGTCAAGTACTAGCCAAGGTCATCATGCTCAAATAAATAAATATATACAACAATGGACCACATAGTAAAAACAGCAATACAGATGCAGAAACCATCCTTCTTTTCTTTGCTTTAGCATAGATCTAATAAAATGAAAAGGGTAACAAGGGTAAAGCAAAAGGAAAGGGCAATACCACAAACTGCTTAGAATAAAGCTGAATACAAACAATGGGTAGAACCAAAATACCTGTAAGGATTAATCAAATGAAGTAATGAGTAACGGTCGAAGTGAACTTTTATAGCTAAATTTCCTATAGAGGAAGCAAGAACAGAAATTATACAAAAATGCTGACACAATACACAATAAAAGGAATATGATAGAGCACTTTCAAATCATTTCAACAATTTCTGTTCAACTATCACATGCTTTTCTTCAAGTGATAAAAAAACTAGAAGAAAGTAATAAATGGGCATTCCTAGTGCACGAGGCTCCTCTTGGTTCTACGTCAATATGGTATTAGCCTTAAGTAGGGATGGCAATTTGAACCCGGCCCAACAGGGACCCGATCCCCTGACCCCGAATTGAGCGGTTTTTCTCCGAAAAATACCCCCGACAGGCCGGGGATGGTATTTAAAAATAAATCCCCGATAATGTTCGGGCCGGGGACAAGGATACATTTTCCACCCCCGCCCCCGCCCCCGCCCCGTTCGGCCCCCCGATTCTGTTCATATATGTGTGTGTTGTGTGTTTATATATATATATGTGTGTGTGTGTGTGTGTGGTGTGTGTGTTTGGTACAACAAACATAACACAGAATATATTATATATATGAGTGTGGTGTGTGAGTTGGCACGCATCATCTGGCCCCTCTCTCTGTCTTTTCTCTCTCTCTCTCTTGTTTTTTGCTTTTGTTCTTCAGATATGGAAAATGGTGGAGATGGAGATGAAGATGAAGATGAAGATGTTGACGAAGATCTGTTGGTGATGAAAATGATGAAAATATTTTTTGATCTGTTAGGGCTCAAATGTTTGATTTGTTAGATGTTTTTTGATTTTAGATCTGTTGATGTTGATGTTATTGTTGTTGTTGATGAATTCGTTTTCTGGAGCTGTTTTTTTTTTTTTTTTTGATCGGGGATTTTCGGGGTCGGGGAAACCCGATCCCCATTAGGGGGCGGGGGTGGGGGAGGTAGTGGGTTCCCCGTTGGGGATCGGGGCCGGGGACGGCGGATTTCCACCATCGGGGATCGGGGACAGGGAGGGTGATCCCCGGCCCCGCCCCGCCCCGCCCCGCCCCTTTGCCATTCCTAGCCTTAAGTTTTATAGCAACTCTAGCCTTCCCAATATCTTTCATCAAATTGAAAAGGAAGAAATTCATAACTCTAAATGAATAACAAAATAGGATGTAAAACAGAAGGATCTACTAAAATTCCAATTTCCAACCACCAACATCCTCATGGTTTTGGCATCTAAAATTTCTCTTGTTGGTGAACCCCATCTCCTAAAATTTCATGCTGCATTCTTTCACATTAATTTCTTTATTTTCTTTTCCAATACCAATTTACCCATGTTTAGTGCTAACTTTTAGAACAATAGTTACCTAACACTCTAGAAGTGCCAACCAATTCCTTCTATGCTCTACAGTAAATCTACATAAATGTATATATATATATAGGAAAATGTGTATATATACACAACTACATATATATTTATAGAAACATAAACCGAGGTTTCTTTTGGATACATGGACTTGAGACAAAGATGTTTGGGGTTAAAGTTATATAAGAGGCCTAGCTCTTGTTAATTGTTCATACTTAAGAGATCTAAAGGAGAAAATAGTGTAGTGGTAACGAGACGTATTATTGGCGATCTTAGTACAACTAGAATCCTCCTTAAGATGAATTTGGAATAACTACACATTCACCTAATTATTTGAATGCAATCATTGCTCTCAAGTCAAATCTATCTATGCATCTTGTTGAAATCTATATCTAAGCTATTAAACCTAAATATTAGCCACAGTCCTTAAAATGATTATATTCAGATCCATTCATTTCAAATTCACATGTAACCTAAGGGAAACTACAAGAAAACAAATTTACAATAATAATATAGGCTAATAAGTATCCTCCAATATAAGGAGCTAGAAAGCACATTTCACCACATGCTTAAGAATTTACATGACTTCTTGTGCATGCTTATACTTTTACCTAACTTGTAAGCTCTTCATAACACAACCAAAATTTTATCATATCGAATGCAATTTTCCCACTAAAGAGATTAGTTAAATTAAATGCCAGTTAGTTGAATTAGTATAAAGACATTTTCTCACAACATATTATAATATAAAAATTACGCAAGAGAGCACAAGGAAAAATAATTATCAAGCGTATACTCACATAGAAGAGTTGTAGAAGTCCAAGACGTAAGAAAGAGTAAAGTTTTAAAATACCACCAGATGAGCACAATTCTTGAGAACCAGAATGTGGGCATTGATCAGGTAATATCCATTGTAGTGTTGGAATGACAACCGAGTTTACGATAAAGATACTGCAAGTGATAGAGATTTTTTAAGATATTAGGTTTGCAGTCCAAAATCCAACGAAAAAGAATCAATTCATCAATTGACGATATTTAGCAAGAAATATTAACCCTTGGAAGATTAACCTCCAGAAAACTGGAAAAACTTAGAACTTGCACACAGAGCACATTCTAGCATGAGTTGGAATGTGGATCTCTCAAGCAATGAATAGATACACACAAATACATAGTAGTACATACATATGCATATGATTATCATACAGTAAGCAAGAAACAAGGATGATGAGAAATATACCTTCCTAAGAAAATCAAGCCGTTTAAGAGAAAACACTGCCCAGTTCATATCGCAAGCTGTTTAGACCTTCCGTAGAAAAATACAACACACATAACTGTCAAAAAAAATTGAATGAAGGAATCAAAAATTGAGAGAGAGAGAACCTGAAACAGTAGATGAGGACCCTGTGGAGACAGCAAGCGTCTCTAAAACCATGGAGCCAGAGCAGCGATGCCTGCTTCAGTTTTGGTCCCAAAACCCCCATTAATTGCCCCCTCTACTTTTTTTTTTTTTTTTTTTTTTTTTTTTGAGGAAATTGCCCCCTCTACTATATGCCACAGACTAGAGAGAGAGAAACAAGAGAGAGAGAGAGAGAGAGAGAGAGAGACTTTACATTGACACCACCAGGGAAGGAAGCCATTTTGTTAACTTCGGGGGTAAACCCATTTCTAGGGCACATTTGGATTTTGCCACCAAAACAAGTTGAAAATTATTATTATTAATTATAAATATATTTTTTAAAATTTATATAAAATATGAATTATCTTTATATTTTAAAAAATTATAAATATGTTTTTGTTATAATTTTTTATTTAAAAAAATAAAATTCTTAAATATTTTTTTATATAATAATAAAATTAGAAAAATTAGTGAATTATTCTTTTCTAACTGTGTGTATGGTAGGAAATGTCCAAAATATTTTTTTTATTAGTTAAGGTCCCTCATATTTTCACAACCAAAAAAAAATTCAACTTCGATAAAGTTTGCCTGACTCAAAGAAATTTTATTCGACTCATAAAAATTTCTCAGTGAAATCAAAGAAATTTATCTGTGAAAATTGAAATTTCTCTGAATCAAGTAAAATTTCTCTGAGTCAAATTTTCTCTGTAAAAATGTTGAGAAATCTTAACTATTATGAAAATATTATATATTCTTTATTTTAGGACCTTAAAAAAATTTCTCAATAAAATTAAGGAGCCGTTATTTTCAATTGACTTTGTTTTAAATACATTTCTTTGTTGCTCCAAATACATCAATATCTTTAAAATTTTATTTTTTTAAGGGAATGTATTTTGTGTGAAAAGTTATTAATGTAATTATACATAATAAAAGACAAAGAATGAAATATATTTGAAATAAAGTGGAATAAAAATAGCGACTTCTTACAATTATTTAAATTATTAATTAAAATATATTTTTAAATAATTAAAAATTATTAATTATTTATTAGTAAAACAGACTATCTGAAATTAGCAATTTCAAGAGTTGGAATGTAAATTGTAGTTCTTCAAAATCACAATTTGTATTTTACCCAACAACCAAAGCCCACAAGTTTCCCTCATTTTGGAGCAATTAATGACCCATTTCGCCGCCATTGCTTCACAGTAATCAACTTCTCTGAACAATTTTAGAGAGGGAGAGAGAGATGGCACAGCAGAGCAAAGAGCCATGCAAGAAGGCGGCTTGTGACATTCAAGCTTGTCTCTCCAAGAACAACTTTGATCCTCAAAAGTACGCTCTTTTTTCTTCATTTTTTTTTTTTAAGAAAATATTTCATTCTCTTGCCGAGAAATGGCAAGCAAAGAAAACGAATTTTGAAATATATTTACAAAATTTCAAAGAGAACACATCTCATTTATCAAACTGAGGATTAGTGCTTAATCGTTCAAATTATTCCCATGTTTTCATTTTAGTTGATAGAATTCGATGTTTTTTAGGCAATTAGGGTTTATACTTTGTAATCGTTCAAATTCTTCCCCCCTCTCTCTCTGTTAAAAGTAACAGCTTTGACTGTATCTTTTTCATTTTGTTCATATTTGAGAGTCAAAGAATTGATCTGTTTCCATTGTAGGCAATTGGCCATTAAAATCAGTTTTTAAATTTTTTTTTGAAAAAAATAAAATTGATTTTAACAAAAATAAAGACAAAAAAAAAAAATTTAAAAATTACTGTCGCCCTCAAAAAAAATTTACTATATAAAAATGATGAGTATTTTGATTTATTATTATTTTTCTCTATTAGTATTTAGATTTTAGTTCACTTTTTTAAAAAAAAATTAAAAATCAAACCAAACAGAGTCAGCAAGGAGGTTATTTTGAAGAAAGGTGTAGAAAGATGTGGGCTCTATTTGGAAGAGTTTTGAAAATATATTTTTACCTCTTAATTTACACGTGATGTTTGGTTATCGTTTTTAAAAATTAATTCTGCATCCACTTTTGAAAACTTTGTCGAAATCGGAAAAATCTACTTTTGAAAACTCTATCGAAGTCGGGAAAATTTAGGCTAACTGGTCATCCCCTCAGACGTCCAGCCGATTGACTGATACAATGCAAATTTTTTTTTTTTTTTTTTTTTTTTTTTACAATTGACACATGTTATTTTTTATATTTTAAATATAAAAAAATTCCGAATTTTTAAAATTTTTTTATGAGTTTTAAATAAAATTTTAATTTATATGTTTGGTTATGAATTATAAGTTTTTATATCAAATATCATATGTCACAACAAAAAATTCCCACTCAATCCAAAACCTTTTTCAAAACTCTTTTCTAAATTCATTTACCAAACAAATTTTTCACACTCAAATCATAATTTCAAAACTCACAAACTCAAAATACAATTTCTATTCTCAAATCATATTTAGAAACTCTATCAAACGCCGCCATGTATTTTCTTATTACAGGGAGCGATGTGCCTTGATGCAATTCTCTATTCCCTCCCGTCATCTCTAGCATGTAGGATTGAAGTGGAAAACATATTGTGAATTTGTGAAGTTTATCATTGGCCTGAAACTCAGTCATTAGCAGCGTAAATATTTGAAATGAGCAATTTACAAATATTGTAGAGAGAGAGAGAGAGAGAGAGAGAGGATAGGTGTAATCTTTCAAGAAAATAAGGACAGTAACCAAAATTTTTGCTCATTTAACCAGAGGGATTACATAGATTTTAGCCAACGATGTTCCAAAACATGCAAAACTGTCAACACAGGCAAACCACTAGTACCAAATGGCAAGTGTCAGATTGAAAAATTATACAGTTTTGTTTTCAATGAAGCTGATGGTTGCAAATGGAACACAAGTCAAATATAATGTGGCAACAATGGTGCAATTAGTGTAAGACAATTGTAAGGATCGATAATTTTGTAATTTCTTCTGCTAAGATAGCTTTACATAATTTTTCGTAAAATGATTATATAACTGACATGCTCAACATTACATTTGCACTGGCCGTGCCTCGTATTGAGGGGGAAGGGGTCTGGCATTTCAAGGCCCTGCGCCTCATTTTGATCCAAAACTAGAAATTTTAAAAATAATAAAGAAATTTAAAACCTCCCCCTTTCTTCACCAACTAACTGTCCCAAAATGAACACGAGAGGGGATGGATCCAATGTTTATAAAATACAAGTTGACATTACTCAGATCCCTTCCCCAAAGAAGCATATACGAGTATTTTGAGGGAATTGTAGGAATACCACTTTAAATTGATCTCGATGTTTCCTGCCGCCTGAGAGGAATGCCTTCCATTCCAAAAACATCCTCTTCGTCTGTGTGCCTGTGGAGTCGTATTGATGGAGACATAGACAAACCTGCAAATATGATTTGACAACGTATTCATCATCCATAATTCAGAAAATCATTGATGGTTTAGAATTAAAAAACAGGGCATCATCGTCCACAAACACTCTCCATTTTGGTGATTGGAGGTGGTTGGGAATGAAAAAGAGAGTGAAACTTACTTTGATGTTTTCGTTTCCAAAAAATTTGGAATGTTTGAAATCAATTTCATTTATTTTAAAATGAAAACAATCCAAAGAAGTTTCGTTTTCAGTTTTCAAAAAAAATGAAAACAAAAACATAGAACAAAGGTGTTACCAAACAAGGCCTTAAATTCTCCATTTTTGAAATATAATTGGAAACTACCCATTCCCAGTTTCTCAAGCACCTTGATCTATGGGACACTCACTAATTTATTTATACATACAACAAAAGACAAACAAACCTACCATCAACCATGTCCTTTGTTTTGTGAAGAAGAAAGGTCCCCGATAGGATCGTCACAAACCCACACATTTCTGTTACAATTTGAGTTGGACTCTGCCTATCCCAATCCTGAATTCACAAAATCAAATTTGATATTTTGAGCAACACTACAAATTTTATTTAAGAAGGTGCCCAACATTTATGATAACCCAAAATGAAATGGAAAATACAAGAAGTTGCCAAGACAAGAAGCAAAAATTACATCTAAAAGAGGTTCATTCAAGTTTTCTTTTCTTATTTTCTTTTAGTATGTTAGGGTGTCCTTGACCCATTTTATGTGTATGCTTTATTCCATGCGATTTACAAATTTGTCTACATAACTAAGTTCATTGTCAGAGAAATTGAATTTCCATCCCTATTTTCAGATATTTTACAGAAGCTCATTTACTCGTGGTAAACCTTAACAAAGCATTGAGATTGTCCTGCTTGCATGTATATCACCACTGCAAACACACTTTTTTTTTTCCTCCCTAATCTAATCGTCTATTTCTAAAATGGCATAGAACTATGCCCCAGCACCTTCGAGGACCCCCATCGAATGGCACCAGCCATAAGGGCTGCTGACCTCCATGGGCATTGGGGAGTAGGGAAAAACTAAACCTAGAGTAGTTCTTATGGTGACATTACCCTATATTTTATTTTTTACTTTTTTTTTATTTTGTTAAAAAATTGGTCCCCAGTTGAGCAGAAGGGATGTGGAACAAAAGTTCAAATAATTTTCTTCTATGATGAATTCTCCACAAACTTTTTGTCTAGGATGTCTTCCTCAATGAAATTATATGGGTGCATAAATCCTATTTTTTTGTTTTAAACATTTATTGACGTCAACCATATTAATCTTTTTAAACCACTTCTTTGCAAGACTTGATTCATTTGCAGATATTTTAATCAGAGACCAACAGGGCAATTCATATCAAATGATCATTCAAGAATAGATCAAAGCATCAATTTGTCATGAACATAGATCATCTCCTGACAATAACCAATATCAGGTAAGGCTCCCTTGAATTAATAACTAGACAGAGAAGCAAGGAGGGAGTCTGCAGAAAAGCATATCAATTTCAAACATTTTAAATAGATGCCACCAAAAAAAAGAAAAAAAATAAAAATAAAAATAAAAAGTAGGCAACTAATTCTGATTGTATATATTCTGAAGTCAGCATGCATATTTTTTTAACTTTCTTTCATCAGTGAAAGAATTACCTTAAACATGATGACACTCGCTAAAATGGTGAAAGACGTAAACATGACATAGTAGATGGGGGATACAACAGCTGTGTTGAACGTGTCGAGGGCCTGAACTCAAAAGTAAAGCAATAAATGAAACACAATTAGCAAAGGGGTAACTTGACAGCCAAACATGAACCAATCAAAAAATAAAAAATAAAAAGGCAATGAAAAAAGCCTCCATCCATGAAGGGGGGAAAAATTAGAAGGCATATACAAAAAGAGATCACAAGTTCGAAAGATGCCAAAGGAGAAGAAATGCATCACATCCTCACAAATATCATTACAATGGAGTTTCCACTATAAATTTCAAAATTTTGCAATTTCACCTTTCCGAGATAATTGCATGAATAACTAAAGAGTAAACCCAGCAAAACCCATGAATAAGCAAATATACAACAATGAAAGGAAGTATCAAAAATAATTTCAGACATGAGCATGAGATCAGATAACATTGATTATTGAAAATCAGTTGGTTCACTAGCTGACAAATAAATTTCATAGGACAAAAGAATTAGAGAAAGATTATTTTCCTGCAATAAGGGAACCCAATTATTGGATTGACATCAAACAAGACGAATCAAGATTAGTTTCTGTGAGAGCATGTCATTTCCAAAGAAGCTTATGAAGAATTGAACCCACTAAAGTCCACCCATATTTGATTGTTCAGTGTCACTGCAGTTCAAGAAACGAACCAGGAAACTTTAATTGACTTGTCCCACAGACTAAAAAAAAGTCAGTTATAGAATCTTAGACAAGTGGTTAATTAGCAGAGAAGGGATTGCAAAATATTAGTTTAAGATTTATCCTGAAATACAAAATTTTGCTAATAACAATATTACATTAAATCAGAAGGCAAGGATAAACAGCAATTAGGCAGATAAAAACTGAAAAGGTCACAAAATTGAAAACATAACGAAAAGAAAGAAGGATTACCTTGTTCAAATAATTCATTTGGGTAATTACACACGTAAGGACTACAAGAGTGAAGGCCCACGTTTGGGGATATATTAATTGGTTCATTCCTGATAATGTTAGCTTCAAGGCAATTCCAAGTGCTTTGACACTCATGACCTGTCACAGAATCTCTCTTAGAATAAACTAATATATAGGGTTCTAAAACAGGAAAAAGAGAATGAAGAAATCTCCAGCTAAGAAATGCAATACATACTGACAAAGAACCAACTAGTGAACAAACTCCGATATAGACCATTATATGAGTCTGGCCATATTGTGGGATATAGTGAAATATAATTATGAAGACAGCAGTTAGCACCATAGCTGCATATAAGAGAAAACCTGCCAACAAGAAAAATGTTATTTGAATCCTTTGTTACGTTGTCATTTCATGAAAAACAATTGAAACAGGTCAAGAGCAAGGCGAAAAGTTATAGATTAGTAAAAAACACAGTAATAAGAGCAAAAAATTACCTGGCTCGGTAGCAAGATCCCACACTTCTGTCACAGATTCAATTGCACGTTCTTGAGGAGCATGTAGAACAATTGTGGTAGACCCCACAACACAGAGAGCACAACCAAGAATCCCAAAAATATGTAACTTCTCACCTAAAATGACATGTGCAAGTGCAGCACTGCAATAAAACACAGTCGTTAGTGGTCAAACCAAAGAATGAAGGTTTAAAATGTCGGTAACTTTCTGTCATGCCTGATAATAATGCTGAGTGCACCAAGAGGAGTAACCAGAATAGCTGGTGCAAATGCATAAGCCGCAAAATTAGCAATTTCTCCTACAATCACTGTTGCAAAAATGATCATCCATCAGAACACACATGTTCAGTAACTATTGTAGAATACAAGCCATTCATGTGGCAGACTAATTAGAAAACTAAAGCACTCTTCATGAAAGTCTCACATCTTCAAAACTCTTTGGTGCAGCAAAAAAGTTTGCACCATTTCTTTTTCCGTACAATCAAGTGGAAGAAATGAAAATGAGAAACATATTAAATAGCATTTCACTTCCTCCTTGGAGTTCTATACAGTGTACTAAACCTCACATTAGAAAGTCTAATATCCAATGGTAGACCAACTGCAATTAGATTTATGAAATAATGAATTAAAAGATAAAAGCATTTAAAGTGTAATATTTAGTAGCAGAACAGGCTTTGTATTTACCTACCTAGTTGTGTTTACCCACTATCATAACCAAATGTTATGATGGCAGGTAGCTGTAACAGATTAATGACAGTGTTGGCAGAAGTTGAATGGCTAATAGTGTGATGGTTGTGCAATGGCAATAGTATAGCATCAAAGCATGGAGTGGCAGGGAAGCAAAATGGAGCAAGGGAAGTTATGGTGCTTTCATAATATTTTTTGGCAAATACTAACAAGTGCCCCCTACGCATTGTTTAATATTGGGAAGTGTGTATAAAGTGTCTTGAAAATATGCAAAATGTTAAAAAGGTGTATTGATTTCAATAAAAGTGCATTGAATTTGGTAAAAAGTTTCTTGTGTTCTTCAACTTTTTTGTCTTTTACTTGTGCCCTGGTTATTGATTAAAAATAACTATATCAATCAAAAAGATAACAAAAGAGAGAATAAGGTATCCTTCAAAATGAAGTGTGGAAAGAAACAACCAATAAGAAAATTGAAGCACGAAAAAACCAGAGTAAAGTATCCTGTAAATTGGTCTAAAGCATTGCACTGAACACCCATTTCAATATAGTGATTTTACCTACTTCGCTGATAAATGATCCTACTTTACGATGTAAAGTTTCCTGAAAATTGATCTAAAGCATCACACTTAATTAGCCAATTTGACAAGGGGATTTGGCCACCCTGACTGACATACAATCCATCCCCATAGAAATTAAGAGATTCATACTTCCTATTAGAAATGCTCACACTAGTAAGGACCCAAAACCAGTTCACACCCACTAACTCCTGGTTGATGAGTCTACTATAATCAAAATCTGTGTCGTTTGCATATTACCTGGAAATAGTGATCTAAAACAAGCATTAGTGTGTTTAAATTAATTACATACATAATAGTAGACAATCCCCATTTCGAGCAGAGGTATCATTGGCAACATATATAGGACGGCAGGCACCAGCGGCGTGGGAGAGAACAATCAGCTGGAGTTGGTGTTAATCGTGGGGTGAGGCAGTGGTATTGCTTTGAAACTTGAGTTTACTAACCTCACTAGTTCATAATCAACGGGAAATTTTGACATTGAAAATTTATAATCGCAAAGAACTCTTAAATCCAGCAATTGTAAATAAAGATATTATACAGAGGAGGGGGGAATCACTGGAAAATAATAATGGTTGAGCTGACTAAAGACACCGCTTCCTAAGAGCGATCACTGCCAATTTGAATCATTTACATTGAATGGGAATTGTTAAAAATTTAATGAAGGTTGAGCTGACCACAGGCTCTGCTTCCCATGATTGTAATTTCATTAAATTTATTACTGCAAATTTTAAACAAGTTATAATAAGTGGAATTGTTGACATTACTAGAATCAACTTCCGCTGTCAAAATCAAAGGGAATGCCACCCATGTAGAAGGAGAAGAAGTAAAAAGAACAAAAAAACAAAACTTATAAGCTCCCAACAAAACAAAAATCTTACAAAAGTACTTTTTAGGTTATACAAACGAATCTCTCTATAATTTATCCAATAGTGTAGATGTTTCAATTCCCTTACCCCTTATTATGTTGCCCCCACTCCTGTGAACATCTCTTAGCCACCCACTACATCTCTATCAAGCTTCTATAGCTTTAAACGAGTGCATCATATCATCTTCGAATTCGAAACAATATACACCCAAAAAACTTGTCAAACCCGAGTTTCTTTTTCAAAACCCACTTTGACACCTTTTCCTACACTGTACCTTCCCTAACAAACCCAAGCTTTTCCACTCCTCTTCAAGTTGGCAATTAATGGCTCATAAACTAAATACAATCAATCTAAATGTGTAGGACGTGTCCACTTACATGTAGAAATGACATTAAACACATACCCATGCTCAATATTAATACCTAAATCCATCTAAATAAATATTTTGTGACCCTAAATCTTGTTAGCAATCTAATTAGCAATACCCACTAAGTTAGGTCTGAATCTCTTTGGGGAAAAAAAAAAAAAAAAATTATTTGAAGAAATCATTTTTTGATAAATAAATAATTTATTGAAAGAGCATCAAGATGATGCAACAAATACAAAACATCATAAAAAGTAACTCCTAACCAAGAATGTCATCTAAGAAATCTAAAAAAACAAACAAACAAATCCGGATCAAACTTTCGTTCCATCCAACTATACAAAACTATAAGAAGGCGACTCTCAAGCCAAGAAACAATATGGTGAAACTCTTGAAAAGTTCGTCTATTACACTCCAACCAAACTAACCACATCAAACAAAAGGGCACCAAAGACCACACACGCCGCCGCCGAAGCCAACCCACCCGAGCTCCACTCCAACTCCACAACATATCCATCACCCTCCTCGACTAAACCCAAACAATCCCAAAAAGGAAGCAAATAACTCCCCACAACCGACTAGTCACAGGGCAATGCAAGAACAAATGATCCACGGACTCCGCATCTGCACAACACATACAGCATGGATTGTAGAGAATCCAACTTTACAGGTTGTATTCTTTACTTGGTTAAGCCAAATTTAACCAAGGTAGTAGTTCTAACTTTCTCAAATACTTCAACATTCTTAAATAATCAACTTATCAAGTTGACAATTAGACGTAGATGCCTCTATATTGTAATTTAACTTTCATCATCATGTCTCTTCTTTACAACTGGATTTGTTATACTTTAAGATGGCTTCACTAAAGATAATTAAATCTAAATTCTTTAACGTAAATAAATAAAAAAAAACCGAGGAAATTGATCTTAAATCATCCTAATATCCTATGAAGACATGGGTGACGCGACTTGTACTCAGTGGGTTTAACTAAACCCCCTAAACTTTATTAAACACATGAGATTTTGACAACGCTAAGCCAACGAGGGATCATTGAACCCTCATTTTTTTCTCTTTAACCCTCTAATCTTTTTCCCTTGAACTCTTCTTGAATGTAGTACAATTGGCTTTCATTTTAAATAGTTTTGCGTAAAATCTAGTGTGAACCTACCCCTCTTTGTCAGTTTAGCATGACGTACTAATGTTGGAAACGTCTCATATGGTTTGGGTGTCAGCGAGTTTGAAGTTCCTTTAGTTGTAGTAACATTATGCTTATTATGTTTTTCAACATATTTTGTTTACCATTTGATATGACACACTTACAACCAGTAGCACAATTGTAGAAATGCCATAACCATTATGAATGTGCCACATCAAATGTAAACAAAAATATGGTAGTAAATTTGGCTTACAAGTGAAATTCTTACAAATGTCAAATTGTCACATAGGCCTTCAAATGAATTTGACATCTCTAAATTTGAAAGTTTGGTTGAAAATGCTCTAATAAGTCTTAAGATACCTTAAACACACCCTGTTGAGGTGTAAAATTCTTATTGGGTTTTATGTCATGTTGTAGGTCCCCAACATGGTGTGAAATCCAATAAAAATTGAGTAAGTCTACATACACAAAATTAAACTACAAAAAAAGTATCAAGAGTGTACACATCAACACAATGGGGAACACCCGGTACCCTCATTTGTAAATACCTTCCATTATTTTTGTCAAAAATGGACTGGACCCTATCGTACTGACGTATACATTCTTATTACTTTTTTGAAGCTTAATTTTATGTACGTAAACTTACACATTAAAATTCCACATAGAATGTGTTTCTTCAGCCATTTAAAGTGGAGTAATGCTATACAAACTAACAAATCATACAAACATTTTTTACTTACTGATATGGCATTGAGTCTTGTTTCTGTTTCTAAAGTTTCATCACTGCATGACACATCAATTAATAAAAAAAGTTAGCAAAACTTTGTTAGTTTGTATATCATTTTTCTTTAAAGTGTGTTAACAACATTGACCTTGGACCCACTGGAAATTTCTTTTGACGTCGCCATTGTATGAGGAGATTATGGGATCTCCTAAACGAAGCCTCTTCGCTCCCACTTCACTAAATTTTCTACGTTTCCATATTTTCCTTCTAACATTTTTTCAACCATCTTTTCATGAGGTAAATAGACCCATTATTCCAAAGCCCATTATTAGATGCATCATGTGTGGTTCATTTGCGATCAAATCATCTCAATCAATCATTGGTGATAATCAACAAGGCAACATTATCTTTCTATTCCGCAATGTACTAAGAAAATAAACTCACAAATAGTTTAGTTTCTATTAAAAAAATATGACTAAATAGTTATTTATCCCAAAAAAATGACTAAATAGCTAAATAAATAAGTATATGAAGTTGCATTGTTATGTCTCATTAGATGCCCAAACTATGTGCTAATGACCAATTCATACATGCACATGAAGACATACTTATTTCAAAAGACAACAAAGAAACCAATCACAAACACTATTTTACAGCATCATTATGAAGAAAATAATAGAAACTGAACTCTCATCGAAATCCTCCATTGATCAATAGATCATTAAACAAACAAGAATTACACAAAACTCACTTGTTATCATGCCCACCCACCACAGTGGCTCATACAAGTACGAGTAACCTCCAACACCTGTCAAAATAATAGTCAATGGAAGTTTTCAATGAGAAAGTTAGACACCTAATAACTTGGAAAATATTTGAATTAAATCAAACAGAAGTGTGTGATAAACAACCATGGTGGATGTATACCACGAAATACATCATGCATCAAGTGCTATAGAAAAGAAACTCAACAATTATGTGTACACAACAACATGTCCCTTCATGGTTTACTTTGAAAAAGGCAGCATGTGAGTGCAAGTAGAATCTGCATTTACATGATATAAATGCACCTCTGTTCAACTGAAAAACACAATTGAACTCGAATTATTTTTCATTACATTTTTATCTAACAAAAATAATAATAATAATAATGAATTAAGATTACACATAAGTGGAGGTGGGGGCAATAGAAGCTACAAGATATCCCTAGCAAATGCAACTAATATACAAACCATTTCTACATAAACAAACAGAGCAGCTCACAAACTTAAACCATTAAAACTTGAGAGTTTGGAGATCCAAATCCTCAAAAAATGTTCCAGTACCCCCACCCCAGCAAAACAGAGAAGCCAAATAGGGGGAGCATTCTAAAGCAAATACAACCATGAATATATATAATTTACTATAAATAAATATTGAAAGATAATGAGATGGTTGCACCAAAATTTTCATAAAGCAAATAAGTTGGGCTGGTCACTGGTTGTGCAAAATTTTCAGAAAGTGGATCGGTTCAGGCCAGCTCTTCTTTCAGAATTACTCAATCACAACATACTTAAGCATCACCCATACATATGCAAATTCCCCAATATTGTAACCTTGCTGCATAACTCAATTATGTTCTCATATTCACTAGATCTGTGCCTAAAATAAATGCAAAAAAGTAGCAAAAACAACACTATAGCTTAGTGATCAAATTAAACACACCACTAATAATAACCTAAAAGTTTAACAATTTACATGGTCACCAGGAATTCACAGACAAAATAAAACATCTGAAGCTGCAAGATTACTTCATTGCACTACCCAACAAAACCAAATAACAAAAAAAAGAAGAAAATTGTGAATTTGAACAAGAAGGAAGAAGATTATCCCTAACAAATTGAAGTGAAACAGGGTTTACACAGGGTTTACCTGCCCTAACGCCGGATGCAGCCGCCTTCTTCAAGCCCTTTTTCTTAACAATGAAGCTTGCCCCAATGAAAAAACTCGAAGACAATGCCAAGACCAAGCCATTGATGTTGTCAGAAGACATGCCCTTGTAGGAGTCCCTCCAACTGTGAGAAGCCTCCACCGCCATATTCTCCAAAAAAAAAATTAAAAAACCCTACCCTAGTTGTCACTGGACATTTCACTGCGCCGCTGTGACAACTCCAAAGTTTGTTTAACTGGGAAATTGAGATTACAGGTGGATGGATCTTTATGTATATGCATGTATGTATGTAAAGTGAGAAAGAGAGATGAAGATCTGTAGGGTTGGCAGCGTGAACACCTGGGAGTGAGGATTTTTGTTGGGTTGGATCGGAGGAGAGAGAGAGAGAGAGAGAGAGAGAGAGAGTAATTTAGTTGAGGACTAAACACGAGGAGGAACAACGACGGATGTTTTTAGATTAGCCACCGAATTTGTTTAATCTAAATTTATTTAAATATGTCGTTTTTTCAAAAAGAAACTTCCTTGTGCATACGGAAGTTTCTTTTAAGAAAAAATCCTAAATAAATTCGGACTAATCGGATGAATATTTACAGTCTGAATTCGTTTAATAAGGTCTTGTTTAACGACTTAAAGTTTTAGTTAAAAAATTAAAAAATCATTATAAATTATTATAGTCAACAAATTATTAAAATAACATATTTAAATATAATATCTCGTTTGTCAGTTATACATTTTAATTAAAAAATTAAAAAGTCACTGTAAATTATTATATCACTTTTTTTCACTTTTCTACATATATTTTTTTTATAAAAAACTAAAAATTTACTAAAATAATATGTTCTCAAACGAGACCTAAGTCTCTTCTAAATTTATTTGAGTATGTTGCATATAGAAGTTTCTTTTAACCAAAAAAAAACTCATCTGAATAAATTCGGATTAATCAGATGAATGTTTAGTCTAATTTTGTTTAAGCGAGTCTCTTTCAAACTCTCTTTTTAAAAAAAAAAATCATTCACATAAATTTAGATTAACGGAATCAATTCCAACTAAACAAATTCGTAGTAGTGTTGTTTGGTTTATACGCATCTATACGATCCCATTCACTCTGTTTTTGGTTTTTTTTTAAAACTAAATTTGGGTTAATTACACTAATAGTCTCTATAGTTTGGGACTTGTGTCACTTTGGTCCCTGACTTTTCAATTGTGACACATTTGATCCTGAATTTTGAATCTTGCTCCAAATAAGGACAATTGAAAATATTATTAGATCTTTCAAGGGTAAAATTATCAATTTGATAAAATATAAACTAATTTGACAAAAATAAATGTCAAAAAAATATTTTAAATTTTTTTAAAATTATTTTTATCCACCAATGATAAAATTATGTAAAATTAATAAAAATTACATGATTAATTTTTTTAAAGTAATTTTACATGATCATCATCCAAACACGTAATAAAAATTAATTTAGTAAAAAAAAATGTCTAAAAGATTTATCAATTTTATATAATTTTATTTTTAGTAGGTAGAAATAATTTTTAAAATTCAAAAATATTTGTTTGACATTTATTTTTGTCAAATTAATTTATATTTTATCAAATTGACAATTTTACCCTTAAAAAATCTAATTATATATTCAATTGTCCTTATTTGAAACAAGATTCAAAATTCAGGGTCAAATGTGTCACAATTGAAAAGTCAGGGACCAAAGTGACATAGGCCCCAAACTATAGGGACTATTAGTGCAATTTGTCCATTAAACTATAGGGACTATTAGTGTAATTTGCCCATTAAATTTTTTTTATGATAAATTACACTTATCCTGGGTTTATACTTAATACTGATTTCCTCTCAAATTTTTTAAATTACACTAGTGCTCCGTTTGTATAAGTTAAAAAAAAAAAATTCTACCTATTCTGGCACTTGAAGTGAAATTTATTTAACTTTAAAAATAATAAATTTTTGCTAAACTTTACATAACAAAATTTTACTTCATTGAAAAATCATGAGAATGATTGCTGAAAAATAGTTAAGTCAACTAACAATAGTCACCGAAAAATTGTCATAGGTGGTGGGGATAGTGCAAGTGCATTAAGGATAATTTTGTCTAAAAAACTTAGGCATTTATTTTAACAAATATATTTTAATTATAGGATAAATTACAGGACCGAGAAAATTAATTACAAAAAATGATAAATATTAATAATAAAAAAGTATAAATTTTTTCATGAATATATAACAAATTTTAAAAATTAAACTTCAATTGTAATTTCTCCCAAAATATATTAACTAGGTTGATTTTAGTTGGGCTTTCTAATTGGATTGGGCATTAGTGATTCTATCACAGAATTAATATCGACAATTTAATTCGTTCATCTTATAAGACTCTTCGAGCGTATTATCCATAAAAACAAAACAAAACAAACAAACAAATTAATCGAAAACCATAAGCACAAGATTGGTTCTTATTTATTTTCAAAGAAATAGACAATAATAATCTAAACTATTAATCTTGTAAAGTGATCTTAATGATCATTTACACAAAAAAAAAATCAAGTCAATCGAATTGTCATAGTTGACCTCTTTTGGCAAGAAGTTAAAACCAATTTTTTTAGCTTTTAATCTTTTTTTTTTTTTTTTTTTGGTACATCGGAAAGAAGCTTTTAATCTCTTTTCAATCATATTACCTATTTACTTTTTGAAAAATGATTTGTGGCACTAATTTTCCTGGCACTAATGGCACTAATTTCCTGTTTTGGTAACTTTGTTTTTTTTTTTTTTTTTTTTTTTTACCTAACCTGTTTTGGTAACTTTGTTTTTTTTTTTTTTTTTTTTACCTGATATAGAAATTAGTGCCATTAGTGCCAGGAAATTTAGTGTTACAAATCACAACGGTTACTTTTTTGTACGTTTTTTTAAAAAGAGCCAAAAAAATAAAAAGCTAACTTTAACTTACTTTTCAAAACAACCCTCATATGATTAAGAAGTGGTTTGGGATATTCTAAATAAGTGTACTTTTAAATTTTTTATAAAAAGATGTGTAAAAAAATAGAGAGAAAATATTGATTGATGTGACCCAAAAAAGATAAAAAGATAGACTAAAATAAGAGCATCTCCAACGATATAACAAAATTTTCACCAAATCTGAGTAAAAAAAAGTTGATTTTCTTGATTTGATACACGTAGTTCCAATGGTTATGGTTACTGTAGTGTGCATCAAAAAAGAAAAAGGACATCCGGTGGGTCGACCGGTTCAAATTTTTTTTGAACTGTTTGAACCAGTAATTTGAACCATTTGAACCAGTTCGCAAGCCAATTTTTGCGTGAACTGGTCGACCGGTTGGTCAACCAGGTGTTTAACCGGGTGGTCGACCAAGGGGTCGACTAGGTGGTCAACCACGTGGCCGACCACTATGTGTAAAATTTTCACAAATTTCTGCTTTAACGGCTATGCACAGTGACTTAGTGAAAGGAATGAACCGTCCTCAGTTTGGTGAAACGTTTGATATTTTCTCAATTTGATACTATTTGGGTTCAACCGTTGGAGCACAAAAAGTAGCTTTTTTTCATCAAATTTGAATTTGATGTTTGATTTGGTGAACCGTTGGAGATGACCTAAGGTATCCCAAACAAGGCCTAAATCACATTTATTTTCAAAATAATAGACAATTTATTCTTAAAATTGTACTTGATGTTTATTTTTTTGAAAATAAATAAGAACCAACCATGTGGTCACAGTTTTTTTTTTTTTTTTTTCCACAATAAACTTATTTGTTGAACAACCTTCTCCTCGATGTCATATGAACTGGATCTCCATACTTCCAAATTTCTTGTTGGCCTTCCTTTTAAAATTCCAAACAAGTTTTGTCATCTATTTTTGGCATCTCTACCAAGAATTCATTCTTATGTAGACAATCACTTGTCCCTCTCTCTGGAGCCTAAAATGCATAATAAGGTGAATTTCCCAAATAATTGTCTCCCATTTTGAAACCTAAATTATTTACCAATTCTCATCACCTAAAACGAAAAAGAAAAATTATCAAGTTTCCATTTTCATGACTAAAAAAAATTAAATTTTTCCATAAATCCATACCTAAACTCAACCAAAGCTCAAAACCAAATCTAAACTTCAAATCTATCCCCAAACTCACCCAATCTAAAAGATATGGGTCAGGTTAGGTCAACTTGAGCCAAATGATATTTTCCATCACAAAAAATATGATGAGGGTTGGAATTTGGACCAAGGTGAAGAATTTAATAATTCAGAGACTAAAGTGAGTAATATTTTTTTTTGTATTACTTGCAACCCATGATATGACTAATAAATCAATTATACCTTTGATATGACTAGTAAAGATTATAAAAAGCATAAGGCTGCACCATAATTTAAGCCCAAAATTTTATCCAGAAAAACATTTATGCTGTGTTTGGTTGGATTTATTCACATTTCACCTACTTTTTCCATTTCCATTTTCAAATCCTCCAACCAAACACGGCATTATGATCTAAATTCAACAGTGAACCCTACACCTAAAATGAATCAGGACCATACAGTGCTTTTTCTAGGATAAATTTATAGGCACAAATATTGGGTATGTAACAAGGGGGAGAGAGAGAGAGAGGATTCAAAACAAACCGAGTGGGTTGTTCCATAGAGCAGACAAACTCATTTAACCAAGTTGTTTTCAAAAATGGAACACTTCTGTTCAATACCATGGTATTGGGTCCAAAGATGATAGGTCTACCCAAAAATCACAACATTCTAATTCTCATAATGGGAAGCTCATAAACCAAGTTCAACAAAAACAAAGAATGGCAATCCCTTATAGAAGGGAAATTCCTTGATAGATTCCTCAATGTCAATGCCACACATATATATCTAAAATCAATGAGCCCTAGAAACATATATATCAAGCTATACAAGTTACCTAGCAGCAGGAAAAATAAATAAATAAATATCAATTTTGGCATATTCTAGAGAGTTTATAGTAGAGAACAACGGGGTTAGCCCAGTGTACCTCACTAGGCGGTCGCGGGTTCGACTCCCCCTCCCCCCTCCAATGTATAAAAAATAAAACAAAATAAAATGTTTATAGTAAAGGTTTTCGCAACATTTATTCGTTTTAGTGTGTTGCAACAAGTTCTGAAACTCTACTTAAAGAGAGAAATAAGGAAAATGAAAATAAAAATGAAAAACTATGCTTCTAAGATCTCTTCATCTTGACCAAGAGGCCAAGAACAGGATTCATTTCTGGCCCTCACTTTCTTTCTTGACTGTGACAGAGGGGCAGTGAAAGCCCAGACAGACACTGCTTCAATGATACTACCCTCCTCCAAACAGAATTCATTCAGTTCCTTCCTGAAAAGAAATGTTTAACAATTACAGATTTAGACTATATATATTTCAATTTAAATACACTACAGATTTACATACATACCAAAATCAAGAAGCTGGTTCCACGCACTTTTACATAAAATGATGTAAATGACCTTTGATCAATCACAAGATTCTTCTCTCACTTGAGGCCACCCCTTCATCACCCTCCATTCCCATTTCTCTGGCTCTCTATGAAAGACTAAAACCAGTCCCCCTCTCTCTCTACTCAACTCTCACTTTCTGTCTTCAACCTCCCTGGAACAGAACTCCTTTGCCCTCCAGGAAATCTGAAAAAGATGAAAGACCGACTAAGATCCAATACTTTGGACCCCAGTAGAACCAACCTTCGTCGATCCAGTCTCCTATACGACGGGCACCATCTCCATCTTCAGAGGTTTTACCCCCAAGGAACATAATCAATCTACTGTTCTCTTTCATCTTCATCTTCTGCGTGCCTTGTTCAAGTTTGCTTGTGTTGTAGTGATTGCGAAGACAGTTTGCTTCTTTTGTGTAGCATGATAGGAACTGATTTTTTATTTTTTATTTTATTTTGCTCAAGAGGATGTCCAGGGCTTCGCCCCAACCAATCCCTTGAGTACACGTAGTCCACCCATCCCACATATACCAGGTAATAAATGGGCCTGCCTAACCCCAGGGGTGGCCTCAAGGGGGAGTGAAAAATGGAACTAATTTGAATGAATCCATACAGACATGGCTGTAAAACCTTTGATTTGGAAAAATCAAAATTTCCATGATCAGGGCTTTTTTCGTGACAGATTATTCTAAGTCATTTTGCAAATCTTTTCTTTTTTTCTTAATAAATAATCAAACTTTATTAAGAAAGCATCAAGATGATGCAAAGAATACAAGAGCGGTCTCAAAAGCCCCACCAAACTAACAAATCAAATCCTCTACAAAATCTACAAAAGCCAACACATCCGAATCTACTAAACCTGTCACCCAACTATACAATACTATAAGAAGCCGCCTCTCTAACCAAGGGATGGAGTGAGCCACCCCTTGAAACACCCACTTATTACACTCCAACCAAATCAACCTCATTAAACAGTGCAAAGCAAGAATCCAAGCCTTTCGACGCCTCCTTCCAACCTTCCCCCCCACCCAACTTTGCAAAATTGTAAACACAGAACCCAGTTGAAAGTCATTTTGCAAATCTTTGGTCTCTATATTAGCAAGATGTTTGATCATAAGGTTTGTCAAGTCGTTTTCTTGTTCTAAATTAGTCTAAATCTTCATTAGATTAAAAATCCTTTGTAGAATGCCAATTCCCCGAGTTGAAAATGTCTATATTTGGTTAACTAAGCATCTTTGTAGGCAATCCTTTTGCAGAGACAACTAAAACAAGTTGAATAATAGAACTTGCAGATTTTACCCTTTTTAATGATTAAACTCTTAAAACTTCCCCACGTGAAACTCTCCGAAAGCATCACTAAGATTTTAAGGATTGCTTGCTCTCTTCACTTTTCCCTTGCTGTTAAAAAATTCTAACAGGTCATACTCTTTACTGTCAGGCAAAAATGGTGTTTAGACTTCAACCAATTCAAAGCCAAAAATATCCTTAAACCTAAACTTACATTCTCAATGATAAACCCTACAAATTTAAGAATTAGCAAACCATTCTTGGATCCTAGCCAGCTTATCCATCACATGAGGCTCTGCCCTACAGGCTACATCATATTTCCACCGAGAACAGAATCAACTAGAGAATACAAAGAGAGAGTTACTTAGTAATAGTTTCCTAAGATCATAAAACATCATGAAATAGCAATAACAAAGCTAATGGAAATGTGCCTTTGTACGTTTTTATTACACGCATCACAAATTTACAAATCTTCCTGTTTGCTATTTCGATGTTGATGGCCAAAACACTATGGCCTTGTTTGGAAAGTTGGCTATTTTAGTTGACTATTTAGCTTTTTGACTACTTTAGCCTGGCTAAAATAGTTGCGTTTGGGAAGTTCGTTGGCTTTTTTTTGTAGTTGATTTGATAGTTGTGAGAGAAAAAATGAAATAATTATGGATTAGATGTAACATTTTGTCTTACCCCATATATAAAACAGTCAAAACTCACCAGGACTAGTTCAATTGTTTTAAACAACCAGATTTGATAGTCTTTCAGAAAATCCAATAAGAGAATCAATGATAGAGACACAATATTTTCTCAATCTGATAAGAGTAACAAGGAATATCTAGTGACTTCACCATAAAGATCCATCCTTGTGCAAGATATAGTTTAAGAAGGCTAGTAGTTAAGATCAATTGCAAAAGTAGGTTGCTACAGACAGCAATTTGTACTATCAACTCAATCAAACCATAGTCCCAACTGAATCCCAAGACCGACAAGAAAAGCATCAATGAAGAAAGCTGACCTCAAGAATCATTTCCTTGTTTTATCAAGAACTTCAATGTATCTCTTTGGGACACCATACTGCTCAACCAAATGTCTTCCAAGATCATCAATCACACCCCCTTGAATCAGAACTTCATGTCCTTTCTTACCTGAACAACAACAAAAAAAAAAAGGAAAAGATGCAACAGACAGCTTTAAAAGTAACACAAAAATTATACTGCCTACGTACCAATACAACCACCAAAAAATAAAATGAGAACCACTGAGTTCATTATGGCCTAGGACCCAACCAAAAAGGAAGTTTGAAAGGACCCCATCCAAGTCAACAAAAGACTTTAGTGTTTCGCCAATTGAAAAAAAAAAAAAAAAAAATTAGTGTTTCTATGCAACTAAATGTATAGTGACCATCACAAAATAGTCAATGAAATCCACAAAAAATTTGTGGTAGGCTGCAGAGAAAACATGCTACCAAATAGTTAATTTACAGCAAAGAGAAAACAACAAAAAAGGAAGACAGAGAGAAGATTGAGACAAAATGAATGGCTAATGAGAGAAACTCAAAATTTTGGTTTATTTCCCTTAGACCCATAAATTTATATTAATATGGTTCTAAGTTAAAAAATACCCCCAAGGCTACTAAACAACTAAATAAAGCATAAATCACAACACTCATTCTCAAGTTGGTACAAAGATATATCCCATATACAATACAGACACATGACACGACATGCACCACACTAACACGTTGACATGATAATTTTCAAAAAATAAAAAACATGACATGCGGGAGACACGCAAAAAAAATATGATTTTATATATGTACGAATATTTCATTCAAAGTTAATAAGAATATACAACATAATACAAACTTTTATAGGTCAAAATCTACATTTTTATTTTATCACTAGACCCTAACCTAAGTTATTTTTGTGCAAACTTGCAGTGTGTTTCATGCTAAGAAGCACAGACATAGACGTGACAAGACACGGACACGGGCACGGATACGGACACATGAACATGAAAGTTTTCCAAAAATGCAGAACATGACATGCTACACATGAAAAACGTATAATTTTATATATTTATTCTACATCAAATATTTTTTTCTAATCAAATTCATCGACTTTGGGTAATGCTTGTGGCAATTTTTTTATTTTTATTTTTTTATAAAAAAAAAAGAAAATTGGGGCACCATCTGTCCCCCAACTTGTCCAACTAAAAAAGATTGAGATACTTCCTCTAGCATGTCCATCATCACGTGTCCAAAGAATGTAAATGCTATATTATGAACTGCAACGAAGAAGACTAAAACCAGTGCACACAAATCCATCAAAATTTACACATTTCAAAAGAAAGGGTTGATAACATGGCATACCAGGTAGTTCTGCCACGGATGTACTACAAGCGAATTTCTTCTGCAGCTCTGACGCCAATGCTTCAGCATCCATCAAAAATGACTCCATCCCCGAGAGTTTTGTTACTTTCTTGTTACCTTGTCTCCGCTCTGTCATTATTTGAATTGTTTTCAGAGCACCTTTGCGGACAACTGACTCACTTCCCCTAGTAACTCTGTGATGAGGTTGCATTCGGTTTACAAATGTATGCCCTAAATCCTTCTTATGAATTTCGGTTGGGTAAGTTGAGCCTTTCTTGATGGTTCCTTTGTACAAAGCATCACATAGTGCTGCATCCAAAATCACAATTGACTTATTTGTTGGTTTGACTAGATTTTCTTGTTCGATGTACTTAAAGACAACATCAGTGGCTTCTGATGCACTGTAAAGTTTCGAAGTATCAGTTCCCACAGAAGCAAAAATTGGATTAACATGCACACTTGGTTTATAGATCTCCGTCAATTCCAATACTTTATGCAAACTTCCTTCACTGGTACTGTGAACAGTTTGCTCATTTTTCTCCACTTTCCGTTTCTCTGGCTTGAAGGATGTGTAGTCCGGATGACTGCGGTTAATGGAAATAAGTATAACCTCTTTCTTATGCTTATCTTCTTTAACAGATATCTGTATACATCATTCAATTAACAGGAAAAATAAGTAAGCAAACCCATACATTTATATATTGCAAGAAAGTCAAATGGTATTATCTATAAAATTTTGCAGCATCATGCAAGAAAAAATTGAATCATTGGCATAGAGATTCTGGTTCTTCCATATATTTTTCCTTTTTCTGACAGAGAACTTCTCTTCTCACTTAAAAGAGCATTTCATACCATACCATACCATGAAAAGATAAAACAAATTATCAATCTCACAGCAGTAATCACAACTGAGAAGCCAAAATTAATTATTAGCTTATGGTTGTACCAATTTAGCATGAACCTACATTATTCGTAACAATTTCAATGGTTAAAATAGGGTCGACAACAGTCTCCTACAAACTTCTTCAGCTGAAAGAATACGGAAAGAAACCAGAGAGAGAGAGAGAGAGAGAGAGCACATAAGAGAATAGGGATGGGGCTCTTGTCTCGTGAGAATAATAAAAGAGAGATCTTTAAAATCATCCTCCGTGCCACTGATTCACACATAACCAGAGCTAAAAATCAGTAGAAATAGTTAATTTGAGCAGAAATTTTGCCCAAAACAATAACGCTTCTTTATTCTTCCAAATAATGCTTCTTTATTCTTACAAAATATCCAACTTCAAATTTTTTTTTTTCTACTTCCCACATCCCAATTTTTTTTAAGGATTATTTACACTTTACCACCCTCGTCTATCACGAAATATCATCTTACCCCCCTCAACTTTAAAATCGTCCATTTAGATCCCTCTGTTAACTTTCTGAATAAAACTGTATATTCAATTGTGTTTTAATACAATGTGTACATCTAATACATATAGCAATTCTAGACCTAATCCTAAATAAGAAACAAGAATAAACTTAAACTAATCCTAAATAGGAAATAAGAATAAGCCTAAACCAATCCTAAATAGGAAACAAATAAACCTAAACTAATCCTAAATAGGAAACAATATTCACATAATATATACTATACTAATATTATTCTCACACCCCCGCTCAAACTCAAGATGTTTGGGCAAAAAACATTGAGAGTTTGCCAAGAAGAAATTGAAACCGAACAGTGGTGTGAGTCTTGGTAAAGAAGTCAGCAAATTGCAGAGCTGAAGAGACGAAAGAAAGCAAGATAGAGCTAGATTGCAGATGCTGATGAACAAAGTGACAATCAATCTTAATGTGCTTAGTCCGCTCATGGAAGACAGTTTTATGTGCAATCTGAATAGCACTGTGGTTGCCACAATAGAGGGAGGTCGGAGAAGACTGAGGGACGCTCAAGTCAGAAAGAAGACAACGAAACCAGACAACTTCAGCAGTAGCATGAGCCATAGCACGATACTCAACTTCGGCAGTAGAACGAGCAACAACAGTTTGTTTCTTGCTTTTCCAAGAGATCAAAGAATCACTAAAAAACATATAAAAACCAGACATGGACTTGCGATCAGTAACATCACCAGTCCAATCAGAATCAGCATAGGCCATCAAATCTAGAGAGGAAGTAGAGGACAATAGTAAACTCTAAAATATATTACTTCGGAGATAGCGAAGAATCTGTACCAAGGCAGCCCAATGTGTGGAACGAAAAGCAGAGACAAACTGGCTAAACACATAAACAACATAGAGAAGATCAAGATGAGTAACCGTTAGATAGACTAAGCAACCGACGAGCTTTTGATATATAGTAGGATCATCCAAAAGAATACCATCAGTAGTGTTAAGCTTTACATTAAGCTCAATGGGGGTATCATAAATCTTAGTATCAGTAAGACCGGCACAACGAATAGCCCTTGGGAGAAGAAGCTACCTCAATACCAAGAAAATACTGCAATGGACCCAGATCCTTCATTTCAAAGGTGCAGAAAAGATGTTGCTTGACCTCAGATATAGCAGAAGAGTCAGATCCAGTGATGATCATATCATCCACATACAGTAATAACGCAACAAATCCAGTAAAGGTGTGGAGAAGAAATAAAGCAGAGTCTTGGGCACAAGAATCAAACCCAAGCTCAATAACAGCAGTCTGAAAGCGATCATACTCAACACGAGGAGACTGCTTCAAACCATACAGAGCACGCCGAAGGCGACAAACCTGTCTAGAGGAATGGTGAAGGCCAGAGGGAGGACGCATGTAAACCTTCTCAGTGAGATAGCCAGTAAGAGAAGCATTTTTAACATCCATTTGATAAAGAGGCCAAGAACGAACAGCAGCAATAGAGATCAAAATACGGACAGTAGTCATCTTGGCAACAGGAGCAAAGGTCTCCTCATAATCAATACCATACTCCTATGAGAAACCTTCGGCACCCAGACGAACTTTGTAGCGCTCAAGAGAACCATCAAAATGAGTCTTGACTTTATAGACCCATTTGCAACCAACCAGGTTCTTACCAGTAGGCAAAGGAACCAACTCCCAAATACTAGTTTTCTGTAAAGCAGACAACTCATCCTCCATAGCTTGAACCCAATAAGGATCCTGACAAGCCTCCTTGTAAGATTGAGGTTCTGAAAAAGAGTGAATAACAGACAAAAAAATACGATAGGAAGCAGAAAAACATGTATTAGACCAACCTAACTTGTTTAGAGGATGACGCGCTCGAGTAGGATATCGGTATGCAGCAGGATCAGAGTCGTCAGAAACAGGAGAATTAGCAGCAGAGGCAGAGACAACCGGTGGAGGAGGAGCCTTGTGACGAAAATAAACTAATAACGGAGAAGGAGAAGCAACTGGAGGAGAAGATGGAACAAGCTCAAGAGGAATTGTGGAGATGTACTCATCAGACGAAACCTCAGAAGGAAACAAATCAATATGAACCAAATCTTTTTTGGAAACTGGGGCGGTGAGAGGAGGAAACTGAAAGTAAGGTAGACGTTCGAGAAAAGAAACATGACGAGAGACATAAAGACAACAGGAAATAGGGTCGTAACACCAATAGCCTTTCTGAGTAGGACTATAACCCAAAAAGACACAGAGGACAGACCGAACACTAAGTTTGGTCCTATCTTTGCGAGGAAGAAGGACAAAACAGGCAAACCCAAACACACGAAGGAGGAAGTAGTTAGGAATTTGGGAGAACAAAACCTCATAAGGAGACCGGCCAGAAAAAAGGGGAGTAAACATGCGGTTGAGAAGAAAAGCAGCAGTAAGAACGGCCTCCCCCCAGAATGGAGCCGGAACTGAGACAGAGAGAAGAAGAGACCTAACTATCTCAAGGAGATGACGGTGTTTATGCTCGACTCGACCATTTTGGACAGGTGTATTTGTACAGGAAGTTTGGTGAATGGTACCCAAATTGGCCAAATACTCACAGAACTCGTTTTTAAAATATTCCCCACCCAAGTCAGACCTTAACACTTTAATTATAGACCCAAACTGAGTAATAATCGCAGACTGAAAGGTACGGTATATCTGATAGAAATCGAACTTATGAGTCATACGATAAACCCGAGTGCAACGGGTGCAGTCATCAACAAATGACACATAGTATGCAGAACCCCCTTTGGTGAGAACAGAAGAAGGGCCCCAAACATCAGTATGAACTAAAAAAAACGGTGTATCAGATATAGAAGTATTTTTACAAAAATTTATGACTGTCATTTTGGCAAGTTTACACCCCCAACATTCAGTAAGTTCACTAGGAGAAACTTTACCTAATATACTTGACTAAGCTAAAGACCGTAAGCGGTCAGCAGACAAATGCCCTAATCTAAAATGCCACAAGTAGAAAGGAGTGGACAGAGAATCTAACTAAAAAGAGGAAAAAGTAGTTTGAGAAGTTGTTATAGGCAGATGCAAGCTCTCCACCACATAGAGGTCTCCAACTCTACGGCCAGTCCTAATCTGCTGCTTGGACATCCGATCGTGCATAAAACAGATAGAAGAAGAAAAGATAACATCAAAACCGGAGGCATCAAGTTGACTGATAGATAATAAACTGACAAATAACTGAGAAACATAAAGGACAGATGGAATAGAGACAGCAGACATAGCAGACGGTAAGACAGACCCAACAGATATAACAGACATATTAGACCCATTAACAACATTAACAGTAATAGGAAAATGAGGGAGAGTACAATTTTGAAGTAAGAAGAGATGAGAGAGTCATATGATGAGAGGCACCAGAGTAAAAATCCAGACAGACGAAGAGATACCTAAAGAAGAATCAGGCAAACCTAAATGAAGAGAGGAAACAATGGAGACAGACGGGGATCGCTGGGAGGTAGACGGTGTATGCTAAAGCTGACTAATCTGAGCACTCAAGAAAGCCAAGTTAGGATCAGGAGCTGGAGCAGATGCAGTAAAACAAGCGGAAGCCTGAAAATTACTGGGAGAAGAAAGGCAAAACTAGGTCTGGGACTACTGAGAATACGAGAAAGATGGACATCCCTTCTCGGGACAGTGATACTTCCAATGGCCCCTCTGATGGCAGAAGGCACACTCATCCGAAGCCAAAAACATTATAATAACCAGAAAGCTAAAGGGTTCAAGTGTAATAAACCATAAATAGCCAAACCAGGGGTCAAAGGATAATAAACAAAAATCTGATGGGGCAAGATCTAATAAAGCAATGCCAGATGGATCAAATATGACCAAACAGAACTAGAAAAGGAGTTGCTTATTTCCGCAAAATAGATGTAGCGAACTAGAGAAGAGATGGGTAAACCAATCTGACCTAGAACCGACGAGAGAGAGAAAGCAAACCGTTGCAAGAACCAGAGAAAACGACCAGACGAAGTACCCAACTGAGATGGGTCGACTTCGTGAGACCACAGATCAGAATCAGAGATGGCTGCTAGGGTTTTGAGTCTTTTAGGTTTCGAACCAAGCTCTGATAACATGTTTCTGAATAAAACTGCATATTCAATTGTATTTTAATACAATGTGTACATCTGATATATATAGCAATTCTAGACCTAATCCTAAATAAGAAACAAGAATAAACCTAAACCAATCCTAAATAGGAAACAAATAAATCTAAACCAATCATAAATAGGAAACAATATTCACAAAATATATACTATACTAATATTATTCTCAACCCTTTAACTATCAAAAACTGTAAAAGGGCCCCCTTTTGGAGGTGGTGAAATTGAAGCAATTTTTGATAGTTGAAAGACCCAAATGTATGGTTTTAAAGTTGACAAGGTAAGCTGATATTCAACAATAGTTGAGGAGGACAAAGTATAATTAACCCTTTTTGTGACCACAAAGGTAAGCCCACAGGTCAGACAGCATAACAAAGCATCCAAAATCCAACTTTCAATGTAATTTCTAGAAACAATATTTCCCAACAAACATGAAAGAGTTCCAGTATCATACTTGTAATATAGCCACTAGCCATATCCAAAAACATTAAACAGCAAAATCTGATATCTTAGAGAATAAAAGAAATTTCAAGATGTCATTATCCTCCAAGGACCAGGCAACACGATCCATATGCGTCCATACCTGAGGAGCATGCCACAAAACTTCCCTAGTGTCTGTTTCCACTACAATTGAGGTCACTCCACTAACACTGTGCCAGGCCTGGCAGAAGCTGCCTGTTGTCCTCTAAGAACAAGCCACCAACTAGCCTCTATTAGTTGGGAGTTAATTACACCGAAACTGCCTCAATTATTAGTGAATATCAACTTACCTTCCTCATCTACGAACCTATACATTTTGACCCCTTCAACTATAAAAATGTATCACTTTCACCCCTCCAAACCACCATTAGAATGGGGGCATTTGTACGGTTTTCAATAGTTGAGGAGATCAGTATGTATGGATGATGGGGGTAAGGTGATATTGCCTATTAGTTAAGGGGGTGTTGGTGTAATTAACCCATTAGCCGGCCCTGCTATATATATAGAGGCCCTTGTCTCCTTCTCTAGTAGTCATCTCCTACTTTCCCTAGGCTAGAGGC
Source organism: Camellia granthamiana (assembly GCA_036172215.1). Taxonomy (NCBI): domain Eukaryota; kingdom Viridiplantae; phylum Streptophyta; class Magnoliopsida; order Ericales; family Theaceae; genus Camellia; species Camellia granthamiana. Next base: position 115,628,941 of record CM069914.1, read on the forward strand.
TCTAGTTCTTCACCTCCAGAACCTCCATTTGCTCTCTATTACTATTGCTCCCCCCCCCAAAAAGGGCCACTCGCCACAGCTCTCACTGGATCATCTCCTGTGCCATCCTAGGTTTACATACTTCCTCTACCCAGCTCCTCACACCTTCAGTACATTTCTAGATCAATACATACCTAATCTGGTGACCCACATGAAACCCCTCATCACAAGAGACTACATCAATTGCATAACTTGTTTAAACAAATTGCTACATCATTAAGAAGCATCATAAAAAATTTCAAGATAAGCAAAAATACTGCGTATGGGTGTCTATATATCCATATATACATATATGTATAGGCATGTATCAATCACACAAATAAAGACACAAAAGGATAAAACAACTGAGAAGTCTGCCCCAAAAAATTACTCAATTCATTTACAGCTTATTTTAAACAATATGGCATGATTTGAGTTGGAACACAACATACACAATTACAAATTTTGACTATGTATCTAGGTCTAATATATTTTAAATCAAGAAGAAAAATTTGAAGAACCAAAAAACAGACCAATCCTGCAGATGATTTAGACTGTAACCACTTGGACAATTTCTTGTGTGATGACTTCTTGATATCCAGGGTGATGCCTGACGGTCTACAAGGTAGGACGTGACTCGACCTACACCATCGCAACAAATAGCCACACACATTTATAAGAAAAGTGACTACAAAAAAAATTAAATAACAATTTTAATGAAACATGCTTCTTTTCAAGATAAAATAACCAAGGAGGCAAACAAATAAAATAAAAAAATGTTGCCATCATTCCTAGCTTTAGCCTGAAATATCCATATACGGCATGAAAACTGCAATTAAAATTATACACTTCAGTAGTGACATAAATATACTTACATTTGCATGACAAATAAATGTTACTTTGATCGAATTACAGTAGGTGATTTTTCCTGATGTTATACTTATGTCAACACAATTATCTATAGAACTAATGATAACCAATACCATACGTCTGTGTTTTGCTTCTTTCTTCATAAAATATAGCTACATTAATAAGGTACAGACTTCTCTATAGTATGAGATCGGATTGGAGCATGTTGTTGGGCCCGTGGGGGCCCACCACAGGTCCTGTTTCGATGATCCGAACCGTTCAATATGCACAACTCATCGAGTACTTTATCCTTGTAAAAAATCACGTTCATCGGATATCGATAGCTACTTAATTGAATCAGATTTCTGTCAACGGTAAATATAATTTTCAAAATAAATTGTTAACAAAAATCTGATTCGATTAAGTAGCTATCGATATCTGATCAATGTGATTTTTTAAAGGGATAAAGCACTCAACGAGTTCTACACATTGAAGGGTTCAAATAATCGAAAAAGGACCCATGGTGGGTTCCACGGCCCCAATAGCACCATCCAATCCACTTTGGAAACAAGTTTGGCCCCATTAATAAAAATCGAAGAATATATACAGGTATATAAAAGAAACCAGTAAGAAATCACAAAAATTCCCTTTCGACCAAAAATAAATAGATTGTAGCAAAATAGGAATAAGCCTATGAACAACCGTATGTAAATCTTCAGAAGTTCGCCTATTCATCTTTCTCCAAAGGCCCCACGATAAGCACAAGGGTTCCACCCACCAAACCTTCTTTACCCTATTCATACGGCAACCATAATCCCAACAATCAAAAAGCTAAAGAACCAAAACCTTATGGCACCCATACAACTTTTATACTTTAGAAAATTCAAAGATAGCTCAATTCCAAGTTTTAGTTTCAGTTGTTTAGTTACTCTTTACCCTATTCATACGGCAACCATAATCCCAACAATCAAAAAGCTAAAGAACCAAAACCTTTTGGCACGCATACAACTTTCGTACTTCAGAAAATTCAAGGATAAATCAATTCCAAGTTTTAGTTTCAGTTGTTTAGTTACTGGCTTAGAGTGTGTGCATAAGCAAATTTTGATATCATCAACATCATTCTATTCAATGGCAAAGGTCTCACCAAAACAAAGACAAACATAAAAATAGAAATAGATATAGATACATTTACATATTATATACATGCATACACAAGAAATGTAACAGCATAAGATTGTGAGAGAAACATAAGGTTCTCAATTCAACTTGATATTTACATATACAACATAAGATAGTCAGAGTATCCATCTTACCATAATGTACTTCCAGGAATGGGAAGATCTTTATCAGTAACTGTTGTATGCAACGCTTGCAGAAGGCATTTGTCCAAAAGGGCATCTAGATCTTCACTAGATAGAGTATGCTGGTCCTCAACATTTAGTTCATCAGTTGAAGCATTTTCTGTTACTTTCAGATCACCCACATCTGCAACTACTTGTTCAGCTATATCGTTTTGTAAATCAGTATGTGTTTGGGAAGCAGGATCAAGGTCAGAGTGAGCATCTGCAACATCACTAGCCTCCCCTACTTCTTCATTATTGATGCCATTCTGTGGATCAATTGAATCATCAGTTTCACATGAATCAGAAGTCTGGGAAGCAAATAAAGAAGGATCTTCAAACACAACATCTTCTAGAAAACCAGCATTCGGAACATAATGGCCTTCTACTGATCCCCTGGAAAAAGGAATTCCCAGACAAAGGCCAAATCAGTCATATTTCTACTAAAATTGATATTTGAATGTGTGTGTCAAATATGACCCTATATTTACCAGAGTGAGTCCCGGTAGTAGTGAGTTATTCTCAAAGCCTTTCCACGCAAACCAGCTTTTAAAGCTTCAGTACTACTCATGGTTGTAGTCCCAACCTAAGCAAAGATGACTCAATATTCATCAAAAAAAAACTTAATATAGGACTTAAACAATTCAGCCAGTAGCAACAGTTCTTAAGGCAAAACAGTTAAAAAACTCACTGCAATTGGAGCTGGGTTGCCAGGCACTTTCACCGCCCATGGCTTCCCAGCTAAAAATGACGGTAGACCCTCTGCAGGTATATAAATGCCAGGGAACATCAAATCTGCTCCTCCAATGATAAAACGCGAAACCTCACCCCCTTTAAGTATAAATGCAGGCAAGAGGTCAGGGACCTTCCAGAGTGCAAAAACTGCCATCATGAAATAGGTAAACGATTGGCACACTGAAAATAAATACACACGGGATATTACTCATGTACACGTTTGTTCGTCACATAATAGACACAACTTTCATATATGAAGAATAATAATAAACATAAAACATTACCAAACACTTTCTCACCATACTTTAAGCAGGTGTTATATGAAATCCCATTTTACCCTGTTGCTTTCAAGTATGAACGGGAAACCTTAATGGTCATTTACAATGAGTGAGACACATATAAAAGTAAAAATATCAAGATGATATTTAAGTGATCCATGAAAACTACTAGATTGTACTCAGCAATGTTAGCATGAAATATGTTAGATTAAGCTTAATTGTCAACATTAAAATTGACAACACCATGACGCATAAATGGTCCAACGAAGTCCATGTGCACTTTTAACAAGGATAGTAACATCTATATAGTGTAACATTATTCACAATAAAAAAAAGCCAATTGGTCCACTAAATTTAGTTTAGCACCTAGACCCATTATAAAGAGAGTAAGTGCGGGTGAGCAGAAGGAGGTAAAAAGAAAAAGAATGTATTTTTAGGTGATGCTTTTAAAACCCTTAACTAACTTGCTCCTCCAACCACAGAAAATTATGTGCCTTCAATATTCTGTCTCATGTAAAAAAGTGAAGTTTGCATACATGAAATGCCCCATTACTATCTACCAACATAAAAGATCACAGAGGCAACCAAAACAAAGATGCAATAAATTGTCAAATACCTGTAGGGAATATTTCAGTGCCTCGACCATCAACATCAAAAAACATTGGAAAGCTACCTTCAAGACCATACACATGAATTCGGTTTGGGAACTTCGAAACCGTTATTTCTGCCTAAAATACCATTGGTCATAGAAACGATAATACAATGCATCAGAACATAACAAACTTTTATTTAAGGCATCTGAATATCATCTATATACTAAAACCAAACCTGCAAACATGAACGTTAAATCAAACAATCAATCTTCAATTACAATTTACAAAGCCTGACCACCATGAATCTTTGTCAATGTAATTTTGAGAGTGTTAACTCTACCTAAAATATCACAAGTATAACAAAGATAAACAATGTACCAATACATAAGCATATTCATTTAAGGCACATAGATATTATTTATATTACAAACATAAGCATATGTATGATGGACAACACAAATTCTTCCTCATAAAATTTTCAAATCGTGCCAAAAAGAATCTCAAGAAATTGCTTCCTTTAGTATATAAAAGGACAACTAAAGCTCAAACTGCAATTTGAGGGCTACAGTGAGGTGGGTGTAGGGTTCAAACCCAATTATGCATCAAATACCAAAATAACTCAATTGCTCAAATTGACAAGCCAATCATAAGAACTAGTGTTTTTAACCAAAAATTGAAAGTAGACTTTATGCCTTTATTTATTTTCTTCTTTCAACATATGCATATGCATTTGAGCAAACATACCCAAACAAAACATACATACGCAAGCAAAAGTGTTACATACGTACAATATTGTATAATATATTCACCACCAACAAAGACCCATATTCCCCTTCTTTTCTTTCCTTATTTTCCCCACAATTCACTTCATAGAGTCATCAACCTTACACAATGAATGTGATAATTTATAACACTTTCAGACCCCAATAACAAAGCAGCACATGAAATACCAAGAATATCGAAATGGGTTCAATTAATTAGCCAGAAAATTGAAATGGGTTAATTAAAAAACCCAAATTCAAATCGAAATTGAAAAGAGCAGAGAGTGTAGAGAGAGATTGATTACCTTAGGGGGGATTAAGACGTCGATATCAGCATCGGAGGCATTGGGGAATCGTTCTTTGACGGTTCTCTTCAACTTCTTACGGTCAGCACCAGACAAACGTTGCTGTGTTCTTGACTCCACAGGCTTCTTGAACATGCTTGCTTAATTGGAGTCTTCTCTTCCGTATCTCTATGTGTGTATGATGAATATCACACTTGTGAAGCTCTGCGCGTTGGCTCACTGTGATGCTCGGGTGGGAAAGGAAGGGAAGGTTCTCGAATCCATTGAGGCGGTGGATGGGTGATTTTGGGAATTTTGCTCAATACTTTTGGAGCAAATTACCTATACACCTAGGGTTGGTTTGGACTTAGGTTGGTTTTTTGATTTTTTGATTTTTTTTTTTTTTTTTTTTTTTTAATTTTAGTTTAGGTTAAAAAATTTGGTTTGGGAAATATTTTTTACTTTTTTGATTTTTTTCTATGAGAGAAGAGTATAATGATTATAGATTAGATGTGATATTTTGTTGATTGTGACTAAAATAACCTATTTTGTCTTTTATAACTAAAATAGCCAAGAAAACCTACAAATCTCCTTCCCAAACGGTTATTTAATATTTAACTTAAATTACACGTTCTCTTAAAGTTTTAAAAATTAGATTTCGCCCTCGGAATTTATATTCATATAATAATTTAATTTCTACCGTTAATTAAATGTTAAGAATGATTAGTTAATATTACTAAAATATAAATTGATCAACGATATTACCTCTGCTAAAATTCTTTTGATAAATTAACAAAATTTATAAAAGAATTATGTTAGATGGAAAAAAAATTTAAGTTTTTTAAATCATGTTTAATTTGTTGTTTAGAAGAAAAAAAAATCAGAATTTAAAAAAAAAATTAAAAACTAATTTAATAAAAAAATATATGAAAAAATATATTTAATTTGTAAAAATTATTTTTAACCACTCAAAAATAAAATTATATAAAAACAATAATTATTTTTTATTTTTTATTTCTTAACCAAATTAATTTTTAATTTTTTTAAAAATAAATTTCTAAAAATTAAACCAAACATATTCTATGATTTTTTTGACAAGTCATTTATTGTATTTTTAACTTATTTAATTATTTATTAATCTTATGATATTTTCACCATCTGACATTACAACATCTAAGAGTTTTAGAGACTAATTTTTTTTATCTCTAAAAGTGAATTTTTTTTGCAAAAGATATTTAGAGACTAATTTTTATTGTTAAAAAGTCAAAAATAAGGCTTTTAGTGATAAAATTTCGAAAATGTCAATAATAAATAGACTTTTAGAGACAAAATAATTTGGTCTCTAAATGGTTTATTTTTTGAGACAAAAAATTTGATACCAAAAATATAATAATTAATCAGTAATGTTCAATTTTCGTTGCAAAAAAATATAATAACAATATTTTTCGTAACAAAAATATTTGGTCCCCTAAAAATAATTTTATCCCTAAATTTTGATCTCTAAAACCTTAATTTTTTATAATGTGATAAGTGTTTTTTCATTTTTAATTTTGCATTACATAACTTATTTGAAAATGATAATTTAGCTAAACCTCATAGGAGAATCTGTAATTTAAGTAAATCTCAAGACGAATCTGTAATTTTGCTAAATCTCAAAAGGGTGTAGGTAATTTGCCCTTATTTGTCAAAAGTGCATTTTAGTCAATTTATGATTTCCGTTAACGGCATTAATTACGATGGGATGAGATGTAATTTTTGAAACCTCAGAGAAAAATCTGTAATTTCGTTAAACCTCAAGGGAGGTGTAGGTAATTTTCCCCCTTTTTAGGTAAATTGCACCAACCTACCTTAACCTCTACAACAATTACATTAATTTTTTTAAAATTTTTAATTCACATACTATTTAAATTAATTTTATTAATTTTTCACTAATTATATAAATGAAAAATAATATTTATATTTTTTATGTTAAGATAAGATATATATATATATATTACCTTATTATATCTATATTTGATATTATTTACATTAATTCTAATCATTTCAACTCGAATTTTAGATGATTATTGTGCACTGTGCATAATAGCCACTAGTGTGCGGCTTATTGAGCTTATTTTAAGGTCTATTTCGATAATTAAAATAATTCACTTTTTAAAATATATCGAGTACAATATATCTGTAAAAATAAAATTAATCAGATATCAATACCCTTTTCATAAATCACATTTTACTTAAGAAAAATGGATGGTTAGTGCAATTTGATATTATGTTCTACTTTATATCCTTTAAAAATTAGAGTTATACTACGTAGCTCGAATCCCCCGAATTCAAAACGACATCGTTTCGTCGTTTTGATTTATTTATTTTTTTTCAATAACGCAGAAGAAGAGGAACAAAGAAAAAGAATAGGAAGAAGAAGAAAGAAAGAAGAGAAAAAAGAAAGGAGCAGAACAGAGAAACAGAGAGAGATCATCTTCGTCATCAACCAAAAATCAAACTCACCCCAACACATCATCATCAACACAGCACATATACAAAGCATAGAAGGCCCCAAAAAAATGTAAAAATCAAAATAGAGATCAATAAAAAAAAAATGTAAAAATCTGAAAAACAATTTCAACACAACATCCTCATACACAAATCAAATGCGGAGATCAGAGATCGGAGGCAGAATCGGAGACCGGAGGTGGTGAACATCTTCATTGGCGCATCTTCATCGGCAAACATCTTCATCAGCGAACATCTTCATCAACAGCAACATCATCACCATCAACACATCATCATTGCCATCAACAACACATCTTCATCTCCATCTCCATCTCTATCTCCATCACCCTCATCTTCCTCTCTTATTCCTTCTCTATTTCTCTCTAGGTTTGATTCAAGAGAGAAACGAGAAGTGAAAGGGAAAGAAGAAGGGGAAAAAAAAAAAAAAGTAAATTTTTTTTTTGAAAACGACGTCGTTTTCAAAAATCGGGCCATTCGGGAGAATATATTTCGAGTTACAAACCATTTTCCTAAAAATTAAATGGTCCGGATTATATAAATAGGCCTTGTAATAATAAGCCCAATAGGTTGCACAACAATGACTATTATGAATAGTAGAAAGTAACTACCCCAAACCCTTTTAACCCTTGTGTTAAAATTGTAGAACTCGTTGTAAATTTTTTAAACCTTAAGCAAAATTAGTATAATTTACCCTTTAATAATAAATTACTATCATTTTAAATTTATTACATAAATTTCACTTGTTAAAATGGTAGAACCTGTTATACTTTCTTTGAATATTTGAAAAAAATAATAATAATAAATATGCAAAATTTCTTTAAAAAATTCAATTATTCTTTGTCTTCACATCATGTGCATTAGTTTAATATCTTTAATTAATATTTTTATATGTATAGTGTAGAGAAGTTTTCATGAAGGTGAATATAAAAATTTACATGGTCTTAATTTATCAAAAATGTTTCTGTAGTTTGAAATTGAAAAATTTTAATATGCACTCGAATCATCTGACGTTTTGAAATTCAACTAAGCATTCATCCAAAAATGTTTTATGTAATAACACTTTTACTATGCTTAATATTTTTGTTCATTTTTTAAAGAAAGAAATTTGAAAACCAAATACATTTTGAGTTAGTGGTTCTTTGTTAATTGTGGTTTGATATTTTAATGAATTGTTTTTTCCAATTAATTTATTTGCTAATAAATTTATACATAAAGGTTGAAAGCTTTTTAGGTGCAATTGTTGATATGGTAAAATTCCTTGCAATTGTTAAAATAATATTGATAGTATTAATATTAATAGCCATTGCCATTGCAATTGCAATTGTTACCATGCATTTTCTTATCCCATGTTTATTAAAAAATATTGCAAAATTTATTTATTTCATATTCATTTTTATCCTCACTACCAGAGGATGGAGTGTCGCTCCATAAGCTTTTCTATGAATATACTTGCTCTTTCATTTCTTTTTCATTACTCTTTTCTTCTTTAGTTTCACCATCATCTTTTTATTTTCCTTTTCTTTTCTTTTTTCGATTCAAAAGAAATAAAGACAATCTTTTTCATCTTTTTCACCACCATCTTTTTTTTTTTTTGGTTTCACCATCATCTTTTTCATCCCCTTTCTTGATCTCCAATCTCTTTTTTAACTTTTTCCAAGTCTTCCTTTCAATTGCTTTTGTGTCGAAGTCAGTGCCTGTTAGAATTAATTCATTGCTATCCTTGTCTACAATTGCAGAATCGACTCCTAACACGTACAAATAAAATTAATTAAATAAAAAACATTGTACAAAAAATAAATAATAAAAAGAAAAATATTCAACCATTTATCTATATTATTTTAGATGGTGTTTCCATGATGCAATAAGGATTCAAAGAATTTAAAAGTCCTATATATTTTACCTTCACATTTTGTAATTGCTTTTTCTAGTTCTTTTGGGCAATTAGCACAACATTGCAGGTTTACACTAAATTTTATTGTCACCTAAATAAGAAAATACCAAATTTAAAATATGAGATGATGAAAACAATAGTAATGGAAAATGTAAAATTTGAAAGTTGGGAAGCAACATACACCCATTGCAAAATTTAAAAAATAGGGCAAATTACAAACACCCCCCTCGAGGTTTGATAAAAATACAGATTCTTCCATGAGGTTTGAGAAATGACAAATTGCCCCCTGATGGTCAAATTTTCATAACAAATTAAGGAAAATTAGGAGGGAATCTGTATGAAAATAAAAACCTCAGGGGACAATTTGTTATGGAAATATAAATCTCAGGGGACGGGATGTAATTTCTCAAACTTCAGGGGAGAATCTGTATTTTCATCAAACCTTGAGGGGGTGTTTGTAATTTGCCCTAAAAAATAAAACAAATAGTTGTTATAGCAAATGGAAAGGAATTTAGTTACTTGCTACATCATATGGTGTTCTCTCTCTCTCTCTCTCTCTCTCTCTCTCTCTCTCTATATATATATATATATAATTAAGCATAATTTATAGAATTTCGTTTCGTTAACTTGGAGATTTTTTTTTTCCAAATATTTCATAATTACTAGTGATAATTATATTTGGCATGCTGATCATTACTCCCATGTATATTTGATATGAAGAATTGACAGCACTACCACACATTACGAACAAAAAAAATGGATAAATTATTTATAGTTATGTTTTTTTAAAATTTTTTTTTTTTATTCTAATTCTATCTATTATAGCAGGTGCATAACACTAGTATAAAAATAAATAAATAAAATCTAAATTACTTGTTACCTCTGATATCTATCCATGTATGTCTTATTCTTCCCTTTTTTCTTTTTTTTTTTTTTTAAATCAATCTTTTTATTAACATTAATTGGAAGAGATTTACAACCTCGTGTGATTAATCAATACGATTTTTAAAATTAAAATTCTAAGTTATGACATTCAAATGCAAAAAATATAAATTCCACTAGATTAGCAATCAAACTTACGCAAGAATCAAATAAATCCTAAAAGATTGTCGTCTTCTTCGAATAGCAATTATATATAGTCAAATGTACGATGTTACTTCAAAATATCACATTACTTGTATCTAAATATCACATATCTATTTTTTTTGTATACAAATTCAATATTTTTGCAGTTTTCTATCTATTTTAGACATTATATTATTTGAATGTATTTGATTGATTAACATGATATATCTTAATTGGCTGCCAATCTACAAAAACATTTTCCTGGTGTCGAGAGCAATAAATAAAAGCTTCAAGACTACATTTGAATCATAGATTTTGATAAAAAATTTATGAAAAAAAAGAAAAATATAAGTGAAATATGAACAAAATATAACTACATTTCATCCATTTCTCTCATTTCCCTTTCCAAATTCATAATCTAAACACAATTTAAAAACGAGTTTACCATCCACCATTACTACTAGCAACCCAACAATTCAATAAAGCGCAATCATATTATAAAATCATAAAATCTCATTAACCATTTCAAGAATAAGAATAATCTTGTCTCTGAATGTGACAGAGGCTAGCATAACTTAGAGGGGCAACTCAGTGGAAGATAAAAATGTCAAATTTAAATAATGCGCGTGGCATTAGGGGTCCCTTATTTCAGAAAGAGAGAGGAGGATTGTGAGGAAAAAGATGATGGTAAAAAAGGTCAATTTACATGTTTCATTAGTCCACAAACAATAGTATACATATATTCAGTTTCAAATGATAGGAAATAATCCGCATAGAGACCAAACCAGACTAGAAGAGATGAAGTTAAATCTGTCCAAGAAGAAATGAAAATGCAAATTCAAACCACAAATCTAAAGAAGAAAAGAACGATTTCATTGCATCATTCCCTTTTATAGACAAAATGTGACTCTTATCTATGAACAAAGCTGCCGAAAAAACTAAAACTAATTAATCATACTCCAACTTCACATAATAACAATAATACTAATAATTATAAGGAGAAAACGATAATAACAATGCCACAGCTCAGCAATAGACAAAACCAGGAAGAGCCCATCGTACAAAATTTCCCAGAATTCTCTGCTCTATAAATACTCAACATTATATCTACGAACACCCTTGCAAGGGCTACCAATCCAAAAATTAAGCTTATAAGAAAGATAACAATTCCCTTGTTCTCCATATGTATCTGATTCACTCTAACCTTTTCAACCTCCAACCTGCATGCATTTAAATTTAAACACACTTGTAAGCAGGAATTGGATAAAAGTGAAAGACTAAAAAATCTGCCTTCTAACATACAAAAATAAAAATAGGAGTCAAAACAAAAGCAACTCAGTGAGAAAGAATGACGAGTCTACTAAACATTCAAACTCTAAACAAAATGGTTCGACATTTATACTACCTATGTTTTTTTCACTTTTTTGCTGCCATAGACTAAAGACTTGGAACATCTATGTAGTTTTCAATAGTTTCTTGAACCTTTTTTTTTGTGATAATTCAATAGTTTCTTGAACCTCAATTTTTTCAATCAAAGAAATGAAGCCTTATAATCTTTTAAACATTGAGATAATTTCATGATTGATAGTTTTTCATCAAAACCCATATATAGTTCCATTGCATACTTAAACTTGGCAGTTTGAGTAACATAGTCCTAGATCAAGAGCATAGAGTTCTATGGAACATTATCAAACCAAAAGCGTCTGAGGTGTTGAAAGCCATGAATTACGAAGCACAGACACCTTTGCGGAGGTCACACACTGGTGTTTGACAGTTGAACACAGACACATTGGGACATGTTGGGGAACGTTGTGTTTTTTTTTTTTCCCTTCTAATTTTTTGTTTTTTACTGAAATAGCACAGCCAAGATTGATGAATTTGGTGAGATTAAATACTTGACATAAAACAAATGTATAATATTCAACAATATGACACAACAAATATAAAAAATTATATGTTTTGCACACGTGTTCCCAACATGTCATGTTCTGCATTTTTTTAAAATTTGAGTGTCATGTGTCTGTTTTGTGTCACGTGTTCGCGTCCGCGCATCCTAGGCCATGAATAGTGGAGAACGAACAAGGAGCTCAAGAAGATGCAAGCACAAAGGGTTAACTGGGTTGGGGTTGCAAATCCTTCTGTCTCAAGTTGTGTGAAATCGTGATTGATGGTGGATTTTTCGACTAGCCAGGTGTATTCATGGTTTTTATTTTGTTCACAAGTATGGATAATTTACCTAATACGTAGAATCAGAACGTGAAGCTGTTCAGGTGGGTTTGGAAGGGCTGTGGTGTTAGGGGTATTTGGGAAATTTTGCGAATAAAAAAAAAAAAAGGATCTTCAGTGTTTGTTTCTCTTTTTCCTCTTCTTCTGATTTCTCCAATGATAAGAATCAAACCATCCATGCCACCACTCCTTAAAAATCCATGCCAGTACTGTACCGCTGAGCTAAAATGGATTTCAAACTCACTCCATTTCTTAGTAGAATAATGTAGTTTTGGTCCTATAAATCTCTCTTGGCCTTGCATGACTCGGTTGACAACTATAACCAATAAACACAGTACAAATAGTCTGAAGTTTCCAATTACGAATTTAGGACAATACCCCAACCCCACAACTAAAAACACCACCAAAAATAAAACCAAAATAAAAAAAGAAAAGAAAAGAAAAGAAAAGAAGTAGAGTAAGAGCAATTCAACCAACAGGTGCTTTATCAGAAATTTTAATTTGTAAACTAAGACTGAAAGTTCAGCACAACCACTAAAGGAAATATGACATGATGCAGAGAAAACGAAAGGAAGGAAGAAACCAACCTGAGAATAGCATTGTCCCGGAGTATATTATCCAGCTGCATAGAAACGAGGGATTTCCAAGAAACAAGATCACCAACTTGTTTACTCTGCACGAGCAACAAAATGTTATAGAACACCTCGAGGACCTATTATTACAAGTGAATAACACAAACAAAAGTCCTAACACCACAAGAATTCACCTACCATGATCTCCTTGCTGTCAAGAAAACTCCTCATGTCCAATCTGATCTTCTCTAGGAGAACATCTTTCTCTCCTATTTCTATGTCAAATTCTTTGAAAATGCTGCCATATCTTGAATTTAATTCCTCCAGATATCGCTCCAAAACTGATAAACTTAAATCCAATGTTCTAACTTTCTGCATTAGTATCTTGAGAACAGTGTCCCCAGGCATCCTGCCATTCTGTTGATGACGTATTTCTTCAACTGGATCAGGCACATTAATTGTAGAAAGTTTATATTTCGCATCAGTGTTTTGAAGAGCAGACTCATATTCCTCTTCAACATTACTATTTGGATTAATATCACCCTCACTGTGGACTGGCTGGGACGATGTTAGCTTCTGCTCATCACTTCGTTCATCATCAGATACAAACAAATTATCCTGAACAGAAATCAGGTCCTCGAGCATCCTCTCAACTGCATCCACTCCGTAAACTTCCACGACACTCAGTGTGCAGTAGAACTCTGAACCATAATGTGTCAAAAGATTAAACTTCAGGTATCTCACCCATTTTGACTCCTGAAGAACAAACCTTTGAGCATGCTTCACATTCCCAGCAGTGAAATTGCCAAGTTTAACCCATGTATCAGTGGGATAAGCTGAACTACCAAGAAGCTCAAAATCCTTCAATTTTGACGAGTAATGCTCAAAATTTGCAATTTCAATTGTATCCACTAAGGTTTCTTCCGAAAGTTCAATGATGACAAATTTCTCTTCAGCTGAACACGGACTTCGAAGATACTTATCCTTGTCTCTGCATAAGATGTTTGAGGCACCTTTGGCTTCCTTATTATAAGACAAGACCTTTGCCCCCTTTGAAGCAGAAGCATAATTATACTCTCTGCCACCAGGCTCCATTCTGTGTATTATGCTTCCAGCCTGACCAGTTACGGATTTACTTTTGGAATTGAACGCTTTGCTCTTAAATTCATCAAGACCCAGATGCACAGTACGTGGTAGCCTGCCAATTTTTGAACCCAAATTGGTGCTCTCCACCTCAGCTTGCTCTTCGACAGCTGCAAAATATTTTTTACTCCCTTTGCTAGATTCTAATTCAAAACTGGTACTCTTGGTTTTAGGCTCATTTGTGCAAACTTCTAATTCACAACTGGTACTCTTGGTTTTAGGACCAGTTGTGGAGAAATTCTCATGCTCCTCTGAATCAATTTCCACCAAAGGATTTTTATCTATGGAACAAAAGCCCTTATTAAGTCCGGGTTTATCTTCATCCCAAGTTTTTACACCAACAGGAAATTCTCCAGATCCATCTAAATCAAATTAAAACAAACACACACACACACACACCCAAAAAAAAAAAAAAAATAGTGTCAGAATAAGTTACAGCCACAAGCTGAGATTCCAACAATTAAGAGTGATTATGTCAAATGGAAAATAAGATCAAAGATGAATAGAGGCTGTTACAGTATGCATAATCTATCCAAATTCATATAGAAGGCAAGGATTCATGTGTGTATCCACAAAAACACATTTCACGAGTTCAAGACATAAGGGTATTTTAACAGACCCTCCCCTTTAGGAAACTGCAGTCCTCCCCTTCATCATGCCTAGGCTCCTTCCGTCCATCTTGCACATTTAAAGGAAAAGATTTTAAAAAGGAAAAGGGAAAAGATGCTAATCCATCCATCCCAGTCTAAGAAGCATGGACATAGACACGTGACACATCAAAATGACAATTTAAAAAAAAAATGCAAGACACGAAGCATGGTGGACACGCTTAAGATATATGGTTTTATATATTTATTACATGTCATATATATGTATATTTCATTCAAAGTTAATAATATACAACATAACACAAATTTCTAAAGTTTTAAGTGTTCATGTGTGTATAAATGATGCAAAACAGGCTCCACAAGTGTCCGAAGCACATTCAAGCCTAATTTTTTTTATATGAAATAATAATAATAGGACAAATTTGGGCATGTGTCTGACGAGCATCAGCGTCCTTAGAAATTTCCATGCTTCTTAGATCCCAATCAATACCCAAGGACCAGTGTACCATAGACACTAAAGTGGTGCTGTATCAAATACCACAGCCAGTACCACTAAAATGTGCCAAGCAAAAAAATAAAGCATATAAATAGGAATTTCAGTTGAGACTGACCATTGTAACCATCACCATGGCTGATCCATATATTTAAAAGGAATACAAGCCCCCACAGAACAACAAGCAGAGATACAGAAACTGTATACAAGTGATTCCTTCCGCAAATTGCCTTCTTCAGAGCTCTTCTTTGCAGAAGAGCTTTACGTGACCTCTGCATTGCATATCAATCCAATCTGCGACGGGTCACCATATAAGAAATCGAGAAAGAAAAACAAATAGAAACACCCAGCAATGAAAAGACTCGCCTTTATTTTCAAAATTAAAACATACTCAAAACAATATATGCACAAAGATATAATATATATTACCAAGATCCAAGAAAATACATATGTCTCTTGTAAATGAAGGTCTAAACTCATATTGAAGTCAATAAATTGTAATGGGTATTCTTCAAAAGAAGGAACAAGTTCAGCTTGGCAGCAAAGTCAAGCATAAGCACCTTTATGTACAAGAAACACTATTACACCAATGCAGATGGTGAAGTGGCTCTCACAACAAACAAATTCTCCAACAACAAATCAAGTCCTAGACTTTTTTGTTTTTTTAAGATAGGAATCAAGTCCTACTCAATACTTCACTTTTCTAATAAAAAAAACTTCAATTGAATTTACATATAACATAAGGGTGAAAAACTACACAGCAGACAAACCCAAAACAGAGAAGAGAAATCTAGATTCTTTAAAGTCTTGAATTGCAAAGATTTGATCCCATCATCAATCAAACAGATTAAAAAAAAAGAACACGGGGATCTATATATATATACACAAATTGAAACATGGGTTTGATAGATTACAAAGATTAACAAACAAAATGAATGAGAAAGTCAATTATCAGAACAAATCAAATGAACTGACCTGAAGTTTGTATATATATATATAGTATTTGTTGGGATGGCCAACAAACAGAGCAACTAATAGCTGGAATTCTCAAGATCAGAAGCCGAGTCCAAAGCAAATCGCAATAGTCGAGACGGCATCGAAAAGCCCCAGACTCAATTTCAGCCTTGTCAACTATACAACATATATGTATATATATATATTGCCTTGGTTTCTTCAGTAACGGTCTCGCGGCCGAATGTCTGATCTATCTCTAGATTTGAAAAAATAAATAAATAAATAAATAAAAGCTAATTTAACTCGGTTTCCTTTTAATTCTCTCTCTCTCTCTCTGACTTCTATTTGAAATCTAAAAACAGAGATGTTTTTTGAAACCCCATTTTTCAGGGTTGATAAAATTGAAAACAGTTGTAGTTTATTATATTTATACACGTAAGTAGAGTAAAATTTACGAACAAGAATTTCGTTTTGTCTCTATTCACTGCAACAAAGAACTTTCTAGGTCTCTCAAATCCACCATCATGATCATCCCTTATATAGAGAGAGAGAGAGAGAGAGAGAGAGAGAGAGGAGAGAAATACAGAGAAGGTGAATTTGGAAAGGAAGGAGGGGCTACCGGGGAGCGGAGGGAAGAAGAGTGACAGCCAATCAGAGATTGAGGGGTGGAGGGAGGATGACGTGTCAGTGGGTACTTGGATCCAATGAGAGTAGACCGCGTGGAGTAATGTGGGATATGGTGAGTGGAGGAGATTTCTTTCTGGTGGTGGTGGGGCACTCACTCGCTGACAATAGGGAAGAGAGAGAATTTAGCTTGTGGAGTGGGGTGTCGATGAGGATGAGCTGGACAACAGTAGCAACCGCGTCATTGGCGCTTTGCCCCGACCTGTTTAGGAAAAAATGGGATCTGAGTGTCTGCTGTGTTGTGCACAGTAGGTACGGTTGTGATGTCTTATAGATTTTTTTTTGAGTTTTGATGATCTGAATCGTTTATATTTTGAAATATATCAACTAAAATGTACTTATTAAAAATCAAATTAATTAAATTTCATTAATCATTTCATTCATTCACATTAGTATTCATTTTAATAGTTTAAATCACAATATCATTTATTTTTATAGATACAAATGTGAGTAAATAAAAAAGTTAATGATATCCAATTAATTTAATTTTTTACAATTATAATCTATTCAATATATCCTAAAATGTGAACGATTTAAATTATCAAATGAATCTCAAAATGAGTCTATAGGGTAGCACAACAGTGCCTAATGTGCTAGGCACAGTTTGCACCTCAAATCCGGAAAAATGTTTTATTAATCTTGTATTAAAAATTATTTAATTAGTGTTTGTCATCTTATTAGAGGTCTAAAATTGAAGATCCAAAATAGAAAAATGTATCACATTGATTATTTTGATCCTATTATTAAAAGTTTAAAAAAATTATTAAATTCAGTAATATGTAAAATAGATAAATAAATAATGATTAAAAAAATTATAATAAAAAATTACCTTAGATATTCCAACTGTTGTCTTTATAAAATATGTATAAAAAAAATATTATATACTTGCTTAAAACAATTCAAGGGATTCATGCGTCCCATTTTGATTTGAGTTCATTTTTTCCACTATATATCATTTAAAAGAAATTAGTTAATTTGATAATTATAATATTTTTGTTTTATCACATTTATTTAATAAAAATAAATAAATTTTTAGAAAAAATGAATTTAAATTTGGATAGACTGATAGTGAGCTTTATCAATTCCTTAAGTTCTTTCAAATTTAAATTTAAATTTGAAAAAAATCTAACTTTACTTTTAAATAGATGTCATGTGTGTAACATTTTAAAATCCATTTACATACGTGATAAAAGCACACCAATTAATAAAATTTAAACTCAAATGCTATTTGGTGCAGTATAGAGTTGTTATATTTATTTATTAATTAAAATTATTTTATTATTTTTAACACATCAATCAATCAAAAATCTCACATTGCCAAGAACTACATAATTGAATTATGGCAACAGCACTGATTCAGTGCTTTAAAATAGTAACACTAATGCTAGCTCTAATGAGCTGGCAGTGCAAGAAAAAAAAAAAACAAAAACAAAAACAAAGGCTAAACTATCACATTAATGATGGGGTTCACATGATGCCACATCATTAGTTGTGTATTAATGGTGTTGAATTAATGATCTGAAACATTTTTCTTATGGCAATAATGAGTCTAAGATGTAAAAAAACCAGTGTTTTTTTTATTCTTAAATAGTCAAAAAATAAAAAATAAAAAAATATTTGTCATCAATTAAAAAAGGCAATCAGTTAATCTTTTCATTAATACAAAAGGCAAAAAGTCACCCAACTTTCAGTTTTTATTTTTAGATTTTACAAAAAAATAAAAAAAAAAAACAAAACAAAAAAACCAACCTACCTTTTATTTTGCAATATATAATTTGCTTGCATTCAATAATAAATTATAAATTATAATCAAAGCTAAAACTGAGATAACACCTAAGAACCCTTTTATATGATTCCCATTTTGTTTTATCATATGTTAATGATTTGGCAAAAAAATTTAGATTAAAAAAAGTTAGTAACACATAATCGTACACAAACAACAATATTACATGGACTGAGCATAACTGGCATGACTGATGACTCAGCATTTAGGGATTCTCTATTTTTCAAACAATTTATTTCATTCAAATTACTTTAAAACATAATATGAGGTGAACACTATTTATAAAATAATATTATACTATAATTTTCTAGTATAAAGTAAAACAAAGTGCATGATGACGGAGTTGGTAACGCATTTGGAACATCTGTCATTTATAAATGGACTACGCCTGACAAATCTTACATCACATGCATTACAGCATGATTGAGAATATGTTCTATAAAATATATATACATTTAAGAAACACTTTACTTATGAATTATTTTATTTAAATTTTTAAGGTTTAGTTGAAGAGATATATCTTCACAGTAGTTGTTAATTTGGATAGAAATGATAAGAATCATGCATTTTGAAATCCAAATGTCAAACACTGGTGTAGGCATGTTCGTATGACTTCATTTTATAGAGTCATTTTTAAGATTTAAGTAATGTGTAAAAAAATAATTAATTAATAATTAGAAGAAAGAACTAATTGCTTTAAATATCCTAATAGACTGTCGCATCATTAAATTTAAAAAATAAATGTAACTTTTGAATTAAAATAACACTACTCAAAAATGAAAAATGATTTAAAAGCCCAATTCTTAAACCGACTTTCTAGACCCACTGACGTGTAAAATGATTTAAAAGCCCGATTCTTAAACCGCCTTTCCAGACCCACCGACGTGTGAAACTTTTGTGGCTGTGCTAGGTTGTAAAGTACCTTCTTTTTTTTTTTTTTAATACCTCCAAGCTCAAAATCTGTTTGATTGGTCTGTTCTCACCCAAATTCTCACTTTGTTGGTCATTGATAAAGAAATCGATGCAGAGAATCAACACAATCTCTTGCTGTATCAGTTTTTAGTCAAAAATAAATAAAAGAAGTTGGACAAAAAGATCAATGCTTTGTCAGTTAAATTGTTCCTGACAATGGCGTTCTATGTTCTACAAAATCTTGACCTTCAATATGAAAGAAAAAAGCAAAAAAATATACCACGTAACGCCATAAGAATTAAATCTTGATATGGAAGTAATCTGGGTCGAAATGGTGCAACCGAACATACCCATCTTCACCCCCACTCGAAAAACTACACAACAAAAAATAAAATGGAAAGCTCAGACAGGCATGAAAACTTAGGTTGACATTTGCTGCTGTTCATAAAACAAACCAACAAGAGGTCAACCCATGCCATGAGGTTTTTTCTGTACCTCAAAACAAAATAAGTATTAAATAAGATTAGGAAATGAACTACATTAATGGATCAATATAACATAAAAAAATGAAATCATTTATTAATACATGAACAACATAAAAGTGGACATTTAGTCTAAAAAATGTATACAAGATATCCATGATGTAAGGTCCCACAAGTTTATCAAAACCTATATATGACTTATATGAATATTTAATTCAAAGATAATAACAAAATGCAATGTAACAATAAGTCTAAAGGTTTTGATAAAACAATAAGTCTAAAGGAGCAAATGTGTTGGCGTTGATGAGTGTCATACCAGGTGTTGATGAGTGTCATGCCCCGTCGGTGTCCAACATGACACCACCTTCTTAAAAGTGTTTGTGCTTCTAAGTCATAAGTAATACAAAATCGCAAATACATGACAACATCTAGATGACAACATAAACAGATAAAAGCTATGAAAAGAACTACAGAAATTAACCCAAGTTAGAAGTGTGTATATTTGTTTCAAATGAACAAACAAAAGAAAATTATGATTCACAAAACTTGTGAAAAAGAAAGCATTCAAGGTGAATACTAACATAAATGATCACTTCTTAAAAGTATTTGTACCAAACTTTAAAACTGAAGGGCTGTTGTCATCATGAGTCAAGCAAGTTTAGTAAAAAAAAATTGGATGCAGCAGCTGTAATGTAAAAAACCAATACCTTTTACCATCTGGATTGAATGCCAAAGCATTTATTGGTCCAAAGTGCCCTTTGACACCTCCAATTTCTTCTTGAAGGACCTAAATTAAACACAAGGAAGAAAATGTTTCCTCAAGAAGTTCAAGAATTTATTGAGCTCATATCATTTACATATCATAAGTGAAAAATATGACTTTACCTTGTCAAAGAATTTGGCTTCAAACTTCCCGGCACGATGGTCAGTAGTTGTGACAGCTGAAGCATCCTGACCACCTCCAAGCACCACCTAGAAGCATCAAAGAAATGAATTTACAAAAAATAATTGTAAGTGTAAAACAAAAAGCTACAAAGAAAATAAAACCAAGTCAGTAACCAATTTTGTTTCACACATAATGTAGTAAGTTACTGCAACAGCATGCTAACACATGCATACAGAAACATATGAATACATGCACAGAAAATAAGGCCATTCATATTTTTCATGAATTCTTCCAAGTATAATTTATAAGCAACAATGATATACGGCAACGTAATTACGAATCCTCATATTCTGTAAAAAAACCTAAGAAACTAATAATAATTGTTACAACACTAAGAAATCATTGCTTCACTTTCCAGCTAGGTAACAGTGAGTGCACTTCTATAAACAAAAATATGATTAATACGGGGATAAAACAAACGATAAGACAGTCCATTGAGAAACATGCACTACTGGGAATCATAGCACCTATATGATTATGACCGTCACCCTTAAAACTAGTGCTTCATTAATACATACATGATCAAGAAGTGGAGACATAGCAACTGCATTAACTGGACGTTCCGTCACATAGGTCTTGATAAGTGTCAACGATCTGATGTCCCAAAGCTAACAAAGTCAAGGAGAAAAACCAATAAGAAATGTTTCAAAACAATGGAAGGTAGATTAAGTATAAAAAACTTTAAAGAGTTACAAGTTAGTAAACCTTGGCAGATTTATCTAGGGAACCAGTGAGAAAATGTGAGCTATCTGCAGATTTTGTGAGTGATGTAATTGTCTTTTTGTGACCAGTTTCCTTGTCGGACTCTTTAAGCAATTTTCCTGTCTGCCAGTTTGGAAAACAATCCACAACTTCAACTTCAGGCCAATTAACAAGTAAACATTAATGAATAAAAACATAGTTGGGGAAAAAAATGCCAAATGCCAAAACTAAATCTAAAGTACTGCTTCAAAACAACTGGAAAAACAAAGAACTAAAAAAAACACTGCATACAGAAAATTTGCAATGTTCAAAACGTTCTGTTTCCATAAATTATGTCCACGAAGGAAAACACAGGACAACATGTAGAATGCTCACCTCAGAATCCCAGATACGAACTACAGCATCTTCACCAGCACTTATGATAGTTTTGTTCAGGGGTCCCCAGACAGCTCTATTTATTCTTCCCTGAGGGCCCTTGATTGTGAGCACAGACTCACCAGTCTCTGCAAATGACAACCAATAATAATTTAAGAAGTTTTGCAAACCATTGTCTCGTTGAATAAAAGAGGCATTCTACCATAAAAAGCAATGAGCTATAAGCCAATATTAGAAGCGAGTGTTCTGCTGCCCAAATATATCCTAATCAAACAGCCTGTGACTCTAGTCCATATCAACATCCTGTAGGCATGGGCCTAAACTTAAAACGGTAAAAAGTTGATAGTTACAAATCTGTGATAAAAAGAGGTCAAATCAATATAAGACCACAGTCTTTGTTGACCATCCCACCATCTGTAGAGTTGCTAAAATGAAAATGTTGAAAATGATGAGTGGTGTTGCATGAAAAGACAAAACAAAATATGAATGCAGTAAATGGAAATAAGAAGTGGCACCAACAGAAAATAAAATGCAGGAAACTTGTTGGAGATGGTATCACCATCACACCAACTGACATGCATGTGATGTGAGAGGAGTAATCAAATTCATGATGAGGGTGCTAAAAGAAATAGAGAAAGGCCAAGAATATGTATGAAGCAGTAAGAATATGTACAACTGTATTAAACTTTATAAACGACATGGCTTTTAGGGTACAGATATTGAGACCAACCCAAGTAATTGGGACAAAGGCTTCTTGTGTTGAGTAGAGTTCCAAGTCACTACCACATAATAATTGAGAGTAAACTTTGATGATGAGCTTTGCTTAGTTGAGTCACTATAATTCTGTAAATGTTCAAAATCTACTTTTCATCGACACAAATCTTGTGAAATTCATGTTAGCATAATTCTCAAATGACTTCAAAATCTTTAACTTAACCTGAACTTCTTATTAGTGAAACAACACCCAATGCAACTCTATTGACTCCTGAATTTCACAACTATTGGAAACCTTATTCAAATTACTTTCGTAATTCCCAGGTTTTCTTTCACTGAAAACCATAGAATTAAAAAACGCCCTCCTCATTTTCTAAAAATTAACAATTCTCACCAATTTTAAATATATTCCAACTTACTTACCCAAAATATATATATATATATATTCCAACCCCAAATTAATAACAAATCAATTTTTTCACTACTGCAAAAGGCACAGGCCATTGCTTTTTAAAATAAAATTTCCACTCAAGTAAACATCTCTTCTACGAGCAAAGCTAAGAGACTCAAAATCAAAAGTACTTGCATGCCTGTAAAAATTTCATCAACAATAAAGGAAAACAATAAACCAAACCAAACCTTAAGTTAAGTCTCATCAAATGGGGTTGGCTACATGAATCCTTCTTCTCCACGCGGCCCTATCAAAGGCCATTTTGTTAGTCAAACTAAGTAGATCCATATCTCTATTTACAACGCTAACCAACGTTAATCTAGGCCTACCCCGTCTCCTAACACTTTCATCTACCATTACAGCATCGCATCTCTTCACTCTTTGTTGGTCTCCATTGAATATGACCAAACCATCTCAATCGATTCTCTCTCAACTTATCTTCTATCGGTGCTACTCCTACCCATTCCCGAATACAATCATTCCTAATTCTGTCTTGTCTAGTCTTGCCACACATCCACCTTAGCATTCTCATCTCAGCCACACTCGTCTTATCTACATGTTGTTTCTTGGTTGCCCAACACTCCGTCCCATACAACATCGTTGGTTTAATAGCCATTCTATAGAACTTACCTTTAAGTCTAGTGGGTATTCATCTATCACACAGTACCCAGACGCACTTCTCCACTTACACCATCTCGCCTTAATCCTATGGGCCACATCCGCATCAATCTCCCCCGCTGTTGTGACAATTGACCCTAAATAACGAAAATGTTCACTCTTAGGCAGTTCTTGGTTCTCAATCTTCACTTCTCCTCTGCTTTCATTGTTACTGTTACTAAATTTACACTCCATGTACTCAGTCTTAATTCTGTTTATCCGGAATCCTTTAGATTCAAGAGTTTTTCTCCAAATCTCCAACTTTGTATTAACTCCTTCTCTAGTCTCATCCACTAGCACTATATCGTCTGCAAAAAGCATACACCATGGCACGTCATCCTGGATATTTCTCGTCAACTCATCCATAACTGAAGCAAAAAGATAAGGACTTAAGACAGATCATTGGTGTAACCCTACAGTGATAGGAAATTCATTTATCTCTCCAACAGACGATCTAATAGTGGTCACCATCCCTTCATACATGTCCCTAATCACATCAATGTAACATTTTGTCACTCCTTTCTTCGCTAACACCCACCATATTATATCCCGAGACACTCTTTCATATGCTTTCTCAAGGTCGATAAACACCATATGAATGTCTATTTTCTTTTCTCTATACTTTTCTATTACTCTCCTCAAAAGATAGATCGCTTCCATTGTTGACCTGCCAGGCATAAACCCAAATTGATTCTCTGACACCTATGTTATATCTCGCAATCGACGTTCTATCACCCTTTTCCACACTTTCATTATATGACACATTAGCTTGATTCCTCTACAGTTATTGCAATTCTGGACATCTTCTTTATTCTTATAGATTGGCAATAAAATACTCTTCCTCCACTCATCTGGCGTCAACAAAATTTTGCTAAAACAACCTAGTCAACCAAGCAATCCCCTTTTTACCCAAACACTTACAAGCTTCAATAGGGATATCATCTGGTCCTAAAGTCTCATTAGATTTCATCTTCTTAAGTGCAATCTCCACTTCAAAATTCATAATCCTGCGATAGAACCTATAGTCTTGGTTTATATACTAGCTATTTCTTCCCCTATGCGTACCTCCATGTTCCTCATTTAATAGTTTCTCAAAATATTTCCTCCATCTTTCCTTAATCTCTTCATCCCTCACCAATACCTTAGAATCCTCACTCTTGATGCACTTAACTTAATTAAAATCTCTTGTTTTCCTCTCCCGTATTTTAGCAAGTTTGTATACCCTCTTCTCTCCCTCCTTACTATTTAGTCTAGTGTATAGATCATCATAAGCTTTCAACTTAGCCTCTCTCACTACTTTCTTGACCTCCTTATTAGCCAATCTATAGCTCCTAAGGTTTTCTTCAGTTCTATCATTTTGTCACTTTTTAAAGCACTCTTTTTTTGCCTTAACTACTGCTTGAACCCTTTCCCTCCACCACCAAGTTTCCCTAGAGCTGGGTCCCGTTCCTTTCGACTCTCCAAGCACTTCCCTTCAAATTCTCCTCATACAATTGGCCATCGAGTTCCATAGTGTTAGCATCATCTTCTAGGTCCCAAGTACTTTCCTTATCCATTTTATTCTTCAATATTTCTAATTTATCTCCTTTTAGGTCCCACCATCTTGTTCGACGACGCCCACCATCCTTCCTAGCTTGGTATTGCCCTCTAAAATATAAATCTAGTACCAAAATCCTATGTTGAGAGGTCAGGCTCTCTCCAGGAATCACCTTACAATCATTGCATTTTAGGAAGTCCACTTTTCTTACTAAGAAATAATCTATTTGGCTCTTAACTGACCCACTCTTAAAGGTTATCAAATGCTCCTCCCTCTTCTTATACATAATATTGGCCACCACCAGGTCAGAAGCAATATATTTTTGAAAATTAAATTAAAATATATAAAAAGATTGAAGAAAAAATGTTGGGTACCACTAAAGGAAAAAAAGAGGCTTGAAACGAAATGAAGCTTCTAAAAATGGGTCACAAATTTCATCACATGCTATAGATGGACCTTGTTAGTAAATTTATTATTGTAAGAGGAGGCAATGAAGGCTTTCTCATACCTATTGTAAAAAAAGATGTATGGTTTTTCGAGATACATTAATAATTAAGATAAACAAATGCACTAAATGTATCTCGAAAAATCATACATCTTTTTTTACAATAGGTCCGAGAAAGCCTTCATTGCCTCCTACTCTTACAATAATAAATTTACTAACAAGGTCCATCTATAGCATGTGATGAAATTTGTGACCCACTTTTAGAAGCTTTATTTCGTTTCAAGCCTCTCTTTTTTTCCTTTAGTGGTACCCAACATTTTTTCTTCAATCTTTTTATATATTTTAATTTAATTTTCAAAAATATATTGCATCCCATATAAAGCAACTATAAAAAAGTCTTGTAGAGATCTTAAGTTCAAACTTGACAAAGAAGGTCCAAATTAAAATCAACTCAAATCCCAATTGTTAAATCACATTAAATTAAATCAGAAAACTATAAACGAGAGAAAATTTTATAAGGAAAAATTACGTTCACTGGGATCTCTGGCAATGTGTTTGACGTGAATAGCAGAAGGTAATCCCATAAAGGGGTCAGTAGTGATCACCGCAAGCTTATCACCAACGGCAAAATCTACGGCTCTGGCTGGAGAATCAAAATTGAAAGTAAAAAGCTGTGCCCCTGTCTGAACATTCCACAGCTTTGCAGACTGATCAGCACTTCCAGTAATGAGCATCATAGAATCTCCTAATAAACCAAATGCATAATACCCAATTTTCATTTGAGTCATATAAACAAACAACACACACTAGCATCAGATATCAACAAAAGATGTTTAAAATCTATCACACAAACAAATATAGACAGGAGAGAAAGATATATGAGGCAACCAGCACAGAATCTCACATCCAAACAATGATATTTCTTTCATACATATAGACAACATCCAACATGTGGGTCTCATGAACCAACAAAAAGACCCTTACGAGAGTATCATATATAGAGAAAGACAAGATGAGTAGCATAAACCCATGTTTCCATCAGGTTTATAAGCAAATAACTTATACATGGATCTCTTATCTTCAATCGTTTAACAAATCCTTCAACCAATTCTTTTATTAAACTTGTATCAAATCAGGTATGAAGCAGATCTTTCACCAAATTTCCAACATCCCAATTTTCATTAGATTCACGAAATTGTTAAAAGACAAAGCATTGGAGATGGGTTTTTTTTTCTCCTTAATTAAATTAGAGCAGGTTTTTGGGATAGGTTTGGTATTCTTAAAAAAGATATGATGAAAAAAATTGATTCACAACATTAAAGTAAGATATATCAAATCAAGATTTTGGTATAAATTCTTGAACAAATTTGATGAATAAAAAATGCTGAAGGGTCGGAAATGCTCACAAAACCCACATCTTCTTTCATATTTACAAACAAACATTCAACAAATGGGTCTCAAGAATCACAGAGATGAGATGAGCAGCATCAGAATCCATGTTTATATCAGGCATATAAACAAATCTCTTAATCACAAACAAATCCTCAAAAAACAAACAAAACATGTATATATATTGATGTAGGAAGAGAGAGAGAGAGAGAGATGAGAAGAGGGGACTTGCTTGAGACATCGCAGCACCAGACAGCGCCGTTGTGGCCGCGATAAGTGCCAAGGCGCTCGCCGTTGTCGGCGAACCAGACGGTCGGGGTGTGATCCTTGGCGCAGGAGAAGAGGAGATCACCGTCCCTGTTGTACTTCAAGA
Organism: Camellia granthamiana; assembly: GCA_036172215.1. Taxonomy (NCBI): domain Eukaryota; kingdom Viridiplantae; phylum Streptophyta; class Magnoliopsida; order Ericales; family Theaceae; genus Camellia; species Camellia granthamiana. Next base: position 115,656,709 of record CM069914.1, read on the forward strand.
ATGTCAATGGCCTCTCGTGCCCTTTCATCAATATCGGCCTCATCTTTCTTTTCTTTTTCCAACAAATTTAGGGTTTCAATTCGATCAAATCAACAAAAGAGTAGTAATATATTCGTGGATTGCTTGAAAGATCGATTTCAACACAAAAAAAAAAAACCACAATTTCCTTAAAGCTTGATGATCGCTGCAGATTAGAAGACCCTCTCAGTCTCTCTCGAACCCCAAACCTTTCTCTCTGCGTCTACCAGAACTGAAAAACCCTAGCTCTGTCTAATCTAGAACTAAAAAGAAAAGGCACATCCGTCTTCCTAGGCCCGACCCGTTTAATCACGGGCTGCCAATTTGTTAGGAAAATTCTATTTCCAGCACCTTAATAAACTCAGTGGACACACTTAATGAAAAATTAAATTAATGTCAATTATATCCTAATTAAAAATTATTATAATAGACATTGATCAACACTCCTAATAATATATATATAAATTCTCTATACACATCTTTTAGAAATAAAAATATCTCAATATACACTTTTTGAAACAAAAAAATTAAACCCTAATTTTTTTTTATAGTCACTTTGCTTCTTACACACTCTGCACTCATCTTTGTTATTTGCAAACAAAACATCTCCTCTATTGTTTTAATCTTTAAGTTTATATTCAATTATTAACATCGTTTAATTATTAGTTCAACAATTTTTATTTGATTTTGATCAATACTCCTAATGAATTTTTTTTTTTTGCGTTTTTTAGTCGGAAACACAGTGCCGAATTTGTTAAATTAATTCGGTTATCAAATACCGAAAAAATATGAATAGGTCGTCACTAGAACTATTCGGTCTTAGAGTTCCGAACAAAATTAATATTTTCGGCACTAGAATACCAAATTTTGTTATTATTTTCGGTTTTTATTATCCGAATTATTTTTCTTACTTTGGCTCTGTAGAACCGAATTGAAATTTTCCCCGGGGAAGAACCTAGGAAAGGTGGGCTGAAGTCAATTAAAGAGGGTAGTGGCGACATCATCAAGAATATTTCCAAGATATTTTTGCATTGAAGAACCTAGTCAATTTATATAATTGGGGCATCGTCTTCTTCCCTCCTGTTTGAAGAACCTAGTCAATTTATAATTTTGGGGCATCGTCTTCTTCAAGAAATAGGATGATGATGGTGAAGATATTTTTGCTTTAATCCTGTTTGATTTTCTTCTTCTCTCCTGTTTGAAGTAGAATTGTAAATTGAGATAAATTAAAGTGTGTGTATTTTGAGGGTAAAGTGTGTGTACATATGAGTGAAAGATTTATTTATAATTTTAAGGATGTGGATTGAGATAATTACTTAATAATTAAATTAATAGAGATGTGTATTGAGAAAAAGATTTGTCCTGAGTTTATTAGGGTGGTGGAAATAGAATTTCCCAATTTTTTAGGGTAACAAATTACATTAACACCCAGCTTAATACAGCTACCCTTCACATTTGAGAAATTGCACTACACCCCTGCTAAGTGTTTGTCATTTAACGCAAGCGATAGAAAATGTACAATGGTCATAATCCCCTCCTCCATTAATAGAGTGAAATTACTAAGAGGTTATTTGCGATGATTTAAATAAGTACATTTTTTGACTTTTTATGAAATATGGGTTAAGTTGTAAGTGATGTGATTTAAATAAGATGATGTGACTTTGTAGACGTCCCCGAACGTCCCGGGAGGATGAACTCCCGTTCTGTTCATATCGGGCTTACTACAGTTCGGACTCAAATTGTCACGGTTCTAAATCTGAACCAAAGAGTCCAACTCTGGCAAATCGTTTGAGAAAACAGATTTTTTTTGAAAAGTAGTGCCAAACATGGACTGCTTTGCCAGATACAGAGTCGCTACCTAAATATTTTTAAAATGGGAAATTTAGGAAACCCTGACTCGGTGCCAAAGGCCACGTGTCCGTCATCACCAAAGTTGTCTTGGCTCGGGAGCTTGGGTACGATCGGGGAAGGTCAGCTATGAGCACCCCCTTTCGCCCGGTCCGAAGACCGGCCTCTACTAACCATGATATCCGGTTTTGAAAACTTTATGCGTTCTTATTCCAGTTATTAGCCTAAAATTACTATGTTATGCGCACAGCAAACAAGTATAGACTAGATCGCCTAATTTAGAAACAGGCATTGCATATCCGTTGGTTTTGAAAACGCTTTGGAATTGCTACTCGCAAGTAGGCTAAAATACGGATTTCAATGAGTTATTCCAACTCAAGCAATCCAACCTCCACCCACAGGCATTCAAACAGTTTATCTCATATAAGCATTTAGCCACATGGTTAACATACTGTTATGTTAACATCCACACGCATGCGATATGCTAAAGCATAAATACTTACATCGTACTCCGTGCCAATACAAGAAACTAGTTAGCGGACATGCATGACCTAGTTCATGTTAAATGGCTAAGGCAACACAGGCGAAGATGCGATTTAGAGTAGGCTCGGCTAACCCTAAAGATGGCATGTGAAATGCACTTTATTTGATGCACGTATTCAATTTGGAATTGAAAATACAATGCAGTTTGTATGATGTACCGAGCCCGATGCATGTCAACAAATGCATGGATGCAGGCATGCATAGCATAAGGTATGCTAAAATAAACGTGCCCTAATACTAACCATTAAAAACAGGTAAGTAAAAGGGAGAAAGAAGTGGGGGTTGGAAGACATACACACCACTCACCCACACTTATTACAGATTTGCCCTCGCTCGGGGGGACCGAAAGAATAATACAAATAATTAACTACGCAAGTTAATTAAATATTACAAACCCAATAAATTAATTAAACGAATTAACTAATTTAATTAAAACAATAAACCGCCTCGGGAAGAGGGCCAGATGCAGCGCACGCTCGGGACTTGCTCGGAATCGCACTGCCATGCCTAGACTGCCTTTTGTTTTCCCTGCTCTGCCTTTCTGAAAACTGCCAAAGTCTCAGAACTACTTCTCAAGGTACTGGGGGATACCACCGGCTGAGGGGAAACACCACCGGCTGAAGTATGTGGCCACCGGCACAAAATGAACTCATCGGTTGATAATTTAATGCCGGCCGGCACTAAATGTTGCCGATCGGCACTGAATGTCTGCAGAACCTGCAACTCACAGCAGCAGAGGGCAAGATCTTGCATGGAAATGTTATTCAAGCAATGTATGCACCAACCCTATCCCTTATCATGTGTATGACTCAAAGGGACATGGTTCTTGGTTCTCGGACCATCAATCGCGCATTTCAATGCGTAATGGCCCAAGAGACCAAGTTGTGCATTTTCATGTCAAATGAAATGCAAACCAAATAGTCAAACCAATGGGGCTTCTACCTCTATCATGACTTGGTCAAGAGGGGAAGCATGCATGCCAAATGCAACCTAAGCATGCGAGCTAAGTATGCAATATGAGTATGTGAACAAACATGCGAGACATGACGCAATGCAACAACATAACATGCACAACGCATTGTAACATGGCATACACAATGCAAGATGGGCTTACACCAATACAAGTGGACCTCGGCCACACTCACATACGAGGCCATCAGATGAAAACAAGACACCTCGAGATGCGTGCATGCGTGCACGCAAACCGAGGATGGGCCTTCAGGCATCGAAATGCCACTCTAATGAGACATGGCAAAGACATGGAATATGATATGCAAACATGCAAAAATCAGTGGCAAAATGAGGGGCAAAACAGCCCCGAATCATGGCGAAATGGAACCCGATGCATGAAACGATCCCGAAATGCGAAGATAAGTGCACGAAATGGCTTACAGCTATACAATACATGCATAATTTGAACATGACATGAAAATACAGAAGCAAGGCAGCCCTGAGACAAGAATTTTTACAGTACAAAACATGGCCAAACAGCAATCACGAGTAGGGATAAAATGGCATACAAAAATGGCTCCACAAGGGAGGTCATGAAGCAAGTGGTAGATTCAAAGCCCGAATGGAAAAAGACCCTTCTACAACACTGACGAGGGACCAAAAATATGACTACTCACAGTAGGTGACAAGCCCCAAAACAGTATACAAATATGCTCAAAATGCAATGCAAGAAATAGACCAACAAGAGGCTATAACATGAGGTATACAAAGAATTCATCAAACAGCCAAAGACCCTTAATAAGATATGCCAAGAAGGTCAAAATATGGCCATTTTCAGTTCTGATGATGGCCTAAAAACAGAAGCAAGACGGGCCAACAAAGCATGCAAAAATGGGGGCCAAAGAGGGGTATAATGGTAAGTGCTACATGGAGGCCCCCAACAGTGTTTAGCCCTTCTACAATGTTGTAGAACGGCTCAAAATAGGCCAACTCACAGTTTATATCATGCTCAAAAACAGATCACACATAGGCTAGAAATATCATGCAAGATTATGGTATTTAAGAGGGTATTGAAGCAAGTACCAAATGGGGGGCTCAAACAGGGTTGAGCCCTTAAACAAACATGAAGAATGGCTCAAAAAAATGACCCTTTTAGTTAGGGTCGGAGCCTAAAATAGTAAGAAAATAGGCCTAAGCAATGGTGCAAAAAAAGTGCTATAAAAGAGGGAAAATGGTCTTACCCTTGAAGATCACTTCTTTGCTACCTCTTGTACCAAGGAATATTGCTTCTAAGCCTCTGAAAAACCCCTCCTTGCTGCTGGAAATGGAGTGGTGATGGTGGTGCTTGGTAGTGATGAAGAAATGGCCAAGGATTTGAGAGGTTTGGAACTTGGAAGTGTAGAGAGAGAGGGATCTTGTAGAGTGAGAAGCTCCCAAAACTTGTTTTTTTGTTCTAACCCCTCCAATATGAGATATAAGGCTCTATATATATCAAAATAAGAGCTTTTGGTCGAAATATCCCAATTGAAAATATCTGGTACAGTGTATAGCAGCTGGATGATAAATATCTGTCAAAAATCTGAGTTCTGGGCACTTTTGGCCGGCCGGCAATCTTTTGTGCCGGTCAGATAAATGGATGGCCGGTAGGTAGCCGATAAGGTCAAAAAGTACCGGTGGATGTCCAGATTGAAGCCCCGGAAGTTAGCTTTCCAATGGCGCAAACCTTGCATTAAAATTCCTCCTGTGGAAAAAGTTATGCCCTTTTTGGTGAAGCCGCGCAGATTCGATCCAACCGGGCTGATCCTCTACTTCAACCAACCATATCTCCCCCACCCGGACTTGGCTTTAAGAGATTCTTAAGTGCAAAATGAAGCCCCGGAAGTCTTCTTTCCAATGATGGTGGCCTCATAGCTAAAATCCAAGTATGCAGATAGATAAGCTTGATTTAGCGAGGACTGCTCGACTCCCTTCTACCCGGATCCTTGCCGAACTTCTTCTCCAACTTGGTTTCTCCCCTCTTTTCCTCTTCTCTTCAACTTCAAACCCCTAAGCAAGGTGTTTTGAAAGATTTTTCAAGGATTTCATCTCTCTTTCATTCATCTCCACTTTGTCCTTGCTCGGTTTACCGAAAAGCGCACCATTTACCGAAATGCGAGCGTCGGAACATCGTAGGAATTTTATTTCAAAAATGTTTTGAAAGAGAGGGTTTTAAGGTCTGAAAACCATCCAAAATAATTTTGGTTCAAAATAGGGTGTGAAGTTGAGATTCGCCTCTCTCCTCGCCGAAGAAATTGGACCTGTGCCCTGCACACCTTTCTCCACCAAGTAAACCATCAGTAGTGCCCAAGTCTTGTGGGTGGTCAAAAATGGGGTGTCTACAGACTTAAATAGGATAGTGATTTTTTGACTTTTTTAGATTATAACAAATAAGGCCTAAATGATCCATAACCTATAATACTCTTCAATCTTCTTCTTTCTGTCTCTCGTTGATTGAGCAACGATTATTTCCTTGGTGTCTCTACTAACCTCCCTCTTTGCAACGGTCGAGATTCATCCCAAGAGAATCTAACAGTGCAAATCACTCTATTAAAAAAAATAATAAATTACTTTTACTTTTTAATTTTTTTTAATAAAGTGATTTGAGCTGTTAAATTCTCTTAGAATGAATCTTGACCGTTATAAGGAGGGATCAAGTAAATAAGGTAATGAGAGGATCCTTGCTCCTCATTAGTTTGCCTTTATCAATTCTAACTGTAAGTTGCTATCAGCATATACTAAAAGAGTGTTTGAAATAATCTAAATAAGATAAAAAATGACTAAAAAAAATACACTTTAATAGAAGATGTCAAATAATACCTAGTAGCAACATCATTACAACTATCACAACACTATTACAGTCACCGACCACCACCAATCCTGAATTCCAACTCACCACTGCAACTCACATCACAAACATATTGATACCATTACAGCTCACAACCCATCGCGACCCCTCTCTTTCTCTCTCCACAACCGTTACAGTAGCATAATGCATGATTGTAACACCAATCAAAGCTACTGTTGTAGACCAATTACCACCACCATTTTTTGGCCAAAATAAAGTTCAATAATTTTGATCTTAAGGAGTAAAATAATAATAATAATAAAAAAAATAATCATGCTAAAGTTTAAAAAGATTAAACCTTTTATTTTTTATTTTTTTGAAAAGAAATAGAGTTCAATAATTTAGATCAAATCTTGAATAATTATTATTATTATTTAAAGAGAGAGAGAGAATCTTGAGCCAAAACATACAAGGATTTATTTTTTGGACAAAAATGCTTGGGAACCCCAAAGTTGGGGAGTCCGGATCCCCTCCTTGATGCCCCTCCTTCATTTTCTACTGGCAATGGCTGATCCAACGGCTATAAAAAAAAAAAAAAAAAAAATCATTTTCGTTTTCCTGCCCAATCAAGACCACAGCTTTGATATACACTCACTCTCTCACTCACTCTCACTCAGTCCCCTTCTCCTCCACTCCTCCACCGAACCCACCCTCACCGGTGACCCACATTCACCGACGACGGTGAGAAGCTCTTGAAACGGGACCGGCCGACGTCTCCTTACACAAGCAAACACACAAAGAGAGAGAGAGTCTCCACCGAACCCAGCCTCATCGGCGACCGGCGACCCACTCTATATATAGACTCAGGAGGAGGAGATCACCTTTATTAGGCAACCTGTTTGGGGAAACTTCCTGCAAAAGATGATTCAAGTTCAAAACGTCCACACCCATCGCTACCAAGAACAAACAATTCCACCACCATGTGAAGTTGTATTTCAGTGGATGTGCCTTGCACTATTTCATTTTCCCCTTCTTTTTTGTTGGCACAAAATAGACATAGTTGTTTGATTTCAAATCTGGGTTAGACAATGCACTACAAATGTTTGAAGAAATGTCTGACTGGATAGTTTCATTTTGGTTAACAAGTTCCTCGTACTCTGTTAATTTTTTCTGATATAAAGTGCAATTTATTTTTAATTTTATTTATGTTTTGTAGTGAATGAAATTTTTTTTCTCTAACCCATTTGGAACTATTCTTACATTTGTAAGTGTGGATTTGCGGTGGCTATTGATATGTAGAATTTTGGGTTGAGTTGTTTGTGAATTTGATATGTTTGTTTAAATGCCTCAATGAAATGTTGATTTAGTTACATGTTCAAAAGTGTTAAAGAGTTACTACTTTTGAATCCATTGCAACAGATACGATTATGATTTTATGAGATGATGCCAATTGTGTTTTCAAACTTTTTATTGTATCTTTCGTAACTCAAAAAATGAAAACTGAAAATGAAAAACATGATGTAAACACAGTCCCTAAATTGTTGTTGCAACTGACAGTGAGGTAGCTACTTGAAATCCTATTTGTTTTTGTTAATAATTGACTTTTAGATTGATGTACATTGGTTTTGGTATGCATATATGTCTCTACATAAGGATCTAGTTTATGTTGTAAAAAAAAATAGTCATGGCTTAAGGTTAACTTGCTTCAGCGGATATAAAGGAAGAGTAATATGTTTTTCAAGGATCTAATTTCTGCTAATAGCATATACAATGCAACCACTATCTGTAGGATTACAATGCCATAACATGAGTCCTTCATTGCCTATACCCAATTTTCTTTATTAGTTTCCTTACCTTGATAAGCATTCCTTTTGCTTCTATTAATGCCCTGCAATTAAAATCCACAGCTTGGGCTCCTCTAGTTATTTCTTGATTATTAATTTATATTGATTATTTGTTACAAAGCTTAGATATCATGTTATGTGTTTTCACATTAGTATGTTGAATTTGTATTATGAACTTATGCTTGTGAGAGACTTCCATTTTCAATATTAAATGTCATATTTTTTCCTTGACAAGTGGAAGTTATACAAAGTAAAGTAAAGAAATTTAATACATGCAACAAAAGAAAAAATCTTTATAGCAGGTTAAAACTAGTGTAAAAATTAGCAACATCAGATTAAAAAATGTCTTCTTTTTCTATGAGTATGACAACAGCATTTTCAGCAGATGGCAGCAGCAACATGAGTATGGCAGTAGCAGCATGGAATGCTTCTATGTGTATATTATACTTCTATGATATGCACGGTTTTGATTTTAGATGGCAGCAGCATTTTGAGCAGATGGGCAGCAACATATACATTGAATAGATGGGTAAAGAACATATAGACCCACTCTGAAATTCATCTGATGGACTTGGTCAATACAACACTCATCTCATTAATATAGACCCATCATCCAAACAATCACATGATGCAAAGCTCCAACATACAAATTGTTTAAGCTAGTTATATCAAACTAGTTATATCATAAAACCATTCAAAACCATCTGTAAAGAACATATAAAAACAAGAACAAAAACTGTAGTAAGCAGTAGTTCCATAACACACTAATTTCAAGCCAATTTCAGCAACTTCTGCACAGTTTTAACTAGATTCCATACCAACCAACATAACAAAGAAGAACAAATATTATCCAAACTTATACATGTTCAAATATTAATCAACATAAAAAACAAGAACAAATATTATCTAACCTCATACATGTTCACACAAAAAATAAGAACTTAAGCAACATAATGAAACAAGATTAAAAAAAAATTCAGCAGTAGCACTTAAGCAACAATAAAAAACTGTTTTAACAGCTGTACTTAAGCAAAAAACTATTTCAGTAGCAGCACTTCACCAGCATTTTCAGCAATAGATGGGCTGCAACACTTAAGCAAAAAATGGACAGCAGCAAAATATGGCTAGGGCCAGCAACACTTGCAGCAACACATGGACAGCAGCACACATGAAATTTATCAGCAACACATGGACAACAGCAGGAACAATGAATTTTATCAACTGCTATGACCGAAATTTGTAGTGCGTTCCACCTGAAAAACAAACAGGAAAAATAAATGTTTATGAATCAATTTAATTATTTTGGCACCAAGAACAAAGACACTATTGACTTGGATTAATATTATTCAATCAACACTTGATTTAGATCATAGACAATCATATTCAGTTGAACCAACCAAGCTTTGGTTAAGTTCATCAAACTGGTGCAACAAGCTGGCCTTTATCTTCATCTCAGGATTGGCCCCTATATTTGTGCTAAATGGAATTTTGGGTATTACTTACAATATTCATTTAATATTTGTTGTAATTTTTTTTTTATAATTAAACCCAAGTTGTTTTAAGAATTAATTGCCAAATGAATGTTGTTTTGAACTTATTACACCACTTTAAAAAAAAATTAAAAAATTAGTGGGTTTGATTTAAAAAAAAAAAAGAAAACCTCTATTGTATGATGTATATGTATGGATGTATTTAGTAATTTGTTTTATTTTAAATGTACTTTTTGTGTGAGTGATTTTCTGACCACACTGCCCGCTTAGTAATTCAGCTGTAGAATACTGGCAGAATAGATGGCACCTTGCTGTCCTGCACAGAAAGAGAAGGCTCCGACGGTGGTTCTTCCACCCGGGGGTACTCCGACGATCAAGTCAGTATATCAAAGATAATCAAGTACTAAACTCACTGCTCAAAGCATAAAATTGCGTACCTTAGACCCACAGGGGGTGCCTTTCTTTTATAGTAAACTCAATCCCAGTCCCACTAGAAACCTGATTTCTATGGACTCCAATTCAGTACTTACTTTGGACTCCCCAAGAGATAAGGATAGACTCCCTAAGAGTGTTATCCTTATCCATCATGAAGTCTTTCTTCATCCTTGGACTCTTGTCCCTTATCCGCTTATCTCGGATTCCGATATCTTCGGAGATAACCTCGGCATCTCCGAGATCACCTCGGCACAACCACCAGGACATGTGGAACCTCGGCTGACACGTCGGCGTCACCTTCCCACGTGTTGGTATCTCAGAAAATATATCCCCACAACTACCCCTTAGGTTCTATTACCTCAGCATTCTGAGGTGATGGAACCTATATCGATACTTTCTTTCTGTACATCGGCTATGGAACTCCTCAGCCGAGATCATTCATTTCAGGCCGACATGTCTTCTTTCAAGAACAAGAATTCAATGAACTCCTTTACGCGCATGAGCTGTCACGCATCACTTTTCAACCGTTTCATTTACGCGTTTTAACCCCATTGGACCGTGCTAATGACGCGCCAAATATCCGTCGCGTGCCTGTGTGCGCCGTCTGACGTATGCGCTGTTCCAAGCGCACTAAATGCTCTGTTTTGCCGCCATTTCAAGTTTTCGACAAAACTTTTCCTTTTTTCTTCTTTTCTTCACTTTTGCATTCGATTCACTTACTTTCTCTCTCTCTAAACCCTTTCTCTCGAATCCGCCATTGCTCAAGCTCCAAGTTCTGCAATCGTCTTCATTCGTCTTTCTGGTGAAGCTCCCGCTATTTTGTTACTTCTGTAACCATCGTCTGACTTCGGCGAACCTCATTCCGGCCTTACTTCTTCTGGTAAGCTGTTGTTCCTTTCGTTTTCAATTCTGTTGATATTCTTCATTACTTGTTGCCATTATTGTTTCAAATCTTGCGAATCATATATCTGAAAGTATTCAAATGGTTTTAATCTTCGCCCATACAATGTTCACCACTTTCTTGCACTCTTGTCACTGTTCTTGACCTTATACTCCTTGTATTCTCTATGCTTTTGATAGCCCCACCTCTGTTCTTGATTCTGAAAACTTCGTTCTTGTTTTTTGTTTTCCAGATCCGTGCTTTCAACCCTTGCTTCTATAGATCTAGTTTTGGGATTTGCTGTGTAGAACCCATAATTTAGGAAAAACTGAAACCAGTACTTACCTAGGTTTTTGCCGAGGTCTCATTAACCCTCCCAAAAACATTTTCTTTCTGAAATCTAACCCCGACCATTCAGGCCGACATCATGGGTATGTGGAGACATAGGGTAGATACCCCGACCAAACTTGAGTACTTTAGGCAAGAGTTCTCCATTCCTGCCGATGTCAATCTGAGGCTGGCTGGGGATGATGACTCCATCATGCCTACAGATGATTCGATGCCTTTTCCCATTGTAGCTTTCACTGAGTGTGGACTTCGGTTTCCACTCAACATCCTTTTTCGTGAGATTCTCCATTATTACAAGTTGAACCCCATGCAACTGACCATAAATTCCTATCGAGTGATCTATGGTATCATAGCCTTAGCTAAACAGGAAAATGCTAGGATCACTTTAGCCGATATCCAGTATTGCTATACCATGTGTGCCCTCAATTTGAAAGAAAAAGGCTATGTCTATTATCTTAAGCCGAGGTCCACAGAGTATAAAATCGTAGCCGACCTCCCAGACTCCAACAAGGGGGCTGGAGACGACTACTTCATTACCTCGGGAAATTGGGAGTTTGCTCCAGACGAGGACCACTATCTCTTCCCTCTTCCTCGATCAGTTTTAGAGGGCAAGGGTAAGAGCCCAGCATTCTGATTTACCTGTCTTCTTTCAAAGTCCCAAATACTTTATCTGTTTCTGACGTCTTGTTCTTCTTGCAGACGTTCGTAAGCCACCAAAGGGCTTTCGTGAGTCTTTCTGTCCCAGCAAAGATTTGAAGAAGCTTTTGGACTTGCCTGTCCATAAAAGGAAGGCACCTCTGCTTCTCAATTTTATTCCAACATACAAGTCAACTTTGCCCGACGTTCCTAAAAGGAAGAAGAAAAGCCTTTCTCCACCCTCTGCCACAACTCCATTGACTGCATCCACATCACGAACAGATCAAGGATCAACATCTGATCTAGCTGATCAGCCATCAACATCGGCTCCATACCTGATCCCGCCATCCCAACGAAAGCGTCGTCGCCGACTTGTGCTTAGAGCCGAGATGTCTCGCTCAAAACCAGTTGCTAAGGATCTGCCGGCCAACCTCCCTTCTGACGTTGACGCTCAGCCAACACAAACCATGCCCCCACCGAAGCCGAAAAGAGTAAAAAGGCTTAGCCAAAGGCTAAAGTAACTCAGGTTGAATCTGAGGATACTTTACCTATCTTCAAGCTGGTTGAGAGTGACAAATCTCAACCCTCCGCTGGGAAGAGGCGCTCTGAAGCCCAGCCATCAGAATCCCCAAAGTCAAAGAAGCCGAGGTCATCGTCTGCGACGACCTCGGGGTCTAAAAAACATGCTTTCCCCTGGGCACCAGAAATCACCCTGGAAGATAGGCCTGTCATGACTGACGGTAGTGCCGATGATATAAACATCGGCGTAGCCCTCAGTACTGCTCTGCTCCTTCCTGGCGATTTTGATCGCAACGCCAAGATGAGCGAGTATGAGAACTACGCCTTGATGCTTCAACGCTCTGTTCAAGTAAGTGTCTTCACTTGGTAACTTGTCTTCCTTTCTCTTTTCTATACTTTGTAATATTTTGCAATAACTTTTGCCTTGTGCTCTTTTAGGCAGTTCAGTATGCTCATTCTCTCTCCATTCAAGCCTTTGAAAATCGAGAGAGCTTGGTTGACATGAAGAGGGAGTTCTCTGCCCTTCAAAAAGCCAACAAAAGCCTTCAATCAAAAATGAAGAAATTAGAGGACCAGGCCGAGGCTGCCATCAAAGCCCAACAGAATGCCGAAAAAAAGGCTGAATCTGCCGAGGCCATCAGAAAGGTTGCAGAATCTCAGGTGAAGGAAGCCGAGGAGAAAATGGCCCAGGCCGAGAAGGAGCTTCAGGAGGCCCTGGCCACCAAAGAAGCCGATGCGAAGGTGTACGATCAAGGCATGGCCAATGTCACGGATGCCTATGAAATACAAGTGAAGCAGGCATGCAACAGGGGTTTCACCCTTGGTTGGATGTCTCTTCTCAAAAAACTTAATCTGCCTGATGATTCGCCTCTGAGGAATGCCGATACCATTCCTCTTCCATTCCCTCCACCTCCTCCACCAGCTCAATCCGAAGAAGATTCAGAATCTGAAGATGATGAAGAGGATGATGCCTTGGTGAGAAAAGCAAAGGGGGCTATTGCGTCCAAGTCCCTTCCTTCAACTGAGCAAGTCCTGGACTTGACTCAAGATGAAGAAGGTGATGAGGTTGTCAAGGAAACTACCCCTGAGCAGGCATCCTCCGACGTTCCTATAGCCGACAAAAGCATTGATGAAACCCTTGCTCAAATTGACGCCGAGATCGAGGCGGAAAAGGCTGCTGAGGCATCTACCCAACAATCATCTGAACTTCAGACTCAACTAACTGCTACTGTTAAGGAGTCTTAGCTTTGATGGTTTTCCTTTTATTTCTTTTGCACTCTGTACATCTTTGTTTTTAGAAACAATGCAAGCTTCTTCACTTGGCCGATGTGCCCTCGTTTCAACTGAATGCTTTAATACAACTTTCCTTCTTTGAATGTTTGTACCTTTGTCTTCCCTTTATTGTCTTTGCATGATTCTATACTTAGAATATTCTGCATATATATACTCTTCCTTCTTTGTGCAACCTTCTCGGGGCGACACACCTCGGTTGTACCAACTGATGATTTACCTCGGCAAGTTCCTGTCCTGCAAGTTGCTTATAAATTTCAACATGGATAAACATATACTGGTTTAATCTCAACTTTGTAAACTTTTCTTAAGCTATAACAAGTGCTAAACAATGATCTACTTGTAAATTGCTACAAATTTCCACAAGTGTTAAACAATATATATCAGCTTAACTTCAACTTGTAACTTGTCCACAAATTTCAACAAGTCTTAAACAATGATCTCGGTTTAACTTCAACTTGTATTGTTACAAATTTCAACAAGTGTTAAACAATGATCTCAGTTTAACTTCAACTTGTAAATTGCTACAAATTTCAACAAGTTTAAACGTAACATCGGTTTAACTTCAACTTGTAAATTGCTACAAATTTCAACAAGTGAAGGTAAACAATAATCTCGGGTTATGTTCAACTTGTAAATTGCTACAAATTTCAACAAGTGAAGGTAAACAAATCTCGGCTTATGTTCAACTTGTAAATTGCTACAAATTTCAACAAGTGAAGGTAAATAGTAATCTCGGCTTACGTTCAACTTGTAAATTGCTACAAATTTCAACAAGTGAAGGTAAACAATAATCTCGGCTTACGTTCAACTTGTAAATTGCTACAAATTTCAACAAGTGAAGGTAAACAATAATCTCGGCTTACGTTCAACTTGTAAATTGCTACAAATTTCAACAAGTGTTTAAGCGTTTTTGTTTTCTCTCTGCCCCCAATGTGAACCTGAGTTCCACTCGGGTTCTCATTATTCAGAAACAACATTATGTATCTTTTATCAATTCACAAGTCTTGGAGAATTTTGCTAAGATTTTATTGATGACATCGGCAAAAAATAACAAGGAACATCTAATGATAGAAAAATTTCAAATTACAAGTGTTCTAGGGTCTTGGCAATGCTTTGCCCTCATTATCTTCAAGCCGGTATGCTCCATTGCCCAATACCGAAGTAATTCTATAGGGTCCTTCCCAGTTTAGGCCAAGCTTGCCCTCTCTAAGATCCTTCTTGTTGCCGACAACTTTTTTTAGGACTAAGTCGCCGACTTGAAAATCCCTTGGATTGACCTTCTTATTGTAAGCTCTAGCAAGCTGCTGCTGGTATGCTGCGAGTTGAATTGCAGCTTTCTCCCGTCTTTCTTCTAAGAGATCCAGATCTCGGGCTAGAAGTATATCATTAATCCCATTTTCTACTCCCTGGGTTCTGATCCCTGGGATGCCGACCTCCAATGGGATGACTGCTTCTGTACCGTAAGTCATGGCAAAGGGGGTTTCCCCTGTTGATCTTCTTGGCGTGGTCCGATATGCCCAGAGTACATTGGGCAACTCGTCTACCCACTTTCCTTTTGCTGCCTGCAGCCTTTTCTTTATCCCATCCAAAATTACTTTGTTGGATGCTTCTGCTTGCCCATTGCTTTGGAGAAAACTTGGTGTTGAAAAGTAATTATTTATCTTGAATTTCGCACAGAAGTTCTTGATGAGTTTGCTGTCAAACTGCGTTCCGTTGTCTGCAACTATTGCTCTTGGAATGCCAAATCTGGTGATGATGTTTCTCCATATGAAGTTCTTGACATCCACATCTCGGATTTTGGCCAGATGTTCTGCTTCTATCCACTTTGTAAAGTAATCTGTTGCTACCAGCAAGTACTTCCTTTGCCTAGTTGCTTGGGGCAACTGCCCAACGAGATCCATGCCCCATTGGGCAAATGGCCATGGACTGGATATAGGGTTCAGGTCAGCTGCTGGCTGATGTATCAAAGGTGCAAACCTTTGGCATTGTTCACACTTCTTCACGTAGGCTTCAGCATCTCTTTGCATGTAAGGCCACCAATACCCCTGGGTAATGGCCCTGTGAGCTAGTGATCTGCCCCCAGCGTGACTTCCACAAATTCCTTCATGAATTTCATATAGAAAATCTTCAACCTGCAAAGGGTGTACGCACCTTAAAAGGGGTCCAGTGAAGGACCTTCTGTAGAGATGTCCGTCCGCTGTCAGACTGAATCTTGCCGACTTCAATCTGACCTTGTGTGCCTCCTTATGGTCTTCTGGCAGTTTTCCTTCTTTCAGGAATGTAACAATTGCATTCATCCAGCTTGGCCCCATGTCCACACACATTGCTTCTTGCTTTGTGACCGGCTGTTCTATGCTCGGGCGCGACAAAAAGTCAATCATTATTGTCCTTGTTTTTCCAGTTTACATTGAACTTGCCAGATTGGCCAACGCGTCGGCGTGGCTGTTATCATCTCGGCTAACCTGAAGAAGTCGGCAGTTATGAAACAAGGCTGCCAGCCTGATGACTTCCTTTGCGTATGCCGACATTCTTTCATCTCTTGCTGCAAACTCTCCTGTTGTTTGATTCACTATAAGTTGTGAGTCACAAAAAACAATTACCTCATCTGCCTCTGCTGTTACTGCTAGCTTCAGTCCTGCAATCAATGCTTCATATTCTGCCTCATTGTTCGAGGCCTTGAACCCCAATTGAATGGACTGTTCCAATATCTCTCCATCTGGAGATATTAACACTACTTCTGCCCCTGCTCCCTGCCGGTTTGAGCTCCCATCAACGAACAATCGAAAGGAGTCGCCGATGTAAATGCTGCAGGGTCTGAGTTTTTCCTTCCTTTGTTCTTTTGCCTTTGGTTGGGCTTCTCCTTGTTTGCTTGGACATTGTTCATCTTGGCTCAACGGAGCCTGATGTTCGATGGATTTTGGCGTGAACTCGGCCACGAAGTCGGCCAAAACTTGGCCCTTAATTGCTATTCTCGGCCTGAACTCCAGGTCATACTGGCCCAAGGCCACTGCCCACCTTGCTATTCTTCCAGTTAAGTCTCCTTGTTGCAACAAGGACTTCAGTGGGTGTTCTGTTAGCACCACAATCTTGTGCGCTTGAAAGTAATGGTTCAGCTTCTTTGAAGCCATTACTAAGGCCAGCATTAATTTCTCTAGTGGTAGATACCTTGTTTCTGCATCGGCCAAGGTTTTGCTTACATAGTAAACAGCCTTTTGCTCCCCTTTTTCTTCTCGGATTAACACTGCACTTACTGCGTGTTCTGAAACTGCTAAGTACAAAAACAGTTCTTCCCCAGGTTCAGGTGTTGAGAGGACTGGAGCCATGGTTAGATATTTCTTTAGGTCGGCCAAAACGGTCTCACATTCCTCAGTCCATAGGAAGTCCGTGGCCTTCTTCACCAGGTTGAAGAAAGGTTTACATTTGTCTGAGCTTCGGCTTATGAACCTGTTTAGGGCCGCGGCCCTTCCAATAAGCATCTGAACCTGTTTTGCCGACGTCGGGCTTTTCAGCTCTAGGATGGCCTTGATTTGATCTAGGTTGGCCTCAATGCCCCTTCTTGTTACCAGGTACCCCAAAAACTTACCTGATCCAACTCCAAACGCGCACTTTGATGCGTTGAGTCGGAGCCGGTATGTTTTGAGTATATCAAAAACCTCTTTTAGGTCGGGAAGATGACCCTTAGGTTCCTTGGTCTTCACGACCATGTCATCGATGTAGACCTCTACTGTTTTGCCAATCAAGTGTCTGAACATCTTGGTTACCAACCTTTGGTAAGTTGCTCCTGCGTTTTTCAGTCCAAAAGGCATTACTCTGTAACAGTATAGGCCCTTTGGGGTGATAAACGCTGTCTTCTCCTCATCTGGGGGGTACATGGCTATCTGGTGGTACCCCCTATAAGCATCCAGGAAGCTCATTCTTCCATGTCTAGATGTGGCGTCCACCAACTGGTCGATCTTGGATAGAGGAAAGCTGTCTTTGGGACAAGCTTTGTTCAGGCTTGTAAAGTCTACGCAGACCCTCCACTTACCATTCTTTTTCTTTACTACCACTGTGTTTGATAGCCATGTCGGGTAATTGACTTCTCTGATGGCCCTAGCTTCCAGCAGTTTGTCTACCTCTTCCTCTATTGCTTCGACGTGCATTAACGTCGGTCTTCTTGCTCGTTGAATCACAGGTTTGGTCGACCTGTCAACGTTCAGTTGATGGCAAATGACCTCGGGGTCAATGCCCTGCATCTCGTAAGGCGTCAAGGCGAACACCTTTATGTTTGCTGTCAGAAAAGTTTCCAATTCTCTTTCTTCTTCTTCGGCTAAGCCTGAGCCGAGGAGAAAGAAGCGTTCCTCATCCCCCTCCTGGACGAGGATTTTCTTCAGTGCTTCTTCAGTCTTCTCGGCTGGCTCCTTACCGACATCATCTAGGACCTTCATGTCCTCGTCTTCAATCTCTGCCTTCTCCGGTTCTCGAATGTTGTAGGTGGATTTCATTACTGCCATGGAGCAATTCTTTGCCTGCAGTTAATCTCCTTTGACTTCTTCAATCCCATGCTTTGTTGGGAACCGTAGTAGTTGATGCAACGTTGAGAGAACTGCCCTCATTGTATGCAACCATGGCCTTCCCAAGATGATGTTGTATGGCGAGGGCGTGTCAATCATGATGAATTCTGTCTTGATCTTCTTAGTGCCGGCTTGTACTTCCAAGCTTGTTGCGCCTAGTGGCCACGTCGGCATTCCATTGAAGCCGACTATCGGTCCATTTGATTGCTCCAAGTCATCAGGATGAAGGCCCAGCTCCTTGTAACATCTAACATACATGATGTCGCAAGAGCTGCCTTGATCAATCAAGATGCGTTTCACTTGGCACTCCCCAACCTGGAGGGATACTACCAAGGCATCATTATGTGGATGCTGGACCATCTCTAGGTCGGCTTCAGTAAAGGCTATCGTCGGTCCCTGGCATTCTTCAGGCCGAGGTCTTTTATGTCCGACCTGGTTCACGTGCTGTAGGTGTTTTACCTTCTGGGTCTCCCCTCGTATGTCGTTTTCGTTCACTTTTGAGTGAATTACATTAACCACCCGTGGTCCTCCTGCCTGTGGTTGCTGTGCTGGGGGAGGCGGAGCTGCTGGTGCTTGAGGCAATCTTGCCTGTTCTTCCCTTGTCCTGGCCTCATCGACAAGGTTCCTCAGATGGCCTTGCCTCACCAAGTCTTCTAAGTGTGCTTTTAGGGCTTTGCAACCCTGAGTTTGGTGCCCTTCTTCATTGTGGTAAGCACAACGCCTACCGACGTTTCTTCCCATAAATTCCCCTGGTGCTCTGAAATAGGGTTGGTTTCGTATTTGATCCAGGACTTTGTGGACCGGGATTTGGAACACAGTCGTCACTGCCTGTTTAGCCCTCAATTCCGTTTCTTGTTTGATCGATCCATTGTTACCTCAGCCTCGCTTCGGCGAGCCGTTTCCTTTCTCCTGCTTTGTCTCTTTGTTTCCCGACGTATTCTCTTCGGCTCTGGCGTACTTCTCGATTCTCGCCATGAGTTCTTCCATGCTTTTTGGCAATGTCTTTGCCAAAGACTTTCGTAGTGGGCAGTCATCTTTCAAGCCGTTCTTAAAAGACACGACCGCCACCTCTTGGTTGCATTCGGGTATTCGATTGAACACCTCGTAGTACCTTTTTGCGTAGGCCCTAAGGACTTCATCCTTGGTGATTTTTAAAGCTATCAGTGCATCGACCCTCAAGGGCTGTAGTTTGTTCGTCACAAACCTGGCCACAAACATCTCAGCCAGGCCTTCCCAAGTCTTTACGCTTCCTTTCGGTAGTTTATGGAACCAATCTGATGCAATCTCCCCAAAGGATGAGGGGAATACTTCGCAGAGCAACGACTCGTTCCCACTATATAATGCCATTGAATTCAGGTATAGTCCAACGTAGAAGTTGGGATCTGACTTACCATCATATATTTGCAACCTCGGCATACTAAATCTCTTTGGTGCTTCAAATTTGTCCAATTCCACCGAGAATGGTGTCATCGGCTTAACCGGGGAAGTTACCTCGGCTTTATCATTCTGTTGCTTCCTCTTGAGGTAATCTCTCAAGTCTTCTTTACTCCTCCCTAGAGCTCGGCTATCTTTGGACTTCAATCTTTTCGGCACACTACTTTCGGTCTTGTGGTGGGCCCGTTTTGATCTTTCTCCATGGGTTGTGTCAAAGCAGAGCGCCTGCTTTTGAACATGCCGATGTTCTTTGGGCTCTGGGTCCTTCGTGTGATACGTCCTTCGGGACTCCTCTCGTCTCGACTCCTCTCGTCCGACTTCCCTGGAAGGCTGGTGAGAATGCCTTCCGCTCTTGGTGTGCTGAGGGGCTTCGGGGATTGTTTTCCTTCCTCCCTTCTGGGTATTAGTTGCTGGAATCGGCGTGTCTTGCAGCGGGTACGGTGGCTGCATGACATTGTTTTGCATCATGAAGTTGACGACCGACTACAGGTCTGTCAACTTGTTTGCCAATTCTTTTACTTCTTTATCCCTCCGTAGGCACTTATCCCTCCATACCTGGAGGTTATCTTCGTTATAGTACTTGCTTTGGTCTATCTTCTTCGAAGTGTCGCCCTCATGGCCGACGTCTTGCTCTCCATGGCCCTGGTCACGAGTTTCTGCATTGTGCTTGTCTCCTTCGATATCAAGGTCGATAGGTCTGCCACTCCCAACAGGAGTGTCGTCCCCAATCTTTTCCTTCTGTCCGTTACTGGCTATCTATTCTCATTTCTTTCCCACAGACGGCGCCAAATTGTGTGAGTGATTTTCTGACCATACTGCCCGCTTAGTAATTCAGCTGTAGAATACTGGCAGAATAGATAGCACCTTGCTGTCCTGCACAGAAAGAGAAGGCTCCGGCGGTGGTTCTTCCACCCGGGGGTACTCCGACGATCAAGTCAGTATATCAAAGATAATCAAGTACTAAACTCACTGCTCAAAGTATAAAATTGTGTACCTTAGACCCACAGGGGGTGCCTCTCTTTTATAGTAAACTCAATCCCAGTCCCACTAGAAGCCTGACTTCTATGGATTCCAATTCAGTACTTACTTTGGACTCCCCAAGAGATAAGGATAGACTCCCTAAGAGTGTTATCCTTATCCATCATGAAGTCTTTCTTCATCCTTGGACTCTTGTCCCTTATCCGCTTATCTCGGATTCTGATATCTTCGGAGATAACCTCGGCATCTCCGAGATCACCTCGGCACAACCACCAGGACACGTGGAACCTCGGCTGACACGTCGGCGTCACCTTCCCACGTGTTGGTATCTCAGAAAATATATCTCCACACTTTTATATTTATATTATATATTGAATGAATTAATCTCTGTTTTGTGCTCTATTTGAAAACAGTGAATTTCCTGCTTGGTTGAAATATGTTCCTGGCATTTCTTTTAGAACAGACAATGAGCCCTTCAAGGTTGTTCGCCTTAAATCTTTTCGTTACATATTTTAAAAATACCACTGTTCTTTTTTTGCTTCTAATACACTGTTCCAATCCCCTGTTTCAACTATCTATCATTGAAATTTCAAACAAGAAAAAAAGGCAGAGAAAATCAAAAACAGGTTGAACCAGGTTCAGATCATGAAGCATTGCATATCAAAAACTCATTATTGAAACACAGAGAAAGAGAGAGAGAGAGAGAGAGAGAGAGAGAGAGAGAGAGGGGAGAGCTGCCTGTGTAAGGAGAACCAATGAAAGGCGTCGGTCGGTTGGGTTTGACGAGCTTCTCGCCGTCGTTGGGGGTGGGTCGCCGGTGAGGGTGGCCGCTGATGAAGGAAAGGTTTGGTGGAGGAAAAAAGGGCTGAGCTCGAATGAACCTGGGTGAGAAAGATAGCTAAACCTGTATATACGCTTGGGCGGGAATACAAAAATTGAATTTGTTTTATTTATTATTTTTTTTTAATAACCGTTGGATCTGAGCCGTTGTAGGGAGGAAATGAAGGAGGATCCTCAAGGAGAGGATCTGAACTCAAAGTTGGGACCCCTTATCCCCAAAATGATATGGATCAATCATGTGTTTTTTTTTTTTTTTCTTCCTCCTTGACTAATCACAGATGAGTAGAATTGTGAGGATTGTGTTTTTTTTTGAAAGTATGTAGCATTGTTATTGTTTTTTTTTTTTTTTTTTTTGGAGTCCACTATGGATTTATTTGTTGTGAAAGGTGACGTGTGATTGTGAGGGTTGGGTCCAACGTATTTGTAAATAACAAAGAATGCGAGGGGGAGAAAGTTGAGGCAAATGGTACAGTGATGGAGAGGGTTCTTTGACACTGTCAATGGCCATATGATTGTTGTGATTGCTGGCAAACCACAGATGGTGGTCATGCTTGGTTCGACAGTGGTGGAGCTATAGAGTTAAGATGAAAGAGGATGAAGAGTTGGGCGTGTACGTGATGGTGAAGATGACGGTGGAAGAGGGCCGATTAGGAGGAGTGAGATGAGGGCATTGAATAGTTGCATATCTCTCTTTTTTCTTTGACTGGCAACACAGTTTGGGGAGGTGGGGTTGCCCACCAAATGTTTGATGAAATGTGTTGGTTCCAAAATTGTGTAATAGCTTCTCTGGTTGATGAGGCGATGGGTACCCACAAAATGTTTGATGAAAAGTGTCAACTTTCTTCTTCTTCTTCTTTTTTTTTTTTTTTTTTTTTTTTTTTTTTCACTGAGTCATTGTTCTCGTTTCGCTGGGAAAGTTCCTGGTAGAAACCACGATAAGGAAATAAATATATTAAGGGAGAATATACACTTGCTAGAGATTACATTTGTGGGTAAATGTTTGGTTTGAGTTTTTTAGATAAGTTTTTTAAAAATTAAGTTTTTTTATTTTTGTATTTTTTTTGTTTTTAGTAAATATTTTTAAAATTTTAAACATTTTTTTTACTTTTTTAGATGCACCTTACTTAGATGTATTTAAAAAATAAAAAATTTGTGAAAAAATATTTTAAAAAATTAATAAATACATAAAAATACAAAAAAATATACTGAATTCTCGTATTTTTATTTTTATTTTTGGTATTTAGTGAATTTTTAAAAGGTTTTTTTCACAAATTTTTTACTTTTTAGGTAAATTTATGTTAGGTATGTCTAAAAAGTAAAAAAAATTACTTAAAATATTAAAAAAAATTTATAAAAACAAAAAAATACGAAAAATAAGAAAGTAAAATTTTTTAAAAAGTGTTTTTTGAAAAACCTAATCAAGCATGGTAATAAAAAAAATCAATAGATGACATCAGCAAATTTGTTAACTAATTTAACGGTTAATTAACGGAAGGGTGAATTTATAATGTTAATATAAATTTCAAGGAAAAAAATATAATTTTCAAAATGTGAGGGGAGAATCTATATTAAACGCAAACCTCAGAGGTATCAATGTACTTTACCCTTTTTTTAAAAAAATAATTAACAATATGATCATCATACATATTTAGGCTTGGTTTGGAGAGATTTTTTTAATAATTTTTTTATCTTTTTTATTACGTGAAAAAAAAATTAATGTGTTTAGAATTTATTTATTTTTTTGGTGACTTTTTGGTGACTTTTAGTTGTATTGAAAAATGTAGAAAGCTAATTTTATATTTTAATTTTTTGTTTCTTGTATTAGTTGTATGAAAAAAGTTAATGCGAAGGTATATTTGCCTTTTTACACTGATAGAAGTCAATTTTAAAAATGTATACCAAATATGTTAGTTTGTTAATTTTTTAACTTTTTTGAAGTGATTTTTTTTTTATTATTTTTTTTACTAAAATAATTTCTTCTCAAAAGAGGTCTTATTCATAAGTTTTAAGTGATTTTTTTTTTTTTTTTACATATTTGTCTCTTACTTTGATAATAATTTTTTTTGAAACATTTTAAATATATAATTTATGTTTGTGGAATAATCATTTAGTACTGATAATGACATTAAAAAGTTTATCAAAATGATAAATGATAAAAACATTTTAACTTTTGTCTATAAATTTTTATCTATTTTTAATTTATTTATGTTAATTTATATTAAAATATGATATGAAATATATACATAATTGAATTGTATTTTTAAAAATATTTTTATAATGATAAATTTATCTTAAAAAATTAAGATAAAAATTAGTGGTAAATATGTCTACTTCATAGTACCGGTCCTAATTTTTTCTTCTCCTCTTGTTGTTAAGCCAATAGGCCCAACAACAATTAATTTAAGGTCCTGTCAAATGTGTGGGATTTAAGTATAGAATGAAACTTGGACAAGTGTGTCATATGGAGCATTTCTTTGAGTTAAAAGGGTTTTAAATAATTTTCACAAACTTGGTAATAGAAAGGCAAATTCAGGAAGCATTTTTCAGATACTGGAAATAAGACTCTCTTGAAAACTACAAATTTGTCCAGATTTCCTAGTGCCACTGTTTATGAATGTTTGGCACGTTTAAATTTCAATTTCTTTATAAACTACCTCGCGTCTTGATCCGTTGCCTTTTTCAAGTTATTTTTAAATAAAGAGATAGATCAAACTGTTTTTAATAACAAGTTACTCGTAATTAATTTTGTTACTGTTTTGATGTTAAACAAACATGGACAGAAATGAAATTGAAGTTGGAAATATTTTTAACATATTTAAGAAATTATATAGTACTCGACGAGTTCTACACATTGAACGGTTCAAATTATCAAAACGGGACTCATGGTGGGCCTCCACGGGCCCAACAGCACGGTCCAGTCCGATCCCGGACTGGACAGAAGCCATGGCCTTAAACAAAAGTGGCTAACATTTTTAGTAGTCATGTCAAATGAGAAATTTAATGGTGGGCTAGATCCATGAAGTCACACAGAACTCTTTCCTTTTTTTCCTTTTTTCTTTTGGAACTAAATCAAGTCGCATAGAATTTGAACATCAAGCAATCCCCCTCCTTTTTGGTGTCCTTATACACCCATTCCATCACATAAACAAAAGATGTTTAAAATCTATCACATAAACAAATATAGAGAGAAGGAGAGAGAGATACGAGGCAACCAGCACAGAATCTCACATCAAAAAAAAAAAAAGATATTTCTTTCATAAATATAGACAAACATCCAACATCTGGGTCTCATGAACCAACAAAAAAACCCTAACGAGAGTATCATATATAGAGAAAGATGAGATGAGTAGCATAAACCCATGTTTCCAGCAGGCTTATAAGCAAATTAACTTATACATGAATCTCTTATCTTCAATCCTTTAACAAATCCTTCAATCAATTCTTTTATTAAACTCGTATCGAATCAGGTATGAAGCAAATCTTTCACCAAATTTCCAACATCCCAATTTTCATTAGTTTGACGAAATTGTTAATACTATGTTTGGTTAGGAGATTTGAGAAAAGATTTAGAAAGGGAAACGGAAAAGATAGGTGAAATGTGAATAAAACATACTTATATTTTACCTAGTTTCACACACTTCTTTCTTTTCCCTTTCCTTTTCCCTTTCCCTTTCCATTTCCAAATTCCCCAACCAAACACAGCGTAAAAGACAAAGCATTGGAGATGGGTTTTTTTTTTTTTCCTCCTTAATTAAATTAGAGTAGGTTTTTGGGATAGGTTTGGTATTCTTAATAAAGAATTGAGGAAAAAATTTGATTCACAACATCAAAGTAAGATATATCAAATCATGATTTTGCTATAAATTCTTGAACAAATTTGATGAATAAAATGCTGAACGGTCGGAGATGCTCCCCAAACCCACATCTTCTTTCATATATACAAACAAACATTCAAATGACTCTGGGTGGGCTGCCAATGAGGGCACTGAGGATCCTCTGGTGAATTCTCTTCGGATAATTTGCCCCAAATCCCACCATGTATGACATTTTCAAAGGGTTCACCCCTAAAATGTTGTCCACCTGAAATACATATAAATAAAAACCATTTTACAATTATTTTATTTTAAAGTGAAAGATTTTTATTGAGTCACATGATTCTGTACATAACTTTTGTAAGAATTTTTTATTTGTATATACTAATATTTGAATAGAGAAGAGAGAGGGCATTAATTGTGACAATATGTACCTTGTGTATATTGTGTACTTGTAGAAGGAGAGTTCGGTAAAAGACGACAAATGAAATCTTCAGGTTGTTGCCTGAATGGTTCAAAAGCCTTGTCGTTGTCCACCAGGGTTTTCTACAAAAAAAATAAATAAAAATAAAAAATGTTTAATTAAAGCAACACTATATAAAAATAAAAATAAAAAATCACTTGTTAAGGCTAGTAGAGAGATTTTGTTATGATAGTATTTACCCTTGAGAGGAGCACGCGACCAACGGCATATTTATCGTCCCAACTAAAAGTGTCGGTTGCATCATTGGCTTGCAAAGAATTTATGAAATTCAAATAAGAAACGTTGCTCTCAAAATCCATGTAGCTCCCCACAACAATTCATCCTAAAAAATCCATGAAATATTTTATACTAAATGAATATACTTTTCATTGAAATCAAAACACTTCATAACTTTTTATATTTACCTCAATCTCAATACTAAATAATGTCTCCCAAGGCACTTGTTAGTGCTTTTTTTTTCATATTAGCCTCTACATTGACAGCGGCAATTTGGTTGGAAGAAAGCAGGTCCTCACTATCTTTGCAGTTTCCCAATGGAGTGTAAATATACCAAGACAGACACAACGCTGCTTCCATCATAATAACGGAAGAAAAAAAAGTTAGTCCCAAAGCATGTCATGAACATGGCAGGAGGGAAGAGTTGAGGACACAGCATTGATGTCCAAATGCATTCAAAAACATCAAACTTGTGACCATAAATCTATTGAATAGCTAAGAAAAAGGCCTGGACATAATAAACCTAGAGGAACTTACGTAGAGCAAAGGAAAAAGGGAAGGGAGAGATGAAACCCAAATAGAAACACAGAAACAACTGCTGTCAGCAGCATCGCCACTGAAGTAGAATACACCTGAAAGATTCAATCCCAATGGCTAAGCAAGAGATTCAAATAAATTGCATAATGCATGCCTTTTTCTATAAAATACAATTACATGATAGACTTGATTCAATCAATGAATCCATCATTTTCACAGATCCAAACAAATGGACGACCTGAGTTAAGACCGAGCTGACAAAGCAGCAACAACTTAGTTATTGCTGCAAGGAACTTACGTTTGTCAGACTACAAAATTGGAAAACGGCAACATGATATTATATCAATATGCTTGTAAATTTTTGTTTCTATAACATGAATCCACCCGGTAACAATTTTATCATGTTAAAAAAGAAAAACCAATATCATGAATGCTGGACAAGGTCTCCCGAACAAACCCCCTTTCATTGTTCATTAGTTTTCAGGTTGCTCTATCAAAACTCTCAGAAACCAATAGCCATGCCCGTCCTTTGTTATTCGTGATTCTTTTTTTCCTTTGTCATTCGTGATTCTTTTTTCCTTATACTTTCTTTAAGTTGAGGCATGAAACATTAATGCATGTAACTCATTAATAAAAATAATATAACATGCTGCTTCTTAGTGTGTACTGATACAAGAAAAATATAAGGATTTGATTGGAAATATAGGAGAGTTCCCAATGTCAAAAAAATTTGGATTGCAAGATAAACCCAAAAACAGAGAAAGGAAAATAACATAACCCTACCCTAGCTAGACTGTGTACATATCAGCGACATCTTGGAAATACAACCACTTGTGATCCGACTGGCCGGGCATAGTGCAGAAGGGGCACTCGAGTATAGTCTTCTTGTATTGTTGTCTCACCTCAGTCAATTGTAGAAAACCGAACTCATGGTAATCACATAGCATGGCATAACGGTAATGATGGCGTGACTCCCAAAAAATCTTGTGAGCCATGATGGCTACCGCGAGCAAGAGTGATACTATCAATTGAAGCATTGAAAGGAAAAATTGCATGAGTGCACTAATCAAGCCAAATAAATCGAGAAATCTAATCGGAATGTGTTTCTTCTTCATCCAAATGATTTCTCCAATGGCAAAGACCACAGCCACTAGAGCAGTACCAATACCCAGAAAAGAAAAAAGCGTTCTTCCCTCCCCAAATTGTTCGAAGGATGCACTTAAAATTCCAAAAATTACATTTGCGACGGCACAATACTTATCAAACTTGGTTTTTCTTATCTTTTGGTAAATCTTAAGAAAAATCTCTTTCATTACTCCCTCCATGGTTGATTAATATCAGTATGAAATGGGTTTTTCAAGGTCACCGGGAAAATGGTGAATCTCACCTAAAACTTAGAGGAGAAGGTGACTTTCGTTGAAGATGGAAAGGAAAGGCTAGAGATTTATCAATGGTTGAACCAAATCAAAGAGAAAAGATGGTAAAGAGAGGTGGTTGAGTGAAAGGCAAAACAAGCATGAAAAGAGAGAAAATGGTAGAGCATCCGGGATAAGGAAAGAAATTTCTGGATTATATTTATAGGAAATTTTCAACAAAGGGGTTGAAGGAAATCTTTATAATTATTTATACTCATAAATCTTTATTTATACGCACAAATTTTGTAATTATTTTTTAATTATCTATAAATAATATTTTTTGTTTTTTTTTTAAAAATTTTGAGTCCATTTCTGGCTTATAATTATAAGATTTCTGGCTTATAAATGAGTCAATTTATGGCTTATAATTATGGCTTACAATTTATGATTTTGAGTCAATCTTTATTTATTTGGCTTATATTTATAGGAAATTTTCAAAAAAGGGATTGAAGGAAATCTTTATAATTATTTATATCCACAAATCTTTGTAATTATTTTTCAATTATCTATAAATAGTATTTTTTGATTTTTTTTATTTAAATTTTGAGTCCATTTCTGGCTTATAATTATGGCTTATAATTATAAAGATTTCTGGCTTATAAATGAGTCAATTTATGGCTTATAATTATGGCTTATAATTTTGAATCAATCTTTATTTATGGCTTATAATTTTGAGTCGATCTTTATTTATGGCTTATAATTATACAAAGATTTCTGTCACTTATGACTTATAAATCTTTATTTATACCCTTAAATCTTTATAATTATTTTTTAATTATCTATAAATAAATGAACTAATTATGAGTATTCATATAATTATCTATAAATAAATCTTTATAAAGATTTATGGCTTATAAAGATTTTGAGATTTATAAGCCATAAATCACTGATTTATTTATAATTATGATCTTTTTGTAATTATACAAAGATTTATGGCTTATAAAGATTTCGTAAATTTTTAGATTTTTATTTTTTAATTATGAGTCAATTTTTTTATTGTTTAAATCCGTCATGACTAGACCATTCCAAACCAAACCAAGCCTTTAGTCTCATTAAATGGAGTCGGCTACATGAATCATTCTTCTCGATTTGCCCTATCAAAGGCCATTTCGTTAGTCAAATTAAGTAGATCCATATCTTTATTTACAACGCTAACCAACGTTAATCTAAGCCAACCCCATCCCCTAACACTTTCATCTACAGTTACAGCATTGCATCTCTCCACTATTGCCTCTGTTGGTCTCCGTTGAATATGACCAGACCATCTCAATCGATTCTCTCTCAACATATCTTCTATCTGTGTTACTCTTACCCATTCCCGAATACACTCATTCCTAATTCTGTCTTATAGAACTCAAAAAGATATGATAAACTTTTATTTAAAATATTTCAAATCTAATTACTAAAAAAATAAATAAAATATTTTACTCTCAATTCTTCTATTGTTAGAGTTTTATTTAATTTATTTTTTTTCTCTCACAATTATCTTATTTTTATACCGCAATGATTCAGAGCACTAATTTTGATGCTCTAATGGAGCACTAATGACATTGCAAGGAGGGAAAAAAAAAAACAACAATGATAGAGACCACTAATTTTGGAGCTCTAAAATGATCACTAATGATATGACACTCAATAAAATAAAATAAAAATACAACACCAAGACTAAAACATCAAAGTATTCATGGTGGGGGCCTACTGCCACATAATTAGTGGTAGCACTAATTAGTGCTCCCACTCATTTTCCAAAAAAAAAATCAAAATCAAAACATCACATCACATTGGGTGGGGCCCACTGCTAGGTCATTAGAACTCAAAATTTAGAGCTCCAAAGCATTTTTTATTTTTATATATATCGTTAAATTTGAACTTGAATTTTTTTTAATAATTCAAATCTAATTATTAAAATAAAAATATATATTTTTCTCTCAATTTTTCTATTATTAGAGTTTTATTTAATTAGCTTTTTTATTTGCCCTATTATGGAAATAATACATGTTACTATATAATATATATACAAAGTATATTTACTATTATATTTACTAATAGCCCCCCTAAAACTCAAGTGGTTTCAAAGAGACCACGAGTTTGAAGAAGATTTTTGCTCAACCCCATTTATTTTTCATCATATATTTTTCTTCAATTATTTAAATTTATGTGTTTGATTTTGATGTAATGTATAAGGAGGACACTCAATTTAAATCCAAATATAATTAAAATTAATTATGTAACTTTACAACATTTTTGCTTACCTTTTTATTTTTGGGATTTTTTTTTTTGAGGTATCTGGTATTAAGATTTTGTAGGATAAAAGACATGCAATATTTGCATAGTGGTTGAGGTCCCTTAACATTTTTCCAGAGAAATTTATTTGGAATTTGTCTATGTTTTGAAATTTCTCTTGTCTGCTCAACTTTTCTAGAAGTATTTGTACCAAACTTTAAAACTGAAGGGCTGTTGTCATCATGAGTCAAATAAGTTTAATTAAAAAAAATAAGATGCAGCAGCTGCAATGTAAAAAACCAATACCTCTTACCATCTGGATTGAATGCCAAAGCATTTATTGGTCCAAAGTGCCCTTTGACACCTCCAATTTCTTCTTGAAGAACCTAATTAAACACAAGGAAGAAAATGTTTCCTCAAGAAGTTTAAGAATTTATCGAGCCCATATCATTTACATATCATATGTGAAAAATACACTTTACCTTGTCAAAGAATTTGGCTTCAAACTTCCCAGCACAATGGTCAGTAGTTGTGACAGCTGAAGCATCCTGACCACCTCCAAGCACCACCTAGAAGCATCATTTCACAAAATAATTGTAAGTGTAAAACAAAAAGCTACAAAGAAAATAAAACCGAGTCAGTAACCAATTTTGTTTGACACATAATGTAGAAAGTTACCGCAACAGTATGCTAACACATGCATACAGGAGCGTATGAATACGTGCACAGAAAATGAGACTATTCCTCATATTTTTCATGAATTCTTCCGAGCAGTGTTTTTAAAGGCTCAACGCGCACTAAGGCACTGAAGGTCTCTCGGGACTTAGGCGCAAGGTGCAAGGCAAAGTGCGGGCTTTATTGAAGTAAGGCGCACAGTCTTCATAAAAAATAGAAAAATTAACATAGACTAATCATTCATAGTACTAAGATAATTTTTTTAAAAATAAAAAGTAATCAAGATTCAAGATAAAATATAGAATAATTCTCAAAGCCATGAAAGTGCATATTACATAACATTTCAATTTTCAAAGATCAAATAATCCACATTCAATAAAATAAAAATAAAAACATAAACACTAAGGTGCCGT
Organism: Camellia granthamiana; assembly: GCA_036172215.1. Lineage (NCBI taxonomy): Eukaryota > Viridiplantae > Streptophyta > Magnoliopsida > Ericales > Theaceae > Camellia > Camellia granthamiana. Next base: position 115,687,918 of record CM069914.1, read on the forward strand.
TTGGTAATACTTACGTTTTCAGTTTTCTGTTTATATTTACAAAAATTTTAAAAACTCAAATAAAAATTTGTTTGGTAAATTTTTGATTTATAAATCAGTGGTCTCAGTTTATAAATTTGGTCAAAAAATGTAAACTCAAAAAATGTGTTTCCGTTTTGAGTTTTGAGTTTTTTTTTTTTTCCACTCAACACTAGCCACCACCCGCCACAATTTTTCACCACCGTCTTCTGCCACCACCACCCACCACCCACCCCCTACCACCACTTGCCACCACCACCACCCACCTGCCACCACTAGCCACCACCCCACTCGCCACCACCACCACCACCACCCACTACCCACCTGTCATCCACCCGCCACCACCCACCACCCCGCCACTACCATCCACCGCCCGCTACCACTACCCGCCACCACCACTCACCACCCACCTGCCACCACCATCTACCACCCGCCACCACCAGCCACCCACCACCACCAGCCACCTGCCACCCACCACCACCCACCCGCCATCCATCTGCCACCACCACTACCACCCACTCGCTATCACCCACCACACGCCACCGTCACCGTCACCCACCCACCTACCCGCCACTACCCGCCATCCGCCACCTACCTACCACTACCACCCGCCACCACCACCACCACCACCACCCACTCGCTATCACCCACCACCGTTACCCACCCACCCACCACCACAACCCGTCACCACCACCACCCACCACCCGCCATCCGCCACCCCACCTGCCACCGCCACCCCCGCTACCACCCACCACCGCCACCGTCACTCACCCACCCACCACCACACCACCACCACCACCACCCGTCACCCACCACCCACCCGCTACTACCCATCACCACCTGCCACCACCATCCACCACCCGCCACCACCACCATCACCACTCACTCGCTACCACCCACCCGCCACCGTCACCCACCCGCCACCGTCACCCACCCACCCACCACCACCACCCACCCACCACCACCCCGCTACCCACCACCCACCGTCACCACTTTCCACCACCATCTTCCACCGCCACTTGCCACCACTTGCTATTTCTCACTCTTTTTTATATTTTTAAAATTTTTTAAAATATTTTGTCAATTACCAAACGCGTTTGTGGTTTATGTTTTTTTAAAAATAAACAAAAAATAAACAAAAACCAGTTTATAAAATTTTTGTAAATATAAACTGAAAACGTAAACGTTACCAAACAGACGAACATCCAAAACATAAATATCCAAAAAAGATCAATAGCATATTACAAATAATTAATTATTTGTGAATAATTAATTATTTGTAATTTTTTTCCCTAACAGATAAAGAAAAAAAAAAGAATCAATAGCATATTACAAATCATTAATTATTTGTGAATAATTAATTATTTGTAATTTTTTTTTCCTAACAGATAAATTCTTCTTACATATTACAAATAAATTTTTTTTTTCAATAGCATATTACAGATAATTTTTTTTCCCTAATTTTTGTAATTTTTTCCCTAATTTTATAATTTTAGAGACTCAACTCAAATAATTGAAAAAAAAAAGAAAAAAAGAAGAAGAAGCAAAACAGAGTTGAAGTCGCAGTTTGAAGAAGGAGAGAGAGGAAGAGTCGAAGTCGAAGACCTGAAGAAGTCGAAGACCAAAAAAAAAAAAAAACCAGAACTGAGAGTCGAAGAAGAAGAAGAAGGAGAAGGGGAGAGAGAGTCGAAGTCGAAGTCCCAAGTCGCAGTCGCAGTAGAAATCCAGCTCCAGCAGTCGAAGTCGATTGCGAGGCGAAAGAGGAAGAGATGACTTCGATTAGGGTTCATCTGAGTCGTATTTGGCTCATATGGTACATGAGTTGTAATCCTCCGTTAGATCAGATCTATCTCTTAAACAGTTAGTCGCGCCGAGGCAAGAGCCTTGCGCCTCTCTCGCCTGGTTCAAGTCGCTGCTAAGGCGCGCGACTTACTAACAGCACCTCACCTGGTACCTGTTTAGTCGCACTACCTGCGCCTCGCCTCGCCTCGCCTTGCGCCTAGGCGCGCTTTTCACAACACTGCTTCCAAGTATAATTTATAAGCAACAATGATATACAACGTACTTACGAATCCTCATATTCTGTTAAAAACTTAAGAAAACGATAATAATTGTTACAACATTAAGAAATCATTGCTTCAATTTCCAGCTAGGTAACAGTGAGTGCACTCCTATAAATAAAAATATGATTAATGAGGGGATAAAACAAATGACAAGACAATCCATTGAGAAACTTGCACTACTGGGAATCATAGCACCTATATCATTATGACCGTCACCCTTAAAACTAGTGCTTCATTAACACATACATGATCAAGAAGTGGAGACATAGCAACTGCATTAACTGGATGTTCCGTCACATAGGTCTTGATAAGTGTCAAAGATCTGATGTCCCAAAGCTAACAAAGTCACAGAGAAAAACCAATAAGAAAAGGTTCAAAACAATAGAAGGTAGATTAAGTATAAAAAACTTTAAAGAGTTACAAGTTAGTATACCTTAGCAGATTTATCTAGGGAACCAGTGAGAAGATGTGAGCTATCTGCAGATTCTGTGAGTGATGTAATTGTCTTTTTGTGACCAGTTTCCTTGTCGGACTCTTTAAGCAATTTTCCTGTCTGCCAGTTCGGAAAACAATGCACAACTTCAACTTCAGCCCAATTCACAAATCTATACAATATATATAAAACACGGATGCAAGGTGAGCAGTAATTTCAGCCAAATATGAACAGTATTTTTTGAATAGTTGAAAAGTTGATTTTGGCCTTGTGCTTTATACCTTTTCTTCTTTGGATGCAAGGGTATTGATGGAAAACTAACTTCAAATTGCTTACAGTTTATCAAAGGATTCATAGTATACCCACTCTCTCTCTATAATCTGTCTCAGAGAATCCTCCTCTTCTCAATGGTGATCTCCCTCCACCGACCACGATATTCGACCAACTCTTCTCTCCTCTCATCAATCTCCTCCCTCCTCTCTCCTCTGGCGACCGCCGATGACATTTCCTCTATGATGCCGATTTGTTTGATTTTGTGGGTATTCATAGTGTTCACCGGCGAATCAAACGGAAATTGAGCCCAAGGATGGAAGAATACAACACGAGCTTCTATTAAGGTAAAGACATAGTTGAAGAATGTTAGGTATTTCGATTTTAGGATCCTTTTGATCCAATTTGGGTTTGTAAAATGTTTTAATTTTCTTTGGTTCTGGTAATTTGTTAGGGTTTTGTTCTTTTTATTATTGTTTGCATGATGTTTACTGTGTATATTTTGTGGCTTATTCATTTTGGGTAAAAGAGGGTTTCATTGATTTGTTTTTCATTGTTGTGGATTTTTAGAGGCCTATATTATACATATTCGATTGTGCTTTGTTGAAATTCCTAACCTATGTTGGGGTTTGTTTTGGGCAACAAAATTTATCTTTAACTGTTATTCTATCTAAGTATTCTCCTTTCTTGGGTTTTTTTTTTTTTTTAATAATTTTTATTTATTCCACTCTTAGGTTAAATGATGTTGAGTTTTGGGTATGGAAAAACTGTGCAACTTGTAGCCTTGGCCAATGATTTTCTTTGCCTCATTAGGTATCTTTTGTGAAATGGGTTTGCAAAAAGTTTCCATACTTTTTTTAAAAAAATTTATTACTAATTTTATTCCTTTGATTAAATTGAAAAATATATTATCTGTGTGAAAAGTTCAATAAACCTTAACAATTTCTTAAGATCACTTTGTTTTGTAGTTAATTGTAGTCCAATAATTAAGTTGTAAACTGGATAACTCTATTGGTTGGTTGTTATAACCTTATAGGCCCTGTTTAGTTGTCCGGATTGGATTTGGATATAATGGGATATAATATGTTTAGGATGTGAGATGAATTATGTATATTGTAAGATTATTTTTATTATATCCAAATTCTTTGGATGGGTAGTTTGGTTTGAAATTATGAGATGTTGGGGGGTTCAAAATTGATGACTTTTATAATTTATGTTGATATCTATTAGTTTAGACTACCACCTGAACTTATTCTAAGAACACTTAATAATTTGAAAAAGTTTAAAAATACATAAACTAATCACAGAATTAGATGCAATCCTCTCATATGAGATAAATCATACTTTTTTTTTTCTTTGTGGGTTTACAGTTGTGTGAGAGGATTATATCTGATTTTGTCATTGATTTTTATATTTCTAAAGTAATTGATATAATTTGTCCACACTAACGTCCCACCCTTACCTACAGCTTGATTTTTGCCTATTGGGATTGTCACATTATTAATAGTCTTGATTTTTGCATATTGAAATGATCACATTATTAATAGTCTTGATCAATTATGATTGATTAAACTAATTGAAGTGAATCAAATATCCTATTTAGTCGGGATTCATTTTTCCAAGAAGGTAAAAAGTTATTTAGTTGGGGATTCAATTTCTCAAGAAAGTGAGCAAAATAGAATATTGGATCCACTTTAATTAAGTTGATCAATCATAATCAATTAAGAAAAAATTTAAATCTATAGGATTTGATTATAGCCTTTGCCTAAATTGTCTTGTCAAAGCCCGAGCTTGAATTTTATCGAAGAGTTCAATGGGTTGAGTTTGGCATTAATCCTTCTAAATTTTCGATTGAGTTTGGAGATACTACTAACTCAATTGAACAAGTCTCAATTAAAATCAAGTATAATAGATTCATTAATTAGTGACACGCTATTTACGCTTACAACATTATGATTTACCTTAATATGAATTAAGGAAAATAAATACATTCCCACATGATAAAAGACACGACAAGTTTGTCACATTGACGAGAAATTATTCAATGTTTCGGGAGTAACATTTCATGTCCTTTACTAAATAGTACATTTCAAATTGTCTCCTAAAATTCCAACACAAAAGTTATAAGTTTTATAATTTACGCTGATAGCTATTAATTTAGAGCATCACCTAAATTTGTTCCAAGAGAACTTAATAATTTGAAAAAGTTTAGGAACACATAAATCGATGATAGAATTGGAAACAACTCTCTCAAATGCCAAGAAACCTATGCAAACTGTTTCATGTGGATGTTGTGCATATTTTGAGTAGTCTTCTAAATTGACTTGAGGTTTATTGGGATACTTTTGGTTTAAGAATTTTAGTAGTGTTCGCCTTCTTTGGCAATGGTTCCATTTGTTTGTTGATTATTCATCTCCTTCAGTGCAATATATTTTGGTTTAAGAATTGTAAAAGTGTTCACCTTCTTTGGCAATGGTTCCATTTGTTTGTGGATTATTCATCTCCTTTAGTGCAATATATTTTGCTCGTTTTACTTTTAATATACCTCATAACTGCCAACTGAAAGATTATACAACACAACTCAAAATTTGAAAATTAAAAAAAAAAAACACAATTGCCTATTCCTTTTATAAGCTGTTGTCAGTCCCAACTTTTTCTTTCTTTTATTGCATCTCCACAGTTCTACTGTTGTTAAATAATTTTTGGACTTTTTTATTATTATTTAATTTGTATATGTTTATATACAAAACAAAGTGTTTGTGAACTATATTTGATAAAGAGATTAAAGACAATGTTAGTTTTGCTTGATACAATGTCCACCTCCAAAAATTTTGCTTCCTACAATGGTATGAATTTAAGGATTCATTTATTTGGTTCTATTTTTGCCAAATTTTATTATTTGTTTTTAATTTTAAGGTTTTTCAGGCTTAAATCTACATGGTGGAATTAACTGGGAAGCTAGACATAACAGAACATGGCTTTAGTAGTAAGGGTTTTGTTTTTTTGAAGATTTAAGTAATTTCTTTTTGGTTTTTGACTTTCAATCCACCTGCAGAAATCAGCTAGGTAGCTATGCAAAATAAAATAAAATAAGGGCTTTCAAATTATTCCTCTCATTCGATAATTCATTTTTGGCTACTTTTAAGGTAACATCCATTGCACTTCTTATTACCCAATTGTTCAACTCTGCAAAATCTGTTATATTGCAAGCCAATGAACATATTAATAGGTTCTCAATATTTTCTATAACTAATTTGTTTGTTATTGAATTTCCTTCTATAGATATCAAAAGATGAGATTTTATAATTATGACATAAGTTCTCAAATTCTTGTATAATATTTACAAGTGAACAATTGTGCACCACAAAACTTAGATCAAGAGAATGTCATCCCCATGGGAAATGAGTTTTGGTTTCTCTGAGGTCCTCTATTAAAAGTAACATACATTTTATTGAATAAAACTTTTTACCTTTTAAGTACTTTTCGTCCTTACGAGTAAATAGAGTTGATTAATCAAAATTTTGCTAGGTTTGATAAAGATGTTTGAAACAATTAGTTTTGGTTGCTTCAATATGAACCTCCCGTTTTGGTGGGTATTGTATGTTATTTATCTTTGTGTTTTCTTACCATGTGCACTAATTTTAATTTCTTTGACCTTACCAAAAAGGATGTATATCAGAACAGTAAGGTTTATTATATTTTTTCCCCCAAACTGTTAAGGAGGTCAGTGTAATTTACCTTATGTTCTATTTATCTTCAATTTCATGATGCTTTTCTTAAATTTTGCTTATACAGATCTCATAGTTGTTCATTATATGTGCTATAAGATGCTTTGGTTTGATCTTTTAATGAAGCTAAGTAGAGCTCCATTGCTAGAGGGTGGAGTTTAGCGACACAAAATAGTGATGTGTGTATTCTCTGAAACTTCTAGATTTTAATTTTTATGGATTTCTTATGTAGTGAAACTTTTGGGTTTTGTGTGGAGAAAGAATCAATAGCTAAATTTTGTGATTTAGGAATTTCTGTAGCTTTTCTCCGCTTTTATGCCCCACACCTCTTCCCCCCGACTACCTGGATCTCACAAGTGAATCAAAAGTTCGATCTACATTGAATCTTCACCTGAATTGCACCGTTGGCTTTCTAATGAATTTTGCATTACTGCGTGGGTTTTGCTCAATTTTGAAGTACAATAAAAAACTTTTATGGCATTACATAGTTGGTGATTAATGGGGTTTTTGCTAAGCTGTTTTTGCGGTTAAATTAAAAATTTGACATGTTGTGTTCAGTTCGTTTGGGTATTGTGATTGTGGATTCCTATTTGGTTTAGTAATGAATTTTGCAATACTCTTATCATTTTTAAGAATTGTCAAGTATAATAAAGCCTTCTGTAACCTATGGGGGCGAAATATCCAGCGCTTTCCGTACTCCTTGGACTCAAGCTTCTCGTGACGGCGTCTAACCTGGCAACACAGAAACGGTGAGCTGCCCGGCGGTGGTTTGCTGGATAGACCCTTCGACGATCAAGTCAGACCACTTGAGAAAGAAGGAGTTTGTTCGAGAGAGAGAGTGTGTTTTAGATGGCATACCTTTAACGTTCATCTTCCACTCCTATTTCTAGGCTGGCCATGCAGCCTCAGGATTGTGCGCGCATTACCTCTGCTGTCCTTCCCTGGACAGGTGGCAGTGTTCGCCTCTCACCACCTTACGTGTGTAAAGGCCTAATCCCCCAACTAGTACATGCAGAACTGCCAAACGGTATTGATGCGTGCTTGGAGCAGATTTCCTCTCCCTCACGCCATTGGCCCAGGTGGCACACTTAACCGGAGTTCCACGACCGACCTACCCCTTGTGGAGAATTGCCACCACAAGCAACACAACTGAGCTGTGTCTCGCCGACCTACCACATGGGAAGAAGCAAAAGTATGATTCTCATGGCCGAGTAGCGTGTGACCGGTCCATCTCGGCTGTCCGGCGGTGAGGCATGTCGGTCTTTCCCCGCTCTACCTTCATTCCAGGTTATATGAAGTCCGGCCATCCCGGCTAGCCAGTTGGAGGCATGCCGGCCCTCGCCCCATCCTCAGTCTAGCCCGGGTTACCCTTAGCCCGGTTGCTTCACACCACTGTGTGCCCTGCCAAATGTCTACCAAGTCACAGCTTAGCCAGGTCTTAGTTCATGCCTGGTCGACTAATCTCCTCGGCCGTGCACGACAGGCTGAAGCGCCGTGAGGTTTGTCACGACCCGCATTACCGTAGCTTGGCCGTACTAACCGGTGCAAATCTCCCCTCTCAATTGCCCCTTAATCCCATCCGAGCTAATCGTGATTGGGGTTACCACCATGAACGAGCTAACGGTCCTTGAGTCGCGTCAGTACCAAGCCGAGCGTGATTGGCTTCGAAACCATTACCGAGATATCCCATTTGGTCGGTCATTGCTTCAGCGGTCTTGTCATGGGTCGTACAGCCGTACTGACAGAGTCGTCCTTTTGATGCCACGTGGCCTCACGCCTTTGGTGCCGTGCAGCCCCACAGCTGTCTTCACTAGGCGCGAAATTCAAACGGCTGCACCGTTTGGGTTTCCCACCTTTCTAATGCATATACGAGGGGTCACTTGCCTCTTCATTGTTCACCTTCACTTTCAAGCAAAACCCTAGCCTCCAAGCTCTCCAATCATCCCCTCCAAGCCTCTCGCCACTGTTCACCTCCATCTCCACATTCATCCATTCTTGCTCCTGCAGAAGCCGTACCCAAGCTCGTGAGGCCTACTTTGCTTCGCATCTGCTTTTGGTGAGTCCTCTATTCCTCCATTGCATTTTCTGTTTCCGTTTCCCAGATCTTCATATTTGTTCTTCACTTTTGTGCTTCTGTTCTTCGTGCCCTTTGCTTGGGACTATTGATGTTCCCTTTTATGCGTAGAACCTGTACACCCTAGGTAAGATTGAAACTGAAAAAAAAAATGGATGGGGCCTTCGTGCCCCTATTTTTCCTTAGCTTGAATGAATGAACCCCATCTTTGGGATGAACACTGGACAGAATCGAGCTAAATATTCATTTAGATCCATAAATCGGACTTAACCGAGCTAAAACTTGTTCGAGGTCTCTATTTGGGGTCTTGACCGAGCTGAATATTCAATTAGATTCATAAATAGGACTTAACCGAGCTAAAACTTCTTCGAGTTTTCTTCTTAGGGCCTTGACCGAGCTGAAAATAGAGAATCAGAACCGAACTAGGTAGGCCAAATCAGCCAAGTAGTCGAGCCGAGATAGGGGTCGAACTGGTCAAACACCAAAAATCCTTTTACCGAGCTAGGAGCTCCATGTAGAAGCCGTGCAGTTTATGCCGTGCTAACCCTTGGACTTGTTTCGTAACAATGCAGAAAAATTAGGATCGACCAGGCCAGTCCAACACTATCACCGGTGACGCTCATTGTCCAAGCAAATACACCAAATTTTTCACTGAAATACAAATTAAATCACCAAATAAAACCGAGATAGATGGGGAAGTACCGGTCCATGGTGAGCTCGCACGGTGCACTAGCCGAGTTTCGTAGGGAGTACAACATTCCGGACGATGTCCATTTAGAGCTGGCCAAGAAGGGAGATACCCCATGGGGTGACCTAGATCGGTGCCCCTTCACGATCGTATCCATAGTGGAAGGAGGGCTTCGCTTCCCGGTCCAGCCTTTGATCTGCGAATTTTTGAGGCAGACAAGGCTTTGTCCGACCCAAGTCTCTAACAACACATACAAGATAATAAACGGAGTCGCCGAGCTGAATAGGAGGCTCGGTCTGAATCTCGGTCTTGCCGAAATATTCCATCAGTATAGCCTTAGTAAAAATAAGGATGGGTTTTGCTGGTACCTGAAAGTCAAGAAGGGCCGAGCAAAACTCATTGAGGGTAACCCGGATAAGGAAACAAATGACGATGATTTCCTGTGGGTGTCCGGTCATTACGAAGACACCGAGGTGCCCATACCGGGTTGGTATATTATGAAAGATTTTGGCAGTGCTGGTGAGTAGCTCGGCAAACTGCATTATCTTCTTTTTGCATTGATTTCTCTCTATGCCGATCTAACACTTGTCTTCTTTTTGCAGATTATAAGCACTTGGCAGAGGACTACTACCGCGCTAACCAGGAAGCCATCAGAGTTCTGCTGCGTCACCCGGCCGAAGGAAGAGAGTCACCGAAGCTGTTCGGCTTTGAACCGACCTACCATTATACAGCGCCGCGCAAAAGCAGGGTGATCGACTTCTTGCGCGCGCCTTCTCCAGAGCCTGACCCAAATCTTCCGCCGATCAAACTTGTTCCTCTCACTGCCGAGCAAGAAATGGCCAAAATCCGAGCAATCAAATCAATGATCACCGGTGAACCGAGCGACTCCCAGCCACCAGAAGCATCTGGGGGGACTTCCACTGCTCCAACCGGGCAGAAGGAAGGGGCTGTGCTGGCTCTTGCCAGCGAACAACCAGTTGGCCGGTCGAAGAAGCGGCCGAGGAAAGATCTAGCCGGACAACATCTGGTGGATGAGGACTCCATCGAGCAAGCTTCGACCGATCTGGGGGACCAGACCGAACAACCAATCAGCGGGCCATCCAAGAGCCCAAGTGCCCCCCCGGTCTGGTTGCCAGAATTCAAGTACAAAGGCCGTGCTGTTTTTGCAACAGACTCTGTTTACGCGGACAAGGACTACTCGCTCGGTTTTAACATGACCAAGGGGTTGATCCTGCCCGCCGATATGAAGAGACATGACGAGTTTTCCGACCTGAAGGTCCTCCGCTCGGCGGCGAAATCAATAGTGCTGGTAAGTTATCAGTCGCTCTTTTTTTCAAGTTATTGCCTGGTTTTTGCTCGGTCTTCTTAATGATAACAATCTTTCATTTGTTTGCAGGCCGTGGAAAAGAACTATCTCGCCCATGAGCGCATGATCGCCGTGCGGCAGAGTCTGCGTGATGCCATTGCTGAGAACAAGGCCAAAACGGCCAAGATAGCCAAGTTGAAGGCCGCGCAGGAGGCGGTCGAGGCCGAGCACGATACGCTAAGCCAGAAGTTGGACTGGGCTGAAGCGGACAAACAGCGTTCTGTGAAGTCGACGAAGGCTCGGTACCTCGCTGAGCTGCGCAAACTTCGCGACGCCCACAAGGAAGAGAAGGATAAGGCGGTTGACGACGCCGAAGACCGGGGATACACGCAGGGCGAGAAGACTTATGAGCGGCAGGTTCAGGCGACCAAGGACATCTTTTTCCAGTGCGGTTGGAAAGCTGCTGTGGAAAAAGTTGGCCTTGGTCAAGACGCTGAAATGTTCCAAAATCCACCTGCTGCCTTCATACCACACTACATGCAGGCCTATGCGAAAGCCGCACAAAAGAGGCTCATTGATGAGGCCAGAAAAGCAGCCGAGGAGGAAGCGGCGGCCGAACAACCTGTAGAGTAGGCTCCTCCTGAAGCTTCTCACAGTGCCGAGGATGGGAAGGCCGAGCAGGAGGCTGCCATGGAAGGCGCTGAAGATGGAACCGAGGAGGGCGTGACTGAGCAGACAACCCAGACCGCCGAGCAAACCGTTGATATCGACCTCGACTAAAGTGATCCACTGCTGTTTGTTTGTTTGTTTTGTTTTTTTTTTTAATGTAACCGGGCTAAGCCCCACCTTTGTAATGCAATTCCCTCTATCAATGAAAATTTGAACTTTTTGCTCGTTAATCATCTATTCGGTTGCAACGGGAAAAACCTCTTTATTCAAATGGTCATGAACCGCCATTGGTAGGTCGGCTACGCCGCCGCCATATGCCAAGCTACAATCAGAGCGAACATTTTAGAGTCGGGTGAGCAAGAATCAGCTCGGCTTGCAAAGATGCGACAAAACAGTACCATTTTGAAGTGACCGAGCAAGAATCATTTCAGCCTTCCTTGTTGGAAAAACACCCAACATTTCATTTTGGCCGAGCAGAAATCACCTCGGCCGCTCTTCGTTTGGGCTAATCACCAACACTTCATTTTAGCCGAGCAAAACCAGCTCAACCTGTACATTGGGCAAAACACCAATATTTTAATGTGGCCGAGCAAAATCAGCTTGGCCTTTGGAGTTGGATAGAGCGCCAACATTTCTTTTGTCCGAGCAAAGTCAACTTGGCTTCTTGTAAGTTGGACAAGGCACCAACATTTCGTTTGGTCGAGCAAAGTTAGCTCGGATCTGTTCAGTTGGACAAAACACCAACATTTCGTTTTGGCCGAGCAAAATCAGCTCGGCCTTTACATTTGGGCAAAACACCAATATTTCATTTAAGTTGCTCATGACGCCAACATCCCAATTGGGCGAGCAAAAACCAGCTTGGCCCTTATGCGAATTGGACAATACGCCCATTATTTCGCTGGACAATACACCAACTGTTTGTGCGGTCAGTTTATATACCGGTGAGAGAAAATCAGTCCGGTCCCGTTTAGGTCGGTCTCCTTGCCCTGGCATCGTCAGAGATCCAACATCCTTGTATTGCCTTTGTACAGGAAGACACAATAAAAAGCAAAAAGTAGAGCTATTTTTCATTTCAAAAAGCAGGGCTATCCTTACATCAAATGCCAAAGAGTTAAAAGCTAAAAAAGCTGCGTAACAAAAACGATTACATTTCAAAAGTAAAAGATCTTAAGGTTGGCTGCATTCCACGGTCTGGGGATAGCTTTACCATCTAAATCTTCCAGATGGTATACCCCTTTGCCTGCTAGGCCAGTCACCTTGTATGGCCCTTCCCAGTTCGCACCAAGTTTTCCTTCGCCAGGGACCACCGTGTTGCCCATCACCTTTTTTAAGACCCAGTTCCCGATTTTGAACAGCCTGGGATGCACAGCCTTGTTGTATTTCTTGGAGAGTTCTTGCTGATAAGCCGCTATGTGGATTAGAGCCCGCTCCCTTCTTTCCTCAGCCAAGTCAAGCTCCAAAGCCACTGCTTTATTGTTCAAATCTGGCTGGAAGCTTTCAGACCGGATGGTTGGCATACCAATTTCCAACGGGATAACGGCTTCCATGCCATAGGCCAAGGCGAATGGTGTCTTTGCGGTTGACCGCCTTGGCGTAGTGCGGTATGCCCAGAGCACATTAGGGAGTTCTTCAGCCCACTTCCCTTTGGCTTTTTCAAGCCGCTTCTTCAGTCCGTCCGGGATGGTCTTGTTCGAGGCCTCTGCTTGACCATTTGACTGCGGATAGGCCGGCGTTGAATTGTAGAACTCGATCTTTAACTCCTCGCAAAATCCGCGAAAGAGTTTCCCGTCGAATTGAGTGCCATTATCCGAGATGAGGGCCTTTGGTATACCGAAGCGAGTGATAACATTTTGCCAAACAAACTTCTTCACATCTTTTTCCTTTATGGTTGCCAACAGCTCGGCCTCTACCCACTTGGTGAAGTAGTCGGTAGCGGCGATGAAGAATTTGCGATTGCCCGGAGCTGCTAGGAGTGGCCCCACTATATCCAACCCCCAAAGTGCGAACGGCCAAGGACTTGTAAGGGGGAGCAATTCTCTCACTGGCTGATGGATTTGGTGAGCAAATTTCTGACATTTTTCACACTTACGAACGTATTTCTGCGCGTCCGCCTGCATGCACGGCCACCAGTAACCTTGGAAAATTGCTCGGTAAGCCAAAGACCTGCCCCCAGTATGGCTTCCGCAGATGCCTTCATGGATCTCATAGAGGAAAGCTTCCACCTTGGCAGGGTGGACACACTTCAGATACGGCCTGGTAAAAGACTTCTTGTACAAGGCTCTGGATGGAGAGAGCCAAAACCGCTCTGACTTAGCCCGGATCTTGTTGGCCGCCTTCTTTTCCTCTGGCAGAATTCGATCTTTTAGGAAGGCGATGATAGGGTCCATCCAGGAAGGTCCCAAGTCGGTGCAGAATACCTCGGGCACTTCTGGTTCCTCAATGCTTGGCCGAGGTAAAAATTCTATCATTAAGGGGTTAGGAAAAACTGTCTTTGTAAAAGCAAGCCCGGCCAGTTCATCAGCTGTTTTCTTCGCGGTTGATTTGTTCCACTCTTATGGCGGCGAACTTCTTGATCTCTGCGCGTACTAGCGCCTGATACTTCGCCATTCGCTCATCCCTGGCCTCATACTCCCCAGAGACCTGATTGACCACCAACTTGGAGTCGCTGAATACCATAAGGGCTGACGCTTTCATTCTCAATGCGCTTCTTAGTCCGACAAGGAGGGCCTCATACTCCGCCTCATTGTTGGATGCTGGGAAGCCGAGCGTAATTGCTTGCTCGATAACCAGCCCGTCCGGTGAAGTCAGTACGATACCCAGCCCGGCCTCATGTCTGTTGGATGCCCATCGACGAAGAGCTTCCACATCTCGCCAATGAACAGCTTCCAGCAATCAGAGGGGTTTGGGGAGCTTCTCAATTCCAAGTCTCTGGTCGGCTCATTCTGGTCTCTTCCCTTGTCTTGGTTGAGTTCGTCTTCCAATAAGTTACCCGACTTCGCTAGTTCGGTTGCCCTTCGCCCTTCTTTCACTTGCCAGCCAACACTTGTCTCCATTGCCTGAACCATAGGCTGTGTTAAATCCGCACCAGCCAAATCAATCGGGCAAACTGGATGCGTTCCAGGGACAAATTCCGCCACAAAGTCTGCAAGAGCTTGAGCCTTGATTGCGGTGCGCAGACGGAACTTGATGTCGTACTGCCCCAATTCCACGGCCCATTTCAAAATTCGCCCGGTAAAGTCCGCCTTTTCAAAGAGTACCTTAAGTGGAAACTCGGTCAGCACAACTATTGTATGGGCATAGAAATAGTGCACCAGCTTCCTCGAAGCCATCATCAGGGCCAGAGCTAATTTTTCTAGCGGCAGATATCTTGATTCAGCAGGGAGCAAGGTTTTGCTTACGTAGAAGATTGGTAGATGCTGGATGCCTTCAGCACGAACCAATACCGCGCTCACCGCGTGTTGAGAGACAGCCAAGTAGAGATACAACTCTTCGCCCGGCTGAGGTGTGACTAAGATAGGGGCCGAGGAAAGGTACACTTTTAAGTCTGACAGTGCACGGTCACATTCGTCATCCCAGAAGAACTTGGCCTTCAAAGGTTTAAAGAAGGGCCTGCAATGATCTGAAGACCGGCTAATAAATCTGTTCAGCGCGGCTGCCATCCCGGCAAGATATTGTACGTCCTTCGTGGAGTTTGGGCGCTCCAGCTCTTGTATCGCCTTGATTTGGGAAGGGTTGGCTTCAATTCCTTGGTTTGTGACCAGAAAACCCAGAAACTTTCCGGTGCCGACTCCGAAGGCGCATTTGGAAGCATTCAAACGAAGCTTGTGGTGTTTAAGTATAGCAAACATCTCTGCTAGGTCGGCGAGGTGTCGTGACTTCTCCTTACTCTTCACCACCATATCGTCGATGTAGGCCTCCATGGTACGGCCCAGCAGTGGAGCAAACATCTTTGTCACCATCCTTTGAAAAGTTGCCCCGGCGTTTTTTAGTCCGAACGGCATGACTTTATAGTAATACAAGCCTCTGGGGGTAGTGAACGATGTGATCTCTCAGTCTGGTTCATACATGGCTATCTGGTGGTAGCCGCGATATGCATCTAGGAAGCTAAACCTCTGATGGCCAGTGGTCAAGTCCACCAGCTGGTCAATTTGAGGGAGGGGGAAGCTATCCTTTGGGCATGCACGGTTGACTGTCTTATAATCAACACACACCCGCCATTTGCCATTCTTTTTCGGAACCACCACCGTGTTGGATATCCATCGAGGGTATTGCACTTCTTCTATTGCCCCTGCTTCCAACAAATTTTTGACCTCTTCTGCCACTACCTCGGCATGGTGCAGAGCCGAGCGGCGAGTCCTCTAAATGACCGGCCGCGCATTAGGGAAAACATTCAACTGGTGGCAAATAAAGCTGGGGTCGACGCCAGGCATGTCGTAAGGCATCCACGCAAAAGCCTCCAAATTGGAAACCAAGAAGTTGACATAATCTAACCGCTCGGCGCTAGACAAAGATGATCCCAAGAGGAAGAACTTAGTTGGGTCGTTCTCGTCGATGCGCACTTCCACCAAATCCTCGACCGATTTTTCCTCGGCCTTTCTTCTTACGTCTTCGAGGACCTTCTTTCCCTCAGGTCCCTCAATCATTTGGACAAACCCTTTGGCTGCTCGGCTGCCATTTACCGCAACGAAGCATTGTTTTGCCATCACCTGGTCCCCCCAAACTTCCTCTATTTGTCTGGTTGGCGCCAGGAGCGCAAAACCTGATGGTAGGTGGATGCTTCTGCTTGCATGGCGTGCAACCAGCTCCTGCCCGAAATTAAGTTGTAGGTGGATGGGACTTTGAGCACCCAGAACTCCACTTGCTTTGTGACTGAGCCCGCGTTGACCGGCAATATGATCTTCCCTACCGGCCATTCTGGCTGAGAGTTGAAGCCAACCAAAAGGGACGTCGCAGGGGCCAAGTCCTTGTCCTCCAACTTCATTTGTTTGAACGTATCACAATACATAATTTCGACCGAACTCCCCTGGTCGATCAAGATCCTCTTGATGTCAAAGTCTTTGATGCGAAAAGTTACCACTAGGGCATCATTCTGGGGCACCTGGATCCGCTCCAAGTCCCTGCTTGAAAAGGTAAGGATGTCCTTCTTCTCGGTCTTCCCTTTTTTCACAGCGGGCTGAACGGAGAGCACTTCCCTCATGTGCTCGGCTTTCTTAATCATCCCTATCAACTCGCAAACCCTGGCTGGTTCAATGATGACATGGATGACATTGATCATGCCTTGGGGCGCTGCCTCAAGGGCAGCTAGGCCGTTTGGCTCGGTCTGTCCCCGCGGGGCAGCTTTCATACCCCCATCTATGTATTGGTCAAGATGCCCCGCCGCCACCAACTCCTCCAAGTGTTGTTTGAGCGGCAAGCAGTCCTCCGTGTGGTGCCCCCGTTCTTCATGGAAGGTGCATCGAAACCTTGAGTTGAAGCCTCTCTGTGCATTCCCTAACTTGGCCAGCCAGCGGACAAAAGGCTCACCTCGTATCTCACTTAAGATGCGGTAGATAGGGATTTTGAAGGCCGTGGTGATTCCAGTCCGCGGCTTCAATTTTCTCTTGGCATCCTCCTTTGCATCACGGGGAGCGTCAGCTCGGTCGTTTCTGCGACCTCTGTTTCTATCATCGCGGTTTGAGCCACAACGTTGATCTTTTGACCGGTCGTTTGGGCGGTTATCCTCCTGCCCGACCGAGTGAACCTTCCCCGCCACCCTTCTGTCCGCCGCAACCGGATTAGCCTTCTCGGTCGTGGAGGCGGCATCATCCTCCACACGAATGTGGTCATTGATCCGCTGCATCAAGGACTCCATGGTTGTGGGCTGGTGTATCGTGAGCGAATCTCGCAGCCTATGTCCGACTGGGAGACCCCGCTTGTACTGAGTGATCGCCAGATTAGTAGGGCAGTCGAGGATCTCGTTGTAAGTTTCCCAGTACCTTGCATTGTATGCCTTCAACGAACCTCCAAATTCCCACCTTGACGCCCAGGAGATGGTCGACCTCCTTCGGTGTTCGAGTATTGGTTTTGAATGTGGTGACGAAGGCTTCCGTTAGTTGCTGCCACCCCTCGATACTTCCCTCCGGGAGCCTTTCGTACCACTTCAAGCCCAGTTCTCCTAAGCTTGCTGGGAATATGAGGCACATCAAGGCGTCGTTGCGCCGGTGTCCAGCCATTACTTGCCGGTAATGACTCACGTGCATGTACGGATCCGTCTTGCCATCATACAAGGTGAACTTCGACAGGTGGAATCTGGTAGGAAGTGGCGTACTCTCGATTTCTGGAGACAGCGGTGTGGCGGTAAGTCTCGCCAGCTCTTTGTCCATTAGCACAGGGGCTACCACCCTGGGCGTCGGCATCGCCACTTCTTCGCTACAACGAACTTGGGTGCTTAACCTCTGCAACGCCGACACTCTCTGAGCCTCTCGACGGCACGCCCTCTCCTCCAACACATCCCTCAGATCTCTGGAACGGATGGAGAAAGAGTATCGTGACGTCGACGACGGGCGCGAGGGGTGATAGGTGCTATCGCGAGTGAGGGACTGCCCTCTCTTGGGTCGAAGTCTCCAACCCCATAGTTTCTGGTGATAGAGAGGGAGTGAGTCCTCTCCTGGCGGCAACTGCTGGAACGAGGGGACGGGGTGCACTCACTAAGGTTGCCCTCTCCAACAACACCCTTCCCCTTAATCTAGCGTTTCAGCATCTGCATCTCAGCCGCCATCTTACGAATGAGGGCGTCCTGGTCTTTGAGTTTGTGCTCCAGGCGCTGCGCACGGGACTCCCCCCGCCGCCGACGGCCCTCTGGACTCTTCGAACGATTAGTACTCCGCCCGCGTTTGTCTCGCGCACCTCGCGAAGAAGTCTCTAGGCCCGCCATGGCTGGAACATTCGGGAGGCCTTCTCTCCGTCGGACAGACTCTGGTGTGATGCCATCGACGACGGACAGCGGAGTTTCGTCGTTGTTGGCCATGGAAATGGTCGAAGAAGCTTGAAGAGCAAGGTTTGAGTATCAAAGACTTCCCACAGACGGCACCAATTGTACGAGGGCAAAATATCTAGCGCTTTCCGTACTCCTTGGACTCAAGCTTCTCGTGACGGCGTCTAACCTGACAACACAGAAACGGTGAGCTGTCGACGGTGGTTTGCCGGATAGACCCTCCGACGATCAAGTCAGACCACTTGAGGAAGAAGGAGTTTGTTCAAGAGAGAGTGTGTGTTTTAGATGGCATACCTCTAACGTTCATCTTCCACTCCTATTTCTAGGCTGGCCATGCAGCCTCAGGATTGTGCGCGCACTACCTCTGCTGTCCTTCTCTGGATAGGTGGCAGTGCTCGCCTCTCACCACCTTATGCGTGTAAAGGCCTAATCCCCCAACCAGTACATGCAGAACTGCCAAACGGTATTGACGCGTGCTTAGAGCAGATTTCCTCTCCCTCACGCCATTAGCCCAGGTGGTACACTTAACCGGAGTTCCACGACCGACTTACCCCTTGTGGAGAATTACCACCACAAGCAACACAATCGAGCTGTGTCTCACCGACCTACCACATGGGAAGAAGCAAAAGTATGATTCTCATGGCTGAGCAGCGTGCGACCGGTCCATCCCGGCTGTCCAGCGGTGAGGCATGCCGGCCTTTCCCCGCTCTACCTTCATTCCAGGTTATATGAAGTCCGGCCATCTCCGCTAGCCGATTGGAGGCATGCCGGCCCTCGCCCCATCCTCAGTCTAGCCTGGGTTGCCCTTAGCTCAGTTGCTTCACACCACTGTGTGCCCTGCCGAATGTCTACCAAGTCACAGCTCGGCCAGGCCTTAGTTCATGCCCGGTCAACCAATCTCCTCGGCCGTGCACGACAGGCCGAAGGGTCGTGTCAATAGAGAAAACAACTCGGCGCCGTGAGGTTTGTCACGACCTGCGTTACCGTAGCTCGGCCGTACTAACCGGTGCAAATCTCCCCTCTCAATCGGCCTCATCTTTCTTTTCTTTTTCCAACAAATTTAGGGTTTCAATTCTATTGAATTAACAAAAGAGTAGTAATATATTCATGGATTGCTTAAAAGATCGATTTCAACACAAAAAAAACACACAATGTTTGGGAAATCTAAGAGAGAAAAGAAAAGAAAAGAAAAGATTACTTAAGTAAAAAAGAAAAGAATAGAAATTATTATATTTTTTTTTTTTTTTTTGGATAAGAAAAAAGTCAAAGGAAAGAAATGATTGTGATTTTTCTCATTCTTGTTTGGTTAGATTTCATTAAAAGAAAAGAAAAGAAAAGAAAAGAAATTATTTTATGTTATATTACCAAAATAACCTTTTTATATTTTCAATCATTTTATTTCTTTTATTTTTATAGGAACAAAATTGTTATTATGAAAACAGCGGTTTCTTTTCTAGGGATAAAATTCGTGGATTGCTTAAAAGATCGATTTCAACACACAAAAAACACACAATTTTCTTAAAGCTCGATGATCGCTTAGATTAGAAGACTCTCTCAATCTCTCGAACTCCCAATCTGTCTCTCTCTGCTTCTACCAGAACTGAAAAACCCTAGCTCTGTCTAGTCTAGAATTGAAAAGAGGCATATCCATCGGCCAATTTCCCTGATTATGCCGTTTTCAAAACTTTAGTCTCCCGGTGTGTTTTATTCTTTATTTCCATCAGCGAGATGTGAAAAAATGATTATAAATTATAACTTTAACATATTATAATTTATAGCTATGAATATAAGTTATTAACTTATTTGGTGCAGTTGTGAGATTATGAATTCAAGCAACAGAGTTGTGCTTGATTAATAAGTTGTAAAATAATTTTTTACTGTGTAATTGTCCATTTTGCCTTTATATGATATAAAAATAATTATTTTGTCATTTTTAAAAAAAATTGTTTCATTAATAAAAGTTAATATAATTAGTATTACAAAAGTTAATATAATTAGCATCAATTAATACTAAATTAAGTTAATATAATTAGTATTACAAAAGTTGATACTATAATAATAGTATCAATTAGTACAATTTTTTATTTATTTTTTCATTATGAATTAATTAAATGTTAATTAATGGCTTAATTACCATCAATTAATACTAAAATTAATAATAGTATCAATTAGTATAATTTTTTTCATTTTTTCATTATGAATGAATTAGGTGTCAATTAATACGGCTTAGTTACCATCAATTAATAAAATTAATAATAGTATCAATTAGTATAATTTTTTTCATTTTTCCATTATGAATGAATTAGGTGTCAATTAATGGCTTAATTACCATCAATTAATACTAAAATTAATAATAGTATCAATTAGTATAATTTTTTTTCATTTTTTCACTAGGAATGAATTACGTGTCAATTAATATGGGTTAATTACCCTCAATTAATACTAAAATTAAAAATAGTATCAATTAGTATAATTTTTTTTATTTTTTCATTACAAATGAATTAGGTGTCAATACTAATTAATATAAAAATACTGAAATTACTACTAAAATAATTAATACTAAAAATACTAATAATTCTGAAATTAATACTAAAATAATCATTTTAATAATTAATACTAAAATTATTAATAATAATGGCTTAATTATTTAGAAAAAGTAGTCATCAGTCAGTTCTAGGTCAACAACTTTGCCCTCTATACCTAATCAATGTTTAGTAATCAATGAAGAAGATGTAGAAATACAAAATGATAAAATTGATTTAAGTTGGAATATACCACGTTTACCAATTAAAGAAATTTATAAAACTACTTTTGTATAAAATACATTTAATGTTAATCTTCATGTTAAAAGTTTAGAACAAGTCTATGCTTGAGAAAAACCTAGAGAAACATGTCAATTATTTGATACTAATACTATTAAACAACATTTGAAAACTGGTCATAATTTTATTTATTTAGGGTTAATTCAAGTTGGAATCAAACTATTAACACAACAAGGTAAAAATACTTCTGTTTTACTATGCTTAAGAGATGCTCGTTTTCTTGATTATAATGATAGTTTAATGGGTATAATGGAAACTGGCCTTCACAAAGGACCCGTCCATTTTAATTGTTTTTTGGATTTCACTATTAGTCTTAGAGACCCTCATATACTAGATGCTTTAACTCTAAATATTCAATTACATGGCACATTTATACATATGAAAGAAAAATGTTCATAATATTGCTTTAATTTATCGTGTTCATTACAAATGTATTAAAACTAATTTAAATGTTCAAGCCTTACATAAAAGTCCTAAAGGCAAAACCTTATTAATCCAAAGTAGTAATAATGATACTACTATAAATATTCCTCAAATAATTGAATGGAAAAATATTACTCTCCCCGACTTACAGTTAATGAAAATTACAAACATAATCAACGCCAATCTACATGGCAAGATATTCCAGATATCCAACAATTTATTGATGGATCTGTTAGGATTAAATTTAATCGATCTCAATCTTCTCGTCATAATACTTCTAATATACCTACTGATACTGAAATTGAAGACGAAATATTTAATATACCTTTGTTTAGAAAAAATAGTCATCGGTTAGTTCTAGGTCAATAACTTTGCCCTCTATACCTAATCAAGGTTTAGTAATCAATGAAGAAGATGTAGAAATACAAAATGATAAAATTGATTTAAGTTGGAATATACTACGTTTACCAATTAAAGAAATTTATAAAACTACTTTTATACAAAATACATTTAATGTTAATCTTCATGTTAAATGTTTAGAACAAATCTATGCTTTAGAAAAACCTAGAGAAACATGTCAATTATTTGATTGTAATACTATTCAACGACATTCGAAAACTGGTCATAATTTTATTCATTTAGGGTTAATTCAAGTTGGAATCAAACCATTAACACAACAAGGTAAAAATACTTCTGTTTTACTATGTTTAAGAGATGCTTGTTTTCTTGATTATATTGATAGCTTAATGGGTATGATGGAAACTGGTCTTCACAAAGAACCCGTCCATTTTAATTGTTTTCCTGATTTCACTCATAGTCTTAGAGACCCTCATATACTAGATGCTTTAACTCTAAATATTCAATTACATGGCTCATTTACACATATGAAAGAAAAGGTTCATAATATTACTTTAATTTATCGTGTTCATAACAAATGTATGAAAACAAATTTAAATGTTCAAGCCTTACATAAAAGTCCTAAAGACAAAACCTTATTAATCCAAAGTAATAATAATGATACTAATATAAATATTCCTCAAATGATTAAATGGAAAAATATTACTCTCCCCGACCAATGGATTACAGTTGATGAAAATTACAAACATAATCAACGCCATTCTACTTGTCAAGATATTCAAGATATCCAACAATTTATTGATGGATCTGTTAGGATTAAATCTAATCGATCTCAATCTTCTCGTCATAGTACTTCTAGTATAACTATTGATACTGAAATTGAAAACGAAATATTTAATACACCTTTGTTTAGAAAAAATAGTCATCAATCAGTTCTAGGTCAACAACTTTGCCCTCTATACCTAATAAAGGTTTAGTAATCAATGAAGAAGATGTAGAAATACAAAATGATAAAATTGATTTAAGTTGGAATATACCACGTTTACCAATTAAATAAATTTATAAAACTACTTTTATACAAAATACATTTAATGTTAATCTTCATGTTAAAAGTTTAGAACAAGTCTGTGTATAGCGATCTCGGTTTCCCTTTCTTTATTTGTTGTATTCCGGACTTTGGTCATGGAGTTAGATGTTGTTCATCTTGTCGTTATCCTTTAATTCCGTGTGTGTGAGTTTTGGGATGTTTTGGGCAGGTGTGTTACAGGTTGGTTAAGCCTAAGTCTCAAATCTAGTTGCCCAGGTTTTTGGTGTTATGCTCGAGCGGGTCATTCTGCGCTCGAGCGGAGTTTGGTTTTTGGTTGTCCGCTTGAGCAGGCCTTATTGTGCTCGAGCGGGGATTACACACTCCCAGTATCTCGTGCCTCTGCAAAAACTTCTGCAAGCATGTTTTTCACGCTCGAGCGGATTTTCTTACGCTCAAGCGGTCGCGCTCGAGCGGGTATGTTGGCGCTCGAGCGGGTAGTACTTTGTCTATGAAAGTTCTGGGAGGGGGAAATCTACGCTCGAGCGGATGTACTTTATTCTTGTGTCTTAGCGCTCGAGTGGGCCTTCTTGCGCTTGAGTGTGTCCAGATTTTTGTGCTTGACGCTCGAGCGTTCTATTCCCCGCTCGAGCGGAAGTGTCGTATATCAGATGGCAATTAGGCATTTTTGAATCACTTTTTACATTCACTATCTCTCTCTTACTTTTCCAAAACCGATTTTGAGAGCCTCTCTCTCTAGAAACACCCTTCTCTCTAGGGTTTGATCTAGTTAGAGTACTCCCCTTTCCTTCAGCCTTTGTAAAAGTTGTGTTGATCGTCGAGGGCTTCATTTTGATCCGAAAAGTTTGGAGTTTGGAGCACTTTGGTTTTGGTCTCTTCTCCATTTGAGCTCTAACTTCGAGGTAAGGATATCCTACTCCATCTTATGAGTTTTGTCTTTGAATTTTAGTATTTCGATATGTTGGGGGTTGTTGGGTAATTTTGAGAAAGTTTGGGGTCATTGTGTAATTTTCAAAGGAGGGGTTTTCAAATTTATAAACCCAAATGTGTGTAATACATTGAGAAAAGGAATTAATGTTAGATCATTGATGAAAATGGAACCTTAGGGTTGTTGTGAGAATTATGAGAAAATGCCCTAATTTGTTGGTAAATTAATTTGTATAATTAATTTCGAGATATGAGAAATTGAATTGAGAATATTGAAATTGGGAAGGTATGGGATGAAAGGGTGTGGTTGGATTAATTTATCGCTCACCTAGACATAATGTTGATATTTTATCCATTTGGTGCATTTATTTCCTGTTTAGAAATAACTGCTTTGGGCTATCGGTGGAGGATAGTTGTGATTGTTGTAGACAATGCATGATGATTAGGCAAACTAAAACTAATCAATGGAATGTGTCATCGAATATGACGGTTGAGAGAATACATTAACTTTATGTATTGATTGATGATGTATATGATAATTGTTTATATGCATTGTGTTGTGTGGGAGGAGATAGAGGATGTACTCCACGGTTTAGGGGAAGATAGGGGATGGACCTCTAAACCGGTTAATGTTTGGGAGAAGATAGGGGATGGACTCCGGTGATACAGCTCATATGCTTATCCGTTGAAATGCTGATACAGCTCATATGCTTATCTATGGAAGTGTTGATACAGCTCATTTGCTTATCTATGGAAGTGTTGATACAGCTCATATGCTTATCTATGGAAGTGTTGATATAGCTCATGTGCTTATCTATCGAAGTGTTGATATAGCTAGTATGCTTATCTATTGTGAAATGGAAAATGTTTAATATGAATTACTATCTTATGTAAGTGTTTGGCCAGGTTCTGAGCCATAGTTATAAATTGAGAATTGGATAAGAAATGGAAAGTGAAATGTAATATGGACATGATTGTCATTAAACTGTAACACAGTATAAGTTGGAATATAAGTGTGGACCATCTATTGAATGCTATTATTTTAGTCATTGTTTATGGTTGGTTTAGTGTATTTCTACTGGGCTGTGGCTCACCCTATATGGGACATCTTTTTCAGGTACAGGTAGCATGCCACCTCCAAGGACATAGCTTGGGAGGCTTGGGACCGTTGGACTGTTTTGTGTTTTTGGTTGTATTACATATATATCAAGCCAAGGGCTTTCTTTGTATAGAGCTAGCACTCTCTTTTTGTAACCAAGTGTTGACTTGGAAAGTTGTAAGCCTTTAGGGCATTTACTTTTGATGTCAACATGTGATACGCTTTTGTAAAGATTACTCTGATGGAATATATTTATGCTTTATTCTCTTATGTCTAAGCATGCTATTGTTGGATGAATTATGAGTTTATTTTGAGGGCGTTACAACTTGGTATCAGAGCGTACCGCGTTCGAATACTTTGGATATGTGGGAAGTGATTAGTATCACAATGGGTTTGTCTCGCTTGATAGAGACTTAGATGTAGTGTCATATGCTATGTGTTTAATTGATAACATGCTTATGTGACTATATGGGTATGGAATGTAGTTTCTAGGATGCTGATTGAATCCTTGGGTTCCTGGGAGTCTTGTTGGAAAAGCACTTGATCAATGTTGTTTCTAACCGGAACTCTAGTAACGCCTCAGGACTGTCATTATCCGGAAATGAAATTCGTAATTACTTATGTGATTATGTGCTTACGTGGAGTGAATTACAGTTGTCCATATATTAGGATGCGAGTGTAATAGTTTCGGCACATTTGTGAATGTGCTAATATTCTTCGTTACTTTTATTAGGATGTCAGGACGAGGAAGAGGTGGTCGGCGTGGTAGGCAGGAGATGCCTTTACCGGATGAAATTCCGGCACCGCAAAAGGGAGTTGGCCAGGCCAATGTGGCCGAGCCAACGGGTCAGCAGGCTATGAGCGCCTTGGCCCGAGAGATAGCAGGAGCTTTGGGTATTCTCAGAGCTGGGAATCAAGATCAGGCCCACGTTGTTGAGGCAGGGCCTTCTTTCCTGAAGAGGGAATTCTTCCGGTCTAACCGGGACGAGTTTGTTGGGGATCCGAAGGAGCCACTTAAGGCTGACGAGTGGTTGGAACAGATGGAGAAGACGTTCGAGATGCTTGGCATCGAGGACGGGGCTTTAAAAGTGACCTTGGCATCTTTCCAGCTTAAGGGAGATGCGGGCCAATGGTGGAAGTACGAGAAGGGCCGTGTTGGTGGTGTATGGGAGGCGTTTGTAAATGCTTTCCAGGAGAAGTTCTTATCTTCAACTGCTAGGAAGAAACTGAGGGAACAGTTTTGCCAGCTTAAACAGCAGGGTTTGTCAGTGGCCGAGTTTGAGGCCACATTTACCAGTCTGTCCAGGTTTGCACCTAAGCTTGTGGCGTCCGAGGAACGCCGTTGCTTTGAGTTTGAGTGGAAGTTGAGGCGTGGACTCAAGTTGAGGGTTGGAGGGTCTTTTATTCGAGAGTATAGACGTCTGGTGGATGCTGCAGCTCATATGGAGATTATGATGCAGGAGGAGGATGAGGAGAAGCATAGAGGCTCCAAGAGGAGCCAAGATGGCCAGGGTGATGGCAGGAGACAGAGAGGTTTTAACCCTCAGCAGTCTCAGGGTGGTTTGGCTAGATCGACATTTCCAGTGCCGAATGCAGGCTCCGGAAGAGGTAATCAGGGAGGCTTGACTTGTTTCACGTGTGGCCAGCTGGGTCACAAGTCTTCAGTTTGCCCACAGAAGGGAGGAGGTCAGCGGGCTGCTTCTTCTTCGACTCGACCTTAGGGCCAGAGTCAGGGTAGGGGCCAGCCCTTGTCTTGTTATCAGTGTGGTCAGCCTGGGCACCTGAAGAGGTTTTGCCCACAGTTGAGTGCCACATCAGGAGCGTCTGGTTCTAGACAGACACAGAGTTATCAGCCAGCTCACTCTGTGCAGGCCTCGAGGCCAATCCGGGAGCTTCGTCATCCTAGTCTGTGCAGAAGTCTTTTGCTCCTAGAGGTGAGCAGGTGGATCAGGGGCCTACAGGGCGCGTGTATGCTGTTACCGCGTAGGACCTAGTACCGGCTCCATCAGTAGTGAGAGGTACCTTTCTGTTTTGCAACACGGTTGCTAGTGTATTGATTGATACGGGTGCATCTCATTCTTTTGTATCTGCTGCATTTGCATATGTTTTGGAGTTGGAGTTGGCACAGTTAGCATCTCTTATATGTGTAGTGTCACCCGTTGGGGGTGAATTGATCTTGAAACACGGATGTAGAGGTTGTGATATAGAGGTCGCCAATCGTCAGCTTCCGTTTCCTTTTGTCGTTATGCCCATGAAGGGTTTCGATGTTATTTTGGGTATGGACTGACTATCGTCATACCGGGCTGTTATCGATTGCTACCGCCAGAGGGTCACAGTATGTACCTTGAGCGGGGAGTGTTTCCATTTCTTGGGGGATCGGGTTGGTAGTGTGTTGCCACCGGTGTATGATCCGCGAGGGCGGAGTGAGCTTAGTGGTCTACTGGCTAGCTTTATGAGTAGTGAGTGTGATGAGACCCAGATTGTATTACCGAGGGTGGTTTGTGAGTATTCGGATATTTTTCCCGAGGATCTCGTTAGTTTGCCACCTTACCGAGAGATAGAGTTCTCTATTGATTTAGCGCCCGGCACAGCGTCGATTTCTATGGCACCTTATCGTTTTGCCCCAGCCGAGTTGAGTGAGTTGAAGATTCAGCTCCAGGAATTGCTAGATAAGGGTTTTATTCGTCCTAGTGTTTCGTCGTGGAGAGCACCGACCCTTTTTGCTAAAAAGAAAGATGGTGCCTTGAGACTTTGTATCGACTATCGGAAGTTGAATCGGGCTACGGTTAAGAATAAGTACCCTATGCCCCGTATAGATGATTTGTTTGACCAGTTGAAGGGTTCCCGTTGTTTCTCTAAGATAGACTTAAGATCGGGTTACCACCAGTTGAGGGTCAGGGATGAGGATATTCCGAAGACGGCATTCCGTACGCGGTATGGCCATTATGAGTTTCTGGTGATGCCATTTGGGCTTGCCAATGCACCGGCAGTCTTTATGGACTTGATGAACCGGATCTTTCAGGAATTCTTAGATCGCTTTGTGGTCGTTTTCGTAGACGACATTCTTATCTATTCGCCTTCTGAGGAGGAGCACGAGAAACACTTGAGAGTGGTGCTTGAATTGCTTAGAGCCCATAGGCTGTATGCCAAGTTTGGGAAGTGTGAGTTCTAGCTAGGGGAGGTCAAATTCTTAGGCCATGTGGTATCCGGGAAAGGGGTGTCTGTTGATACATCCAAGGTTGAGGCAGTGCAAGATTGAGCACAGCCTAAGAGTGTTTTTGAGATCCGCAGTTTTCTGGGATTAGCTAGGTATTACCGCCGGTTTGTGAAGGATTTCTCCAAGTTAGCTTCACCGTTGACTAGATTGACGCGGAAAGGAGTCAAGTTTGTATGGAGTGAGACTTGTGAAAAGTCGTTCCAAGAGTTGAAAGTTAGATTGACCACCGCTCCAGTTTTGATTATTCCAGAAAGAGGTTTGGGTTATGCGGTTTATTGTGATGCCTCACGAGAGGGTTTGGGTTGTGTGTTGATGCAAGAGGGGAAAGTGGTAGCTTATGGCTCACGTCAGTTGAAAATACACGAGAAGAATTACCCTACACATGACCTAGAACTAGCAGCCATGATTTTTGCCTTGAAGATTTGGAGGCACTACTTGTATGGTGAGAAGTTCGAGGTGTACTCGGACCATAAGAGTTTGAAGTATCTGTTTACGCAGAGAGACTTGAATCTGAGGCAGAGGAGGTGGATGGAATTCATTAAGGACTATGATTTTGAGTTGCACTATCACCTGGGAAAGGCCAATGTTGTGGCCGATGCCCTTAGTAGGAAATCCATTAGTGATGTAGCGTATATAGCCATCCGAGAGTGGGAGATGTTGGGCACACTTGGCGAGTTTGATTTGCTTTTGGGCGAATTCGTTGAGGCTGCGGCCTTGTTTTCTGTTGTTGCACAGCCTACACTCGTGACTCGAGTGTTAGAGGCACAGAGAGGTGACCTTGAGGTAGAATCCCTCTGCGAGAAGATCTCCAGTGCGAAGGTTGAGAAAGGTTTGACGGTGTATCCCGACCTGAGTGTGAGATACAGAGACCGTTTGTTTGTGCCGGAGTCTTGCCGAGAGGAAGTACTCCGAGAGTTTCATCATTCACGCCTTGCGGTGCATCCGGGAGACACTAAGATGTATCGGGATTTGGGTCGCCAGTTCTGGTGGCGGGGAATGAAGAGAGATGTGGCAGTTTTCGTGTCTAAGTGCCTTACTTGTCAGCAAGTGAAGGCCGAGCATCAGAGGCCAGCGGGTTTGCTGCAACCCTTGCTTATTGCCGAGTGGAAGTGGGAGCATGTCACTATGGACTTCGTTATAGGTCTCCCGAGGACTCAGCGAGGTAGTGATGCTATTTGGGTGGTTGTAGACCGGTTGACTAAGTCGGCGCACTTTATCCCTATGCACGTGAGAGATTCGGTAGATCATCTTGCCGATTTATATATTCAGAACATAGTGAGGTTGCACGGGGTCCAAGTGACGATCGTCTCAAATAGAGATCCTCGTTTTACTGCTAGGTTGCGGCAGAGTTTGCAGAGTGCCTTGGGTACTAAGTTGACCTTTAGCACGGATACTGATGGGCAGTCTGAGCGTACTATTCAGATCCTTGAGGATATGCTTCGAGGTTGTGTCCTTGACTTTAGTGGGACGTGAGAGAGGCACTTGCCCTTGGTGGAGTTTGCCTACAACAACAGTTTTCAGTCGAGTATCGGTATGGCACCGTTTGAGGCCTTGTATGGCCGACCGTGTAGGTCTCCAGTTTGTTGGGCCGAGGTGGGTGATGCACCTTTGTTGGGTCCGGAGTTGGTTAGGGAGACGACGGAGAAAGTTGAGCTTATCCGTAAGAGGCTTGTTACAACCCAGATTCGCCAAAAGAGTTATGCCGACCGTAGGAGAAGGCCTTTGGCATTTGAGGTAGGTGATCATGTTTTCTTGAAAATATCACCTAGGTGAGGTTTGATGAGGTTTGGGAAGAGTGGGAAGTTATCCCCTTGGTTTATTGGTCCCTTTGAGATCCTTGAGAGGATTGGGGAGGTTGCTTATCGTTTGGCTTTGCCACCGCAGTTGTCCAGGGTACATGACGTATTTCATGTTAGTATGCTTCGGAAGTACGAGCCGGATCCATCCCATGTATTGGATTAGACCGATTTTGAGGTAGATGAGGATGCCTCGTATGAGGAGAGACCGGTTCGGGTCTTGGATAGGCGGGATCAAGTCTTGCGAGGCAAGACCATTCCCTTGGTTAAAGTTATGTGGAAGCATCACGGAGTGGAGGAAGCCACTTGGGAACATGAGTTGGAAGTCCGTGAGAAATATCCGGATGTGTTTGTTGATGTGTAATCATGTATTGAAATTTTGTAATATTAATGAACTTTAAGAGCATTAAATATGTCTTAAGTTGTAAAACATTGTAAATGTTTTGGTTTATGGAAGTATGCTTTGGAACTTGCCTCAAAATGGAAGTTTGTTTTAACATTGTGTATGTTAAGTATATTGTGGAAATGCAAGCATGATATTAATGTTGCATATGTTAAGGAATTGTGGAAAATGTGATGAAATTGTCAAATTTCAAAGGAATGCATGTTGACAATGCAGGTTGTTTTATATATTGTGATTTGCCTCTTGAAAAGAGATGAGATTGACTGGTAATGGGTCGGGTTGTTTAACATTATGTTGTAATATTGTTAGGAATGGAGAAAACTTGTTTTTGAAAACTTGAATTTAATTTCGGGGACGAAATTCTTTAAGGGGGGGAGGTTATAGCGATCCCAGTTTCCCTTTCTTTATTTGTTGTATTCCAGACTTTAATTCCGTGGAGTTAGAGGTTGTTCATCTTGTCGTTATCCTTTAATTCCGTGTGTGTGAGTTTTAGGATGTTTTGGGCAAGTGTGTTACACGTTGGTTGAGCCTAAGTCTCAAATCTAGTTGCCTAGGTTTTTGGTGTTACGCTCGAGCGGGTCATTCTGCGCTCGAGCGGAGTTTGGTTTTTGGTTGTCCACTCGAGCGGGCCTTATTGCGCTTAAGCGGGGTTTACACACTCCCAGTATCTCGTGCCTCTGCAAAAACTTCTGCAAGCATGTTTTTCACGCTCGAGCGGATTTTCTTACGCTCGAGCGGTCGCGCTCGAGCGGGTATGTTGGCACTCGAGCGGGTAGTACTTTGTCTGTGAAAGTCCTGGGAGGGGGAAATCTACGCTCGAGCGGATGTACTTTATTCTTGTGTCTTGGCGCTCGAGCAGGCCTTCTTGCGCTCGAGCGTGTCCAGATTTTTGTGCTTGACGCTCGAGCGTTCTATTCTCTGCTCGAGTGGAAGTGTCGTATATCAGATGGCAATTAGGCATTTTTGAATCACTTTTTACATTCACTCTCTCTCTTTTACTTTCCCAAAACCGATTTTAAGAGCCTCTCTCTCTAGAAACTCCCTTCTCTCTAGGGTTTGATCTAGTTAGAGTACTTCTCTTTCCTTCGGCCTTTGTAAAAGTTGTGTTGATCGTCGAGGGCTTCATTTTGATCCGAAAAGTTTGGAGTTTGGAGCACTTTGGTTTTGGTCTCTTCTCCATTTGAGCTCTAACTTCGAGGTAGGGATATCCTACTCCATCTTATGAGCTTTGTCCTTGAATTTTAGTATTTCGATATGTTGGGGGTTGTTGGGTAATTTTGAGAAAGTTTGGGGTCATTGTGTAATTTTCAAAGGAGGGGTTTTCAAATTTATAAACCCAAATGTGTGTAATACATTGAGAAAAGGAATTAATGTTAGATCATTGATGAAAATGGAACCTTAGGGTTGTTGTGAGAATTATGAGAAAATGCCTTAATTTGTTGGTAAATTAATTTGTATAATTAATTTCGAGATATGAGAAATTGAATTGAGAATATTGGAATTGGGAAGGTATGGGATGAAAGGGTGTGGTTGGATTAATTTATCGCTCACCTAGACATAATGTTGATATTTTATCCATTTGGTGTATTTATTTCCTGTTTAGAAATAACTGCTTTGGGCTATCGGTGGAGGATAGTCGTGATTGTTGTAGACAATGCATGATGATTAGGCAAACTAAAACTAATCAATGGAATGTGTCATCGAATATGACGGTTGAAAGAATACATTAACTTTATGTATTGATTGATGATGTATATGATAATTGTTTATATGCATTGTGTTATGTGGGAGGAGATAGGGGATGTACTCCACAATTTAGGGGAAGATAGGGGATGGAACTCTAAACCGGTTAATGTTTGGGAGAAGATAAGGGATGGACTCCGGTGATGCAGCTCATATGCTTATCCGTTGAAATGTTGATACAGCTCATATGCTTATCTATGGAAGTGTTGATACAGCTCATATGCTTATCTATGGAAGTGTTGATATAGCTAGTATGCTTATCTATTGTGAAATGGAAAATGTTTAATATGAGTTACTATCTCATGTAAGTGTTTGGCCAGGTTCTGAGCCATAGTTATAAATTGAGAATTGGATAAGAAATGGAAAGTGAAATGTAATATGGACATGATTGTCATTAAATTGTAACACAGTATAAGTTGGAATATAAGTGTGGACCATCTATTGAATGCTATTATTTTAGTCATTGTTTATGGTTGGTTTAGTGTATTTCTACTGGGCTGTGGCTCACCCTATATGGGACATCATTTTTAGGTACAGGTAGCATGCCACCTCCAAGGACATAGCTTGGGAGGCTTGGGACTGTTGGACTGTTTTGTGTTTTTGGTTGTATTACATGTATATCAAGCCAAGGGCATTCTTTGTATAGAGCTAGCACTCTCTTTTTGTAACCAAGTGTTGACTTGGAAAGTTGTAAGCCTTTAGGGTATTTACTTTTGATGTCAACATGTAATACACTTTTGTAAAGATTACTCTAATGGAATATATTTATGCTTTATTCTCTTATGTCTAAGCATGCTATTGTTGGATGAATTATGGGTTTATTTTGAGGGCGTTACAACTTGGTATCAAAGCATACCGGGTTCGTTTTCTTGATTATAATGGTAGCTTAATGGGTTAGATGGAAACTGCTCTTCACAAAGAACCCGTCCATTTTAATTCTTTTCCTGATTTCACTCTTAGTCCTAGAGACCCTCATATACTAGATGCTTTAACTCTAAATATTCAATTACATGGCTCATTTACACATATGAAAGAAAATGTTCATAATATTGTTTTAATTTATCGTGTTCATTACAAATGTATTAAAACCAATTTAAATGTTCAAGCCTTACATAAAAGTCATAAAGACAATACTTAATTAATCCAAAGTAATAATAATGATAGTAATATAAATAATCCTCAATTGATTGAATGGAAAAATATTACTCTCCCCGACCAATGGATTACAGTTAATGAAAATTACAAACATAATCAACGCCAATCTACTTGTCAAGATATTCAAGATATCCAACAATTTATTGATGGATCTGTTATGATTAAATTTAAACGATCTCAATCTTCTCGTTATAGTACTTCTAGTATAACTGTTGATACTGAAATTGAAGACGAAATATTTAATACACCTTTGTTCAGAAAAAATAGTCATCAGTCAGTTCTAGGTCAACAACTTTGCCCTCTGTACCTAATCAAGGTTTAGTAATCAATGAAGAAGATGTAGAAATACAAAATGATAAAATTGATTTAAGTTGGAATATACCACGTTTACCAATTAAAAAAATTTATAAAACTACTTTTATACAAAATACATTTAATGTTAATATTAATGTTAAAACTTTAGAACAAGTCTATGCTTTAGAAAAACCTAGAGAAGCATGTCAATTATTTGATGCTAATACTGTTAAACGACATTTGAAAACTGGTCATAATTTTATTCATTTAGGGTTAATTCAAGTTTGAATCAAACCATTAACACAATAAGGTAAAAATACTTCTGTTTTGCTATGCTTAAGAGATGCTCGTTTTCTTAATTATAATGATAGCTTAATGGGTGTATGGGAAACTAGTCTTCACAAATGATCCGTCCATTTTAATTGTTTTCCTAATTTCACTCTTAGTCTTAGAGACCCTCATATACTAGATGCTTTAACTCTAAATATTCAATTACATGGCTCATTTGCACAGATGAAATAAAATGTTCATAATATTGCTTTAATTTATCGTGTTCATTACAAATGTATTAAAACCAATTTAAATTTCAAGCCTTACATAAAAGTCCCAAAGACAATACCTTATTAATCCAAAGTAGTAATAATGATACTAATATAAATATTCCTCAAATGATTGAATAGAAAAATATTACTCTGCCCGACCAATGGATTACAGTTAATGAAAATTACAAACATAATCAACGCCAATCTACTTGTCAAGATATTCAAAATATCCAACAATTTATTGATGGATCTGTTAGGATTAAATTTAATCGATCTCAATCTTCTCGTCATAGTACTTCTAGTATAACTACTGATACTGAAACTGGAGACGAAATATTTAATACACCTTTGTTCAGAAAAAATAGTCATCAGTCAGTTCTAGGTCAATAACTTTGCCCTCTGTACCTAATCAAGGTTTAGTAATCAATGAAGAAGATGTAGAAATACAAAATGATAAAATTGATTTAAGTTGGAATATACCACATTTACCAATGAAAGAAATTTAAAAAACTATTTTTATACAAAATACATTTAATGTTAATCTTCATGTTAAAACTTTAGAACAAGTATATGCTTTAGAAAAACCTAGAGAAACATGTCAATTATTTGATACTAATACTATTAAACGACATTTGAAAACTGCTCATAATTTTATTCATTTAGGGTTAATTCAAGTTGAAATCAAACCACTAACACAACAAGGTAAAAATAATTCTGCTTTACTATGCTTAAGAGATGCTCGTTTTTTTTATTATAATGACAGCTTAATGGGTATGATGGAAACTGGTCTTCACAAAGAACCCGTCCATTTTAATTGTTTTCCTGATTTCACTCTTACTCCTAGAGACCCTCATATACTAGATGCTTTAACTCTAAATATTCAATTACATGGCTCATTTACACATATGAAAGAAAAGGTTCATAATATTGTTTTAATTTATCGTGTTCATTACAAATGTATTAAAACCAATTTAAATGTTCAAGCCTTACATAAAAGTCCTAAAGACAAAACCTTATTAATCCAAAGTAGTAATAATGATAGTAATATAAATAATCCTCAAATGATTGAATGGAAAACTATTACTCTCCCCAACCAATGGATTACAGTTAATGAAAATTACAAACATAATCAACGCCAATCTACTTGTCAAAATATTCAAGATATCCAACAATTTATTGATGGATCTGTTATGATTAAATTTAATCGATCTCAATCTTCTCGTCATAGTACTTCTAGTATATCTACTGATACTGAAACTGAAGACGAAATATTTAATACACCTTTGTTTAGAAAAAATAGTCATCAGTTAGTTCTAGGTCAACAACTTTGTCCTCTATACCTAATGAAGGTTTAGTAATCAATGAAGAAGATGTAGAAATACAAAATGATAAAATTGATTTAAGTTGGAATATACTACGTTTACCAATTAAAGAAATTTATAAAACTATTTTTATACAAAATACATGTAATGTTAATCTTCATGTTAAAAGTTTAGAACAAGTCTATGTTTTAGAAAAACGGAGAGAAACATGTCAATTATTTGATGCTAATACTATTAAACGACATTTGAAAATTGGTCATAATTTTATTCATTTACGGTTAATTCAAGTTGGAATCAAACCATTAACACAACAAGGTAAAAATACTTTTGTTTTACTATGCTTAAGAGATGTTCGTTTTCTTGATTATAATGATAATTTAATGGGTATGATGGAAACTGATCTTCAGAAAGGACCCGTCCATTTTAATTGTTTTCCTAATTTCACTCTTAGTCTTAGAGACCCTCATATACTAGATGCTTTAACTCTAAATATTCAATTACATGGCTCATTTACACATATGAAAGAAAATGTTCATAATATTGCTTTAATTTATCGTGTTCATTATAAATGTATTAAAACCAATTTAAATGTTCAAGCCTTACATAAAAGTCCTAAAGACAATAACTTATTAATCCAAAGTAGTAATAATGATACTAATATAAATATTCCTCAAATGATTGAATATAAAAATATTACTCTGCCCGACCAATGGATTACAGTTAATGAAAATTACAAGCATAATCAACGCCAATCTACTTGTCAAGATATTCAAGATATCCAACAATTTATTGATGGATCTGTTAGGATTAAATTTAATCGATCTCAATCTTCTCGTTATAGTACTTCTAGTATACCTACTGATACTGAAACTGGAGACGAAATACTTAATACACCTTTGTTCAGAAAAAATAGTCATCAGTCAGTTCTAGGTCAACAGCTTTGCCCTCTATACCTAATCAAGGTTTAGTAATCAATGAAAAATATGTAGAAATACAAAATGATAAAATTGATTTAAATTGGAATATACCACGTTTACCAATTAAAGAAATTTATAAAACTACTTTTATACAAAATACATTTAATGTTAACATTCATGTTAAAAGTTTAGAACAAGTCTATGCTTTAGAAAAACCTAGAGAAACATGTCAATTATTTGATACTAATACTTTCAAACGACATTTGAAAACTAATCCTAATTTTATTCATTTAGGGTTAATTCAAGTTGAAATCAAACCACTAACACAACAAGGTAAAAATAATTCTGTTTTACTATGCTTAAGAGATGCTCGTTTTTTTTATTATAATGATAGCTTAATGGGTATGATGGAAACTGGTCTTCACAAAGAACCCGTCCATTTTAATTGTTTTCCTGATTTCACTCTTAGTCCTAGAGACCCTCATATACTAGATGTTTTAACTCTAAATATTCAATTATATGGCTCATTTACACATATGAAAGAAAAGGTTCATAATATTGTTCTAATTTATCGTGTTTATGACAAATGTATTAAAACCAATTTAAATGTTCAAGCCTTACATAAAAGTCATAAAGACAAAACCTTATTAATCCAAAGTAGTAATAATGATAGTAATATAAATAATCCTCAATTGATTGAATGGAAAAATATTACTCTCCCCGATCAATGGATTACAGTTAATGAAAATTACAAACATAATTAACGCCAATCTACTTGTCAAGATATTCATGATATCCAACAATTTATTGATGGATCTGTTATGATTAAATTTAAACGATCTCAATCTTCTCGTCATAGTACTTCTAGTCTACCTACTGATACTGAAACTGAAGACGAAATATTTAATACACCTTTATTTAGAAAAAATAGTCATCAGTTAGTTCTAGGTCAACAACTATGCCCTCTGTACCTAATCAAGGTTTAGTAATCAATGAAGAAGATGTAGAAATACAAAATGATAAAATTGATTTAAGTTGGAATATACCACGTTTACCAATTAAAGAAATTTATAAAACTACTTTTATACAAAATACATTAATGTTAATCTTCATGTTAAAATTTTAAAACAAGTCTATGCTTTAAAAAAATCTAGAGAAACATGTCAATTATTTGATGCTAATATTATTAAACGATATTTTAAAACTAGTCATAGTTTTATTCATTTAGGGTTAATTCAAGTTAGAATTAAGCCATTAACTCAACAAGGTAAAAATACTTCTGTTTTACTTTGCTTAAAAGATGCTCGTTTTCTTAATTATAATGATAGCTTAATAGGTATGATAGAAACTGGTTTTCAAAGATGACCCGTCCATTTTAATTGTTTTCCTAATTTCACTCTTAGTCTTAGAGACCCTCATACCCTAGATGCTTTAACTCTAAATATTCAATTACATGGCTCATTTACACATATGAAAGAAACGGTTCATAATATTGTTTTAATTTATCGTGTTCATTACAAATGTATTAAAACCAATTTAAATGTTCAAGCCTTACATAAAAGTCCTAAAGACAAAACCTTATCAATCCAAAGTAGTGTTAATGGTAGTAATATAGATAATCCTCACATGATTAAATGGAAAAATATTACTCTCCTCGACCAATGGATTACAGTTAATGAAAATTACAAACATAATCAACGCTAATCTACTTGTCAAAATATTCAAGATATCCAACAATTTATTGATGGATCTGTTAGGATTAAATTTAAATGATCTCAATCTTCTCGTCATAGTACTTCTAGTATACCTACTGATACTGAAACTGAAGACGAAATATTTAATACACCTTTGTTTAGAAAAAATAGTCAAATTCATATTGGTCAAACTTCCCATAGTAAAATGAAAGGCGTAGATAACTCCACCACTTCTCAAATTATTAAACCTGTTTATTCAACACACACACATTTACCTGAATATGACACTGAATCTCAAGATTCTCCAACTCAAACTAATTTCGAAGTTATACCTCAAATCAATCCTCAATTAATGACTATTACTAAATTTTTTGCTCCCGATCTTGATAAATTACACATTGAATTTAAATCTAAAATTAATAAAATCAAGCGTCATGCTTATCGACTTAAATATAATTCTAATCAACAATCCGTAATCACTCGAAAATGGTACAAATTTATGATTGAACATAATATTGAAATTCCTTTCTTTGAATATTTAGACGACCATTACAAAGAAGTTAAAACAATCACAAAACATAAATGGAAAACTTCTCCTACTACTACTACTACTATTAGTTCTAGCCATCCTCCTTTATCTACCATAATTATTGATCATCACGGCTCCGAAGTCCCTGCCTCTCCTTTTAAGTTACCTGGTACTGACCCTGAAATCAAAAAAGTTATTGAACAAAATAATTATACTAATCAATGTCTAAAAACAATTGGTAAACAATTAGATAATTATTTTGTAATTATCTATAAATAAATGAACTAATTATGAGTATTCATATAATTATCTATAAATAAATCTTTATAAAGATTTATGACTTATAAAGATTTTGAGATTTATAAGCCATAAATCACTGATTTATTTATAATTCTGATCTTTTTGTAATTATACAAAGATTTATGGCTTATAAAGATTTTGTAAATTTTCAGATTTTTATTTTTTAATTTTGAGTCAATTTTTTTATTGTTTAAATTTGTCGTGACTAGACCATTCCAAACCAAACCAAGCCAAGCCAAGCCAAGCCTTTAGTCCCATTAAATGGAGTCGGCTACATGAATCATTCTTCTCGATTTGGCCCTATTAAAGACCATTTCGTTACTCAAATTAAGTATATCCATATCTTTATTTACAACGCTAACCAACGTTAATCTAAGCCAACCTCATCCCATAACACTTTCATCTACAGTTACAGCATTACATCTCTCCACTACTGCCTCAGTTGGTCTCCGTTCAATATGACCAGACCATCTCAATCGATTCTCTCTCAACATATCTTCTATCTGTGTTACTCTTACCCATTCTCAAATACACTCATACCTAATTCTGTCTTATAGAACTCAAAAAGATATGATAAACTTTTATTTAAAATATTTCAAATCTAATTACTAAAAAAATAAATGAAATATTTTACTCTCAATTCTTTTATTGTTAGTTTTATTTAATTTATTTTTTTCTCTCACAATTATCTTATTTTTATACCGCAATGATTCAGAGCACTAATTTTGTTGCTCTAATGGAACACTAATGACATCGCAAGAAGGGGAAAAAAAAAAAACCAAAACCAAAACCAAAACATCACATCACATCACATTGGGTGGGGTCCACTGCAAGCTCATTAGAGCTAGCTTTAGAACTCAAAATTTAAAGCTCCAAAGCATTTTTCATTTTTATATATGTCGTTAAATTTGAACTTGAATTTTTTTTAATAATTCAAATCTAATTATTAAAATAAAAAAATATATTTTTCTCTCAATTTTTCTATTATTAGAGTTTTATTTAATTAGCTTTGTTATTTACCCTATTATGGAAATAATATATGTTACTATATAATATATATACAAAATATATTTACTATTATATTTACTAATAGCCCTCCTAAAACTCAAGTGGTTTCAAAGAGACCACGAGTTTGAAGAAGATTTTTGTTCAACCCCATTTATTTTTCAACATATATTTTTCTTCAATTATTTTAATTTGTGTTTGAATTTGATGTAATGTATAAGGAGGACACTCAATTTAAATCCAAATATAATTAAAATTAATTATGTAACTTTACAACATTTTTGCCTACATTTTTAATTTATGGGATTTTTTTTGTTTTAAAGGTATCTGGTATTAAGATTTTATAGGATAAAAGACATGCAATATTTGTATAGTGGTTCAGGTCCCTCAATATTTTTCCAGAGAAATTTCGATCTAGAGAAATTTTAAAACACAGAGAAATTTATCTAAAATTTGCCTATGTTTTGAAATTTCTCTCGTTTGCTCAATTTTTCTAAAAGTATTTGTACCAAACTTTAAAACTGAAGGGTTGTTGTCATCATGAGTCAAACAAGTTTAATTAAAAAAAATAAGATGCAGCAGCTGTAATGTAAAAAACCAATACCTCTTACCATCTGGATTGAATGCCAAAGCATTTATTAGTCCAAAGTGCCCTTTGACACCTCCAATTTCTTCTTGAAGAACCTAATTAAACACAAGGAAGAAAATTTTTCCTCAAGAACTTTAGGAATTTATTGAGCCCATATCATTTACATATCATATGTGAAAAATACACTTTACCTTGCCAAAGAATCTGGCTTCAAACTTCCCAGCACAATGGTCAGTAGTTGTGACAGCTGAAGCATCCTGACCACCTCCAAGCACCACCTAGAAGCAACAAAGAAATGAATTTACACAAAATAATTGTGAGTGTAAAACAAAAAGCTACAAAGAAAATAAAACCGAGTCAGTAACCAATTTTGTTTGACACATAATGTAGAAAGTTACCGCAACAGTATGCTAACACATGCATACAGGAGCATATGAATACGTGCACAGAAAATGAGGCTATTCCTCATATTTTTCATGAATTCTTCCAAGTATAATTTATAAGCAACAATGATATACAACAATGTACTAACGAATCCTCATATTCTGTTAAAAACTTAAGAAAACGATAATAATTGTTACAACAGTAAGAAATCATCGCTTCAATTTCCAGCTAGGTAACAGTGAGTGCACTCCTATAAACAAAAATATGATTAATGAGGGGATAAAACAAATGACAAGACAATCCATTGAGAAACATGCACTACTGTGAATCATAGCACCTATATCATTATGACCGTCACCCTTAAAACTAGTGCTTCATTAACACGTACATGATCAAGAAGTGGAGACATAGCAACTGCATTAACTGGACGTTCCGTCACGTAGGTCTTGATAAGTGTCAACGATCTGATGTCCCAAAGCTAAGAAAGTCACAGAGAAAAACCAATAAGAAAAGGTTCAAAACAATGGAAGGTAGTATTAAAAACTTTAAAGAGTTACAAGTTAGTATACCTTAGCAGATTTATCTAGGGAACCAGTGAGAAGATGTGAGCTATCTGCAGATTTTGTGAGTGATGTAATTGTCTTTTTGTGACCAGTTTCCTTGTCGCACTCTTTAAGCAATTTTCCTGTCTGCCAGTTCGGAAAACAATGCACAACTTCAACTTCAGCCCAATTCACAAATAAACATTAATGAATAAAAACATAGTTGGGGAAAAAAATTGCCAAATGCCAAAACTAAATCTAAAGTACTGCTTCGAAACAACAGGAAAAACAAAGAACTAAGAAAAAAACTGCATACAGAAAATTTGCAATGTTCAAAATGTTCTGTTTCCATAATTTATGTCCACGAAGGAAAACACAGGACATGTAGAATGCTCACCTCAGAATTCCAGATACGAATTACAGCATCTTCACCAGCACTTACGATAGTTTTGTTCAGGGGTCCCCAGACAGCTCTATTTATTCTTCCCTGAGGGCCCTTGATTGTGAGCACAGGCTCACCAGTCTCTGCAAATGACAATC
This sequence comes from Camellia granthamiana, assembly GCA_036172215.1. Lineage (NCBI taxonomy): Eukaryota > Viridiplantae > Streptophyta > Magnoliopsida > Ericales > Theaceae > Camellia > Camellia granthamiana. The sequence continues at coordinate 115,729,785 of CM069914.1, forward strand.
AATAATAATTTAACACGTTTTGCAAACCATTGCCTTGTTGAATGAAAGAGGCATTCGACCATAAGAAGCAATGAGCCATAAGCCAAAATTAGAAGTGAGTGTTCTGCTGCCCAAATATATCCTAATCAAACAGCCTGTGACTCTAGTCCATATCAATATCCCGTAGGCTTGGGCCAAAACTTAAAACGGTAAAAAGTTGATAGTTACAAATCTGTGATAAAAAGAGGTCAAATCAAAATAAGACCACATAGTCTTTGTTGACCATCCCACCATCTGTAGAGTCGCTAAAATGAGAATGTTGAAAATGACGAGTGGTGTTGCATGAAAAGACAAAACAAAATATGAAGGCACTAAATGGAAATAAGAAGTGGCACCAATAGAAAATAAAATGCAGGAAAGTTGTTGGAGATGGTATCACCATCACACCAACTGACATGCATGTGATGTGAGAGGAGTAATCAAATTCATGATGAGGGTGCTAAAAGAAATAGAGAAAGGCCAAGAATATGTATGAAGCAGTGAGAATATGTACAATTGCATTAAGCTTTATAACTGACATGGCTTTTAGGGTACAGATATTGAGACCAACCCAAGTAATTGGGACAAAGGCTGCTTGTGTTGAGTAGAGTTCCAACTCACCACCACATAATAATTGAGAGTAAACTTTGATGATGAGCTTTGCTTAGTTGAGTCACCATAATTCTGTAAATGTTCAAAACTTACTTTTTCATCGACACGAAGCTTGTGAATTCATGTTAGCATAATTCTCAAATGACTTCAAAATCTTTAACTTCACCTGAACTTCTTATTAGTGAAACAACACCCAATGCAACTCTATTGACTCCTGAATTTCACAACCATTGGAAACCTTATTCAAATTACTTTCGTAATTCCCAGGTTTTTTTTCACTGAAAACAATAGAATTAAAAAGCGCCCACCTCATTTTCTAAAAATTAACAATTCTATTGCTCATGAATATATTATTTTCAATTATTTCCCCACTCACCAATTTTAAATATATTCCAACTTAATTACCCAAAAAATATATATATATATATATTCCAAGCCCAAATAATTAATAACAAATCAAATTTTTTACTACTGCAAAAGGCACAGGCCACTGCTTTTTAGAATTAATTTCCACTCAAGTAAACATCTCTTCTACAAGCGGAGCTAAAACACTCAAAATCAAAAGTACTTGCATGCCTGTGAAAATTTCATCAACAATAAAGGAAAACAATACCGAAAGGATAATACAACAACGTACTTACGAATCCTCATATTCTGTAAAAAACTTAAGAAAACGATAATAATTGTCACAACACTAAGAAATCATTGCTTCAATTTCCAGCTAGGTAGCAGTGAGTGCACTTCTATAAACAAAAATATGATTAATGAGGGGATAAAACAAATGACAAGACAATCCATTGAGAAACATGCACTACGGGGAATCACAGCACCTATATCATTATGACCGTCACCCTTAAAACTAGTGCTTCATTAATACATACATGATCAAGAAGTGGAGACATAGCAACTGCATTAACTGGACATTCCGTCACATAGGTCTTGATAAGTGTCAAAGATCTGATGTCCCAAAGCTAACAAAGTCAAAGATCTGATTTTGTCATTGATTTTTATATTTCTAAAGTAATTGATATAATTTGTCCACACTAACGTCCCACCCCTACCTGCAGCTTGATTTTTGCCTATTGGGATTGTCACATTATTAATAGTCTTGATTTTTGCATATTGAAATGATCACATTATTAATAGTCTTGATCAATTATGATTGATTAAACTAATTGAAGTGAATCAAATATCCTATTTAGTCGGGATCCATTTTTCCAAGAAGGTAAAAAGTTACTTAGTTGGGGATTCAATTTCTCAAGAAAGTGAGCAAAATAGAATATTGGATCCACTTTAATTAAGTTGATCAATCATAATCAATTAAGAAAAAATTTAAATGTATAGGATTTGATTATAGCCTTTGCCTAAATTGTCTTGTCAAAGCCTAAGCTTGAATTTTATCGAAGAGTTCAATGGGTCGAGTTTGCCATTAATCCTTCTAAATTTGCGATTGAGTTTGGAGATACTACTAACTCAATTGAACAAGTCTCAATTAAAATCAGGTATAATAGATTCATTAATTAGTGACACGCTATTTACGCTCACAACATTATGATTTACCTTAATATGAATTAAGGAAAATAAATGCATTCCCACATGATAAAAGACACGACAAGTTTGTCATATTGACGAGAAATTATTCAATGTTTCGGGAGTAATATTTCATGTCCTTTACTAAATAGTACATTTCAAATTGTCTCCTAAAATTCTAACACAAAAGTTATAAGTTTTATAATTTACGCTGATAGCTATTAATTTAGGGCATCACCTAAATTTGCTCCAAGAGAACTTAATAATTTGAAAAAATTTAGGAACACATAAATCGATGATAGAATTGGAAACAACTCTCTCAAATGCCAAGAATCCTATGCAAACTGTTTCATGTGGATGTTGTGCATATTTTGAGTAGTCTTCTAAATTGACTTGAGGTTTATTGGGATACTTTTGGTTTAAGAATTTTAAAAGTGTTCGCCTTCTTTGACAATGGTTCCATTTGTTTGTTGATTATTCATCTCCTTCAGTGCGATATATTTTGGTTTAAGAATTGTAAAAGTGTTCACCTTCTTTTCCAATGGTTCCATTTGTTTGTGGATTATTCATCTCCTTCAGTGCAATATATTTTGCTCGTTTTACTTTTAATATACCTCATAACTGCCAACTGAAAGAGTATACAACACAACTCAAAATTTGAAAATTAAAAAGAAAAAACACAATTGCCTATTCCTTTTATAAGCGGTTGTCAGTCCCAACTTTTTGTTTCTTTTATTGCATCTCCACATTTCTGCTGTTGTTAAATAATTTTTGGACTTTTTTATTATTATTTTATTTATATATGTTTATATACAAAACAAAGCGTTTGTGAACTATATTTGATAAAGAGATTAAAGACAATGCCAGTTTTGCTTGATACAATGTCCACCTCCAAAAATTTTGCTTCCTACAAAGGTATGAAATTAAGGTTTCATTTATTTGGTTCTATTTTTGCCAAATTTAATTATTTGTTTTTAATTTTAAGGTTTTTCAGGCTTAAATCTACATGGAGGAATTAACTGGGAAGCTAGACATAACAGAACATGGCTTTAGTAGTTAGGGTTTTGTTTTTTTGAAGATTTAGGCCTCATTTGGGAACAAGCTTTTTTAGTAACTTTTTGGCTTTTTGGCTAAAATGTGATGTAAAAAAAATTAGTATGTTTGGAATGACTTTTTGACTTTTTACGAAAAGATGTGCAAAAAGTAGAGGGAAAATGAAAAGTTGTTGGAGATGGTATCACCACCACACCAACTGACATGCATGTGATGTGAGAGGAGTAATCAAATTCATGATGAGGGTGCTAAAAGAAATAGAGAAAGGCCAAGAATATGTATGAAGCAGTGAGAATATGTACAATTGCATTAAACTTTATAAATGACATGGCTTTTAGGGTACAGACATTGAGACCAACCCAAGTAATTAGGACAAAAGGCCTGTTTGGTAGAGCTTATAAGCTGTTTATTTCAGCTTTTAGCTTAATTTAAGCTAAAATACTGTGTTTGGTGCAGCTTAAGTTAATCAGCTTATAGCTTAAATCAAGCTATTTCTTAGCTTATCTGAAAAGCTGGTTAGGGGGAGCGTAAGTTTTTGACTTCAGCGAGTAGTTGGTGTTGGGGGGCTGAAATTACTTAAATGCCCTCGTCAATACCCAAATATTAATTAAAATAATTAATTGAATAACCAGAAAATTAAAATAACCAGAAAATTAATTTTATTGAATTAAATTAATTGAATTAAAATAAACAAATTAATTGAATTAAAATAATTAATTGAATAACCAGGAAATTAATTGAATTAATTGAAATTTTAACACAGAAGAAAAAAAATAATTGAATTAATTGAAAAAAAATTAATTTTAAAATAATTGAATTAATTTTTGCGAATTAAAAATTAATTTTAAAAATTAATTGAATTAATTTTAACAGGTTCGACAGTGTTCAAAGAAGAACACTGTGAAGTCGAAGGGAAGCAGGTGAAGTCGAAGGGAAGTCGAAGGGAAGAACAGGTGAAGTCGATAGTGAACAAAGGAGAAAGGAGGAAGAAGAAGAAGAAATGAAGAAGAAGGAAGAAGTAGGAACTCACCTCGGAACGATGTCCGAAGAAGGAACGAAGTCAATGAACGAAGACCCAGATGCTTTGACTTCGGAAGAAGAAGACCCAGAAGACCCAGACGTCGACGAACGAAATCGATCTAGGGTTTGGAATTCTTATTTGAATAAAGGTTGGGACCCCCTTTGGGGGTCACCCCCTTTACCCCCTTTGCCACGTGGCAAGAGGTGATTGGAGGAACAGGAAAAAAAAGAAAAAGAAAAAGAAAAAGAAAAGGTGACCAATGAGAGAGAGAGGGGGTCCAAAGGGGGTCCTAAAAAGGGGGGGATGAATCATTGTTGTTCTTATTTAGTAATTAACTTTGTCGATGAAGGGCCCAGATGATTCGAACGAAGTCGATGAAGGGCCCAGATGATTCGAACTTAAATCAGGCCAAAATCTGATGAAGCGTCGCTTCTCTTCGCCTCGAGCTTCATCGCCTTCAAGCACTTCTCCATCGCCTCACCATTTCGCCTCGCCTCAGGGTGTGTGAAGCGCTGAAGCCTTGCCTCGCCTAGCGCTTAGGCTTGCCTCTGATAACACTAGCTTAAATCAAGCTATTTCTCAGCTTATGTCAAAAGCTGGTCAGGGGGTGCTTAAATTTTTGACTTCAGCGCGTAACTGTTGTTGGGGGGTTGAAATTACTTAAATGCCCTCGTCAATACCCAAATATTAATATTATTAATTAATATTAATTAAAAAATAAAAAATTGTATATTTTTAAAGAAAAAGAAAAAAATCAATATTAATTGAAAAATAATATTAATTGGTATTAATTATTAATAAATTCATATTGTATATTTTATATTAATTAAAAAAGAAAAAAATCAATATTAATTGGTATTAATTATTAATAAATTAATATTGTATACTTTTGTAATGAATTAATTATTAATTGATACTGATTAATAACAATTGTTGATTATTAATATTAATTGATACTAATAAAAATTAAATATTAATATTAATTTATAATAATAAAAATTAAATATTAATATTAATTTATACTAATTAATAATTTTAATATTAATTGAGACTAATTAAGCCATTAATTGATACTAATTAATAATTTTAGTATTAATTGATACTAATTAAGCAATTAATTGATACTAATTAATTTATAATGAAGTATAATTGTGACAATAATACTTCCATTACATTTGCTAAATCAATTTTTATATTAATTGATACTAATTAATACTACTTATATTAACTTTTATTAATGAAATATTTTTAAAAAAAAATTAAAACTGAAAAAAATGACAAAATAATCATTTTTATATCATATAAGGGTAGAAAGGACAATTACACCTTATTAACCAAACACTACTCTGCTGCTTAAATGCACAATCCCCCAGCTGTACCAAACAGGTTAACAGCTTAAATTCACAGCTATAAGTCATAATTTGTTAAGCTCTAATCTATAATCATTTTTCCACAGCTCTATCAAACAGGGCCAAAGGCTGCTTGTGTTGAGTAGAGTGAACTCACCACCACATAATAATTGAGAGTAAACTTTGATGATGAGCTTTGCTTAGTTGAGTCACTATAATTCTGTAAATGTTCAAAACCTACTTTTTCATCAACACGAAGCTTGTGAATTCATGTTAGCATAATTCTCAAATGACTTCAAAATCTTTAACTTCACCTGAACTTCTTATTAGTGAAACAACACCCAATGCAACTCTATTGACTCCTGAATTTCACAACCATTGGAAACCTTATTCAAATTACTTTCGTAATTCCCAGGGTTTTTTTCACTGAAAACAATAGAATTAAAAAACGCCCACCACATTTTCTAAAAATTAACAATTCTCTTGCTCATGAATATATTATTTTCAATTATTTCCCCACTCACCAATTTTAAATATTTTCCAGCTTACTTACCCAAATATATATATATATATATATTCCAAGGCCAACTAATTAATAACAAATCAAATTTTTTACTACCGCAAAAGGCACGGGCCATTGCTTTTTAGAATTAATTTCCACTCAAGTAAACATCTCTTCTACAAGCGGAGCTAAAACACTCAAAATCAAAAGTACTTGCATGCCTGTGAAAATTTCATCAACAATAAAGGAAAACAATACCGAAAGGAAACTAATTAAGATAAACAAACGCAATAAATGTAACTCGAAAAACCATACATCTTTTTTTACAATATGTTCAAGAAAGCCTTCATTGCCTCCTACTCTTACAATAATAAATTTACTAACAAGGTCCATCTATAGCATTTGATGAAATTCGTGACCCACTTTTAGAAGATTCATTTCGTTTCAAGCCTTTTCTTTTTTCCTTTAGTTGTACTTGCCCAACATTTTTTCTTCAATCTTTTTATATATTTTAATTTGATTTTCACAAATATAATGCATCCCATATAAACCAACTATAAAAAAGTCTTGTAGAGATCTTAAGTTCAAACTTGACAAAATAATATAACATGCTGCTTCTTAGTGTGTACTGATACAAGAAAAATATAAGGATTTGATTGGAAATATAGGAGAGTTCCCAATGTCAAAAAACTTTGGATTGCAAGATAAACCCAAAAACAGAGAAAGGAAAATAACATAACCCTACCCTAGCTAGACTGTGTACGTATCAACGACATCTTGGAAATACAACCACTTGTGATCCGGCTGGCCGGGCATAGTTCCAAAGGGGCACTCGAGTATAGTCTTCTTGTATTTTTGCCTCACCTCAGTCAATGGTAGTAAACCGAACTCATGGTAATAACATAACATGGCATAACGGTGACGATGGCGTGGCTCCCAAAAAATCTTGTGACCCATGATGGCTCCCGCGAGCAAGAGTGACAAAACTGAGAACTTTAGTGATACTATCAGTTGAAGCATTGAAAGGAAAAACTGCATGAGTGCACTTATCAGGCGAAATAAATCGAGAAATCTAATCGGAATGTGTTTCTTCTCCATCCAAACGATTTCTCCAATGGCAAAGACCACAGCCACTAGAGCAATACCAATACCCACAAAAGAAAAAAGCGTTCTTCCCTCCCCAAATTGTTCGAAGGATGCACTTAAAATTTCAAAAATTACATTTGCAACGGCACAATACTTATCAAGCTTGGTTTTTCTTATCTTTTGGTAAATCTTAAGAAAAGACTCTTTCATCTCTCTCTCTATGGTTGATTAATATCGATATGAAATGGATTTTTCAAGGTCACCGGGAAATGGTGAATCTCACCTAAAATTTAGGGGAGAAGGTGACTTAGAGAACTAAAGGAAGTTTCAAACATACAACTCCCAAAGGAAAGAAGACTGACACTCAGCTATTCCTTTATGTTCTTATTTATAGGAAATTTTCAACAAAAGAGTTGAAGGAAATCTTTATAATTATTTATACCCATAGGCCATATTTGATTCACAAGACTAATAATGACGTACTAATAATCCTATCAAATTAGTGTGGTATTCACTATCCAATTGGATTAATAGGATAAATTAGCATTGGGATTAATAATCCCACCCCTACCCCACTACTAATAATCCTACAAATTTGTTGGATTAATTGTCCATTGGATTAATAATCCTAAACCAAAATGTTAAAACAAACATAGGATAATTGGGCCCACGGATTAATAATCTCAATCTCATACTCTAATCCATCCAATCAAACATGCCCATAAATCTCTATTTATAGCAACAAATCTTTGTAATTATTATTTAATTATCTATAAATATCATTTTTTGATTTTTTTCTTTTCATTTTAAGTCCATTTATGGCATATAATTATGGCTTATAAATGAGTCAATTTATGGCTTATAATTTTGAGTCAATCTTTATTTATTTGGCTTACATTGTTAATATTTAGATTTAAAATGAATTAAATAACAGTTATTGCCTAACCTTCTTTAAAATCCTACCCAGCTACAACTATATCAAAACTATTGATTAAATTCAATAAATTCAAAAGCTAAATCTATTTTTATTTTAGATTTCAAAAAATTAAAAAGAATATTTATGAACCTCCTCCTTACTTACAAATTTATCCAAAATTATATTAACAATTTAAATATCAATTGGCTCAATTTGTTAATTTGAATTAAAAAACCAAATCAAAGAGAAGAGATGGTAGAGAGAGGTGGTTGAGTGAAAGGCAAAGCAAGCATGAAAAGAGAGAAGATGGTAAAGCATCCGGAATAATGAAAGAAATTTTTGGCTTATATTTATAGGAAATTTTCAACAAAGGGGTTGAAGGAAATCTTTATAATTATTTATACCCATAGGCCATGTTTGATTCACAAGACTAATAATGACGTACTAATAATCCTATCAAATTAGTGTAGTATTCACTATCCAATTGGATTAATAGGATAAATTATTCATGGGATTAATAATCCCCTCCTACCCCACTACTAATAATCCTACAAATTTGTTGGATTAATTATCCATTGGATTAACAATCCTAAACCAAAATGTTAAAACAAATATAGGATAATTGAGCCCACGGATTAATAATCTCAATCTCATATTCTAATCCATCCAATCAAACATGCCCATAAATCTCTATTTATAGCAACAAATCTTTGTAATTATTATTTAATTATCTATAAATAGTATTTTTTGATTTTTTTTCTTTTAATTTTAAGTTCATTTATGGCATATAATTATGGCTTATAAATGAGTCAATTTATGGCTTATAATTACGGCTTACAATTTATGGCTTATAATTTTGAGTCAATCTTTATTTATTTGGCTTACATTGTTAATCTTTAGATTTAAAATGAATTAAATAACAGTTATTGCCTAACCTTCTTTAAAATCCTTCCCAGCTACAACCATATCAAAACTATTGATTAAATTCAATAAATACAAAAGCTAAATTTATTTTTATTTTAGATTTTAAAAAATTAAAAACAATATTTATGAACCTCCTCCTTACTTACAAATTTATCCTAAATTATATTAACAGCAATTTAAATATCGATTGGCCCAATTTGTTAATTTGAATTAAAAAACCAAATCAAAGAGAAGAGATGGTACAGAGAGGTGGTTGAGTGAAAGGCAAAGCAAGCATGAAAAGAGAGAAGATGGTAGAGCATCCGGAATAATGAAAGAAATTTTTGGCTTATATTTATAATATCTGTACTTACTTCGCCGATGCTGGGCTTTTCAGTTCTAGGATGACCTTGATCTGACCTAGGCTGGTCTCAATGTCCCTTCTGGTCACCAAGTATCCCAAGAACTTACCAGATCCAACTCCAAATGCACACTTCAATGCATTGAGTCGGAGTCGATATGTTTTTAGGATGTCAAAGACTGCCTTTAAGTCTTCCAGATGGTCCTTAGGTTCACTGGTCTTCACGACCATGTCATCGATGTATACCTCCACTGTTCTGCCAATTAGATGTCTGAACATCTTGGTTACCAATTTTTGGTAAGTTGCTCCTACGTTTTTCAACCCAAAAGGCATCACTCTGTAGCAATACAGCCCTTTTGGGGTGATAAAAGCAGTCTTTCTCCTCATCTGGCGGATACATAGCTATCTGATGGTACCCCCTGTATGCATCCAGGAAGCTCATCCTTCCATACCTTGAAGTGGCATCCACCAATTGGTCAATCTTGGGTAGTGGGAAACTGTCTTTGGGACAGGCCTTGTTTAGGCTGGTAAAGTCCATGCAGACCCTCCATTTACCATTCTTTTTCTTCACCACCACGGTATTTGATAGCCATGTCGGGTAATTTACCTCTCGAATGGCTTTGGCCTCCAGAAGTCTGTCTACTTCCTCTTTCACTGCCTCAACATGCATCAACGTCGTTCTTCTTGCTCGTTGGATTACAGGTTTGGCCGACCTGTCTACGTTCAGTTTATGACAAGTGACCTCGGGGTCAATGCCAGGCATTTCGTAAGGCGTCCAGGCAAACACCTCAATGTTTGCTCTAAAGAAAGCCTCCAGTTCTTTTTCTTCTTCTTCGGCTAAGCCCGAGCTGAGAAGGAAGAAGCGTTCCTCATCCCCTTGCTGGACAAGGATTTTCTTCAGGGCTTCTTCACTCTTTTCGGCTGGCTCTTTGCTGACGTCCTCTAGGACCTCCACGTCCTCGTCTTCGATCTCTACTGTCTCTGGTTCTCGTATGCTGCAGGTGGATTTCATTGCTACCATGGAGCAGTTCTTTGCCTGCAGCTGATCCCCCCTGACCTCCTCTATCCCATGCTCTATTGGGAACCGCAATAGCTGATGCAACGTTGAGGGAACAGCCCCCACTGCATACAGCCATGGCCTTCCCAATATAGCATTGTAGGGGGAGGGTGTGTCGATTATGGTGAATTCTATTTTTATCTTTTTGGTGCCAGTCTGCACCTCTAAGCTTGTTGCTCCCAGTGGCCACATCGGCGTTCCATTGAACCCGACCATTGGGCTATTGGACTGCTCTATATCGTCTGGGTGAAGGCCAAGCTCCTTGTAACACCTGACATACATGATGTCACAAGAGCTGCCTTGGTCAATTAGGATGCGCTTCACTTGGCACTCCCCAACCTGGAGGGATACTACCAAGGCATCGTTGTGTGGATGCTATACCATCTCAAGGTCGGCTTCAGTAAAGGACACTACTAGTCCCTGGCACTCCTCAACCCGAGGTCTTTTCTCCCGGACCTAGTACACATGCTGCAAGTGCTTTACTTTCTGGGTCTCCCCCCGTATTTCGTTTTCATTGACCTTCGAGTGAATTACATTAATTACCCGAAGTTCGCCGGCCTACGGTTGCTGTGCTGGGAGAGGTGGAGCAGCTAGTGCTTGAGGCAGTCTTGTCTATTCTTCCCTTGTCCTGGCTTCATCTACAAGGTCCCTTAAATGGCCTTGCCTCATCAGGTCTTCTAGGTGTGCTTTCAGGGCTCTGCAACCCTGAGTCAGATGCCCATCTTCATTGTGGTAAGCACAATGCTTACCAAGGCTTCTTCCCATAAACTCTCCTAGTACCCTTGCTGGTGCTCTGAAATAGGGCTGGGTTCAAATTTTCTCCAAGACTTTGAAAACCGGAATTCGAAATACGGTTGTGACTGCCTGAGCAACCCTTAATCCGATTTTTGGTTTGTTGTAGCCACCCTCACCTCGGCCTCGCTTCAGCGAGCCATTTTTCTTCTCTGGTTTCGGCGCCTTTGTTCCCGGCGTATCCTCCTCGGTCCTGGCATACTTCTCTATTCTGGCCATTAATTCCTCCATACTTTTTGGCAGTGTTTTTGCCAATGATTTTCGGAGCAGACAATTATCTTTTAGGCCATTCTTAAATGATACGACCGCCACCTCTTGGTTACATTCTGGTATCCGGTTGAATACCTCATAGTACCTTTTGACATAGGCCCTTAGGCTTTCGTCCTCGCCAATTTTCAGAGCCATCAGGGCATCCACCCTTAATGGCTCTAGTTTGCTCGTCACGAACCTGGCCACAAACATCTCGGCCAGGCCTTCCCAGGTTTTCACAGTTCCTTTTGGCAACTTGTGAAACCAGTTTGATGCAATTTCTCCGAAGGATGAGGGGAACACCTTGCAAAGCAACGGCTCGTTCCCGGTGTATAACGCCATCGAGTTCAGGTACAAACCGACGTAAAAGTTAGAGTCCGACTTCCCATCGTAGATCTGGAATCTCGGCATGCTACACCTCTTCGGGGCTTCGAATTTGTCCAATTCTACCGAGAATGGCGTTCTCGGCTTGACCGAGGAGGTTACCTCGGCATCTTGTTGCCTCCTCTATAGGTAATCCCTTAGGTCCTCCTTGGTCCGACCAGGAGCTCGGCTATCTCCTAACTTCAGCCTTTTAGGTGCACTACTCTCGACTTCATTGCGAGCCCTTTTCGACCTTTCTCCATTAGTTGCGTCGAAGCACAACTCCTACCTTTGAACACGCCGATGTTCTTTGGAGTTTGCTTCCTTGGTGTGATGTGTCATTCGAGATTCTTCCCTTCTCGACTCTCCTCGCCTGACCTCCCTTGAAGGCCGGTGAGAGTGTTTTTCGCTTCTGGTGTGCTGGGGGACTGTAGGTGTGAAACCCCTGAAAAAAAAAATGTATTCTCTTTAAAAACCCTTATATTTGAATTATTTCCTTGAAAGCCCCTCAGTTTCATGAATTATTTCGAATCTTGCCGGTTAGCATTTTTATTTTTATTTTTTATCGAAACATGAATATCCTAGCCGAATTAGGTTCCTTAGCTTAATTTAATTTGATTCTACATAAATAAGGTTCCAAAACATAAGTTTTATTCCAAACCCTCACTTCTTTTATTAATTTCAAGATTTGTCCCAAAACTAGTACATGTACTTTTTATATTATTGTACTACCAAATCAATTTGAGATATATATATATATATACATTGGGAAATGTGTCCATAGCACCTATATATTGAATAAAAAATTCTCCATTTCCCTTCCCCATGACCGGCCAACCTAGGAGAATGTGAGGGACCGATTTTCAAGACTTGTAATTATGATATTCTAGAAGCTCTAGTACCTAGTACCCTTAAATCTAGGGTTGTGTTCCCAACGCTAGTTTCATTCCAACTAGAGGCCAACTAAATATTGTCTAATCACATGATTAAGTTCCCTAATCACTCCCTATTCCATTAGACTCCAAGTAAATCCAAACTTTTCAATCCAATTCCAACTAGTGGGCCTTTATGTCTTTTTACACCAAAATTGCCTATAAATACAACCACCCCCCTAGCATGGCATACACAAACAACACACACTCACATACATTCGGCCTAGAGGAGAGAAAGGAGAGCAAGAGAGAAGTCTTGAGAGGGAGAGGAAGGAAGAGGAGAGCAATCTTGTTCAAGCCGAGCAAGTAAGCCATAACACAACTCTCTCTTTTATTTTCTTTTTTCAAATACATGTTCTTAAGGGATCTACCCATTGTTTTCAGATGTGTTATTAATGATTTCCTTGTGTTAAAAATGATAAGAGTTGAGCCATGATTCTACCTCTCTTGTAGTTCCCCTCATTTCGGTACAAAACTATCTTTTTCATACCAATCTCTCATGTAGGCCTTGTGTTAATACGCTGTCAAGATCTATCAAAAAGGTAGCTTTACTATTTAAGGTGGTTGGACTTAGAAGGGAGGCTATTTTGACTCCTCCGACCTTCCTAGGATCTTGCTTGGTTATTAGCCAAAAGACTCATTAGTGACATTTCCTACTCTTATAACCTTAGATAAACCCTGTATTTAATGGTTAATATATTATCTAATGTTCCCGATTTTTTGGGTGTCACAGTAGGGACTGTTTTCTGCCCATCTTGTCGGGCATCTTTCTTGGCCGCTGAAATCGGCGTATCTTGTAACGGGAACGATAGCTACATGACGTTGTTCTGCATCATGAAATTGACGACTGTTTGCTGGTCCGCCAATTTGTTTGCCATTCCCTTTACCTCATCGTCCCTCCGTAGGCATTTATCCTTCCATACCTGAAGGTCGTCATCGTTGTAATACCCGCTTTGATCCGTTTTCTTTGGTATGTCACCTTCCTGGCCGACGTCCTTTCCTTCGTGATTCTTATCACGAGTCTTTTCGTTGCAGTTATCTTTTTCAACGTCAAGGTCAACAGGTTTCCCACTCCCAATAGGAGTGTTATCCCCAACCTTCTCTTTCTGTCCGTCGTTAGCCATCTATTCTCCTTTCGTTTCCACAGACGGCGCCAAATTGTGTGTGTTAATTTCCGACCACACTGCCAAATTAGTACTTAGCTAAAGAGCACCGACAGAATAGATTAAGCCCGAACGACCTGCAACAGAAAGAAGAGATTCCGGTGGTGGTTCGTCCACCCGGGGGCACTCCGATGATCAAGTTAGTTATCTCTCAAAGATAGTAAAAATGCTTAACTCACTAATCAGAATATAAAATGCGTATCTTAGACCCATGAGGATGTCTCCCTTTTATAGCCAATACAATCCTAGTCCCAATAGAAGCCTAGCTCCATTGGACTTTGGATTATTGCTAAGCTTGGACTCCCAGTAGGATTGGGATAAACTCTCTAAGAGTCTTATCTTTATCCAGACTGAAGTCCTCTCCCACTCTAGGACTCTTGTCCCTTATCCGCTTATCCTGAATTCTGGTATTCTCGTAGATAACCTCGGCCTAGCCGAAATCATGTCGGCGTCATGACCAGGACACATGGCACCTCGGCTGACACTTCGGCGTCACCTTGGCCACGTGTTTGCATTCAAAAAATATGCCCCCACAATAAGCAAAATAGCTAGATTAAGGGAGAATATACGCTTTGGCTAAAGGTTATGTATATTTGCTTGGTTCCATTTTTTCAAAAATACTTTTCAGAAAATTTTACTTTCTTATTTTTCGTGTTTTTTTGTTTTTATTGAATTTTTTAAATATTTTAAGTTAATTTTTTTTTTTACTTTTTAAACATACCTAACATAAATATACCTAAAAAGTAAAAATTTATAAAAAAAAAAAAAAAAAAACCTTTTAAAAATTCACTAAATACCAAAAATATAAATAAAAAAAAATACGAGAATTCAGTACATTTTTTGTATTTTTATGTATTTATTAATTTTTTAAAATATTTTTACATTTTAGATACATCTAAGTAAGGTGCATCTAAAAAATAAAAAAAATGTTTAAAATTTTAAAAATATTCACTAAAAACAAAAAAATACGAAAATCAAAAAACACAGCTTTTAAAAATCTTAATCCAAAAAACTCAAATCAAACACATTTTAAAAAATCAGTAGATGGCATCAGCAAAGCTGTTAACTAATCTAACGGTTAATTAACAAAATGGTCAATTTGTAATGTTAATATAAACCTTAATGTGAAAAATGTAATTTTCAAAACGTAAGCGGAAAATTTGTACTAAATGCAAACCTCAGCAAGTATCATGTAATTTACTTTTTTCAAAAAATAATTAATAATATGATCATCATACCTGTTTGGGCCCAGTCGTGAGAATTTTTTTAATATATATTTTTTTTTTTGTCTTTTTTATTACCTGAAAAAAATTTAATGTGTTTAGGAATATATATATATATGGGCAAATTACAAATACCCCCACGAGATTTGATGAAAATACAGATTCTCCCCTGAGGTTTGAAAAATTACATCCCGCTCCCTAAGGTTTATATTTCCATGACAAATTGTCCCTGAGATTTTTATTTTCATACAGATTCCTCCCTAATTTGTTATGCAAATTTGACCTTCAGGGAACAATTTGTAATTTCTCAAACCTCAGGAGGGAATCTGTATTTTCACCAAACCTCGAGAGGAGTGTTTGTAATTTGCCCTATATATATATATATTTGACTTTTAGTTGTATTGAAAAAATGTAAAAGGCTAATTTTATATTTTAATTTTTTGTTTCTTGTTTTAGTTGTATGAAAAAATTTAATGTGAAGGTATCTTTGCCTTTTATGAAAAAATTTAATGTGAAGGTATATTTGGCTTTTTACATTGATGGAAGTCAATTTTTTAAGAGTCTGGCAATTAGCACCTTATGAATTATTTTGAATCTCTTAAATTTTGGCCTTTTTTTTATTTATTTATTTCAACAATAACCTCAAATAAAATTATTAAAAAGGACATCATTAATTTTAGGGCACCCCATCTCACAATTAAACCCATATACCACTACATCATGAATTAGTATTTATGAGAGCATTTACCTCCATCACCACCCATCCATCTTTCCCAATGCCACATTATGGAAGAGATTCATAATGAAGGAATTAATAGTAAGGGGATTGATAGTGAGGAGATTAAGTAAAATTGTATTTGTTTTGATGATAGTTGTTGATATAGGGATTGCTAAATTGTTTTTATATAAAATAAATATAAAACAAATACAAAAATACAAAAACATGAAACATTAATGTTCAAAAAAAATGCCCAACATGTAAAAAAAAATTAAAAATTTAAAAAAAAATAGTCCGGCAAACTATTAATCTAATACCACCTCTACCTCCTCCATCCTAATCCCCTTTCCAAGGCCCAACCTAATCCCCTCGTCTATCTCAATCCCTTCCTCAAATCTACAAACAAACACAACATTAAATGGGTCTCACCTCTATCATAATCTCATCCCTCTCTTTATACCCCAAAACAAACGGGGCCCAAATCTCACCTTCAAAACTTGCCACCCTCAAAACCTTAAAAACCCTTAGGCTGTAATTTTCCGACGATAACGGTAATAACCATTTGATTATCCACACTTATCCGGCAATGATAATGAGTTGAAGTTTTTTCGGCAATCACAGCTTCATGAGACGAGAGGAGTACAACAATAAAAGTTCAAAGGAAGTTCATAACTTTGATGATGTTCTTAGCTCAGAGGAAATTGGCCTTGTAAGGATAAGTTTCTTTAAAAAAAAAAGACAAAAATAATAAAATCTGTTTGTCATTTTTTTGGAACTAAACTCCCGAACATATGATCGAAATTTGGGAACACAGGCCTGAACATTGTTTATTTGTTTGGGAATCGATAACCAAATATTTATTATTTGTTTGGAAACCGGTAACCGAATATTGATCACCGAAGAAAAAGATGAGGCAACAGAGAGAGAGGAAGAGAAAACAGAGACAGTAATCACACTTGGCTCTTCTTCTTCTTCTTCATGGGTTTTGTTAGGGTTTTTGGAAGAGAGGTGTCTTGGGGTGTGGGGGTTATACATTCAATTGAATTAGTGGAATATTTTTACAATGATAATTTTGATATTATTTGGGGGGAGAAAAATTTTTTTAAGAGTTTCAAAATTTACAAGTGAGGGTCTAAAAAAATAGAAGGTCCAAAATAATAGATGTGGTAATAATGCCACCACTCTTTTTTAAAATGCATATCAAATATCCTAGTTTTTAAATTTTTAAACTTTTTTTCAACTGATTTTTTAATTATTTTTTGACTAAAATAACTTCTTCCCAAAAGAGGTCTTATTCATAAGCTCTAAGTGATTTTTTTTTTTTTTTACGTATTTGTCTCTTACTTTGATAATAAATTTTTTTGAAACTTTTTAAATATATAATTTGTGTTTATGGAATAATCATTTAGCACTGATAATGACATTAAAAAGTTTATCAAAGTGATAAATAATAGAAGCGTTTTAACTTTTGTCTATAAATTTTTATTTATTTATATTAATTTATATTAAAATATGATATGAAATATATACATAATTGAATTGTATTTTGAAAAATATTTTTATAATGATAAATTTATATTAAGAAATTAAAATAAAATTTAGTGGTAAATATGTCTACTTCATAGTACGCGTCCTAATTTTTTCTCCTCCTCGTCTTGTTGTTAAGCCAATAGGCCCAACAACAATTAGGGATTGTTTGGGATGACCTAAATAAGTGTATTTTTTACTTTTTTTACGAAAAGATGTGCAGAAAAACAGAGAGGTGATATGATAAAAAAAAAGATAAAAAAATAAATTATTTTTGAGTTGCCAAACTTTGCCTTTCCTGTCAAATCTGTGGGACATAAGTATAGAATGAAACTTGGACATGTGTGTCATATGGAGCATTTCTTTATGAGTTAAAAGGGTTTTAAATAATTTTCAGACTTGGTAATAGAAAGGCAAATTCAGGAAGCATTTTTCAGATACTGGAAATGAGACTCTCTCTTAAAAACTACAAATTTGTCCAGATTTCCTAGTGCCACTGTTTATGAATGTTTGGCACGTTTAAATATCAATTTCTTTATAAACTACCTCGCGTCTTGATCCAATGCCTTTCTCAAGTTATTTTTAAATAAAAAGATAGATCAAACTGTTTTTAATAACAAGTTACTCATAATTAATTTTGTTACTGTTTTGATGTTAAACAAACACGGACAGAAATGAAATTGAAGTTGGAAATGTTTTTAACATATTTAAGAAATTAAACAAAAGTGGCTAATATTTTTAGTAGTCATGTCAAATGAGAAATTTAATGGTGGGCTAGATCCATGAAGTCACACAGAACTCTTTCCTTTTTCTTTTTCTTTTTGGGGAACTAAATCAAGTCGCATAGAATTTGAACATCAAACAATCCACCTCCTTTTTGGTGTCGTTATACACCCATTCTGGGGGGATAAACATAAACAAACATAGAGAAATATTCACAATTAGTAGCTAAAATGTGAGCTTCCCATTTTAAATGGTGTTTCTTCCTGCTAAGGATGCCAATGGTCCAACTATAGCAGCATTGATGTATGTTGCTGGCTCTGAATGACTATAGTCCGTCCGATCATCTGAGTAGCCATCATTTTGGTTTGGACCTCCAACGATGGCTCCGGTTAAGAGATTAGGGTTAGGGTTTGCTGTGTAGAAAAAGGGTTGAAAACCACCATCGCAACCAAATGACTGGGGGTGGGCTGCCAATGAGGGCACTGAGGATCCTCTGTGGTGAATTCTCTTCGGATAATTTGCCCCAAATCCCACCATGTATGACATTTTCAAAGGGTTCACCCCTAAAATGTAGTCCACCTGAATTTTCAATATAAGGTTAGTCCAAGGATCAATAATAACCACACACACCCGCAAAACAAAAAAATAAAATAAAAATGAATGAATGAAAATGAGGAGAGCAGAGGATGAGTTTATGGTTGGAGAGTTTGAAGCCTGCTCACCAAATTTAGGGTTCAAGCCACTAAGACTAACATTTTTTAAATTTTTATTTCAATAAGTTTATGACACACGATTGACTCTAAAATCAACCACATAAAACATAGGTCGAGAAATCTGAGTGAAATTGCAACTTTTATAATAAGCCCGACTATTTGATATGTATGATTATAATTATTTTATGTGATTTATTCTGTATCCGTTGACTTATTATTATTTTTATTTTTAGGGTACGTTGAGAGGCTACAACTTTGGGAAAAGGGTATTTGAACTCATGAACATATAGTGAGGTGAGATGTAACAATTACGACCAACTAGTTTAAGTGGTTGAACCATCGATACTCAATAACATCACTTCTCCACACATATATTTGATAGGAGAAGTTATCAAACAGTTAACCTCTTAGCGTGGCACACACAACACACACACATATATATATACAAAAATCACCAAGTTGGAGGGGGACTTGCCTGTTGCTTTGCAAGGCTTCGTAGGGTTCTAGAGGTGACAAATAGGTTACCACAATTAAAGGTGTGCCGTGAGGCTGCCATGTATTTCCCATATGTTGTAAGCAAGAAGCTTATGGATGTTACATATTGCAGATTGCTTTCACTTAGCTTATACATCAACCCTCCTGCTTCCATCAATATGCATTCATTTTAATCAATCAATCCAAAGAAGAAAAAACAATAATAATAAAGTTAATTAATAATATTTCATAAATTATTGCTTGGAGAGATGAGATCTAGGATAATAGAAAAATTATTATCATATATCATACACACAAATAAAAACCATTTTATAATTATTTTATTTTACAGTGACAGATTTTTATTGAGCCACATGATTCTATACATAAATTTTGTAAGAATTTTTTATTTGTATATACTAATATTTGAATAGAGAAGAGAGGAGGCATTAATTGTGACAATATGTACCTTGTGTATATTGTGTACTTGTAGAAGGTGAGTTTGGTAAAATACGACAAATGAAATCTTCAGCTTGTTGCCTGAATGGTTCAAAAGCCTTGTCATTGTCCACCAAGGTTTTCTACAAAAAAAAAAATAAAAAAATAAAATGTTTAATTAAAGCAACACTATATAAAAATAAAAATAAAAAATCACTTGTTAAGGTTAATAGAGAGATTTTGTTATGATAGTATTTACCCTTGAGAGGAGCACGCGAGCACCGGCATATTTATTGTCCCAACTAAAAGTGTCTGTTGCATCATTGGCTCCCAAAGAATTTATGAAATTCAAATAAAAAACGTCATTTGTCGCTCTCAAAAGCCATGTAGCTCCCCACAACAATTCATCCTAAAAAATACATAAAATATTTTATACTAAATGAATATACTTTTCATTGAAATCAAAACACTTTATAACTTTATATATTTACCTCAATCTCAATACAAATATTGTCTCCCAAGGCACCTGTTAGTATATATATATTTTTTAATATATGCCATAATGTAAGAAAATATTCTTAAATTTATTATAGCTTGGGCTAATGCTAGCGGCTAAGCCAGTGGTCCAAAGGTCCACATTTGAGTTAATGGGTTTGGGCTAAGATTTATGAACAAAAATTGAGTCTTTCTTTTAGACACTTCCCAAAAATAAAAGACAAAAACAAGATTGCATACCTTATATCCAGAATATGAGCAATAAAATGGGCAAACTGCAGAGCCAAGTGAGTCACTATAGGCACCTCTATATTGCATTGCAAATTCCATCACATTTTGGGCAGTCCTCAATAGCAATCTTGAGTATTTCGGATCAACCTTCCGAAAAACCATGGAGGCAGCCGCCAGTGCAGCAGCCGTCTCCCCAGCAACGTCTGAGCCCGGATTGCTTGGTGAAACCGAGTAAACAGACCGGACTGTGTCCATGTCCTCTGGCCTTTCCCAACACTTGTGATCCACATTTGGGTCACCAACGCCTACGTATAGCTTGCCTGGCGTGGCTGTGGCACACTTTAAAAGGTAATCCGTAGCCCACCGGATAGCGGCTCTTGCATTGCCCAACTCTGAGCCCATCTTCTTGCCATACTCAAGTGTGCCCCATGACAACATAGTGGTGGTAAACGCCATAGGAAAGTTGAATTTTACATTATCTCCAGCGTCATAGTATCCTCCACTTAAATCAACCTACATAGATAAGGCAAAATCAATATACTTTTAAGGGTGCTAACTTCATATTTTTTTTTTCTCTCTCTCTCTCTTTAGGTGAACATAACCAATATTCAAAATGAAATTTGTTTGGTTAAAGAGAATAAAAGGAAAATTGGGGATAAAAAAACATTTCAACCCTTACTTTGAAGATGCGGCACAAGTGTTTTTGTTGATATGATTGTGTTTTTTTGGTTTTTTTTAACATTTTGGCTAAAATGACATAATTTTACTTTACATTTAGCATTGACTTTTATTTTATTTTATGTGAAAATACCCAAATACCACTTAATGACTTCTTTAGGTCCTTTAGTTGTCATCGTCATAATATGATTTTACCATTTTATCCTCCACAAGTGTGAGAATATCATTGATATAGAAAATGAAATTTTGAAAATCATAAAATATTGAAGGACAACCTAGCCATTTTCTTGTAATGAAATACTAAAAGTTATGAGAGGCAAACTAGCAAGGACAACAACAAATGAGGCTTAAATTAATAGGCCACCATGATTCTTTTAAAGATTTAGTCTCAATGGGGAGGTCATGGTTCATTGAATTAAGAGACAAACACTTGTTTTGCAAGGATGAGGATGTTAACTCTCATATGTACTAATCTAACAACTAACAACTAACTTTAGCCGATCAAAAAAAAAAAAAATTAGCAAGGACAACCTCAAGATATTTGCCCTTTTTAGGCTATGCCAAACTAGTAAGCCTATTTTAGATCAGACCTTACACTTTTTTTTTTTTTTTTTTTTGGTGGAGGACTTTAAAACAACTCTAAAGGAAATGGTTATTGAAAGGGTTGTGTAGCCTATAGGCGGCGGTAGCGATAATGGTGGCGGTGGTGGTGGTGGTGACTACAACAGCAATAATAGTAATAATAAAGACGAGTCCAAAAAAAAGGGGGGAAATAGACATACATGAGCTAAAAAGCCATCAGAAATCCCGGAATTAGACCTCCAAGTGATTTCTTGACCTCTAGGGAGCCTCCCTGATCTCTGCCCTTGGAAGAACAAAATGGACTTTGCAAGGGCTTCTCTGTAATTAGGGTTCCCTTGGCCTTGGACACTAGTGCCCCAAAACAAGATCAATGCAAAAGAGAAAAACACAAACCAGAGTGAAAGTCCCCTTCTCAATGCCATTATACACTTAAAAACTATGTAGCTAAGCAAAGCTAGCTACAACTTACAAGTACAAGTATATAATATATATGCCTTGTAGGACTAGTTTTACGAGTGATGACTTTGATTCAACAATGACATGGCCTTTATATAGAGAGGCTATGGAAACCCCAATCACCCCAACGCAATATTAGGCTTTTCATCCAAGTAACTTTTTTTGTTTATTCCTAACTAAGTTGTTTTCATTAAGAAATGGGTTTATCTTTGTTTGCACACTTTTTTTTTTAAATTTGTAATTTTAAATATTATACATGTTATGAACATGTGTAAGGGTCCTAAAAAGGCAGTCCATGCAAAAAAAGAAAAAAGATGGCAAATATATATTTTTTAATTTTTATAAATAATAATTATAATGATACTTTATATATATTTGCTTTTATTTTTTGGAAATGTATATAAAATAAAACATTATTTTATGGAAATGTATTAATGTTTGTGATTTATTCTTTTTTTAGAAAACATTATTTAGAATGAAAATCAAGTAGAATAATATGTTGTCATATTAGTAGTGATACAAAATTATTTTAGATAAAAAAAAAAAATTTAAGCATATATAGCATTAATTTCCATAGTGGGTAATTTTCTTTTGGAATTTTTCAAAATTATTTTACTTTTTAGATTTGTCTATACAAGATGGACTGAAAAAGTATAAAATTTTGACATAATTTAAAAATAAAAAAAAAAAGTTACTAAAGGCCAAAAAAAAAAAAAACAGAAAAAAAAAAATCTGACTTTTTATTTGTTTCCAAATCCTTTCGCATTCAAGTACAATCCAAAGTATTTCACTTTTTAAGAAAGAAAAAAGAAATCCATCAAGATAGTTTTTAATTATAAAAGAGTAACGCCAGAATGATTAAATTTGTGTATTAATACTAACCACCTGACATGACACTTTACATATCATCCACTTATTTGTACAATGCTTAAAAAATATAATCCAATACACCAACATAGTGGTGAGCAAATTTGATCATCACAATTTTATTCATATATAAATACAACGTTGCCACTTTTTGTAATTGTAAAATTTTATATATATACAACATGTGCAATCGAATTTTTCAAAGATCATAGATGAAATGGGCAACTGAACATAGTAGTTTCATCTTCATTACAAATTATATATCCAATGACTATAAATAAAATAGACATATGAATTTATCATTTTTCAAATTAAGAAAAGGTCATTACGCTCATTAAGGTGTTTTTTTTTACAACAGTTGGATAATATAACGGTGATGATCTCAATCCTAATTTGATTGATTTATTTTTTAATCTTTAATATAACATTAGCCAAAAGAATATATTTTAACATAATATAATAGATGGAAGGGTTCCGCAATTTTGTGCCAAATGTTATATAATTTTTTTAACAATATTATGACATTTTATGATTTAAAATAAACTTACATATTTTTATGATAAATCAAATATTTTTATAGTAATATCACATATTTTGTGGATAATTGATTGGATTGTGTTACAATTATGCCCGGCCATAACGGGAAACCGCAAAAATAACGGTTAGATTGTTTGAAAATTGATTAATTTAGTTGGGAACAATGGGGCCACGAATGGCGGAGGTTTTGTCCTATGGAGGAGACTCGCCTTGGATCGCGGTAAGAAATCGGCGCCAAAGTTAATCTAACCACTTTTATGTAATGATGGATTTTATTTTTATCATGATGTGCAAAAAAGTGTGGACTTTGGTGATTGCTTTTTATGAGATTGTTGCTTTCATTTGATTCTCTCCTCCTTGGGATTCCCTTTCTTATCCCTACTCTACTTTCTTCCCATGCTTTAGGACTAAGACTTTTATCATTCTATTTCTACCTTCTTTTTTTATTTTATTTTATTTTTCATATCTTATATTATCTTATTCTCTCTTTCTTCTCCTTTGAATTTCCATTTTTTTGACCCTAAATCCGAAAATGTTTAACAAATATGTCAATTTATTAATCCTAGTGCTAATAAATGAAAATGAAAGCTTAACTAGAGATGGTGAGAAAAAGTGTAATGTTGTGATAAAATGGGAAATGACTTCATTATTCACACATTCTTATTTTTATTTTTGGAATTGTTATTATTCATATATCTCAATATTATATTTTATGGATTCTAACCAGACCTATAACGACAATCTAAATCATTCCTATTGTAAGCTCAGCAATAAAGATGAGTTGTGCAAAAAATCAATTTCATTCAATATCATAAACATATGAACAAATTACATTATATTTTTTTAAATGGACGACAACTATGAGTTTAACTTTCAACTATCTATTTTGTAATAGATTGATGGTATATACAAATAAAATTTTCATATATAATGATGTGACTTAATGATACATTTCACTTTAAAACAAACCACTAATAAATATGACTTATATTTACAACAAGGCTTTTTTGGGTGGGTATATTTACAACAAGGCACAGCCACATCATTCCTGAAATATTTTTTGTATGAATTTTATATATGAATAATTTTTTTTATATAAAATAAAATATGATTTGTTTATCTATTCATCGAAATATGATGAAATTTATTTTTTATATAGATAGTTTTTACTGTGAATCAGCCCAACTTAACCCTTAAGCTATCAAAGCAAATGCTTTGGGCCTAAAATGTTACTAAGGTCCCAAATTTTCAAAAATTATAGTTAAGGGCTATATTATTTTATCAATTTCTTTTACTAATCGAAATAAATCTATAAATTTTGCAAACGTTTCCTATTCTTTGATGTGACATTTTCTTATAAATTGGTCAGAAATTTGATAATGAGGCAATACAGTTTTTGAAGAATTTTAAGAATTAATTGAAGTACTAAACTATGTAAAAAAAAAATATGTTTGGTCATTTCCAAATGCATGTATTGTTAACAAAATGACATAAAAAAAGATTAACTGTACTATTAGTTTAAAAATATATATTAACAAAACTTAATATGAAGATTTAATGTTTAATTACGTATATCAAAATCTTAGAAAAATCACTTTTAATAATATTTTTATAATAACATTAAAAAATTTTAAAAGACCTTATTTTAACTTGTTGCTTTAGGTCTCAATTTGTCTTGAACCGGCCTTTGCGAGATTAATAATTTAAATCATCATTGTGACCCCAATATAAGACCCACAAAATGAAGTATAAAAAATAATGATATGAAGAAAAGTAATTCCAGGGGGAAAAACACACATTTGGAAATGGAAAGAGGAGTGATAGTGAGGAAACATATTTAAGTTATATTAATTTACAGCTGATAAAAAAAAAAAGTTATATTAATTTACATTATAAATACTCTGGTGGTGCTACATGCACCAATTAATATACATACTAGAGTACCAACTAGTGTTATATCATTATTACTGACCCCACCTATTATACAAGTTATAAATATCCAAAACTGCACAAATAATGTCACATCATCTATAGTACACTAGTATGCATATTAGTTAGTACATATAATATTATTCTAAATGCCCACTATAACTAAAATACGAAAGGAATTTTTATTTCATTCATTGGTGCTAAGCTAAGTTTATGACGAAAACCATGTCTACAATTGAAAATATGTGCATGCGAAGGAGACAAATTGATAATTATATTGTCTCCACCTTGGAAATTCAAATTGCCTTGCCATTATTTCTTTCAAAATGAGCTACTTTTTATATTTATCTTAGCATGCATATGCCAAATTTATTATGATTTATTTAATAGGTGTTGCAATTTGAATTCTATTCCACTCCATAATAAACAACTCTCCACTATATTTTACTTCTAGTGTATATTATATTATATAAAGCAAATAAATTCTCGGTAATGTTTCTTCTATTTCCAAATTAGCCTTTTTATGTAATTGTCAAATTTAAACACATAAAGTTTTTATACTATTAATTTGTAACTCTACACTTATATGGATGTGCATACCTTCAACTATGAGTATAATTGTTTAATCCACTATTTGGATTGGAGAGTTCAATTTGGCCCATTAGGGCCCATTTTGGGATGCGTTTATTAATATGAACAGATCAATTTTTAGTGCATTGTGAGTAGATTTTATATGCAAAAAAATATAACCACATATTTATATCATATTTGCTTTTACAAAAATAAATAAAAAATATAATTTAACAAACAGGCCATTTATTTTTTAAAGTTAAATGTAATTCAAATATGTGGTTAGGGATCAATTTAATTTTTTACATATACAATATACTAAAAAAATAGGGTAAAATTTATTTTACTCCCTTGTGGTTTGAGACAAAAGCACTTGACCCCTCTATTGTTCAAATATAGTCAGAAAATCCCCAAATAGTTTTGGACCAAAGTGGAACAGCTAACACCATTAACTATAGATGTGAAAAGATTATAATACTTTCAAATCTTATACTTTTTTTTGTTATTTTCTTTCTATCTCCTCTCTCATACACATACTTATAATGTCTAACATTAATTCAATTCAATTAAATCCCAATACTTATAAATTTTTAATTATTTATTTTATTATTAACTTTTTATTATAATTTTAATTTAATTATATTTTAGATCACAATTAATCTTAAATATTTAATTATTTATTATAATTCCTTGCCTTTTAATCTAATTTTAATTTAATTATATTTTATATCAGAATTAATTCTAAATTCTTAATTATTTATTATTTTTTCAACATGTTAATTTAATCATATTTTAGATCAATTTTTCATTATTATTTATTTTATATTTTTATATAATTTAATTTTAAATAAATTCTTAATTATATTTTATATTTTAGATCAATCCTTAATTATATTATATTATATTTTATTTTAATTAACACATTAATCTAATTTTAGGTTTGAAGAAGATTGGAGTCAAATTGTTTTCTGTTGTATTAATTTTACTTTATTTTTTCAAAAAATCAAACCTACTCTACAAAATGATGTGTGTGATATACCTTCCATTAATTTGAATAGAAAACTTAACCATAACACTTTAATTCAAAACTACATGAAATTTTCTGATTATATTTGAATCGTAAAAGAATAAAATACTTCAATCTCAAATTACGAGAACCCCCATAAATATAAAGCCAAAATATAATGGTTCGAATTGGGACCCAAAATGGGCTCCAAATGGGCCTAACTGGACACATATAGGAAGTAAAGGTCCGAGTGGATATGGCTTTCAACTTTGGTAATAAGAGACTTTTACTCGGCACCAAATTTTTAAGAAACTTGACAAAATCTTTTAAGCCTCCGTTTGGGAATGAAAGTTTGGGCTAAAATAATCATATAAGACAAAATAAGTTATTTTAGTTTAAGATAAAATATCACATCCAACCTATAATCATTTCATTCTTTCTCTTACAAAAAGTCAGAAAAACCAAAAAGCTCTTCCTAAACGAGGCTTTTTAGTCCCAGGCTAAATAACAAAAAAATCAAAAAACCAAAAAGCTAACCCACTTCCCAAATGAACCCTAAATAGGAAATATTAACTATAAATATGGTACTGTAATTAAATTTTAAAAATACTTTAATACAACTTTTTAGCACCCATTTACAAATACTTTATTTATTTTATTTAATTTTTTGTTTTTAATAAACTTTATAAAAAGCTTGTTACTCTAAATATTTTTTGCCGGATATACATATATAGAGATTTGATTTTGTTTTGTTTTATAAATTCCTTCAGGTTGGATCATAAGTTTTGGTAGAAATTTGGAAGGAAAAAAAAATAAGATGGGTAAAATATAAATGAAATATAATTATTGTAATCACTTTTTTTTCTCCTTTTTTTCAAATTCTTGTCTAAATTTATTATTCAAACACAACATTAAGAACATAATCATTACTTAAAAAATAAACTAAAGCCATTTGATTGCAGAATGAGCCAATGTTGGGTCACATTCACGTACAAGCCTCTCTCCAATCAATGGCAAGAATGCAGGCTTTAAGGATGCCTTAATTTGGAGTAAAAGCTATTAATTATCAAAATGAGAATCATTGGAGATTTCCAAATATAGGATAAGTTTTATTTTGAGAAATAACATAAATAATATGCTATTCGATCATATAGTTGTTGATATCCGATTAATATGATTTTTGGTAGGCATGAAGTACTCAACAAACCCTACAAAATGGACGGTTTGGATCATAAAAATAAAGCCATAATACACCTCAAATGGAGGCACCACAGTCACTGCTGTGCTTCCCGCACAGCAGTGACCCCTTATCCCCAAATATATACGCTCCTAATATAAAAAGTTTATAGTCTCAAAATATTAATAAGAATTTCATATCTATAGTGTATGTTTAAATCTATTATTATGGGTCACACTTTAAGTGAATGTTTACCATTAATATTAAATTCTGGACACTTTTTTTTTATTATTATAAAGATTGTAGTATTTTTGTCTTAAGAATTTCATATCTATAGTGTATGCATATATATATATGGAGAAACTTCTCTCCAGTTTTTATAGTTATTTTTCACACATATAGTTATTTTGCATTTACTGATTTTTTTTATAGTTATTTTTCACACATATTTTACTTTTTAGGAGTATTTAGATTAAATAGATCTAAAAAGTTAAAAAATTATATAATAATTAAGATATTAGAGAAGTTTTCTGAAAATAAAATATATGAATTGAAAATTCAAAATATTATTTTTGAAAATTCAAAATCAAACAGAATAATTGTTGTCCATTCTTTTAAAACAAATGCGATAAATTTATGTGAGTAAGATTATAAAATCAATTTAAAACAAAATACACAGATTAAATTATCAAAATAAAACGTGTGGTAAACCCATTAATGAAAGAAAACTATAGCTATATATATTAGAAATGGTGGCCTATGCAATACGGAGGATGATTTATTTCTAATGTTTTTTGAATTTAAAAATTGAAACAGGATTTGAGTTATATAAACAGGCCCGGCTTTGAGATTTTCGGGGCTCAAAGTCAATAATTAATTAATAAATTTTTGGGGTTCTTCATATTTTTTTTTTCATTGAATGAAAAAAAAATGAAGATAAAAGACAAAATTTATGTCAAAATTACAAAAAATACTTAGTATTACATTACAACAATTAATAAGTGTCGTTTGATCATCGCTCTTCTTGCATTTTTAGAAGCAAATAAATTAATCATACTTGCATAATCTATTTTTTTGCAAAATCATTTTCAATGAATAACAATGCTAATTATTTTAAATGGGCCTTTCAATTTTTTAATAGGTCAATTTATTTTAAGTTAGTTTGGGTCTTTCTTAATTTTTTTAGATTTAAAATATACCTAATATATTACAATAAACTATAATAGGAGGACCCTTTTTTTTGGGTCTATTTTTAGTGGATTATAATGTTAATTTTTTTGAATGAGTCTTTTAATTTTTTAATGGGTCAATTTATTTTAAGTTAATTTGTATTTTCTCTTTAATTTTTTTTGTAACTTAAAACATACCTAATATATTATATTATACCATAATAAAAGGGCCTCTTTTTTTAGGTCTATTTTGAGAGGCTCTAGGCCATAGCCTTGTTAGCCAATGCCCAGGGCTGGCACTGTATGTAAAATGTATAATTAATGCAAATTTTAGTTTTGCATATTTGAAATAAGGAAAATGATAAGAACCTCGATGTTCACAAATAATAAATCTTCGGATTAAAACCTATAACAGGCCTATGAGCCCAAACTGGAGAGAAGTTTCTCCATATATATATATATATATGCATACACTATAGATATGAAATTCTTAAGACAAAAATACTACAATCTTTATAATAATAAAAAAAAAATGTTCAGAATTTAATATTAATGGTAAACATTCACTTAAAGTGTGACCCATAATAATAGATTTAAACATACACTATAGATATGAAATTCTTATTAATATTTTGAGACTATAAACTTTTTATATTAGGAGCGTATATATTTGGAAATCTCCAATGATTCTCATTTTGATAATTAATAGCTTTTACTCCAAATTAAGGCATCCTTAAAGCCTGCATTCTTGCCATTGATTGGAGAGAGGCTTGTGCGTGAATGTGACCCAACATTGGCTCATTCTGCAATCAAATGGCTTTAGTTTATTTTTTAAGTAATGATTATGTTCTTAATGTTGTGTTTGAATTATAAATTTAGACAGGAATTTGGAAAAAAGGAGAAAAAAAAGTGATTACAATAATTATATTTCATTTATATTTTACCCATCTTTTTTTTTTTTCCTTCCAAATTTCTATCAAAACTTATGATCCAACCTGAAGGAATTTATAAAACAAAACTAAATCAAATCTCTATATATGTATATCCGGCGAAAAAAATTTAGAATAACAAGCTTTTTATAAAGTTTATTAAAAACAAAAAATAAATAAAATAAATAAAGTATTTGTAAATGGGTGCTAAAAAGTTGTATTAAAGTATTTTTAAAATTTAATTACAGTACCATATTTATAGTTAATATTTCCTATTTAGGGTTCATTTGGGAAGTGGGTTAGCTTTTTGGTTTTTTGATTTTTTGATTTTTTTGTTATTTAGCCTGGGACTAAAAAGCCTCGTTTAGGAAGAGTTTTTTTTGGCTTTCTGACTTTTTGTGAGAGAAAGAATGAAATGATTATAGGTTGGATGTGATATTTTATCTTAAACTAAAATAACTTATTTTGTCTTATATGATTATTTTAGCCCAAACTTTCCTTCTCAAACGGAGGCTTAAAAGATTTTGTCAAGTTTCTTAAAAATTTGGTCTTATTACCAAAGTTGAAAGCCATATCCACTCGGACCTTTACTTCCTATATGTGTCCAGTTAGGCCCATTTGGAGCCCATTTTGGGTCCCAATTCGAACCATTATATTTTGGCTTTATATTTATGGGGGTTCTCGTAGTTTGAGATTGAAGTATTTTATTCTTTTATGATTCAAATATAATCAGAAAATTTCATGTAGTTTTGAATTAAAGTGTTATGATTAAGTTTTCTATTCAAATTAACGGAAGGTATATCACACACATCATTTTGTAGAGTAGGTTTGATTTTTTGAAAAAATAAAGTAAAATTAATACAACAGAAAACAATTTGACTCCAATCTTCTTCAAACCTAAAATTAGATTAATGTGTTAATTAAAATAAAATATAATATAATATAATTAAGGATTGATCTAAAATATAAAATATAATTAAGAATTTATTTAAACTTAAATTATATAAAAATATAAAATAAATAATAATGAAAAATTGATCTAAAATATGATTAAATTAACATGTTGAAAAAATAATAAATAATTAAGAATTTAGAATTAATTCTGATATAAAATATAATTAAATTAAAATTAGATTAAAAGGCAAGGAATTATAATAAATAATTAAATATTTAAGATTAATTGTGATCTAAAATATAATTAAATTAAAATTATAATAAAAAGTTAATAATAAAATAAAAAATTAAAAATTTATAAGTATTGGGATTTAATTGAATTAAATTAATGTTAGACTTTATAAGTATGTGTATGAGAGAGGAGATAGAAAGAAAATAACAAAAAAAAGTATAAGATTTGAAAGTATTATAATCTTTTCACATCTATAATTAATGGTGTTAGCTGTTCCACTTTGGTCCAAAACTATTTGGGGATTTTCTGACTATATTTGAACAATAGAGGGGTCAAGTGCTTTTGTCTCAAACCACAAGAGAGTAAAATAAATTTTACCCTATTTTTTTAGTATATTGTATATGTAAAAAATTAAATTGATCCCTAACCACATATTTGAATTACATTTAACTTTAAAAAATAAATGGCCTGTTTGTTAAATTATATTTTTTATTTATTTTTGTAAAAGCAAATATGATATAAATATGTGGTTATATTTTTTTGCATATAAAATCTACTCACAATGCACTAAAAATTGATCTGTTCATATTAATAAACGCATCCCAAAATGGGCCCTAATGGGCCAAATTGAACTCTCCAATCCAAATAGTGGATTAAACAATTATACTCATAGTTGAAGGTATGCACATCCATATAGGTGTAGAGTATGCACATCCATATAGGTGTAGAGTTCCAAATTAATAGTATAAAAACTTTATGTGTTTAAATTTGACAATTACATAAAAAGGCTAATTTGGAAATAGAAGAAACATTACCGAGAATTTATTTGCTTTATATAATATAATATACACTAGAAGTAAAATATAGTGGAGAGTTGTTTATTATGGAGTGGAATAGAATTCAAATTGCAACACCTATTAAATAAATCATAATAAATTTGGCATATGCATGCTAAGATAAATATAATATATGTCAAGGAGACAAAAGTAGCTCATTTTGAAAGAAATAATGGCAAGGCAATTTGAATTTCCAAGGTGGAGACAATATAATTATCAATTTGTCTCCTTCGCGTGCACATATTTTCAATTGTAGACATGGTTTTCGTCATAAACTTAGCTTAGCACCAATGAATGAAATAAAAATTCCTTTCGTATTTTAGTTATAGTGGGCATTTAGAATAATATTATATGTACTAACTAATATGCATACTAGTGTATTATAGATGATGTGACATTATTTGTGCAGTTTTGGATATTTATAACTTGTATAATAGGTGGGGTCAGTAATAATGACATAACACTAGTTGGTACTCTAGTATGTATATTAATTGGTGCATGTAGCACCACCAGAGTATTTATAATGTAAATTAATATAACTTTTTTTTTTATCAGCTGTAAATTAATATAACTTAAATATGTTTCCTCACTATCACTCCTCTTTCCATTTCCTAATGTGTGTTTTTCCCCCCGGAATTACTTTTCTTCATATCATTATTTTTTATACTTCATTTTGTGGGTCTTATATTGGGGTCACAATGATGATTTAAATTATTAATCTCGCAAAGGCCGGTTCAAGACAAATTGAGACCTAAAGCAACAAGTTAAAATAAGGTCTTTTAAAATTTTTTAATGTTATTATAAAAATATTATTAAAAGTGATTTTTCTAAGATTTTGATATACGTAATTAAACATTAAATCTTCATATTAAGTTTTGTTAATATATATTTTTAAACTAATAGTACAGTTAATCTTTTTTTATGTCATTTTGTTAACAATACATGCATTTGGAAATGACCAAACATATTTTTTTTTTACATAGTTTAGTACTTCAATTAATTCTTAAAATTCTTCAAAAACTGTATTGCCTCATTATCAAATTTCTGACCAATTTATAAGAAAATGTCACATCAAAGAATAGGAAACGTTTGCAAAATTTATAGATTTATTTCGATTAGTAAAAGAAATTGATAAAATAATATAGCCCTTAACTATAATTTTTGAAAATTTGGGACCTTAGTAACATTTTAGGCCCAAAGCATTTGCTTTGATAGCTTAAGGGTTAAGCCGGGCTGATTCACAGTAAAAACTATCTATATAAAAAATAAATTTCATCATATTTCGATGAATAGATAAACAAATCATATTTTATTTTATATAAAAAAAAAATTATTCATATATAAAATTCATACAAAAAATATTTCAGGAATGATGTGGCTGTGCCTTGTTGTAAATATACCCACCCAAAAAAGCCTTGTTGTAAATATAAGTCATATTTATTAGTGGTTTGTTTTAAAGTGAAATGTATTATTAAGTCACATCATTATATATGAAAATTTTATTTGTATATACCATCAATCTATTACAAAATAGATAATTGAAAGTTAAACTCATAGTTGTCGTCCATTTAAAAAAATATAATGTAATTTGTTCATATGTTTATGATATTGAATGAAATTGATTTTTTGCACAACTCATCTTTATTGCTGAGCTTACAATAGGAATGATTTAGATTGTCGTTATAGGTCTGGTTGGAATCCATAAAATATAATATTGAGATATATGAATAATAACAATTCCAAAAATAAAAATAAGAATGTGTGAATAATGAAGTCATTTCCCATTTTATCACAACATTACATTTTTTCTCACCATCTCTAGTTAAGCTTTCATTTTCATTTATTAGCACTAGGATTAATAAATTGACATATTTGTTAAACATTTTCGGATTTAGGGTCAAAAAAATGGAAATTCAAAGGAGAAGAAAGAGAGAATAAGATAATATAAGATATGAAAAATAAAATAAAATAAAAAAAAGAAGGTAGAAATAGAATGATAAATCCGAAGTGAATGAATGCTTTACGTCTTTTCGTGCATTGCATTGTGCTTTGTAATAATCTAAATATAATTTGTGACGATGAATTATGATTGCCAAACTTTCCTCTTACTCTATAGACCTTTCAAATACATTGCTTCAACATCACATCTTCAATTTGATGGCGGCCCAAAACCCCACCCTTCTTGCACCTCAATCCAAATGGGTTTGTTTTAACAAGTTTAAACTTGCACAACATACATTGTGCGTATATATACAGACAAAACAATTGTTTGTCGGGATGAGATTAGATGATGACGATGATGATTGGTCTTCATATGAAGAGAAAGAGAAACTTTGATGTACATGTTCTTGTGAGTATTTTGAGGGGAAGGGGGAAGTGATTGGATAAATTGCTATTAACTATACAATCTAATTTGACATTTAAATGGCTTAATTGATAATGTAAAAAAAAAAAAAATGAGAAAGATGCAATGATTTCAAATGATCTTTCTCATTTTTGAAGCAATAAGAAATTTATAAATAAAAAAATAAAAACCTGTTGAACATGATATGCTATAACTATCATACAAGCAAACCAAAACAAACAATGATACTACCTAGCAAACCTTACCATACAATTTATTTTATGTTTGTTTGGCAAATTAGGTTGGATAGAATTGTTAATAAGAGGATGGTTAGTAAAAAGTTGTTAACATGGAAATTGTTAGTGAGGAGATTAAATAAAAGTGCGATTGTTTTGATGATAGTATGAGAGATAGTTAGTGATGAGATTGTTAAATTATTTGTATATAAAATAAATAAATAAATTATTTTTATATTAAAAAAAAACTAAAATAAATGGTAAAATAAACAGGTGCACTTGGTTAAAAAAAAAAAAATTTATATAAAATAGACTCAATCTTCTCACTATTTTTCTAATCTCACCCAAAACCTAGCCAAGCTAATTCTCTTACTGAGGGAGATTACTAACCCTCTTGGACTATCAATTCACCCTCCCACTTCGCTACCAAACAGTGAGTGGGACTCGTAACTATAATAATCCAATCCCACCATTCAAACTGCGAAACAAACATAGCCTTAAAAGTAAATCCAAAAGTGGGACCCCTATCTCTTCCTTTCCTTCATCTTTTTCCACCATTTGTTGTTTGGGGGAAAGCAAGTCTAGGTGCGCTCTGCTCATTCTTGTTTGAACCAAATATAGATCCAAGATCTGTTGTTTTAAGTGTATGAACCCAAACCTGAAATGTTGTTTGGGGCAAAGCAAGTCTAGGTGCGCTCTGCTCGTGCTTGTTTGAACCAAATATAGATCCAAGATATGTTGTTTTAAGTGTATGACCCCAAACTTGAAATGTTGTTTGGGGCAAAGCAAGTCTAGGTGCGCTCTGTTCGTTCTTGTTTGAACCAAATATAGATCCAAGATTTGTTGTTTTAAGCGTATGAACCCAAACCTGAAATGCCCTAATGTTGCTGTCTGAAAACCCCAATTGAGTTATAGTTGAATTGAATCTTCCTCAATTGCTAAAATTTTCATTTGTCTCAACCGCTCAATGTAGTTTTGGGAGTTGAAAGCCCAACTATTAGGCCATATTTGATTCATAAGACTAATAGTGAAGATATTAGAATATTCACTAACCAATTCGATTAGTAGGATAAATTATCTCCTTATCCATTGTTTGATTTACATTGGATAAGAAAACATATGAATATAGAATTACAACTATATATATATATTTTTTCCAATCTTACCTTTCATCAATATTTCTTTACAATTTTTATTTTATCAAAATTTCTTCATAAACGTGGTTTTGAAAAAAATTATAATTAAATAAATAAAATATAAATATAAATATAAAGTACAAAGGCGATGTTCGGTTTGTTTTTTAATTTTTTTAAATATAAATTAATTTGATAAAATAAATATCAAAAAATATTTTAAATATTTAAAAATTATTTTTAACCTTCTAAAATATAAAATTCTATAAAAATAATAAGTGTTTTAATTTTTAGTCAAAGATAAAACAATCTTTTTATTTTATTCCTCAGTTCAGGATATATAATCCCACTCTTATCCCATTATTGGATTAATAATCTTGAAATAAAATTTCAAAACAAATACATAATTATTAGACCTATGAATTAATAATTTCAATCTTATACTTTAATCTTGTCAATCAAACATACACTTAAATTAGTACTCGTAGTCGTACTCAAACTGCATCAGTATTTGCCAATAGATGATACACATCCATTGTGGGAAGACACATAAATGATTCGGAGTTATAAAGTAACTTGATTTGGCATAGCAGGCCAAGTGGATGATGACATATTTGTTGTAGAGGATTGGACAGCCACCGTGGAGGACTAGACGACCGTGACGAAGGGTTATTGCTTGAAGTAGATGTGGTACTGAATCACATCAAAGTGAAATTACGTTGGAGTTTGGAAAGTTGTTATTTTAGTAAGTTTTTTTTATTTTTGATTATTTTAAGAGATTAAAATTTTTGTATTTTGAAATATAGTTAAGTTTTTTTATAGTTGGATAAGATGTTTATGAGAGAAAAAATGAAATGATTATGAATTTGATGTGACATTTTGTTTGAATTTATTTTTTAATCAATTTTGTCTTTTAGTGTTTTTTTAGCCAAAAAAAAAACAAAAAATAAAAACACTTCCCAAACACCACCTACATACCACCTACATAGAGATCGAATAACAAGTCCCACATTACACAAACTAATAAAATACAATTCACATGTTCATCTTGTAATTCTATGGAGAATGATTTCCCAAGAAAAATTCTTTTGATTACACAAACATGAGTACGTGGGATTTCAAAAGAAATCTAAACCTAAAATTTTTAGTCAAATCAATAAAAAAAAAAAAAATAGTTGCGTACCTGACGCTACTGATAGAGTTAATTTAAGCGGTGATTTTTTGGTGGTTATATCTTCAATCCAAGTGATAGACTTTTTGGTAATTATATCTTCCGCTCCAAATCTATATTAGCATATCATAAATAATAGAATTATAAGTGGGTCTAAACTGATCTCTACACATATAGTTTAGCCCATATTTATTTAGTGCACATAGCATGACCACAAATATGTGTTGTTAGAGATGTGTCCACGATCTGATCATGTTTATGTATAGATCATAATTTAATAAGTCTAATCGACACTGCTCATACTTCATTTAACAGAATATAATATATAATTATTTGATCTATGTAAGTCCACTTAAAATAAATTCCTTACAAAGTAGTCATGTGATAAGATTGTATTGATTGTATGATTGATTTATATGTTGATAATTTTTTTCCTTCATTGGTCCAACATAAAAAGGGATTGATGAGTAACAAGTGCATATCCATAGAACATCCAACTATAATGACAATTTTAACCCTTCACAACAATAACAAACACTTGCAAATTACTATAAAATTTATAATTATTCAAAGAACCAAAAAATGTCCTTGGAACTAGTTAGGGAGTAAATCCTAAGATAAACCATCAATCGGCTTTTTCATGTTGCTCTAAGCTCCAAGTCACCAACGTCTCATGACTAAATAAATGATATTAACAACAGCAAAACACATCAAAAATAATTCTGAAACTCAACTATTTCTGATGGCTAAATACACGGGGAGCTTACGTGTATATCCTAATAGATAGATTTATTGGGGGTGTTTGGTGGAGCTTTTTTAAGCTAACTTATGGCTTTTGGCTTTTAAAAAGTTATTTTGGACTGTTTGGTTAAACTTATTTCAAACAGCTTCTGATTCTAACAACTTATTTTAAGTCAAAAAAGCTGATTCTGAGAAGCTGCTCACCCCTTGCTTCTGATTATCAGCTTCTGCTGTGGACATGTTAATTCACGGTTATACTCTTAAATTTTTTTATTTTTTATTTTTTTAAAAATAGAAAAAGACCCAAATAGACTATAAAATACTATTATTATTTTTTATGAGAAATGTAGACAAATAGTGAATAATAAAAATTAAAAATTAATTGAAAAAGCTATTTCACAGCTTATTTAACAAACACTACTCAGCAACTTAAATCTATAATCCAACAGCTATACCAAACAGATTAATAGCTTTTGATTAAAGTCAGAATCTATAATCTGTTAAGCTATAATCTATAATCTGTTTTAACAGCTACACCAAACAGCACCATTATCTAATAGGTCCGGTGAGAATTAATAATATTTTTCATTAAACACTATTAAGAAAAATATTACTAATTATTAATTTTCAACAACAGTTTGAAAATTTTGTCACAAAATGCGTCACTAATTATAAATTTTAACCACAGTTTAAAAAAAAAAGTCACTAATTTTAAACTTTCAGCGACAGTTTGAAAAATTCGTTATAGAAAAATTTCACTAATTTTAAGTTTTAGAGACAATTTATAAAAATCATGACAAAAATGTCACTAATTGTCAATTTTTAGCGACGTATTATTTTAAATAGGACTTTATACAAATTAAGTCCAACTATTAAGATCTATTAATGGTTTACCCTAAATAATAACTATTATGTTGATCATAATAGCGACATTAATCAAACTATGCCTTTAACATTCAATTCACAATCGATTCACAAGCCAAACGACCACATCGATCGACAAAATGTGGATGCAAAAGAAATAATAATAATAAAGATAAAGAAAGAAGTAGAAGAATTACCAAAAAAAAATTGCTTGACAATTCTAAACTTCAAATTTAGCTGGGGTTTCTATGCTTCTAATTGAACCATTACTGAAATGAAAACTAACCGCACTATTTATAATAATAAAAACTTTCAATAGACGAATCAAAACAACCTTATGATAAGTGATGAAGTTTGAGTTCAATTGGAATTGGTACTTATGTTTTGG
Organism: Camellia granthamiana; assembly: GCA_036172215.1. Taxonomy (NCBI): domain Eukaryota; kingdom Viridiplantae; phylum Streptophyta; class Magnoliopsida; order Ericales; family Theaceae; genus Camellia; species Camellia granthamiana. The sequence goes on from CM069914.1 coordinate 115,768,973, forward strand.
TTTATCTAAAACAAAACAATTAAGTCGATCAATTCACGCTCATCTATTCTTAATTTACTTGAACGATGATGTGTGTAGTTTGTAGTATTATTACAAACAAAAAAAAGGATATATTACAAAAGTTGAAGGGTTTTAGTGTAATAAACCTGAAATAAGGTTCAACTCAAAATACCAAACAGAATCAACAAACCAGAAGTTGAATTTGAATTTGAAGTCCCCTGAGATCAGGCAAGCACCGATAGCCTCACGAATAGTACCACAAAGAGACAGAGAGAGAGAGATAGAGAGAGAGAGAGAGACAACTTTGCAAAGATGGGACAGAGCACTTCGAGAAAGAGAGAGAACCAAAGAGTAGCTTGAGTACGACCTAGGGAAAATCGAGGCTTGATTGCGACGTAGAGAAAATCGAAGCCCATATGAGTCGAAGTCCTGAGGAGATAAATCAAAGCCTTGAGTCGAACTGAGAATGTAAAGGCCAGCGACCTTGTCTTCAAGTTGGGGAACTAAGAAGAATTTGAACACTTGCGACTTCAAAGAACCAGTCGAGGCCCTAAGTCAAAGGGCTGAGAATACGAAGACCAGAAGAAGAAAACGAACAGAGGAGATGGGTCGATCAGAAGGACCACGAACCAGAGAACCAGACTAGGGTTTCAAACACGGTCTAATACCATGTAAGATTTTCTGAATGAATTTGTATATTCGATTGTGTTTGTAATACAATAGTACATAGGTTTATATAACAAGAAAACAATAATTTTTACTCAATCCCCAAAGACTAGTGTCTGCAGTAGTGACTCTACTAATCACTTTGACAAACATAACGCAAGTGCTTCGGGATAACAATTGTGTTCGCATGGCATAAATGACAACTAGCGACATGCATGCACTTTTTTTTTCTCATAGAAGTAATCCCTCACCTAAAAAACAAAGCACTTCAGTACCTCCGTGGAAAGATTGAGACCATGGAAGAGTGATTAGTTAGTTTTTCTGCTATAATCTTTGGGATGACAATCATGTTAGTGTAGCTAGACATTTTGATGAAACGCAATAGAAAGGGTTAATCGATGAAATATTGCGACATTTTATTTGTGAATCTTTACTACAATCTATCATAACCTTGGTTTTTTCAAGCCAAACGTGTGGCCTTAGATGCTTGACACCTGCCTGGTTTGCACTTAAGTAAGCCTTCTTGAAAGAGAGATAAGAGAGATTCACACACACTTGAATATTTATAGAGAAAGAAATAATTATAGAGAGAGAAACTCTTGGAGGATGCTTGTTTTGTATTCACTTGGATGGTTTGGGCAAATGTGGGCCTCCTCTTTCTATAGGCTACAAGAAACATTCTATAGATACAAGGATGTAGAGGATTCTAGATCCCTCCCTTATCTTCTTAAATATTCTATTCTAGAATATACAAGAATAATGTACAAGCTTGCATAATTATGTATAAGGTTCTACCAATCTCTTGACTGTTCTAGAGAATTCTAGATTATTCTATTTAGTCTCAAATTTTATATCCATTCTCTAGGGCTTTTGGTAGGACGTGACATTTTCCCACACTTAAGCCAATGACGTCCTTGTCGCATCTTCCTTGCAAAATCTTTGTATTTATTCTTAGAATTGCCACAAAGCATCTGTTGGTTCCTAACTAGCTTCATTTTCTGGTAGTCCTTTCCACTTAACCAAGTAGTCCATACAAGGAGGAACTCTTCGTTGCCGAATGACTTGATCAGCCACCATGTATTCCGCCTCTTTATCGTAGGAGGTTACTACTGTCGTCAGTGCTTGTGATGACTTTCCTCGGCTTGGGTTTTCCTGGTCGGCATGATAAGATTTCAAGTTGCTCACGTGAAATAGTGGATGAATTTTAAGCCTTTAAGGTAGTTACACTTAGTAGAAAACCTTTCCCCTCTTATTTATGATAGGGAATGATCTTTCGTATTTCCACACCAACCCCTTATATACCTTCCTTAGAGACTTGAACTGTCGAGGCAATAGCTTGACTAGCACCAAGTCTCTAACTTAAAATTCTACATTCCGTCTTTTCTTGTCAGCCCACTTCTTCATTTTCTTAGATGCCTTGTCCAAGTATATCCGTACCGTATTAGCCTGTTCATGCCATCATTTAGCCATCTTGAATGCAACAGGACTTTTTCTTGTATAGCCCGTCAGCACCATTTGAGGAATCAATGGTTGTTGGACTGTGGTTTGTAGATTCGCTTCGCTGTAAGTTGTAGAAGAATTGGCCCACATCCAACAACTTTACCCAATCTCGTAGGTTGGCACTTACAAAGTGTCTCAAGTAAAGCTCCAACAAGACATTCACCCTCTCAATTTGCCCATCCGTTTGAGGGTGAAAGCTTGTGAAAAAGTGTAGATTCAATCCTGATAGTTTTAATAGCTCGATCCAAAACTGTCCAATGAAGCGAGGGTTGCGGTCACTCATTATAGTTTTAGGCATTGTTTAATACTTCACCACATTCTTCATGAACAATTAAGCTACTTCCTCCACCGTGCAATTCGTTAGGCCTGCTATGAATGCGATTTAGATTTTACAAATTGAAAACAATTTCCAGGTAACAGTTTATCTATGTCTTTATTTCTCTTTTACTTTAACAGTATGTGATATTTTTAATTTATAAATTTTAAGATTTTGTTGGAAAACCATTTCATGTAGTTAAAGGAAAAGTGGAGTTTAATATTTTAAGTCAAGTTTAATTAAATAATAAGTATAATTTCATTGACTAGTAACTTAAGTTTATTGAAATGGTATCTGTGTGGGTTAATTTCCGACCACACTGCCCCTCTTAGTGATCAGTTGGTGAGCACCGGCAGAATAGATGGCTTCTAGATAACCTGCAACAGAAAGAGAAGAATCCCGCGGTGGTTCGCCACCCGAGGGTACTCCGACGATCAAGTCAGTACTCAGTATCTCTCAAAGATAAATCAATTAACTATTTAACTCACAAGCTTGAGTATAAAAGGCATACCTTAGACCCATGGGGGTGCCTCTTATTTATAGCCAACTCAATCCTAGTCCCAATAGAAGCCTAACTTCTATGGACTCAAGATTATTGCTAATCTGGGACTCCCAGTGGGTTTAGGATAAACTCTCTAAGAGTCTTATCTTTACCCAAACTGAAGTCTTCTCCCAATCTAGGACTCTTGTCCATATCTAGGTTGAGTTCCCTCTTCATTCTAGGACTCTTGTCCCTTATCCACTTATCTCGGATTCCGATATCTTCGGAGGTAACCTCGGCCTATCCGAGATGACCTCGGCATAACAATCAGGACACGTGGCACCTCGGCTGACACGTCGGCGTCACCTTACCATGTGTTGGTACTCAGAAAATATATCCCCACAACTGCCCCCTAGGTTCTATTACCCCGGCATTCTGAGGTGATGGAACCTACATTGTTCGTTTATCTGTACCCCTCTGTCCGAGATCAAGCTCGCCGACCTCAAAGTTCTCTGGACTTTACTGTCCACTTCTGTCAAGTATCAAGCTTCATGCTTTCCAAGCTGCTTGAGATCGCACCTCCTAACCGAGGTTCTGGTTCCACTAATTCATAAACTCCAAGAGTTTTGCAACTGCTTTATTCGTATTCTTTGGTGGGTTTCTGATTTCCAGTCATCTATTTGACTCTGGCGATCTTCATATCGGCGTTCATTTCTCTTGGTAGGTTCATAAACTCTTTACTTGCTTTTAAGCTCAATCTTTTATAACTCTTCTGAATCTGTTTACTTGCCATCTGTTGCCTTCTATTTTCGTCTGTCTTCAAGTTTTGAATTGTTTGAATGCCTGGCACTGTTCTTGTCATATCCGCTTTCTGTTGCTAGCATCATGTCTGGGTCATTATTTTCTTGTTCTTCACATACTTACTTAGTGCCTGTGCATTTGGCTTTATTCATGAACTTTGTCGCCTCTTGACTCTGATTTTTCTCTTTAAACTCTTCCTCCCGAATCCGCCATTGTTCAAGCTCCAGGCCCTGTAACTGATCCCTTTCTTCCATTCCAGCGAAGCGTTCGCTATTCTGTCTTGTCGGCGACCCTCATTACGGCTTCAATCTTCCGGATAAGCCACTATTCTCTTTGTTTTCAGTTCATTGATGCTCTTCCATTTTCTTGTTGCCATTACTGTTTTGTTCACGCATTTATCTTGCGAACCACATATCTGAATGCTTTAATTTTGCTTTCGTCCAGGTCTTGAACACTTGCACTGTTTCACCACTTCTTCTGTCACTGTTCTTGACCCTGTATTCTTGTATTCTTTATGTTTTTTGAGAACCTTACCTCTGTTCCTGATTCTGAAACTTCGTTCTTTGTTTACTGTTTTCTGTGTCTTTTCCCAGATTTTTGCTTTCAATCCTTGCTTCCAAAACTCCGAGGTGCCAATTGCCGAGAAGAGCTTTGATCAAACTCTTCAGGAGATTGATGCTGAGCTCGTGGCTGAGAAGGCTGCTGAGAAGTTCTTTCCAACTGACTGCCGAGGTTGAACCATCATCGTCCGTCGAAGCAAATCAGTCCGACGTTCCTGCTTTCATCATCTCAGTTCTTTAAGGTCTTTATTTTTGTACTTGCCTTTTTATACATGTTTCATATTTCCCAACTTTCTCAGTTCTTAACAAGCTAGTTGGTCATCTCGGATGATCATATCTCGGAAACGTCTGTCGATGTTTATCTCGGCTATACCAAACTTGTAAATTGCTCCTGCACCTTCTCCTTGCCCCCTAATGTGAACATAAGTTGCACTTAGGATCACTTTAGGGAAGTTGGCTTCGTACCGTAGTCACAGACCTGATGTGTTCTTCTTTCGCCGATGTATTAAAACTTCTGGTATTTAATTCACCCCCTAAGACCCTCTTTCTCTTGGCCTTTGCAAACTATCATCGTTGTTTCTTGAAGCATTTATTCCTTTCACAATTCTGGTCACCACTTCTGGCATGCACTTAGTGGTTCTGTTCTAATCAAAACGATGTTTGACTCCGGCGAATCTTTTGCCGACATTTAACTTGTGCACTCTTTAACTTGTAAATTCTCTCAGAATTTCAACAAGTGTTAAACATCATTTTGTTTTAACTTCGGTTTAAACATCATCTCGGCTTGACTTCGGTTAAGCATCATCTCCGTTTAACTTCGGTTAAACATCATCTCGGCTTAACTTCGGTTAAGCATCATCTCCGTTTAACTTCGGTTAAACATCATCTCGGCTTGACTTCGGTTAAGCATCATCTCGGTTTAACTTCGGTTAAACATCATCTCGGCTTGACTTCGGTTAAGCATCATCTCCGTTTAACTTCGGTTAAACATCATCTCGGCTTGACTTCGGTTAAGCATCATCTCCGTTTAACTTCGGTTAAACATCATCTCGGCTTAACTTCGGTTAAGCATCACCTCTGTTTAACTTCGGTTAAACATCATCTCGGCTTAACTTCGGTTAAGCATCATCTCCCTTTAACTTCGGTTAAACATCATCTCAGTTTTTCCTTTCTTGTCGTTTGTACTCATGTACCTTTTTGTTTCTTTTTAGATAATGTAAGCTCTGCATACGGCCGATGTGCCTCCTTGTTCTTGAATGTCTAATTCAACTTTCCTTCTCTGAATGCTTGAGCCTTTGTCTTTTCTTTGACTACTTCTGCATGTTTCTATACTTAGAATATTTTGTATGCCCTTCATACTCTTCCTTCTTTGTGCAATCTTCTCGGGGTTTCATACCTCGGGTATAAAAACCGCAAACTTTGCTTCGGCAAGATACTGACCTGCAAACTTTACTTCGGCAAGATACTGACCTGCAAACTTTTCATAAATTTCAACAAGTATATATACTTATAAACTTCTCTCAAATTTCAACAAGTGTTTAAACAAATTTCTCTTTAACCTGTAAATTGCTACAAATTTCAACAGACGATTAAAATATCATATATCGGCTTAAACTTCACCTTTGTAAATTGCTACAAATTTCAATATGTAAAAACATCACCTCGGCTTAACTTCGGTTAAGCATCATCTCGTTTTAACCAACTTGTAAATTCACACAGAACTTCAACAAGTGTTACTCAATGAACTCGGTCTATCTTCATCTTGTAAATTGCTACAAATTTCAACAAGCGATAGACAATGATCTCGGTCTATCTTCAACTTGTAAATTGCTACAAATTTCAACAAGCGATAGACAATGATCTCGGTCTATCTTCAACTTGTAAATTGCTACAAATTTCAACAAGCGTCAAGGAATCTTTGTCAGCTTAACAACTTGTAAATTGCTACAAATTTCAACAAGCGTCAAGGAATCTTTGTCAGTTTAACAACTTGTAAATTGCTACAAATTTCAACAAGCGTTAAGGAATGGTTTCAGCTCAATCAACTTGCAAATTGCTACAAATTTCAACAAGTGTTAAGGAATCTTTGGTCTTAACTTCGGTTAAGAATCTTCTCGGCTTAACTACGGTTAAGCATCTTCTGGGCTTAACTACGGTTAGGCATCTTCTTGGCTTAACTTCTATTAAGCATCTTCTCGATTTAACTACGGTTAAACATCTTCTCGGCTTAACTACGGTTAAGCATTATCTTTGGATTCAAGTCGGGGTTTTCAACCCGGCCAACTTTAGTCTGATCTTGTGTGTTTCCTTTTTATCCTCTGGGATCTTAGATTTGCTCGTTGTGTTCTTCTCTTCTCGGACTTAAGCGTCGAGATCTTATCTTCTTAGATCTGCTCACTCGGTTTGAGCTCTTGTTTTCTCGGACCTACTCATCCAGGCCGAGATCATGTCTTCTAGGATCCGGGATCTGGAACCCGGGATCTGCTCACTTAGGCTGAGCTCTCGTCTTTTCGGGCCTACTCATCTAGGCCGAGATGATGTCTTCTCGGATCCGGGATCTGGAATCCAGGATCTGCTCATTCAGGCTGAGTTCTTCTATACTTGAATGTCATCTCCTTAGGAGCGCTCATGCCCCCTGTCTTTGTATCCCTTCTGGAAGGGTCTTCGTTCCTCCGCAGGTATTTATCCTTCCATACCTGGAGGTCATCTTCATTATAGTACTTTCCCCGATCCGCTTTCTTTGCTGTGTCGCCATCTCGGCCGACGCTTTTCTCTGCGTGATTCTGATCACGAGTTTCTTCGTTGTGGTTGTCTCCTTCGACATCAAGGTCGATAGGCCTGCCACTCCCGGCGGGAGCGTCGTCCCCAATCTTTTCCTTCTGCATGTTACTGGCCATCTACTCTTCTTTCGTTCCCACAGACGGCGCCAAATTGTGTGAGTTAATTTCCGACCACACTGCCCCTCTTAGTGATCAGTTGGTGAGCACCGGCAGAATAGATGGCTTCTAGATAACCTGCAACAGAAAGAGAAGAATCCCGCGGTGGTTCGCCACCCGGGGGTACTCCGACGATCAAGTCAGTACTCAGTATCTCTCAAAGATAAATCAATTAACTATTTAACTCACAAGCTTGAGTATAAAAGGCATACCTTAGACCCATGGGGGTGCCTCTTATTTATAGCCAACTCAATCCTAGTCCCAATAGAAGCCTAACTTCTATGGACTCAAGATTATTGCTAATCTGGGACTCCCAGTGGGTTTAGGATAAACTCTCTAAGAGTCTTATCTTTACCCAAACTGAAGTCTTCTCCCAATCTAGGACTCTTGTCCATATCTAGGTTGAGTTCCCTCTTCATTCTAGGACTCTTGTCCCTTATCCACTTATCTCGGATTCCGATATCTTCGGAGGTAACCTCGGCCTATCCGAGATGACCTCGGCATAACAATCAGGACACGTGGCACCTCGGCTGACACGTCGGCGTCACCTTACCACGTGTTGGTACTCAGAAAATATATCCCCACAGTATCTTATTGATTAATAAGTCATGTTCAATTAAAGGGTAAATTACATTGACACCTCTTGAGATTTGGTCTAATTACATCTCACCTCCTGACGTTCTGAAAATTACGTTCTCATGGTCAATAGTCTTATTTCACAAACCCCCTACTTATATAAATGACAACAACTCCTAGTAAAAAAACAGAGGAAATTACATGTAAAAAAACTGAGGAAATTACATTGAAAAAAAAAAAAAGAAAAGCAAAGGAAAGGGAAAAAGAAAATAAAAAATAGAGGAAGTAAAATAAAGCAAGAAAAGAGAGAGTGCACGAATTAAATGTTTTCATTACGTCTAAATAATTACAATGACAGGAGGGTTAGTGTAATTTTTCAAACGTCAAGGGATGATATGTATTAAATCTAAATCTCAGGGAGTGTAAACGTAATTTACCCTTAGTTAAATAGTACGTAGAGTTTGATTAAGTAATAAGTGAAAACTTAATGAGTAATAACTAAAGTCCAATGGATAAAAGTTTGTTAATGAGTCTCATTGTGTGGTAAGTAAAATCTTATTAAATAGTAAATAGAGTTTAATTGAGTAGTAAGTGAAATCCAATGAAGTAGTAAGTACTAGTCTTATTGAGGCCAAGTTTGGGAAGTTAAAAATAATCCATCTTTTTATCTTTTTATCTTTTTTTCATCACATCACCTAGTGCACTTATTTAGATCATCCCAAACAACCCTTAGTAGTAAGTCAAGTTTGATGGAGTAGTAAGTAGAGTATTATCGAATAGTAAGTAGAGTTTCATTAAGTAATAAATGAGATTTAATTTAGTAGTAATCAAAATCTAATGAAATAGTAAGTAGAGTCTTATTAAATCGTGAGTTGAAATTTAGTTGAGTAGTTTGTCAAGTCTAACAATTAACTAGTAAGTGAGATTTATTTGAATACAAATAAAGTCAAATGAAATGGTAAGTTTTCTTCTTCTTCTTCTCCTTCTTTGAGTACTAAGTTAAGTATAATAAATTTTTATATTTTGTTTAAAATTCATATTTCTTGTTTAATAATTTAAAATTTATATTTCTATTTCTATTTATTACTAATAATTCACCGGTTGTAACCAATTGACCTAAGTGGGTTTTGTTTACCACCGGAGGTGGTGGCCTAGTGGTGAAGAGTAGAGACTCAAGTCGACTCTTGGAGGCACAAAATGTTGGATAATTTCCAGTGGTTCTCTACAGAGATCTAGCGCTGTATTGTGATCGAAACTTGGCTTTACTGGGAATGGTTGATGAGTTCCACTGATGCCTCAATGGTGGGACTCTTCTTATGAGTTGGGTTAAATCAGGTCGGCAACTGACTATCTCGGAGCCAGGAAAGGACCTAGAATTCGATCATTGGGGGGGCCAAAAACAAACATAGGAATATAAGTGAGGTTAGATTTGAAGCAATGGATTTTCATGCAATAAACAATTGTGACTTTTCATGCTATTAATTGAAAGTGGATAAACTCTTTTTTTTATTAAATATTTGATGTAACATTAATATTATGTTATAGCATCACTAGTCAATGATTTTTTATATTGTGGTAGCGATAAATAATGATTGGGCTAATGAGATACAAAAATTGTGAACTTAATTTCATTTATAAAGTGAATAATACAATTAAAATTGGGTTCGTTTGGTTTGAATTTCCCAAAAATTTTTGGGAAAATTTCTCTACAAATAAGTTTTCAGAAAAACTCAAACCAAACAAATTTTCTCAAAAAATTTTCCCAAAACTTGTAAACCAAACAAGTTTTCCAAACAAATCTCTCTCTCATACACATCAAATCAATCACTTTTTCCAAAACTCTCTCTCAAAATAATTTTCCAAAATATCTTTCCAAAAAAACCAAACCAAACCAAACAACTTTTCGTACTTTTTATCTCCCAAACTCATCTCCCAAACTCAAACCAAACATACCCATGTTAGGGAGTTATCATGGTGTGCACTTTTTAAAAGGTGCATATTATATACACGTTATCACAATATATGTTTGTAGTATAACCATAACAAATTGCAACTTCTTTCACCAAAATAGTTTGTAACATTTTGCATCACAAATAATTCGTAAAATTTACACTACACCATTCATAATGTAATTACAATAATTCATAATTTTTACTTTCACTTTAGAGATGCACACCATAAATTAACTACTCGTAACATTTACTATACATAACACTACAAATATCTAAACTTTCATAAAAAAAATAAATCATATATTTCTTATAATAACATTTTTTTATATATATATTATACTATTATTGTATTATAAATAACTGTTAAAGAAAATAGTTAAAATTATAAAATGGAAGGGGGCTCATAGGAGAAGTTGGTGTGTTGAACTAAATCTATATATAATAGTAGAGCATCTTGTGCAAAGTAGAGAGGCTAGGCCCTATAGGTCTATATGTAGTTCCATTCCTGCTTGGGGCCGGGGCCTGGGCCTACGGATGTCGTGATGATATTGTGAGAATTAAATTAATTTTAATTCAGAAAGAAGAATACCTCCTGCCATGATGTTCAAGCTTTTGAATCTTTATCCTTGAGTGATCAAATCTTGAATATATAAAGAAGCCCACTCGCAGAACACTTTTACAGAACCATATGAGAAAAATGAAAGGGATAGAGTTTCAAGCCTATTCTATGCACAAAACAATGTCTCTGTTTGATGGCTATCACAGGCATATATATAGATAGGCTTGGACCCAAATCCAATTGTAACTCCTTATAACTTCCCACCATCAGGGAAGTAGTAAAGTCCCATGAAACCACCATATGGGATATTAAACAGACATCAGTTACCCATTAACCATTAAACTAATTAATTGGTCATTAAACCAATTAATTAGTCATTAAACCAATTAAATATATATAATAAATATATATAATATAAATAAATAAAACATGTGGTATATGGGCCACTTTATGGATATGTGGTATATGGGCCACTTTATGGATATTCTTACATTCTCCCACTTGGCACATATAACAGACGTTGTTGACTGTCGGGTAACTACCAAACTGATGATGGTCATTAAAATAAAAAACCCAAACCTTAGAGGTATAATACACGAATCATGGCGGTTATACTCTATCAATTAAGTATTTCCTTCCATGTATTACATTGTATCACACTCTCAACTTAATGTGGTGTCATTCTTTATGAATAATAAGTTATTCTGGGTCCAGTGATCCCTATGGATCAATAGTCCCAATGGACTGCATAGCATCACAAATACTTTAGGTGCACAAAATGATGCTTTTCACAAATAATAATCAAAATGTCATGACAAAACAACAACTAGAAAAATTATTGAGCTAACCAATCAGTCTCATGCCCTCAACGTGTTTTGAAAACATCTTTACAGAAAAGACCTTTGGTCATGGGATCTGCAATCATCATATCGGTGCTAATGTGCTCAATGCTGACTTCTTGCTTCTTAACACGGTCTCGAATAGCAAGATACTTTATGTCAATATGCTTACTGCGGCTACCACTTTTGTTGTTGTTAGAGAAGAAAACCGCAGCTAAATTATCACAGTAAACCTTTAATGGCCTAGAAATTGAATCCACAATTCGAAGCCCTGTGATAAAATTCCTTAACCAGATAGCCTGTGGGGTTGCTTCAAAGTAGGCTATAAACTCTGCTTCCATTGTTGACGATGCAATTATCGTCTCTTTGGCGCTCTTCTATGAAACAGTACCGCCTGCTAGCAAATAGACATATCCTAAAGTGGATTTTCTGGAATCTTGACAACGCGCAAAATCCAAGTCTGAATATCCAACCACCTCAAGACAGTCAACATGCTTATAAGTAAGCATGTAGTCCTTGGTTCCCTTTAAGTACCTCATGATTTTCTTTGTAGCCTTCCAATGTTCCATTCCTGGATTACTTTGGTATCTTCCAAGCATCCCAACTGCAAATGCAATGTCAGGTCGTGTACAAACCAAAGCATGCATTAAACTGCCTACGGCAGATGCATAGGGAATGCTAACCATTTGTTCCTTTTCCAAATCATTCTTCGGACATTGATATAAACTGAATTTGTCACCCTTTAAAAGGGGTGCTGCATTAGGAGTGCAATCACTCATCTTGAATTTCTCCAAAACTCTTTCAATGTAGGCTTTATGAGATAGTCCTAATGTCCTTTTGGACCTATCTCTGTGAATCTCTATGCCAATGACATAAGAAGCTTCACCCATATCCTTCATTTCAAAATTTTGAGAAAGAAATTGTTTAGTATCATGCAACAAGCCCAAATCATTAGATGCAAGTAAAATGTCATCCACATATAGAACTAGAAAAATGTATTTACTCCCATTAACCTTAAGGAATATACAGTTGTCCACAACATTCTCCGTAAAACCATATGAAGTAATAACATTGTGGAACTTTAAATACCACTGTCGGGAAGCTTGTTTTAGTCCATATATGGATTTCTTGAGCTTGCAAACTAAGTGACTATCTTTATCAGAACAAAAACCTTCAGGTTGCTTCATGTATACTTCTTCCTCAAGATCCCCATTCAGAAATGCTGTTTTCACATCCATTTGATGTAGCTCTAAATCAAAATGAGCCACTAATGCCATGATAATTCTAAATGAATCCTTTTTTGAAACCGGAGAAAAGGTATTATGATAATCAATGCCTTCTCTTTGAGTGAAACCTTTAGCTACGAGTCTGGCTTTATATCGTTCGACATTGCCATTGGAGTCTTTCTTGGTCTTATAGACCCATTTATAGCCAACCGCTTTAACTCCTTTAGGCAACATGGCATCATACCATAATTTAGAATCATCCCTATTCATGGCATTGGAAAATGAAATAGGATCATCTTTAGGTCCGATGTCAAAATCAGACTCCATTGAGTATACAAAATAATCACCAGAAATTGCTGACTTTCTAGCTCGTGAGGATCTCCTTAATTCGGTAGTCTCAATTGGGACTTGAGCTACAGGCTCTATGTTGACTTGTTCCTCTTGTGGTGAAAGTTCTTGAATTTGTTGATTTTCAAGACTATCGGGTTGATTATCTTGAAAGACAACCAATTCACCTATATTCATGGGTGTTATATCCGAACCCCGTGATTCCTTCCACTCTATCTTTCGAGGGTAACTCCCACTAGGGTCAACTTCCTCAATAAACTTAGCATTTCTGGCTTCAACAATTCTAAGTGAATTTGAAGGACAATAAAATCTGTAATCCTTGGAGTTTTCCGCATAGCCTATGAAAAAACCACTAACTGTTCTAGGGTCCAATTTCTTTAAATGTGGGTTATACACCCTCACTTCAACTAGACAACCCCAAACGTGTAAGTGTCTTAAACTTGACTTCCATCCTTTCCATAACTCAAACGGTGTTTTGGGAACAACCTTGGATGGAACCCTGTTTAAGATATACACAACGGTTTTCAAAGCTTCACTCCATAAATTTATAGACACATTAGAATAACTAAGCATGCTTCTTACCATATCCATAAGTGTTCGGTTCCTTCTTTCAGCAACACCATTTTGTTGTGGTGTGCCAGGCATTGAATATTGTGCAATAATGCCTTCTTCCTTAAGGAACTTAGCAAATGGACCTGGTAACTGTCCCAATTCTGTGTATCTCCCATAATATTCTCCACCCCTGTCTGACCTCACAATTTTAATTTTCTTTTCTGTTTGTGTCTCTACTTCTGCTTTATAAACTTTAAAGGCATCAAGTGCCTCAGCCTTCTCAAACAAGAGGTAGAGATACATGTATCGTGTGAAGTCATCAATAAATGAGATAAAATATCTCTGACCATTCAGACAAGGAGGAGTAAATGGTCCACAAATATCAGTGTGTATGATTCCAAGAATTTCCTCACTCCTTTTGGCACCTTTATTGGTCTTGTTGGTCTGCTTTCCCTTTATGCAGTCCACACAAATACCAAAGTTGGTAAAATCAAGAGTCGGAAGGACTTCATCATTAACCAACCTCTTATTCTCTCAATGGAGATATGTCCCAATCTTCTATGCCAAAGAATAGAGGAGGACTCATCAACAATATTACGCTTAATGCCAATATCACCATGCAAGGTTAAAAGATTTTGTTCAAAAACAGGATCTAGATTTAATTTGCACAAACCGTTAATTAAAGTACCAAATCCTACAGAAACAGAGTCTTTAAACAAACTAAAATTTGGACCAATAAATTGAAATTCAAATCCAAACGGTACTAGTTTAGAAACAGAAATTAAATTTTTAGAAAAAGATGGAATGTAAAAAGTGTTTTCAAGATCCAAAACAAAGCCTTTTTTTAAAACAAGTCGAAAAGTTCCAACAGCTTCGACGTGCGAACGCATCCCATTGCCTGAATAGATGCCTTGTTCATTTCCCGTCGGTTTCCTTAGGCTGAGGAAGCCCTGCATGGTATTAGTAATGTGAATTGTAGAACCCGAATCAATCCACCAATCATATTGATGAGTATTAACAAAATTAGATTCATAACACACAAGAGATATGAGATTACCTTTATTCTCAAGCCATTTCTTATACTTGGGGCAGTCTTTCTTTATGTGACCCGTTTTCTTGCAGAAGAAGCATGCACCCTTATTGCCATGATTTTTAAACGGCACTTTACCAAGCTTCTTCCATTTCTGATCACCTTTGCCCTTTTTCCATTGCCCTCCTTTATGTGTTGCTAAATGAGCACTTTCCACTTTTCCATGCTTCAATCTCTCCTCCTCTTGAACACACATGGTCAAAAGTTCATTGATAGACCATTTTTTCTTCTGTGTGTTGTAAGAAATTTGGAATGCTCCATATTCCACAGGAAGAGAATTGAGTATGAAATGGACAAGGAATGACTCAGAAATCTCAATCTCTAAGGGTGTGTTTGATTGGGGGGATAAGGGGGGGGACTATCCACTGTTTGGACTCCATGTCCGGCCTCCCTCCTTATCCGTCGTTTGATTTTTTTTTAGTCCGGCGGACTCCATGTCCGGCCGAACTCCATGTCCGCCATATGGGGAACTATCCTGTCCTAGGGGGGGTGTGGGATTGTTTTGTGGGGACTAATCACTATTGGGATTAGATGTGAAAATGACAATTTTGACCCTCTACTATTTAATTATGTATTATATTTAATAAAATTCAATAAAATTTAAATGTCTCAATTTAAAAATAAAATAATTTTATTTAACTTTTTATTAATGTTTTATTTATTTAATTTTTTAAAATAATTTTTTATAGATATTTTATTTTAAAATTTTGTTTATAATTTATTTAATTTCATTATTTAAATTGTAATAGGTGTTTTATTTAAAATTTTAATCAAAAAAATAATATAAATTTTTTATACAGGTTATACAGGTATTTTATCAAATTTAGTGGTTATTTATTTATTTAATTGTGTAAAAAAATAAATTTATGTAAAAAAAATAAATTTAATTTATATTATTAAATTAATGATATTTTTTGTATGTAAAAAAAAAACACAGTAACGTTTTGTATGTAAAAAAAATAATGATTTGTTATACAGTAATGATTTAAAACAAATTTTATTGATATTTTATTTATTTATTTAAAAAAAACAAATTTATTTAATTAAAAATAATTAAAATATTAAAGATATGTTTAATATTGCTATTCCTTAGTAAACAATTGAAAAAGGGCAAAATAGTCTTTTGTTCATTTATCATATCCAGTCTGTCCAATCAAACGTTGGATTCACTAAAAATAGTCCTTTCCAAACATCTAATCCCATGAAAAAACAAATACAGGATACATATCCAATCCGACCAAATAGTCCGGGGGATTCACAGTCCCAGGACTCAAGTCCGATGGATTCTAATCCCCCCTTATCCAGTCCGCCCAATCAAATACACCCTAAGGACTTAAGACGAGCTGCAATGTCCCTCATTTCCATAATGTGCTCACGCACACTCCTAGAATTGTTATGCTTCATTCCTGATAGTTTGTTCATTAGGGTACTTGCCAATGCTTTGTCAGAACTAACAAATTGCTCTTCAATAGCCCTCATGTAGTTCTTGACCTTATCAGATAGTGGGATTGAGCCTCTAATGCTCTGGCTAATATGTGACTTTATGAGCATTAGGCTTAAGCGATTAGATCGCTCCCACTTATCATAAGCACTCTTTTCTGCAGCGGAACTCTCGTCCGTGGGTTCAGGAGGTTCATCCATACGGAGTGCCAGATCGAGATCCATGCACCCTAATGTTAGAAAGATTTTGTCCTTCCAGTCTGAAAAATTATCACCGTTCAAGAATGGAATACGAGAAGACTCATTAGATAGTACAGAGGTAGAAATCGCTGCAATTACCAAGAACATTATTAATGCTTTGAAATAATAGCTATAGTCTGAATCAACCAATGTCAAATTCAGTAACAAATCTAAACCTTCCTGTGGGTAGAGGTCACTAAACTGCATTAGATTTGCTGTTACTTTATAATAAGACTAATGAGTTCCGAAATATGTAAGGAAAAGAAAACTCATACCTGTGGGTTTAGAGTGTTCAATCCCTTTAATACCCAATCCATTATCTTATTCCAATTAAATTTCATAAATAATTACTTTCCTGTGGGACCAAGAAATTATTTATAAAACATAATTGCAATGTAAAAATGCCAAATTAACTTGTAACTTTATGTGATCAAAATACTGAGGATCACATCTTTATGTCTTAAGATGCTGTGGCTACTCTTAAAACAGAATAAAATTTTTAAATATAGCATAATTTATTAATGTGAGCAAATCTTTATAGTCACAACAAATACATAATCTTTAAATGCACATAATGTATAATACATACAATCAGAGTAATATTACATGAAAAATCCCAAGATCAAACACATGTAGTTCAACCTTATACTAGAATTTGCTTAAAAATTGGACCAAAATAAATTCTATAAGCCCAACATATAATGTATTCATACTCTTATTTCACATGAATTTTCAATGCATAAATAATTACCTTAATGCATGTAATATAATATTACATTATTTTAGATAACATGTCAATGAATCTTAAAAATTATAAAACTAAAAGAACATGTTATAATTCACTGTATGAGATTCAATTGAATTTGCTTACTATTTAAACATGCAACGATAATAAACAAAACATCCTTAACAGCATGTTGAAATTTCTTTATGAAAATTCTTCAAATAAATTCAAATAAAAGTATGAGAATTTCTAGATTTGATATAGAATCAGATTAAATATTTTGCTCTTTAATGTGTGTGTCAAAAATAATAGTTAATAACACACAACAAGTCTCCTACATAAAATAGATTCAGAATAGGAGAAAATTCTAAATAAATGTAAATACCACTAGCACAAATCACGATGGACTTTACTATTGCAACAGTGCTTCCTTTTTCTTTAATAGTGATATTCAAAAGTTATGCAATATAAATGACTCATTCTGATTCTACAATGATTCTGAATTGTTAAATTTTATATACAAATACCACATGCATAGAATAGGCTTGATTCGATTGACGAAATTGATAATAGTTTGATGTAAGAATTTGAAATAAAACTAAACAACATAACAAAAGGTTGGCTTTGATACCATTTGTGAGAATTAAATTAATTTTAATTCAGAAAGAAGAATACCTCCTGCCATGATGTTCAAGCCTTTGAATCTTTATCCTTGAGTGATCAAATCTTGAATATATAAAGAAGACCACTCGCAGAACACTTTTACAGAACCATATGAGAAAAATGAAAGGGATAGAGTTTCAAGCCTATTCTATGCACAAAACAATGTCTCTGTTTGATGGCTATCATAGACATATATATAGATAGGCTTGGACCCATATTCACTTGTAACTCCTCATAACTTCCCACCATCAGGGAAGTAGTAAAGTCCCATGAAACCACCATATGGGATATTAAACTACCCATTAACCATTAAACTAATTAATTGGTCATTAAACCAATTAATTAGTCATTAAACTAATTAAATATATATAATATAAATAAATAAAACATGTGGTATATGGGCTACTTTATGGATATTCATATCATATTTATTTATTTATTTATTAATTTTTTATCAAAAAAAAAAGAAGTGGGTTTTGTTTTTGATCAAATGACACAAATTTGAAAAATAAGGATCAATGGTTGAAATAAAATTTTATTTATGATACGGGAAAACCACTTTTGCATACTACAGTCGAACCCCATGTGTACATAGCAAAACAAATTAAAATTAAAAAAAAATAATAATTAAAGGGCCAAACAATAAATCCATTCAAATTATAAACAACAAATTACAAAATTCGCTAAAAAATCAGATGCGATTTTCATAGGTGTAAAGATAGTTAGGGTTCGATTGGGAATAATTTTTTTAATCTGGCTTTTTAGCATTTTTTGCTAATTTAACTTAGCTAAATTAGTTTTGTTTTAAAAGAATTTTTTGACTTTTTTGATATTTTTATTTTTTGTGAGAGAAAAAATAAAATAATTATAATTGACATTTTGTCTTATTATTTAGTCTAGTTTTATCTTTTTATACTTTTTTAATCCCGATCCATTCAGCTTATATGATATTTACTAAAATGGGCAGCATTCTTATAATTTTGTTTGTAAAGATATTTATAAGCTTTTGAATAAAGATTTATTGTCTTTCGAAATAAAAAATAAGTTTTCAATATTTATAATTAAGGTAATGAGTTTTTTATTTTTAATTTTTAATTTTTTTATTTAGACATTGAACAAAAATAATTAAAACCCCAAACCTTGAACACTTGGGAGTCTGCTATCGCAATAGAAAAATGCTAGAGCCTATTCTTACAGATCCTGAATTTATTTCGAATATATTTATTTGGTGGAGATTGAATTAATGAAATATGAGATTTACACATGAAATGAATTTAAACCATTAATTTCTTTTTTTTGGATAAATTATTAGTTGATAAGGAAGAGTTTGTAGTATTGTTAATCACAATATGGTATTGTTGCAGCAAACGACACCATTTAAAAAAAAAAACAAACAAATAGTAAAACACAGATTATGTTTAGGTTTATATCTGTGAAACAATTTTGAAAATTAATTTTCAAGAAAGAGTTTATAAAGTTTGAAATTTATTTGATGGTATGCTTTGAAAATATTTTTTGAATTTTGGAGTTTGGGATGATTTATTTATTTTATAGTTGAACAGATGTGAGAGAAAAAATAATTGATTGATATATAAAATACGAGAGAAAGGAAAAATTATTAGTTAGTTCGGGGGCACCACGTGACTATACCCTGACCAATTACAAATCACCATGTCCATGTATGTTCTTCAATTACTCAATATAAAATCACAGGCCCTATCCCTTTCACCAATTACAGTGCATGTGGAGTATTAAGTGACATTGTTTTTGAACCAATCAATAATTTATCGAGAGAAAGAGAGATAAGCGAAAAAAAGTGGTTGATTGATATATAAGTAGAGAAAAAGTGATTTTATATTATTTTTTTAAAAAAAGTTTTTCAATCAAATAAAATTTTAAAATTATTTCTCAAAAATTACCTCTCAATAGACAAATCAAATAAGGCTAAAATATTTTAGTTAAAAATTCATTACAGGCTGTTTAATTTTTTGACACACTTTTTTAAATTATTAAAAAAAATAATTTTGAAATGAAATTTAGTGTTTGTTTGGCATACATTATTTTATTTTGATTATAATCATTTTATTTAGGTGACATCACCTCCTTACTACATTACTTCAACCCAAACCTATATTTCATTTATTTTTTGTAAAAAAATTAAAAATTATACTAATCTAACATTTTTCAAATAACCTCTTAAGTTTAATGATAAATTATTATTTTTAATTGGAATTTAGAGAATAACCGACCCAACTTGGGGATTCCTAAATCTTGTCCGTTGATTTGTTTTGTGAGGAGGGTTAGAGGCTAAAATAATTAATGAAGACAAAATAAATAATAAATAATAAATAAAATAAAATATTATATTTAAATTATAATTATTTTATTTTTTATTTCATAATTATCAAATCAATTATAAAAAAAGTCAATTATTTTTATAAATACAATTATTTTAATTAGATTAAGGACTCTTTTGAAAATTAGCTTAAAGCCTAACTTACTGACTTTTTAATTTTTTGAATCACATTATCGCTCTATTATTTTTTGCACAATTTTAAAAAGCAATAAAAAAATTAAAAATATGTGAGATGTTTAATTATTTATTTAATAAAAAATTTAAGTATAGTATTTTACGTCCAAAAAAAGAAAAAAAGAAAAAAGTAAAAAATTACCAGACGACGCCTGAATAACTATTCCTCTCTCTCTGCTCACGATTCCAAACTGTGGCTCAGTGGCTGTGAGTTATCTCTCTCACTGCGGAGGAGAAGGCTCGTGAGAATGGCGGATAGGTCGAGTAGTCTTGGTCCAGTTGATCGAGAGTGCTCTCTCTGAACTAGGGTTTCCCTCCAACGTTTCTTCTCTCTCATCTCTGCAATAGTCGAACCCCAAGGTACTTAACTATCCCTTGATCCCTTACTCTCACTTTTTTCTCATCACCGTACCAAACCCTAATTCACCCGATTGTTCTAGAATGAAAATCACGTTCCTACGTCATGCGATTGATTTTCCCAGTTACCACGCTAAGTTCCCAGATTTGGAGGTTTTGTGCTGACTTCCTTTTGGATAGAATTTATCGAGTTTTTGAGTTTGAATCTGCTGGTGATCATTGTGATTTGTTTTTTTTGACTGTTTGATTTCAATTGGTGGTTCCAATTGTTGATTCCATATTCACTTACATGTTAGCAGTTTAGAATTGAGTCAACTAAAGACCAAATTTTTGAGCAACCAATTTGCATCAAGTATTGCTTTCATTCGAGTGTGGTTGCTTTATTTGGAGGTCTTTGGTATTGTATTAGATTGTTAAGCTGTTTAATATGCATGATACTCAATTGTTGTTGTCCACTTTAGACTACCCTTTAGATGTTATGCAATGCTTGAATGGCAAGGATTGAATTGGGATTGATACTCAATTGTACTAGCTAGTAGAATCTATTGTAATTGATTTCCAGTGGCTGGAGTAGAATCTCTTGTAATTTATTTCCGGTGCCTTGAAGAGGAATAATAGAAAGGAAGTTTTGTAGAGGGTCTCTAATACATAATTAGCAAACATATAAAGTATTAAAACAATATTGTTTTGAGTCACTTATCTCATTAGGGACTTCAGCAATTTCGATATCCAAACCTAAGATCTTCCTGATATGTTTGAATGTGTGGCTATTTATCTATAAAAAAAAAGTGACAAGATTTTGATTTTTTCCTTTCCCTTTTTTTGTTTTGTATTTTTTTCCCCGATAAGTAACAAAAATTTATTTTGTATTTTCCCTTTTATTTTTCTGCTTTTCTTTTTGTATCTTCCTCTCCCTTTCAGTGGGTGTAGAGATATTACTTCCTTTATCCCATTTTATGTCTTAGTTGGCTTTGTACAAACTTTAAGAAAACATCCTTGAATGATAGATTTAAAAAAATGTCCTTTGTTTTGAATATTTTCAATTTATAGCCCAATTTCTTCTTGAGGGTTTTTAGGAGCCCTTCATCATGAAACTTTAATTACTTCTGTCATACACAGATGAAAATATCCATTTATCAAATGTGTGTTCATGATTTTTAACTCCTAATTCAATCTTTATCGAGAAATAAAGAAGACAAGAAATCTCGGTGGTTGCCTTGTGCCCTTGATTTTGCATACACAATGCATTTTCATTTATATTATGTATATAAAATATAAATCTATCTTGTTACTTGTGATGTAATATGGCATTGTTTACAACTTACAATAAGTATAAGAAAATGGCTCCATTGGACCATAAATAAGGCTCTGTTTGCCAATAACTTCCCTTGTCTATAACTGTGTTTACAACTTGCAACAAGTATAAGAAAATGGCTCCATTGGACCATAAATAAGGCTCTGTTTGCCAATAACTTCCCTTGTCTATAACTGTGTTTACAACTTGCAACAAGTATAAGAAAATGGCTCCATTGGATTATAAACAAGGCTCTGTTTGCCAATGACTTCCCTTCTCTATAACTGTATTTACTATTCAAATCTCATCTCACCACCTTCTTCAGTATCCCTTCTCTTTCTAAAACTATCATAAATGAGCACATTTTTCAATCAGGTAGGCCAGTTTCAACGTCGGCATTACAAGCCATGATTCTTGTTCTCAATCGCTTCTGAACTTTTTTTTTTTTTTTCCTTCTGTGATAAGCATATCTACGGTCAGTTTTAACATATAAATTAATGAAGAGTATTAAGGTAAGAAATGGTTAAAACTTTTGACTTTTCAAACTAGAACACATAGAATGGGACTTCCAAAAATTGAAATTTGTTTGGACACATAAAAAGTGTACTAAGGGAGTATTTTGATTTCTACTTGTTGAATTTATGCCATGTTTGATTGCCGTTTAATTTAGGAGGGGATTGGATACCATGGGATTGTGGTTGGGATTAGTGGGGATAAGTAATGCCATGGATTATGTACATCATAGGATTAGTTGTATTATGTTTGGTTAGGATAAGATGGAAAGATTATTTATGACCATTGGATTGGGGAGGGATATAATCTCATAGTCTTGTACAAGTAATACCACGGGGGAGGTGGTATTACTTATACTTCTGTGAGTTATACCACAAACCAACAAGGCCTTAGGTAGTGTTTGGTTTATTGGAATAGATTGTTCATTCCATCAAAATGTCCATTCCCATGTTTGGTTGACGAAAAAAATAATGAAAAATGCATTGCAAATGAAATTGTCATCCGTACGGGAGCCTAAGGAAAGGCCATTCCCCTCCAGTCCATCTTATTTCAATAAACCCAATAGAGCATTAAGGTATCCCGCTTCTTTATGGACTTGCGTCTTTCTCATTGGGAGTATAATGAGAGATTATAGAGGAAGTGAATAAATTTGGTAACTCATTCCATTTGTCGGAGTTTTTTCTTTGTGACTCATTTTTTTAAAGTCTTGTACTTTTTCCATTATTTTAATTTTTTAGAATGTTCTAGTTTCAAGTGAAAAAGTTGTTACCACTTGTTAGGTTGAAATTTTTGGTTCTAAAGATGGAAACAGGGAGGCAGGTTTTTTCTGTGGATCTTCTGGAGAGATATGCCGCAAAGGGGCATGGAGTTATCACGTGCATGGCTGCTGGCAATGATGTTATTGTATTAGGAACTAGTAAAGGGTGGATCATTAGACATGATTTCGGAGTTGGAGATTCTTATGGTATGCTCTTATACTCATTTACTTTACTGGATTCTTCCTTATTAATTCTCTTTTGTGATTCAACTGTAAAAATCATTAGAGATGGGACCTGTTAAAAATGAGATTTGATATCATGTGATTGTATATAACTTCTACCTTATGCACACAGTTGTCATATTATAAACCACATCTGATTTGCCAATGTAACTCTTAGGTTAACAATCAACCATGTCATGCTATGTTGGAAATTGGAGTATCATGTCTTCTCCCAAGTTCAGCTAGTACTATTTACTTCACCCAAATTTTCATAGATGGAAATGGGATGCTGCCACACTGATGGATTCAGTGCGGTTCAATTTTAGGGATAATATTTGTAAATGGAACTCCTTGCACCATTGTTTCATTGCCATTAACAGGGTAAAACTAGTGATGATTTTTGAGGTGGCAGTTATGCCCTATATTTCTTTGATATATCTTATTCTATAATACATACCATTTGTTAATTCCTCTTGATTTTATTGTCATTACATGTTGTGATTGCCATAATCATATGCAACATTGCAATTTATGTGGTCACTTTGTGCAACTGTTGGGATCTAGACCTTGGGCTGCATCCAACACTCAACTTATATTTTCTTGATCATTTCACTCATAGATATTGATCTCTCTACGGGTCGAGCTGGGGAGCAATCTATCCACAGGGTTTTTGTTGATCCTGGGGGGAGCCACTGTATTGCTACCATTGTTGGCGGTGGAGGTGCAGATACATTTTATACACATGCTAAGTGGATTAGGCCACGTGTTTTAAGCAAACTGAAGGGTCTTGTCGTGAATGCTGTTGCCTGGAATAGACAACAGATAACAGAAGGTTTGTGTTTGGTTTCTCTGCCATCCCTCTCTTTTATACACAGGCTAATATTTTAGAGGGATTTTTTCATATTAATTTATTTCTTCTGTTGTATTTGATGTCTTTGTAGCTTCTACAAGAGAAGTCATTCTTGGTACAGATAATGGACAACTCCATGAAATTGCTGTAGATGAGAAGGATAAGAAGGAGAAGCACATAAATTTTCTATTTGAACTTAAGGAACTTCCAGAAGCATTCATGGGTTTGCAGGTCCTCCCCTACATTTCACCTCTTCTGGTCTTTTTCCGTTGGGGATACATACCAATCTGCCACTTGGGGCTTTCCTTTGTATTAGGGGAGGCTTGCTTACTTTTAGCAATATTTAAAATTGCTTAAAGATTTAGTATGTACATGGTTGGTGCTAAAAGCCATACAGTTTATATATGGTGTTTCTCTATCAGATTATATGGATTTCTTTGAGTATTTTAATGTTCCTACAAAATGTTAAATTTTCTGATTGATGGAATTGGTCATTTGAAAAAATAAGCATGCATGTACTGGATTAGTGAAGTGGCTGTTGAGAAACTAACCTTCACTAACTATTTTACCCTCTCTAGCTTAGCTAGATAGAGTTTTACTTGGGTTTTGCCTGTGATGTCTTTTTCTTACCTTTGTCTTTATTTTATTTTAATTTTTTTGTATTTTTTTGCAGATGGAGACAGCTAGCACAAGCAATGGAACTAAATATTATGTGATGGCCGTTACTCCTACGCGGCTTTATTCTTTCAGCGGCATTGGATCACTGGATGTGAGTTTAATTAAGTCCGTGTATTCCTGCAGGGGCCTGTCAAATCTGCAATATTTTAAATTTCTTCTGGGGCTTTTTATATCTGCAATTAAAGTTACTTCATAAAGTCTCTCATGGCCCGATTATTATTAATTTATTACAACCTTCTTTACCATAGAATTTGGCCTTTGTGTGGACTCCCAGTGGTTTAGTTAGTGCTGAATGTCATGATGTTGAATTTAAGAGCTCTGTATAGTTGGTTCACAGTTTTTTATGTTCTTAAACCTGCCAGGTGGTGCACTCGGTAGCCCATATTAGTAACTCACGAGTGTCTTCTTTGAATAATGCACGTTAACAAGAAATTGATCTTATCAATTCCTTTCTTCTTGACCTAGTGTTGATACTATTTCATTAGCTTAGATCTTTTGCCTGCGTTCCTTAGGTTTGGCCATTCTAAACCTCTTGCCGTGTATGTTGTTTATTTATGTGTCCTACATCAATGTGAGAAGCAATTTCTAATTGAGCTAAATAATATATATTTTTCTCTCTTACCACTGCATAAATTTGTTAGAACTTTTCTATTTTCTTTAACATTTTTCTTAGAGGTTATATTTTTGACAACCTTCAACTAGTGCTCTATAAATGCTAAGAAATGATTATGATTATGCTCAACCTTTTAGGGGTTATATTTTTGTCAACCTTCAACCTTTTATTGCTTTATAAATGATTATGCAAGGTTATTCCCCTTTGGACCACATATTAAATATTGGGAGTCTTCAAACTTCACAAAGAGAAATCCTGTTTCTGTGATCTTATTTTATATGTTGAGAATTGAAAATTAGTGGCAAAGTAGTTGAGACTCCGGATCAAGGGGCTTTGGCTTGACCAAGGCTTCCAGACCCCTTAGCCCTCTTCCTCTTAGGTGCTTGTCTACCTGAGATCTTGCCCTGATACCTCAACATTGTTTCTCTAATTTGTAATCAGGAGGTCAAGCATCTATTTCACTTATAGAAAGTAGTGAAGTGTTTGCTCTGAGGTTCTTTAATCTCCCATCCCTGTTAGGCTTGGAGTTGATAGGGAGGTACACTAATATATTCTCTTTGGAGTTTTTAAGCTCACTTCCCAAGCATCCATTTCTCCATCTATTAGGTCTGTAAGGCTGCATTAAGTAATTTATTTAATTGTTGCTTTAAACTCATAATTTTGCAATAGCTCACCTATTTAGGTGGCTATATCATGGTTCTTGGGAATGCATCCTTCCTTGCATTTGTCCCTATTTTGTAGATGATGTTTTATTTGTCTTATAGCTCTTTGTGATTAATACATTTTATTTGAAATTTCATGCTTATTGATTTTAATGCATTTTCTAGACTGTTTTTGCTAGTTATGTTGATCGTCCAGTGCGTTTTATGGAACTTCCTGGTGAAATACCAAATAGGCAAGTGCTTTTGATATAATGAAGTTCAATTTATTGGGACACAGATAATAAATTTTAGATGCTTCTTTTATTGTTGTTGTATTTTCTTTGGATTTACATTTCACCTATTTTGCCATGAACTCATTGTGTTTGTTCATGTTTTAAATGCTACTAAAAAGTGCATAAATAAAATTAGTTAATGACAGCAGTGCCTTGGATAATGATATGAAACATATACTGTACACATTGAGAACTGTAAATTAATCTAGTTTGTCTTTTCATTTGGAGCTTGATGAGAAGTAATCCATTTGGCATAATTGTCACGCATAAATGTTCATTCTATTGGAAACATAAGGAGTGAAGATTTATGACACATGGAACTTGTAGAACTAGATAATACATTTTTGAAACAAGAAAAATATTAAGATTAGGTACATTGACAACTACTATCCCATATATTCATACGCATGCATGAAAATTGGTAATATGCATCGAGTACAAAATACAGATGTTTAAAATCTACAAATATTCATGAACTAACAAGTTATTTTTGAGTTTTGACAAAAAGCTCACTGCACTGTTGGCTGCTAGACATTGCATGGGGCCTCTAGTTTGTTGAACTACATGTAGCTTCACCTTATTTAGGTTGTCCGCAGTACTTTTATGATCTATCAGATGTAGTTGCTAAACCAAAGAGTTTATTGTTATTGCCAAACTTGGTATGATTATTTCAGTTGTTTCAATGTGGTGCACTAAACCATGCCTTGTTCATTGTATCGGTTGGTTTGTTCTGTTAATTCAGTGAACCTGTTACAGAGAGAATATTGTTAAATTTGAAATAATCAGGAAAATAGGGTTTGCTTTTCATTCCTTCGAAGTCACATCTCAGAATATCATTTCTTCACCATTTGATTAATGGAGGGGGATCATTTATTTTTTGGGGTTGGTGGGTGGGTGGGTTGGGGAATTTGCCTGATGAAGTTGGTGGCCTTTTAATTTATTATGTGAAACTTAGATCGACTCATATCTTTTTTACCATGTTTGTATAATTGATATACACTATTCTTACTAATAAATAGAATCTTAATTGGTGTCATGTATGGTATTTGACTGGAAAGAACACAGGTTGCATGGTTTTATTCTCTTTTGTGTAATCAAATTAATTATGATTTTACAGATATTGGGTGGATGTATTGTTCTCATAATCATATTCTTGTATTTTGAAAATCCAGTCCATTTTTGCCTATCTTGCAGTGAACTGCATTTCTTTATCAAGCAAAGAAGAGCTGTACATTTTGCATGGCTTTCTGGAGCCGGTATCTATCACGGTGGCCTAAATTTTGGAGCACAGCATAGGTAGGAAATGACTCTCAAGTCTCATCACTTTTGCTTCCTTTTGTGAACAGAACAATAGGCATAAATTCTGGAATTTGTTGTTTACTAGGCTCTACTTCTTTTGCTCTCTCTTGAGAAAATGTTCATTTTATGTCCATCCTCGGTCTTGTAGTGTATTGATTCTTATGTGGTAATAGTATAGTTCTCTTATGAAGCATTTTTCTTATTAAATCTTTTGGGAAACCTCTTGGGCAGTTCACCAGAAGGAAATGAAAATTTTGTGGAGAACAAGGGTCTTTTGGACTATTCAAAATTAGTTGATGTTGCTGAAGTTATTAAACCCAATTCTCTGGCAGTGTCTGAATTTCATTTTCTGCTTCTTCTAGGAAACAAGGTTGAGGTAGGTCTTTCTGTGCAGCGCACGCACACAGACTTATATTTACAATTACACATACATGATTTTGAATTTTCTTGTCAATTTTGTAAATATGAACTTCATTATTTGCTGGTATTAAAGTTTTAGCAGATGGATCCTAGAGAACGTTCCATTTTCGTTGTCCATGATGATGGGCAAGTTGGGAACTGACTTCAATATTTGTTCATGAGTTCCCCTGCTCTCTAACATTATAGATATGTTTGCTGTGTTTTTGTTATGTGTTTTAGGTTGTAAATAGAATCAGTGAACAGATCATAGAGGAACTTCAGTTTGATGAAACACCAGAATCAATGTCAAGGGGTATTATTGGATTATGCAGTGATGCCTCTGCTGGATTGTTCTATGCATTTGACCAGAACTCCATTTTTCAGGTTTGTATGCTGGGATGATTTCATTGTTTTGTGATATAACTGTGCACTACGTGCTGTCAGTGTCCAAGGTAAGAGAAATCTTAAAAGGCATATCCAAGAGGGTCATTTAGGGCATACCCTACAACAAGTGATATACACAGATAAACAAAATGAAACAGCTAAATGGCCCCCTACATACTGTAGGATGTTTAACTTCTTTCCTAATTTTGTATACTACATGCAATGACCAGGATGTTTAAATAGTAGCAGCCGTATCTAGTGCCAATAAATTTCAATATGATGAATTTGAGATTGTAAAGCAGGTGTCTGTAAATGATGAAGGCCGAGATATGTGGAAGGTGTACCTGGACATGAAGGAGTATGCAGCAGCTTTGGCAAATTGTCGGGATCCATTCCAGAGAGATCAAGTATATCTAGCACAGGTCTGGGCTTATTGACTTTGTTGGTTAGATTATGGCCACATACAATCGTATGCAACTTGAATTTATTTTAGTTCATCACTGAGCTATTTATGATGCAGGCTGAAGCTGCTTTTTCTGCCAAGGATTTCCTCAGGGCAGCATCTTTCTATGCAAAGGTGAATTACCATTTTGTTTTGGTTTTATTATGCTTTTATATTTAAGGATTTTCTTATTGCACGTGTTTCTTTTTGAACTTAAATACACATTGGAAAGTCACTATCATACATATTTAAAGTAAATATCTGAGTGAGTAATATTGTTCATGTAATGAAGGATGACTAGTTTTAAAACAAAAGTGAATGCATTTTGCAGATTTATTACATATTATCATTTGAAGAGATCACTTTGAAGTTTATTTGCGTAAATGAACAGGTAAGTTATGTTACCCTCTGTTTTCACCCTTCTAAAGATGTGTTATTGCAGGTTCATACAAACGATTGATAGGCAGCTGCATGTATAGCTTTAGGTGCATCTTGTTTTCAGTGATAATACTGTGCTTTGTATATGAGAGCTCTGTTTTAGTTATGGGTTTTAGGCTTTCTTTGTGTACATCCTGTATACTGAGGTTGCGCCACTCTTGGTGCTGCCTTTAAATAAAATTTAGTTATAAAAAAACAATACTGCGCTTAGAAGTAAAAATTACTATATATTTTGTTATTATGTGTATGAGATTATTTTGTTCTCAACTAAACTCTTTTGATTTAATCTTCTTGACCTTGTTATATGTGATGCTTTACTTCAATTTATGCTTAGTGTAAGCATCTTTTGAGAATTATGTGCATACTGCTTATATTTAACTATGACTAAAAATAGACATGCCAAAGGCTGTTAAATTGTGTTGCAATTACACACTTGTTGAACTACAAATCTGTATTAAAACTATTGTTTGAATTTCTTTATACTATTATTGAGGATATAAATAATAAAATTCCCACCCCCCCTTTGTCTCTCTAACAACTTAAGTTTTCAGATGAGTTGGTGGTCAACAATTCAACATGGTATAACAAAACTTCATTGTTTACCAAATAAATATAATACTTGCATGTGTTTGGCATCTTTATGGAGGAGAGTCCAGTCACACATGAGGGGTGTGTTGAGGATATGTGTTTGTGTATATATATTATACAATAAAATGACCCCTTTCTAACAGCTAAAGCTTTCAGTTGAGTTCAACAACTATGTCACTAAATTAGGAGCCCATGAGTTTCATGTGATTTTGTTGCATGGCTAGTTGAGTTTAATTTGTGGAGTCTTTTCACTTCTGGATGGTCTTTCTTTTCATCATGTCAATGGCCTTTTCAAGTGTTTATTATCTGCTAAGATCACGTCTGAAGAGTATTTATTTTTCTATGTAATGTGCAAAGAACGTACAGCATGGAATATTGTTTTTCTGTTTGAGCTGTTAATATTTGTAACCACTGCAATATCGATACATAATCCACATTAGGCCTCATTTGGCAATTAGCTGAATTAGCCAAAAAGCCATATAAAAGATGTCAAAGATTCTTTTCCTTCTCTCTACTTTTTGCTCCTTTTTTGGTAAGAAGGCAAAAAGCCATTCCCAAACACTTTCTTTACTTTCATCTCATATTTTAGCCAAAAAGCCACCTCCCAAACGAACCCTAAGTTCTTGTCCAAGTAAGGTTTTGATCTACAATATGTTAAGTTTGTTGAATATATACACATATACGTAAATAGTGATGTCTATTTCTTTTCACAATAGTAGCTTCTCCTTGTTCACATCTATGCTTTTCCTCGAACATATCAAGTGATGATTATATTTGTTGGTTAGCTTGGCCTTTACTAGAATAGTGTTGCTCCCTTTTGGATAGCCACATATATGCTTGAAAAGGCCAAGTCTATACTTCTCATTAATTAGCTGGTTTGGCCTTTTTAAACTGCGTCATTATGTAGTGACTCATAATCGTGGGTGTCAGTGACTCGTATGTTCTCAAAAGTCTGATGTGGCGATTTCAAATAGCTGCAACTACCATATCTAGCTTTTACCATGTAGATCCATGTCTGACTATCATGCACATTACGGTGTCCAACATGGTAAAAGAGGCTACACGTGGAGTGTCAATTGTTTCATTGCTTACTTGAAGTTCAGGTTGATAGTGTTATGGTTTAAGTGAAACTTCTTTTTATTATCAGATAAAGACTTTGAAGTCAACATGATTATCTTTATTTTTTACTTTAAATAGTTATGCACCCATGTGCTCATATGGTTTGTGGTTTTTGAATTTATATATATATATTTACTTCCTTGCAGGATGCTTTGAGAACTTTCTTATTGCGGAAGCTTGATAATCTTGCAAAAGATGATAAATGCCAAATAACTATGATTTCCACATGGGCAACTGAATTATACTTGGACAAGGTTTTCTTACGAGATAACTTATCTATCTTATTATTCTGCTGCTTTGTTTTAATTTGATGTCTTACACTACAAGACTTCTTCTCACATGGGTGTAACAAAGCCAGTAGTTGCAATAATTTTGGTGATTATTGTGCTCAAGTTGTACATCTATTGGAGTGTTTTTAACATGTTTATCATAAACTACATGACTATGAAGCACGGGTGCGGGTACAGGTACGATATGGGTACGCCGAGACGGCAAATTCTTAGAAAGATAAGGTACGGGGTACGACTGGGGTACGCCAATTTTTATTTTTATTTTTTATATTTAATTTATAGTTAAACATCCAACATATGAATCAAAGTTTCAATATCAAAACTAAAAAGAGAACAGCTTGTCTAAGAAATTATATAATTATTTCTATTTCTTTTTCTTTTTCTTTTTTAATTGTCTAAAACATGATGTAAAAGAGAGCAAAATGATGACTTATGGATAAAGGGTGTTGGAAATAAATTACTTGATGATTTTCGAAGTTGAAAGAAGAATAATAAAGGCTGCAACAAATTCTAGCAGCTGCCAAAAAAAAAAAAAAAAAAAAAAAAACCTCGACGTACCGATGCCGTACCCAAACGTATTTGCTGTACCCAACATGTATTCACCGTACCCAGTACGCGTACCCGATACTCGAACGTCACCATTTTCGGAGTACCCGTACTTCATAGATACATGACAATTGGCCATTTTAAGATAATTTTAGTTTGTACATTTTTATTTTAGATCAATCGACTTCTCCTTGAAGATGACACTGCTTTGGAGAATCGTAGTTCGGATTACCACTCAATCATCAAAGAGTTTAGAGCTTTTCTTAGTGACTGTAAGGATGTATTGGATGAGGCGACTACAATGAACCTCTTAGAAAGGTAAATTTTATGTTGTAATGTTGAGATATCCTTGTCAGGTCCCATCCCTGGGGGTTTGATAGCACCTTTCCTACAACTTGACTTGACAAACACCTGTTATCTTTAATTTATCACTAAACTATAATTAAACTGAATAAAGATAAAATGTACCACTGATATAAAACAAAAACTGATGTGTACAACACAATACCATAGTCACAAAATGACAATGAACTAAACCAAATAAAACCAAAGCTTCTCCCCCAATTAATTGGGGTCAGCTATGTGTTTACAATGATCATATCATTCTTTCTTTTCATTGCATCTACCGGTCAAACCATCTTATTATACATGACTGAACCATCTTAGTGTGTTGTTTTTAATTTATCTTCAACCGTTGCTACTCCTATCATTTCACGAATGTGATCATTTGTTGGACCAAAATGTCTTCTTTCCATGCAATGGGCTTGTGAGCTTCACTGAGGCTTACAAAGTGGATAATTATTTTCTATCCAATTACGGGCTGCACCATTATCTTCTCTTCATATTTCTAATTTAGTGTTAATTCCTTAGTTTCATTTACTATGTGATATCATCCTGAATGTGTCTAGTTAATTTATCCATGAGTAGGAATCTTTCTTGTTGATTGGGATTCATAAATTTGAATGTTATGCTCTTCTTCATTGTTTCATTAGTATGGTTCCACTATCCATTACGAAGAAGAAAACTTTCTTTTGACATTTGAAATTTATGGATGAAAAATATTTTTTGCAATTGGACTCTGGCATGCTTCACTTCCCAATTTTGTTTTCCTACTTTCACGAGTTATAAATTTCTGAATTAGTTGGAATGATGCTTTTCTTTTATCCCTTTTTGATCTTTTTTTTTTAGTTAACATAGATGGAGTTATTTTTAATTAAATGAGTAATTGCTTCCAACCTTTTTACTTGTGATGTCTATTGCCTATTGAGCTGATTACACGTAAGACATACATGTGGAATTTAGCATTATGTTATTGTTTCCTAAGACTTACTGTCTATGATGCATTATTGTGATTGCATAAGACTAGTGCTTATTACTTAGATGTGTAACTATTTCTCAATATTCTTCTGTCAAAGTATGCTAAAATGGTTTTACTTTAAGGGTAAACTACCAATAGGTCCTATTTTGGAGACTTATTACCCAATAGGTCCTACTTTGGAGACTTAATACCCATTAAGTCCTATTTGATAAATTTATTAAGTGATAAAGATAAATTTATCAGTCTTTTTTTTTTATGAATAAATTTATAATGATAAATTTATCAGTCTTTTATTTTTATGAATAAATTTTTAGTGATAAATTTATCACTCTCTTATTTTTATAGTGTTAAATTTATTAGTTAGGACCTGTAGGTGAATAAGTCTAGTGAATAGGACTAATTGGTAAGTACCCCTTACTTTAATCTTTTTTAAAGTTATTTTGTTTTCAAATTTATTGCAGTTATGGGAGAGTTGATGAGTTGGTATATTTTGCAAGTCTCAAGGAGCAATATGAGATTGTGGTTCATCATTATATCCAGGTGCTTTGGTATTCCATTTTCTTTTTATTTGGGAGTATGACATAATGTGTGTTCATATATTTTGGTGAGGTCCATACTCAAGAATTAACATTTTGGTAAGGTCCATAATCAAAATTGAATTTCTCAAATCAACATTATAATTTTAGTAAGGTGCATACTCAAAATTAAAGTTCCTTAACATGGTGAAATTTCACATACCCACCAACTGCCCAATTATATGCATTCAACTACTTTACCGTGTACATAATTATGCAAAAACCCTCAAGTCTAAATTTACCATTTTACCCCATGGGTTCAAATTACCATTTTACCCCTAGTTTTACATACAAGCCTAACATATTAATAAGTTTGGTTTTCCAGATCCTTCAAAAGCCACACACACAAAATAAGGCAATGAATTTTGTAAAAGCTCTTATAAAATCGTAACTTTTGAGAAACCATATCTAATTCAATTTAAGTGTGTTCCAATTTCATACTTTACCCCTAGTTAACCCCACTTTCCATGTGATTCAAAAATGACATGCTCTAGGTGAAACTCAATTCTTGCTATCATAAATTCATATGATATGGAGATAACCTTGTTTTAATATTAAATTTTTGTTGAAAATGAAAAAAGAAAATGGGAAATGATTCATATGGCTTTTACACAGTTCGCTTACTAATTTCACAAGAATCTCCATTTGCTTCTTTTTATTAATTTGAGCTTCCATTTTGTTACCCCCCTTTTTTGTACTGAGCTTAGCAAGGAGAAGCGAAGAAAGCATTGGAAGTGCTTCAAAAACCTGCTGTACCCATAGATCTTCAGGTAAGGGGGCTAATCTCGATTATTTGAGTCAAGGTTGGGCAATTTTGTTTATTTATTTATTTTGTATAATAATGACTGACCACAGCTTCACTTGCCATCTTTTATTATTATTATTATTTCATTTACTGCCAAAGCTGCTGTTTGTGTACATGATATTGCAACAGGCAAACAGCTGGTCATCTACAATCTGTTAAACCATTATATTGTTGAAAGTTAACAGATTGTGTTTACCATGCAGTACAAGTTTGCTCCAGACCTCATCATGCTTGATGCATATGAAACTGTGGAGTCATGGATGACAACAAAAAACCTGAACCCAAGGAAGTTAATTCCTGCAATGATGCGTTATTCAAGCGAACCTCATGCAAAGTAAAGTTCTCCCCAGTTTGAAATTATAGCAAAAGATTGTTGTTTTTTTATAAATCAGACTGAAAGCATAAGTGTTTCTTTAATCATTACAATACTCCAGCTATTTAGGGAATTTAGTTAAAGGTGGATATGATCATTTGATTGTTGAATAATATCATACTTAGTTTATTTCAATGGTTAGTCTAAATGCAGTTGCACATACAATATATTGTGCGACAATTACTGGCAGTTAAAGTTTTAAACCATTTTGCCATGCATTTGGTTTCTTATCCCATGGATTCAGCACAGTTGATCTGCTGCTGTGATGATAGTTTCTATTGTTGGTCACTTGGTAAAAACTAGATTTTTTAAGGATTTTATTTCTTGTTTTCTACAATTGTGGTACTTTTCAAGGATATATGCAGAACATAATTTGCTTTGGTGGTCCAGAAAGTGGTGTTCAGTCAGTGCAAGATACTTGTTTGTTCCCCCAAACATAAAGGGCACCAAACCTAGCATAAACAATTTTAATTTCCAGTGAGTTCATTTGGTGAATATTACATTAATGTTTGGATGTAATCTGTGCTATGATTTAAACATGTTGGAACCATCTACTCTATTAAATTACCTGTTCTTCCTCTTTCTTATATGCATATATATATATATGGTATGAACAAATAGAAGAGAATGAAGTATTTGCAAAAGTCACAATAAAACACTAATATTTATGTCCCAAGGACAGCTACATCTTTTACATCATCAGGCAGGACTTATGATTGATGGATACCTTCTGCTAATCAGTTAGTAGGATCTGTATCGGATCTATTTCCTTTTTGTTGATTGGATTATACATTTTACATGTCTTTCATTCTGTTAGAAGTCATGGTGATCAGTTTTCTTGCTACCATATACCATAAAACAGGAATGAAACCCATGAAGTAATAAAATATCTGGAGTTTTGCGTTCACCGTTTGCAAAATGAGGATCCTGGAGTTCACAACTTGTTGCTCTCTCTATATGCGAAGCAGGTTGTTTTTCTCACTCAAAAAAGTTTCTGCAAACAATTTTCTTTATCTTATAGTTTCGTATAGTGGTTCACAACCTTTACAATATGTTTGGTTTCAATACTACTTTATAACTACATTGAATCCATAGTGATGTTGATAATTGATTGGTTGAATACATGTTTATATATCTTGCCTGCTGTAAGTATACATATGGAATGAGATTTATAGACATTTATGGTGAGAAGTTTGAAAAATTGTGGTCGGAAATTAAAGTGAAAAATTACTGCTGTGTTGATGGAATTGTGGTCTTGCAACAACAGCCGGCACAACTCTAGCATCCTAAAACCATCTGTGAAAAAGGATCTAAAAATTAGATATAGGTACGGGGGATATGTCCTCTAATTGGAAAAATAAATAAATTTATATATGCAAAGTAAAATTTATTCTTGATATATCATATTAGATACAATGATTTTACTATAACTTTATTTATTAGCAATGCAAAATACAAAATACAATGGTTTTACAAAAAATTTAATATAGATGCAATGATTTTACTCCAAATTTTATTTTTTTTCCTCCAAAAAAAAAAAAAAAAAAAAACCTAAGTAGTAGCTGTTTCGAAATAGAAGGATCGGATTTGTATCCCGTACCTATGTCCTGTCATGTTGACATGGTGGGTACTTCACCAAAACTGAAAGTCCATGTAACAGGTTGATTTTTATAACTGGAGTGACTTTTGGATATATTTGATTTCCCTTAGCTACCTGGACTGCTTCTGTAGATCTTTACAGTGTCATGAAGCTATATATATAAATGGGTAAGCTAATGAAAATATAATCTGAACTCAATATGCTCTATTGAGGTTTTTTTTTTTGGTTCTCACTTCCATGGTGATTTATGATGAGTGCGGATGGGACAGTCTCACAAGCTCTAATTCCCAAGGTGATATTGGGCAGTGGCAGAAGTGGTATAATGTGCTGATTTTATGGTTAGATGCTTGTAAAATTTTGAGCTTTTCAAGGATTATAATATTATATAGAAGGAATAAAAGTTTGGGTCTTGTTAAAGAAGGATGAACAAGAATTGAGGGCTGTTCTTGGTGCTTTGAACAGTACCATGAGCTGTACTCTTCGTTGATTTTGGCTACTTCTATGTGGATTGCAGTAGGACTAAAGGGAAGATGGACTAGGGATGTCCATTGTTGTTTTAAAGGCAAAGCAAAAGGGCGATCATCTCTGGCTGTGGGCTTTAAAAGGCTACTGAAGTGTAGAAATTAGTAGAAAAAAAATGCAAGATGTCATGTAGATTCCAATAGGAATATACAGATTTGGGGCTAGAATTGCATCACACAATCCTCGAATAGCATAAATACTAAATTTACTATTAACATATTCTCTACTGAACTAAAAGCATTGCATAGCTATGTTGAATTGGGTAATGAATCCACATACAGAAGCTAAAGAATTTGGCACCATTTGAATCAACTAAAAACCATATACAAAGACCCAACAGCTTAATTTGGGGTAATACCATATGGTGATGACTTCAGCCCACTTCAGCACATCTTGCAGTCAAATTCGACCTTTGAAACAGAAAACAAATTAAAAAATTGGCTAAATTCATGCCTGACCTAAACAATCTTAGGTGTGTGTGGTTCTGATGCTAATTTTAAAGTTCATTTCTTTGATTTTACTCCTCGTTGAGCCTCAAATGGAGCATGTCACCTGAATGCTTGATAGGCAATATGGGTAGCTCCTTGCTGCTATTGTATATACAATGATGATAAAGTTGTCTCTCTTTATAACTCATTTAATCTCCTCTTACTGCTATTATTGAAACATATTATTTTTTATTTTATATAGTTATCTTTTATTTTAGGATTACCATTGTGTCCAAGTAGATTTTTGTTTAAATACTCTAGGATTGCCAGTTTGGAGCATGTTTCCGGTATTTAAGAGGGAGAATAGTTTGAATATATATATTATATATATTCCAGATCAAGGAAATTACTGTAAATGTTTTGACTTAATAATGTAGTAATGCTTTCTATTTGTTTTGTTGCATTTGTAATCTCTGATATTGTCATTGTTGTGTTTTGGGCCTTTTGGTACATGTTTGGAATATTCATGTTACAAATGGAGACACACATCAAATGGAATTTTATACTTGTCAGTGAGTTTGAAAATTGAGGTGGCCCAATACCAAATTTAATAAATGCAGATTCATTAGCAGAATGGTTCTCATTTAAGGAAAATGGGTGTTGTCCTAGAATTTCACTTGTTCAAGATGCTCATGTTCGAATAAAATTGAGTTCAACTGGTTGTGTATTTTTTTGGGAATATTTGTAGGCTGTATGGGATTTGAGAACATATAATCTCTAGTTACAATTGCATTGTGACATTGAAATTTGATCTTACAAATTTCTTTAAGGCATTTTTTCTTCAGAAGATCTATCTATTTACATATAAACAGTGAGATTATTGCATGGTTTTTCCCTCCACAAAAACAAGTAATGAATGCTTAAAATGCATCTCAGTCTGATATTAGTTTTCCTTCCATGTCACAATTAGGAGGATGACAGTGCCCTTCTTCGTTTCCTGCAATGCAAGTTTGGCAAAGGACGGGTTAGCGGCCCTGAATTCTTCTATGATCCCAAATATGCCCTGCGCCTTTGCCTTAAGGAAAAGCGGATGCGGGCTTGTGTTCATATATACAGTATGATGTCCATGCATGAAGAAGCAGTTGCTCTTGCTCTACAGGTAGTGTTATTATCCAATTGGGTTGGTTGTGTTCATTGGTTCTTTGATTTCCCTTCTTCCCCCCCCACCCCCCCCTTCTCCAGCAGTAATGGCATTCTTCATACATTACCTTGTTTTTGGCTAACGTAAGCTGTACGCTTTATGGCAATAACAATTGTTCCTTATTTGACTAAAAACCACATGGTCATGTGATTGTTTGAATCATACAATTTTAATAATGGCTCATAAAAAAGATTCATTTTGGAACTTTTATGTTTTTTATTGGTGTACAGGGCATGGGAAAAACCACATCTTGCAGGTGCTTTTCGATGGGTCTGTAGTAAATGGACATTGAACTGAAGATGTTGAAGTAGTGATACAAAGTTCACTTAATTGGTTGTATGGATGCGACTAAATTAGCTCTCTATGGTGGATAAAATTTGAATTCACCAAATGTTACCAGTTTTATGTTGTTACCATTATTCTACTTTACATAACTGTTATATTGTACTTTACCACCAAAAAAAAAAAAAGAAGAAAAAAAGCTGTTAAATTGTTAATCACCAACTGTCTAGCATCTTTAACATGCTTTGGCAGTTAACCTTCCAATATTATTATTATGGTTCACCTTTTTGGAATGATCAGTTTAATTTCTAATGGGTTTTTCCAAATATTTTCATGTGCCAGTGGGGCAACTGATTATGTTCAAAATGGGATCAATTTTACAATCAGTTACAATCAGAATGGCTGGATGATCATTGGGGTTCTATAACCATCAAATCTGTGCCCTTCCCTCTTTCCCCCTTGTTTCCGATATACTTTCTGGAGTCTTTAAACTAGATTGAAATTGGTTGGCTGAAAAGCTTTTAATTGAGATGAGTTGTCAGTCCCTTGTATCTTTGCTATGGGTCTATTAAACTGATATTTCTTTATTTCTTTTGTCTGTGAGTGTTGCAAGATTTGGGTGGTTGAGACTTGAGACATGCTTTTAATATGAGAAATGGACAAACTTACTTTGTGTCTAAAGGCTTGGAATTCAGTTTGCTGTCAATGTACTGAAGATGTATCTTGTGGTTGATTGTTTTTTCGCTTAAAATATTTTGGTACAGTTTCTTATTCACTTTCTTGTTCTTGAAAACGTTAATGGTTATTTGCGCTCAAATACTGTAATCTTTTTAGAAATCTTGTATGCTGTTGTTTCATGGAGTTCTTCTTTCGGTGTGCTAGGTTGACCCAGAACTTGCTAAGGCTGAAGCTGACAAGGTTGAAGATGATGAAGACTTAAGGAAGAAGCTCTGGCTTATGGTTGCCAAACATGTCGTTGAACAAGAAAAGGGAACTAAAAGGGAAAACATTCGAAAAGCAATAGCGTTTCTCAAGGAAACTGACGGGCTGCTAAAAATTGAGGATATTTTGCCCTTCTTTCCGGACTTTGCCCTGATTGATGACTTCAAGGTAACACTTTTTTACCTTAGTTTTTCACTTATAACTAGGCTAACGTTTGTTTTAATAGAAGGAAATACTGAGTGCTAGATTTTGTTCTTATTTATTTATTTGTTGCTATCACAGTATCAAATTGTTGTGCTGCAATCAATGTAGTACTAGATGTTCTAGTTATTCCATAGGCTTCCTTTCTTTATAATAGTGCTAAGTGCTCGTTTCTCATATAAACTTCAGAGGTTGCAATTTCTAAAAACAGCTGTATAACTGTATATTTTTTGAAATACATTATATGAAAAAATATCAATTTCGTAACTGTATCAATAGTTGCTTTCATATTCCCTTTCTATATTCAATAAATTAAGAAGGCAAGTTTGTGTTCTACAATATTAGGCTACCATTTTCTCTAGGTCACTTGTGGGGGACTGCAATTGGAATCATCACGAGAGAACGTAGGAATAATTTGAGAAAAGAACAATCACAAATATTTCTATTTTGATTCGTATAGCATATAGCGGTGGCGACTGGGGGTCGCGGGAAGGCGCTAGTGGTGGCAATTACATGACGGGTAGGGAGGGGCTGGGGTTGGCGGGAGGGCAGGGGGGTGGTAGGGCAGGGTCGCGCGGTGGTGGCCATCAAGGGATGGTCAGTGTTAATTGTTGGAGAGGGAAGAGCAGGAGAGAAGAGGAAGAAGGAAGATGAGAGTAGCTTGGTCAATTCGAGGAGTAGTTTCCACCCCTTGTTAATTATTTTTCCTTCTTTGCACCAGTATTACAATTTAAAAATTCTTTACTGATTTGAGATTATATTTCCTAATTCCAACTTACTTGTAATTTTCCTCTCTCTCTCTCTCTCTCTCTCTCTTTCTTTTTAATGGATTACCCTTGGGTAAGGGTCAACTCTAGGTTGCCCATGGGAACTAGGGTCAACTCTAGATTCCCTGGTTTTCCCACTTGGCATTTCTTGACATGCTATGATGTATGTTCATTGTGAAAAAAATCTCTCTTTTTATTTGAATAGCTATGTGCCAAACCACATGTATCTGCTGCAAACTGTTTTTCCAATGCTTCCTGTGGGCATATGCTAAACTGTCTTCATCTGTCATTCAATTAAATTCTTTGATATGTTTGCAGGAGGCAATTTGCTCATCATTAGAGGATTACAACAAGCAAATTGAACAACTGAAACAGGAGATGAACGATGCAACACACGGTGCTGATAACATTAGAAATGATATCAGTGCACTTGCTCAACGATATGCTGTCATTGATTGTGACGAGGACTGTGGGGTAACGATATTCCTGATGTTATTTGCTATAGATCTTTCTTTCTTTCTTTTTTCTTCTGATAAACTATTATTTGCAATAGATTGGAAATGTAATCTTTTACTTTAATTTGGCTAGCCTTTGAAATGCTCCAAGTATCCTTGGGATTTTTTATTTTTTATTTCAGTAAGTACTAGTTTGTTAGGAATCTCCCAGTAGAAAAATTGTCTATTTTATTTGTGTTCATTTTAGAGATTTTTTCTTTTCTATTTTCCCTTTCAAGTAGGTTGATTTTTGGCTTGAGTAATTTTATAGTACTATGCCGGAGCAATAGGAACTTCTAACACACAATTGGTATTTTAGGAATCCCTCCCCCCCCTCCATCCCCTGAATATTGTTTCAATTCCTTTGTCATCATATCTAGTTAGACTTTCATCATTAGCTGACTTGTTGCATCTGTTTATCACTTGTGAGTTTCAGGTTTGTCAGAGGAAGATTCTAACTGCAGGTTGGGACCATCGGATGGCTAGGGGTTATACGCCAGTAGGTGCAATGGCCCCTTTCTATGTCTTTCCATGCGGACATGCCTTCCATGCTCAATGCCTGATTGCCCATGTCACAAGGTGTATCCACCGAGATCAAGTAAGTTCTAGAATGATTTCATATACATTTATGTATATTTGTAAAGCTGATTGGGTATTAATCCATATATCATTGCCTTAAGTAATTTCACGTTTAAAGTGGCAATGCATGACAATAGGAGGTATTAAGATCCATTAAATCTTATGCTTAACTGCACTTGGTACTTGCTCTTGCTGTTGCCAGCATGGATGTACCACTTAGAACTTAGTTAATATCCTCAAAGATGGGGTATACTAAGGCAACATTGGCGGCCTACAAGAAATTTGGTTTGTAGTGGTTGTTAAAAATAAAATTAGAAAGTTTTAATATGTTTTCATCATCTTGACAACAAATAGTTTTATTAAAATTGATTAAAAAAAAATGTGACTAATTTAACACTTTGCCATCAGATTGGGAAATAGAATTGCATATGATAACCCATTGTTCAACCCTTGCTCCCCCGGGGGGTGGGCGGCTCTTTGCTGGTGGCCTCCTTGCCCTAGGTGTAGGCGAATCCTTGAACCAAAAGTCTGAAATGCATTCTACCTTTTAAAAGAATGACAATAAATTCGTATCACATCCGTAAATCTTGCATTTTGTATCACTAATACTCATTATACCAGTGCAACGGTCATGTAGCCATTGAGGTGATCCTAGCTTTTTCTGGTAATGCCCGATTTAGTCATCATATGGCCTATAAGCTAGTTTTGGTTGTCTTACAAATGCCAAACAGAAGCTTATCAGAAGGGCTCACAACGTCCCACCTACAGCCCAGAACATAAGTATGAAATTGGCACCAGTGATACAATTTTTAATCTTAGTTTTGCATATGCCAATTAAATTGATATGATTATGTCCTTAACTAGATCAAAAGAAAAATGTGGTCACTGGTTGGGTCGGGTCGGGTTCACCCTAAACCCATCAACCGAACCGAATGTATCGGGTTCATGTTTATCTCAACCGATTTCGACCCATTCTGATTCGAAACCGTATCTTTCCTCAACCGAAATCAGCGGTCGGTTAAGGTCGGTTTCAACAGCATATGCATACAACACAAAAAATAGAGGAGTTAAGATGTAGACAAAGATTCCAATTATGGTAGTGGCTTGAGGGGAGATCGGTGATGGGGTTTCGAGGGAGAAGATCGTAGGGTAGCTAGGTTTGAGACCAAAGAAAGATAGATGGTATGAGGGAGATCAGAATTGATAACATGATTCATCACCACCATTAGTCGACCACTATGATTCATCACCATTGTCGGTCGCCCACCACGATTCCTCACCACTGTCAGTTCAGCAGTATGCCATGCGAACCATTGCTTATAGAATTGAGAGAGATCCAAGTGAGAGATCTCTGTGGGGGGTGAGAAAGAGCAGGTTTAGAGAGAAGAATATAGGGATGAGAGGGAGAGAGTTATGCAAATTGACGAGGGTTGGTGAGTATTAATTTGTGAGGTGAGTTGAAGAGAGAGAAATGAGGGGTTAGGGTAGGTGATGAGACGTTTGGCAGATCTGTGAGACAGAGAATGAAAGAAAAAATAATGTTAAAGTGATAAAGTTATTTTGTGATTAGCTAACACGTGTCTTAAAGACCAACAAATTTGATAAGGTGTAATCTTGTAAACTAAATATAGTTTGACACCTGTAAAATTTATATTTAATATATAAGATATACGGTCGGTTCGGTTTTTATGAATTTTCTGATTTTCAATCCGTTGGCTGGCCGTCAATTCGAAAAATATAGGGCTTGTTTGGTTTGTTTTTCCAAAAAAATTTTGGAAAAAATTCTCTATAAACAAATTTTTAAGAGTAATCAAACCAAACAAATTTTTTCAAAAAAAATCTCAAAATTTTGTTTGGTTATCTACTTTCCAAAATCATTCTCTCTCTCATACACATCAAATTAATCACTTTTTTTAAAATTCTCTCCCCAAAACAATTTTCTAAAACCATTTTTGAAAAAAGGCAAACCAAACAAATTTTCGTACTTTTTTCTCAAAAACTACTCTACAAATACAAACCAAACAAGCCCATAAGGTTTGCAGCTCGTAGCTGACCGTCGCAGTAGTCGAAATCATCCAATGTTCCATCGGTTCGGTCGGTTTGAACGGATTGATCGGTTGGTTCAGTTATTTGCACAGGCCTAGG
This sequence comes from Camellia granthamiana, assembly GCA_036172215.1. Taxonomy (NCBI): domain Eukaryota; kingdom Viridiplantae; phylum Streptophyta; class Magnoliopsida; order Ericales; family Theaceae; genus Camellia; species Camellia granthamiana. The sequence continues at coordinate 115,812,927 of CM069914.1, forward strand.
TTACATATTCAGAAACCCAACGATATAACTCCCATATATGAACTTATTTAGAAGTTTTTAGTATATCATCATCCCAAAATCATTCTGCGTAGGCTTGTTTCCATTTCTGAGTTAAGCTGACCAAATTTTAACATTCTAACCATATGTATGTCCTCCAATATATAATAGATTTTTATAGTGGCTCTTGGTTAATTTTGAGTGAATTTATTTAGAGTTATGTTTTGTTAGGAGTGTAATTTCGTAAACAAAGTCCCTTTTTCTGTACTTTTTCCTTCAAATGAATGTTGCAGGCAGAATATATACTGGATCTTCAAAAGCAACTTACTTTATTGGGAGGTGAATCCAAGAAGGAGTCTAATGGTACCTTAACCGAGGAGGAATCCATAACTAGCATGACCCCGATGGATAAGGTTGTTATGATGTTTTTCATGTGTTTAAGCAACTCAAAATTGGTGTTGAATGCGTCTTTCCTGTTGAATCTTCTCATGTTCAACATGCATTATTCTACTCTATTTAGTTTTTCACTGCTTTTGAGATTAGTCAATTTAATTGCAGTGTAAAAAGTCTGGAACATTGCTATAAAGTCGTGTACTCATTTTTGTTGCTTCCTTCTCAGGCCCTTTGTTTTTCTCTAGTTGCTCTTTTTTTCTTTTTTTATTGTTGCTGTTTGTTGGCGTTCAAAAACTTTGGAAGTAAAATAAAAAGACTTTAGTTGTGGTACCTATGTGTTGATGGTTGCAGTCTAAGAAGTACGGACACATACAAATTTTCATAAAATATAGGAGACGACACATTGAGGATGCATGCAAAACATGTAATTTATATAATATTATATATTTATTCTGTCAAATATTTACATCAAATTTATCAACCTTGAGTATGCTATTTTAGTTGAAAAAAAAAAGGGGTTAAAAATAGAGTGTCCCTAGTGTGTTCCTGGCCAACATGTGTCGTTTACTGGTACGTGACCTCCGGAGACGTGTCTCTGCTTCACAGGTTGCAGTTGGTGGTGAATTAAATGATGATAATGGTGTTCTTCTTCTTCTTATTTCAATAAAAACGATGAATTTTTGCTTCGAATGCTTTTGTAAATGAGATAGCATTATTTCATTTGATTTTCTTGTGCCAATTTACTCTAGAATAAATTTCTTACCCTGCTGCTGACTGATTCATAAATTGTAGCTTCTTACATAGTGAATTAGACGCACTAAAAAATGTTAATTTGCTTGTACAGATACGCTCACAATTGGATGATGCCATAGCTAGCGAATGCCCATTTTGCGGTGACTTGATGATTCAAGAGATCTCTTTGCCTTTTATCCTCCCTGGAGAAGCATACGAGGCTGCTTCCTGGGAAATAAGGCCACATAACATTGGAGCCCAGAAGAGCCTTTCTTTGGCTATATGATTGAATGCCTTAATGGATTTGCAGTACAGGTTATCATTAATCCATGTGCATGCCTGTTTTGAGGGGGTCTTTTAATTGTGTTTTGGTTTATCATCTTTATTCTTGGTGGTATATATATATATATATATTTTTGATAAGTTTATTCTTGGTGGTATATGGTTTCAACAAGTTATGATTTGTGTTACGCAGAATGCATTCTTTCTTCTGTTAATTGGTTGTGTACATTTGAGAGGTTATATCTACTACCCTTTAGCTATTAGAGTGGTATCCATTACATCTCAGGTGTACTCGAGTGTATGTTCCTAATAGTTTGTTGTAGGCTCATCTGCAGAGTTTTGACAGGGATGCATTGATGAACTGAATCACGAGAATTCACAATAGAAAACTTTTCTATGAACCCAGTGAATGTGATTTCCATTCGGAGTTCATATGAATGTGATTTCCTTCTACAAAACTTATGTTGTATTATTTTTTAATTTTTGTTTTCCTCAGTTCTTCCAAAATCATTCTCATTTCTTCGATGCGTAACACTTCTACATGTATTGTTGTGAATGGGAGTCCCTTTTGAGCCTTTCCACGCCCATATTGTCTTGGTCAAGGAGACCTAAAGTTCTTCCATATTTTTCATAAATGTTGTGTTCCTTTGATGTAGCCATTTTTTTTACTTATTCCAATATATTCTCAATCATTATGTAAAATAAAAAAACAAAAATATGAATAAATTACATTTATTTTTCTTGAGATTTGAAAAAATGCAGTTAGTTTTATATTTTTGATATAATTTCACTATCCTTTTTTGATATTTTAATTCATATAAAATTTAGATTTTTTTATTAATAATTTGTAAGTCGTATGAATGAAAAAAAATAATGTTATCGTGTAAATTTTTATTAAATTGTATATTTATCTTTGTTTATATATATCTCTACTAGCCATATAGATTTGATGACTCAAATCTACTATAACATAAATTAGTATAATTATGTTAAGTTTATGAAGTTAATTGCATTTTTATTAAATTTTACGAGAGATGAGTGTAATTTATCTAAATACAAATGAATAATGAGTAACATGATAATGATATATTTTTATAGTTAAGGTTATTAAAATGTATAAATTTGTGAATAAAAATTAAAATAATATTTATTAATAATTAATATTCGTTAATAATTGAGATAGAGTGGGGAATGGTAATTGGGGGGACAAAAGAGGCGGCGAAGATAGAAAGGAGCGTTGACAGCCATGTAAAGCGCGGGATTGGACGCAAATACATCCAGTTGTAGCTGAAAGACTTGACTCTCTCTCATCACACCACCCCAACTCTCCCATAATCCTCATCAATAAGTAATGTGTTATTGATTGTATTATTTAAACATAATGCTATATGTATTAATTAATGTACTAATTAGTATACTAATAGATAATGTGGCATAATTTTAGATGTTTTGAATATTTGTAATTTGTATAATAGGTGAGGTCAGTAATAATAGCATAAAAGTAGTTGGTACATTAGTGTATACATTAATTGGAGCATGTAGCACCGCTATTTATTTAAAAAATCATATGTATATTACATTTTATTTATTTTATAAAATATAATTGTATTGATTTAATGAATCTTACTATTCACATATATTATTAATGTAATTATAACTCATAAGATAATGAATAAAATATGAATATAATTATTTTTGTATTATTGTTATTAAAATTACTCTGATTTTATATAAGAAAAACTACAAGTAATTGACTAAAACTAATTATAATGCATAGGAAGCAAGTTATTTTTATGTAGAAAAATATTCAGAATTACACACCACAAAGATTGTTACTTTTTTTTTTGTAATAAAATGTTTCACCTTCCAGTTATATTCTTTATTCTTGAACTATCAATTGAATTTATTAAGTTTTAAAAGTATTTAATTTAAATTTATTCAATTCCTAAAAATCTTTTACAAAAATATTTAAATTTATAAACATTATAAATTAATAAAATATTCTACTTAGATTTTATTCCAAGTCTTGACACGCCCACCGCTTTATTTGTGGAGAAAATTCACCTCTCGCTCTACTTTCTTTCAAACTTGCATGTGTTGATTTTGTTGGCCAATTTGGGTCTCTCTTCAACACTCATTAATTTTTCAAATGACTATAACTAAATCTAAAGTTTCTCAAATAATAATTTAACTTCTATTTTTGTTTTATTTTCTATTTTTTTTCCCCAACTCCTCATGGTTTGACTTCTTGAAATAATTCCATCATTAGAAAGTTCTTGATTAGTTTAATGGATATTGTCAATGGTTGTTTTTCAAAACACTGTTTAATATGTTTAAAATGATTATACATTTTACTATTAAAAAGGCATCCTATAAATACATGTTATCTTTTTAGTGGCATATCATTTGTAAATTATGATTACAATAAAAATAAATTACATTAACTTTTATTAAAATTTGAAAAAAAATACAACATATCTCACAGTTTAAACATAATTATTATAATGTATATTATTCTTATTTCTCTTTGTGTTTTTACAGTATTTACATTAATTTTGATCATTCAACATTTCTAAACAAAAGATGTCAATATAATGATTTAAAAATTGCAAATTTTACTATATTTTTTTAACAATTTAAAAAATAATCACTGTAATTTACCTTTAAAACTAATATTGATCATAAGTGATTGTGTGCTCAAACCAAACAAAAAAAGGGGTGAATTGTCGATAGAGAAATTCTAAATGTTCTACTAAATATTTTATCAAATTTCTCACGTGGGATAAGACTCACACAAATTCACATGTATGTGAGTCCCACACCCATATAAGAGGTTTGATAGAATATTTAGGATTGAGCACTGGTTGAGAGCTCGAATCCGGATGCCCCGAATGCCCCAAAACCACGAAACGACGTCGTTTCGTGGTTTTGAATTTATTTATTTATTTTTTTTCCGATCAGAAATCAGAACCGGACGAAGCAAAGCAGAACGAAGAAGAAGAAGAAAGAAAGAAGAAGAGAAGAAGAGAAGAAGAAGAGAAGAAGGCAGAGGGGAGGCGACGGCGGCCGGGCGGAGGCAGCCGGACGAGCTGCGACGATCCGCCTAGCTACGACGATCGGAGGATCGGCCGGAATGCACGGGCCTCTCTGTGTGTGTGTGTCTCCTTCTCTCCCTTTCTTTCCCTCTCTCCTTTCCTCTCTCTTTCTCCCTCTCTCTCTTTCTCCCTCTGCAGACTCAAATTTGAGCTCTGCAGAGTCAAAAATGGCGGAAAAAAAGAAAAAAAAGAAAAAAATACCTAATGCCTAAAACGACGTCGTTTTGAGCATTAGGGGTATTCGGTGCAAAAAGTTTCGAGGCACAAAACATTATTCTTTAGGATTTCTAACATAACTCTCGTGGCCGTCCTTTCTTGCGGTGATCTCCAAAACGAAACGACGTCGTTTTATTTAGTTTAGTTTAGTTTTTTTTTTTTTTTTTTTTTTTCTTTTTTGTGATTTCGCCCTCTTTTCCTTTTTCCTCCTCTCTGTCATTTACTTTGTTTTGTTCCTCACATAACCTAACAGAGAGATGAAGGAGAGGGCGGAGCCACGCGACGGCGAAGAAGAAATGCAGAGGGTGGCCGGAAACCGTGATTCCAGTGGCGACGCGACGGCGGCAAGGCTAGATTGCAGCGACGACGAGGTCCCTTTAATCATCATTCTCATTTGTTCTTGTTATATATATATATATATGTATGATTTCTTAGATTAGATTTGTTGTTGATTTCTTGAGTTTTATGGGTTTGATGATTTAGGGTTTGTTGCGGATTTTTTTGCCCCTGATTTTAATCAGAAAATGTAGTAGGAAAAAAAACAGGGGGCTTTTGTCGTGTATTTTTTGGGTTAGATTTGTTGTTGATTTAAGTGATATGAGGTTAGATTTATTGTTGTTTTGAAGCAAAAATCTGTGATTCTTTGAAGCAAAAATTTGTTTTGAAGCAATTGAGGTGTGGTGTTATGGTTCTGATGGTTGGTCATAAACTTAGGACATCACCCTTGTCTATCTGATAGTTTTACCATTTCTTCAGCTTTGGTTTTACCATTTAATTTGAAACTTAAAACAAAAAATAAGCTTTTAATGTTAAAACTTGGTGAGACTTGACTTATTGAATGCTTATTCAAAGTGAATATCTCATTGTTATGCTGCTACATACGCAGGTTTATAATGTGAACCTTGGTGAGACTTGATACTTGTAAGGTTAGTAAAGATCATTCAAACATTGTAGTGGTAGGACATGGTGTCTGTCTATTAGAATATTACATGATATAATATGTATATTAGGTCTGAATCAGCGACGGTAATGGATTGTTCTTATTTTCGGTGATACCCTCTCTCTCTCTCTCTATAGCATTTTTGTAGGCTTTACTCTTCATGTGTTCTAGCATTAATTCAAACATCATATATAGATAAGTAATTCGGATGAATGTTGACTTGCTGTGGGAAATTATTGAAAGATGCTCCTTGCATACTATTTATTCTTATCATCTTTTCCTTCCTTTGGCTATTGTTTGTGGTAGTATGAAATTGTGTGATCTTATGTAGCTGATTTTGCCATTCAAAATGAATGATGTATTAAAATTAATATGAATGTTATAGTTAGAATGAAGCAAATCATTTGTTCATATGTTTTGTGCATATATGTGTATGTATAAAACTGTTGTTTTCTGCTTGGTTTTGCTAATTTCTTTTGTTTTATCTCTACAGAAAGTGAAGAAATTCACTCTCGATGGAACAGAGCCAAGGGAAAGTTGAGTCAATGAGCAAGAAGGATGGTTTATGATGAGAAACTTGGTTTCTTCATTTCTTTTAATTTGGATAGGCTCACTTTTCTTGAGATTATACTTTTCAAATTGTTTATGTCGTAACCCAACTTAAAATCCACAAATAAATTAGAGATTCAGATTTGACAGTGATCCACTGGTTGAATGTTTCATTTAAGTGCACTTTTTGCCTAGGGTGTCCTAAATAAGTATACTTTTTGTCTTTTTGGACTAAAAAGTAGAGAAAAAAATATGGATGTTTGGGTTAACTTTTTAACTTTTTACAAAAAAAATGTGTATTAAAATATTGTATAAAATTGTAAAATTATGAAATTACCCTCACTGACACTGCGCAGTGCACCTTTTGTCACTTTTCAAATTTTTTTTTTATTTTTATATGGCATGTGTGGCTACAAGTGTGCCACGTTGAAAATTTTGTTGGAATGTGTGGCTACACAGTTTGTGCAGCGCTGTTTTGTTTGTTTGTTTGTTTTTTTATTTTATTTTTTATCAATTCATAGATTTCCCGCCAAAAAGAGATAAATATTATGAACTTTTTTACTTTTTTTTAGTTACTTTTTGACTTTTTAAATTTTTTTGAGGATGCCAAACTTGGCCTTAGTATTGGAATGAACCACTAAAACTAGATTGTGAACTATGGCCTAATTGGGTCCTATGTTGTTGGGAGACCAAAACTTATGCTCTGTTTGAATTTTAAAGGGGAAATTGCAAATCAATAGACCGTTTCAATGAAAAAGTTTATGACTTTAATTATTAAAGTTGATAAAGTATTTCATTAATTTGTAATTATTTTGAGAAGATCCCACTGAATTACAATTTTCTCAATTTTAAATTTGTGAAAAAAGAATGAAAAAAGTGAAAAGGATCAAAAAAAATTTTCTTCTACAAATCAAAGATTAAAAATACAATCTCAATTTTGTTGTTTACCTTTTAATCCATTCCTTAATTGATGTTGTGATTCCATTCACATTACACAAATATTCCCACCATGTGCTAAAGAAGGAAGTTGTGATTCCATCCACATTACACAAATATTCACACCATGTGACGAAGACCACAAATACCAAGTTGCATATGCGCCTCATAGATTAGGTCTGAATAAATAGATAAGCCAATATACTAATAGAATTGTAAGGAAAAAAATACTGTGATTAAAAGGTGAATCAAAGTGACAATCAAACAGAGTATGAAATTAGTAATAGCCACAAATTCAAACAATTTTCAAGTCAAAACACTACACACAAAGACTCATTTCATGTCCCAGGCAAACCGCCAACTTAAAACCCCTTTTCCTAATGCATACATAGCTCCCACTCCACTAGTCATCAGTTTCTTTAGAAGCTGAAGGGGACATCGAAGGTGTGGATGAGGTATGAGAGCACCAACGCCACCAACATCAGCGCGTATGCGATCCCTTGGTCAATTGTTGTTCCTGAGAGACCCCCAACACCATCAACATTTGTGGCACTCAATCAGTACATCAAGATTCAAGAATAATCCATAGTCCACAAATTTGGACCAAGAAGAAAACTAGACACACCAAAAACAAAACTATTGTTGGAATCGGCATAATAGAGAACTTCAAGCAAACTCAATCACATAATCTTATTCTTCGAAAACAAAGTAAGGCATAATAGATAACTTCAAGCAAACTCAATCGCATATCTTATTCAATATTTTACTTGAATATGTAGAATTACTATTTAATTTTTTTATAGAAGCAGAATAACTCTTTACTGGTATATCAAATTTCTTAAAATATATATATATATATAAAAGAAAAATAAGATTATTTATACATAATTATTTTTTAAAGGTACAAAACAATTTAAAAATAGATTTTTTTTAATAACTAATATCATTTTATTTTTTCTCTCCACAAATTTGACAAACACCATTACACTTGAGTGTTAATCACATAATCACATTCTAATAACAGAAAATGCAATATATAGGAGGAGATCTGGGAAAATAAACAAGCACCAATGTTTGATTTTTGTAAATAAAAATAGATTTTTTTTTAATAACTAATATCGTTTCTTTTTTTTGTCCACAAATTTGACAAAATCCTGAATTAATTTGTAAAGAACCTGTTCAAAGCTTTTGGTGCCCAATGAAAAAGCTTGTTATATCAGTAGAAATCATATATATATATATTAGTAGAAATCAAATCTGTAGAAATCATATATATATAAGTAACAAAAATGAGAATGAAGATGAAAGGGACGAAATGAACCTCGTTGCTGCCTCCCCTGCGCCTCGTCGCCTCCTCTACTCGCCTCGTGCCGCCGCCAAGCTGCAGGAGTCACATCGGCCGCCTATGTCGCTCTCTCTATTCGTCTCTCTCAAAGAGGGGTTAGGGTTCACAAACAAAAGGCAAATGAAAAAGAGGCTGGAAAAAAAAAAAGAGGGATCAAAACGACGTCGTTTTGACCCATCGCAGGAAGCGCCACAGGGAAGAGTTGTCGAGGATCCGGACTCGTAGATAGATAGGCATTATGATTGCAACCAACCTAGTGCCTCTCTTCCATAAGTAGCCCAAAACTGTTGTCTCTCTCTTCAACAACCCATTTCTAATTCCACTCTTTCAAACCTATAATATGCTTTCTCTCTTTTCCCACCTCCAGCTCCAGCTCCACCTCATTCTTCTCTCTTTTGTCACCCTCCAGTGCCTCACAGTCACCACGGAAACATGCCACGTGGACGACGAGGCAGGCTTATTGGCTTTCAAATTGGGTATAATAGCTAACCCGTCCAACAAGCTTAACTCATGGAAACTCGAAACCAATTGTTGCAAATGGTTCGACATATCATGCGATGGTAACAACAATTGGGTCACAACCTTAACTCTAGTGGTTCAGCCCGACCAATCCAACACCTCCTTGTCGGGTACAATCTCCATATCTCTCTCCAAACTCCACTACTTGGGTGGAATTTACCTTCAAAATCTCCAAAACCTTGTGGGTCCTTTTCCAAATCTACTGTTCTCTCTACCGAACATTGAATACGTCTACAATGAAAATAGCAAGCTCTTGGGTCAAATACCCGCCAACATCAGGAACTTGACCCGACTCCTCGCGCTGAGTTTTGCTGACAATCGATTTTCGGGTCCAACTCGAGTTCGATTTCCAACTTGATTCAGCTGGGTTAACTCAAATTTGGCGAAAATCTTCTCACCGGTACCATATCGACTGGTATTCGGTAACTCAAGAAGCTAACCCTACTGAGTTTGGACCGGAACCAACGCACTAATATCGTACTAGACATATTTTCAACCTTGAAGGAGCTCCGTTCACTTTCACTTTCCCACAACAAATTTTTTGGGAAAATTTCTTCAACAATCTTAGCTCTAGCATCGAAACTTATATATCTAGAGCTCGACCACAACTATTTCACCATTTCACAGGACAAATCCCAGATTTTCTCAAAAGCTTTCACGCACTCGACATTTTGGATCTGGGCAATAAAAGTTTGAAAAACAAACTACCAACCTGTTCCAAACATAACCACCATAACCCAAAAGCCAAATTCAAAGAGGTATAAGAGAAATAAGACATGAATAACTATGAAAGTGTGTGTGTCAATTTCCGACCACACTGCCAAATTAGTACTTAGCTGGAGAGCACTGGCAGAATAGATAAGTCCCGAATGACCTGCAACAGAAAGAACAGATTCCGGTGATGGTTCGTCCACCCGGGGGTACTCCAATGATCAAGTCAGTTATCTCTCAAAGATAGCAAAAATGCTTAACTCACTATTCAGAATATAAATTGCGTACCTTAGACCCATGGGGGTGCCTCTCTTTTATAGCCAACACAAACCTAATTTCAATAGAAGCCTAGCTTCAATGAACTTAGGATTACTGCTAATTTTGGACTCCCAGTAGGATTGGGATAAACTCTCTAAGAGTCTTATCTTTACCCAAACTGAAGTCTCCTCTCATTCTAGGACTCTTGTCCCCTATCCGTTCATCTCGAATTCCGATTTCCTTGCAGATAACCTCAGCCTAGCCGAAATCATCTTGGCATCATGACCCGGACACGTGGCATCTCGGCTGACACTTCGGTGCCACCTTGGCCACGTGTTGTCATTCAAAAATTATGTCCCCACAACTGCCCCCTAGGTTCTATTACCTCGGCATCCTGAGGTGATGGAACCTATATCGTCATATCGTATAGCATGTCGGCTATCTTGCTGTATCATCCATTTACCGAGGTCATAATACGTCGGTTTCACACGACCAAGTCCTGTAGTCTGTCTCATCAAGGCTTTTAGAACCAATAACCTAGTTTTATTTGAGTTTATTTAGTCGAGATCCTCCTACCAGCCGAGGTCATTGCTTCATTAAACCAAGAACTCCAAGAGTTTTATCACGCGTATGAGCTGTCACGCAAAATAAATCAACCGTTTTTGCTACGCGTCTTCCCCTCATTGGGTCATACTCGATACGCATCTGTAAGTCGTCTTGTGTCTGGGTGCGCCGTCTGACAAGCACGTTGCCCTAGACGCATTGATGGTATTTTGCCGCCATTCTCCGCGTTTTGATCAAAATCAATTCTCTCTCTCCATCTCTTCACTTTTTGCATCATCGTTTCTAAAGTATCCAACCTTTTCTCTCTCTCTCTCTAATCTGTCTTTGTTCAAGCTTTTTTAGCTCTGCAACTTGCTCCGTTCACCTCCTCCGGCATGATTTTCACCGCTCCGTTGCTTTTGTAACCCTCGTCTGACTTCGGCGATCCTCATACTGGCCTTACTTTCTCTGGTAAGCCACTATTCCTCCTGGTTTTCAGTTCTTGATTTCACTGCGAACTTTGTTGTATTTTACAAACTTGCTTATGTCTTCGATCATTTTTAATCTGTACCTTGATTTGCACCACGTGTTTGAGTATGTTTGCTTCGTGATTCTGTTTTTGCCCAATCCTTTCTCGAATATTCACACACTACTCACAAATTTGTTCACTTTTGCCACTGTTCTTGGCCTCGCACCCTTGTGCACACTTTGTCACAGTGTTCTTGATAGTTCGTCACTGTTCTTGATTTTGAAACACGTTCTTGTTTTTTGTGTTTTTTCCAGATTCGTGCCTTCAATCTTCGTTTCCGTAGATCTAGGTTTAGGATTTGCTTGTAGAACCCACAAATTTTTATGAAAAATTGAAACACATTTCCCTTAAGATCCCCACAAATTCTTACCCCAGCTCACATTTAGGTTTTAGCCGAGGTCCTTAAAAAACCATCACAAAACACTTCATTCTGAAATCCTACACCTTCCCCTCAGGTCGACATCATGGGTATGTGGAAGCATAGGGTAGACACCCCGACCAAGTTAGAATACTTTAGGCGGGAGTTTTCCATCCTTGCCGACGTCCACCTCAGGTTGGCAGGGGAAGAGGATTCCATTATGCCCGATGTGAACCTCATGCCTTTCCCAGTAGTGGCCTTTATAGAGTGTGGACTTAGGTTTCCACTTGACACCTTTTTTCGAGAAATCCTTCATTATTATAAATTGAACCCAATGCAGCTTGCCATCAACTCTTACCGAGTTATCAATGGTATAATAGCCTTAGCCAAACAAGAGAATGCTAGGGTTACTCTTGCCGATATCCAATACTGCTACACTATGTGTCGCTTGAAATCGGAAAAAGGCCACATCTATTACCTCAAGCCGAGGTCCACTGAGTACAAGCTCATTGCCGACCTCCTAGACTCAAACAAGGGTGCTGGAGACGGTTACTTCATTGTCTCGGGCAACTGGGAGTTTCAACCAAACAATGACCTCCACCTTTATCCCCTAAGCCGAACAGTTCTCGGGGAAGGAGATGGTAAGAGCCAAGTGTCACCTTTCCTTGCCCTCTTTTTTAGAGTTTTCAATACTTTGTTCTAACGTCTGTGCTCTTCTTTTTGCAATTCTTCCCCAGCCACTAAAGGGCTTTTGCAAGTCTTTCTTCCCCAGCAAGGACTTGAAGAAGCTATTGAATTTGCCCGTCCACAAACGGAGAGCCCCTCTGCTACTCAATTTCATTCCTACTTACAAGTCGGTTCTTCCCGACGTTCCAAAGAAGAAGAAGAGTCAGTCTCCTCCGACTGCCACTACTCTTCCAGTAACTTCATCATTTCGGCCAGATCAAGGGTCAACCTCAGATCCAGCAGAACAACCATCTACCTCGGCTCCACAGCTGATCCCGCCATCCCAACGCAGCCGCCGCCGAACTGCAATTCCTGCCGAGATGGGTCGCAAGAAGGCAGTCGTAGAAAATCTTTTAGCCGACATCCCTGACACCTTCAACGCTCAGCCAGCACGATCCCAGCCTCAACCAACACCAAAGCCCAAAAGAATAAAGAAGGCTCAACCAAAGGCAATGGTGACTCAGATTGACACTGAGGACACCTTGCCAATTTCAAAATTGGCTTCGAGCGAGAAGACCCCTTCCGTCCCCGAGAAGAGGCCTGCCGAGGCCGAACCATCCCAATCAACTCGGTCGAAGAGGCCGAGGTCCGAATCGGCAACAGCTTCGGCCTCCATGAAGTTTGACTCCCCTGGGCCCCCCCAATCACATTGGAGGATAGGCCGGTCAAAGCTGGTGATAGTGCCGACGACGTTAACGTCGGCGTAGCCCTGACTACAGCCTTGTTCCTTCCTGGAGATCTCGATCGTAACGCTGAGATGAGCCAATACAAAAATTTCACCTTGATACTGCAGCACTCCGTTTAAGTAAGTCCCTTCACTTGGAAATTTTCATTCTCTATTTTTCCATACTTAAAGAATTTCTACTAACTTTTGTTCTATCCATTTTCTTTCAGGCGATTCAGCATGCCCACTTTTTCTCTATGCAATCTTTTGAAATGAGGAAGGAGTTAGCCGACAAAATAAGGGAGGTTGCTGGATTGCAAAAGACCCTCAAAAGGGCTGAGGCAAAAATGAAAACCTTGGCAGACCAGGCCGAGACTGCTGTCAAAGCTAAGGATGAGGCCGAAGAAAAAACGGATGCCGCTGAAGCCATAAACAAGGTTCTTGAGGCCCAGAAGAAAGAAGCTAAAGAAAAGACAGCCGAGGCCCAGAAAGAACTGCAAGATGCCTTGGCCACAAAGGCCGCTGAGATAAAGGCCGCCGATGAGAAGGCATACAATGAGGGGGTGGCCGATGTCACGGCGGACTACAAGAGTCAGGTAAAACAGGCATGCAACAAGGGTTTCACCCTTGGTTGGATGGCTGCCCTGAGAAAGCTTGAAGTCCCCGAGGACTCCCCCCTCAAGAACGCCGATGTCCTCGCCCTGCCATTTCTCCCTACTCCAAGCCAATCCGAAGACGGTTCTGAGTCTGAGGAGGAAGTTTTGATGAGGAAGTCGAAGGAAGCTGCTGGGGCCAAGTCCTCCACTCCAGATAAGCAAGTCCTGGACTTGACTCAGGATAAGGAGGGTGAGGAGGTCCCCAAAGATGCTACTCCTGAGAAGGTGATATCGGACGCGCCTATTGCCAACAAGAGCCTCGACCAAACCCTCCAAGAAATAGATGTCGAGCTCGCGGCTGAGAAGGCCACCGAGATGTCTTCTCAGCAGTCTTCCGAACTCCAGACCCAACCAGCCAAAAGCGCCGAAGAGTCTTAGTTTGATGTTTTTCTCTTTTTTTCTGTACCTTGTACTTTCTCCTTTCTTTGAAACAATGTAAGCTCTCAATGTGGCCGATGTGCCTTCTTTTGAATCCAGACCCAACCAGCCAAAAGCGCCGAAGAGTCTTAGTTTGATGTTTTTCTTTTTTTTTCTGTACCTTGTACTTTCTCCTTTCTTTGAAACAATGTAAGCTCTCAATGTGGCCGATGTGCCTTCTTTTGAATGTAAATACAACTTCCTCTTTTGAATGCTTGTATGCTTGTCTTTCTTTTACTGCTCTTGTATGACTCTTATACTTAGAATATTTTGCATATCTTCAATGTACACCTTAACTGTGTAATCTTCTCGGGGTGAAATACCTCGGTTGTACTCACCAACGGTTTACATCAGCAAGTACATAAGTACTTATTAAATATAACCTTGGCTTTAACTTGTAAATTTTTTCACAAATTTCAACAAGTGTTCGGTTCAACTTCAACTTGTAAATTTGTCACAAATTTCAACAAGTATTAAACATGACCTCGGTTTAACTTCAACTTGTGAATTTTTCACAAATTTCAACAAGTGTTTAAACATGACCTCGGTTTAACTTCAACTTGTAAATTTTTCACAAATTTCAACAAGTGTTAATCATGGCATTGGTTTAACTTCAACTTGTAAACTCAAGTTTCAGCAAACGTTAAACATGACCTTGGTTTAACTTCAACTTGTAAACTTAAATTTCAACAAGTATTAAACATGACCTCGGTTTAACTTGTAAACTTAAATTTCAACAAGTGTTAAACATGACCTCAGTTTAACTTCAACTTGTAAATTTTTCACAAATTTCAACAAGCGTTAAACTAATTTTAGCTTGTAAATTCTTCACAAATTTCAACAAGCGTTAAACTAATTTTAGCTTGTAAATTCTTCCTTTCCAGGAACCATTTTCTAGCTCTCTGCCCCCTAATGTGAACTTAAGTTCTACTTGGGTTCTCATTATGCATGTATTCCAGAAACATCGTCAAGTATCTTATCAGTCACAAGTGTAAAAAATCAAGTTAAAATTTTATTTATTACTTCAGCTAATAACAAAGAATAAGATAGTTTAATGATAGAAAAATTTTAGATTGCAAGTATTCCAAGGCCTTGGCAACTCTTTGCCTTCATTATCTTCAAGCCGATATGCCCTATTGCCCAATACCGAGATGATTCTATAGGGTCCCTCCCAATTCGGGCCAAGCTTGCCCTCTCTGGGATCCTTTTTGTTGCCGACGACTTTTCTCAAGACCAGGTCACCGACTTGAAACTCCCTTAGGTTGACCTTCTTATTATAAGCCTTGGCAAGCTGCTGCTGGTATGCCGCCAGCTGAATTGCAGCTCTCTCCCTTCTTTCTTCTAGCAGATCCATATCTCGGGCTAAGAGTACATCATTAGTTCCATTCTCCACTGCCTGGGTTTTGATTCCTGGAATGCCAACCTCCAGCGGAATGATTGCTTCTATGCCATAAGTCATGGCAAATAGGGATTCCCCCGTTGATCTTCTCGGCGTAGTCCGATATGCCCAAAGTACACTGGGCAACTCATCCACCCACTTTCTCTTTGCTGCTTGCAGCCATTTCTTTATCCCGTCCAAGATAACTTTGTTGGACGCTTCTGCTTGTCCATTGCTTTGAGGAAAACTTGGGGTCGAAAAATAATTATTGATTTTGAATTTTGCACAGAAGCTCTTGATTAGCTTACTGTCAAGTTGTGTTCCATTGTCTGTAACTATCGCTCTTGGAATCCCAAACCTGGTGATGATGTTTTTCCATATGAAGCTCTTCACGTCCACGTCTCGAATCTTGGCAAAGGTTCAGCTTCTATCCACTTGGTGAAGTAATTTGTTGCTACCAGTAGGTACTTCCTTTGCCTAGTTGCTTGGGGCAGTTTTCCAACAAGATCCATGCCCCATTGGGCAAACGACCAAGGACTAGATACTGGGTTTAGGTCTGCTGCTGGTTGGTGTATCAGAGGTGCAAACCTTTGGCACTTTTCATACTTTTTAACATAGTCTTCTGCATCTTTCTATATGTAGGGCCACCAATACCCCTGAGTAATGGCCCTATGAGCAAGTGATCTGCCCCCAACATGGCTTCCACATATTCCTTCATGTATTTTGTACAAAAAATCTTCAACTTGTGAAGGATGTACACACCTCAAAAGGGGTCCAGTGAAGGATCTTCTGTAGAGATGTCCCTCTATTATCAGACTGAATCTTGCCGATTTCAATCTGATCTTGTGTGCCTCCTTGTGATCATCTGGCAGTTTTTCTTCTTTTAGGAATGCTATTATTGCGTCCATCCAGCTTGGTCCTATGTCCACACACATTGCTTCAAGCTCTGTCGTCAATGGTTCGATGCTCGAGCTCGACAAGTAGTAAACCATTATCGTCCTTGCCTTTCCAGGTTGTATTGCACTAGCCAGGTTGGCTAGGGCATCGGCGTGACTGTTATCATGTCGGCTAATCTACTATAGTTGGAAATTCTGAAACAAGGCCATCAATTCGCCGACCTCCTTCACATAGGCCAACATCATTTCATCTCGGGCTGCGAACTTGTTTGTTGTCTGGTTGACTATAAGCTGAGAGTCACAGAAGACTATCACCTCATCTGCTTCTACTGTTACTACCGGTTTCAGTCCTATAATCAGTGCTTCATACTCCGCTTCATTGTTTGAGGCCTTGAACCCTAAACGAATGGATTGTTCTAGTATCTGTCCATCTGGAGATTCTAGTACTACTCCTACTCCCGCTCCTTGTCGATTTGAACTCTCATCAACAAACAGTCGAAAGGAGTCGCCGATGTAAATGCTGCAGGGTCTAAGTTTTTCTTCTTTCCTTTTTTCCGTTGCCTTGGGCTGGGCTTCTCTTTGCTTGCTTGGACATCGTTTACCTCGGTTCAACGGAGCCGGATGTATGATGGCTCCTGGTGTGAACTCGGCCATGAAGTCGGCCAAAACTTGGCCTTTGATTACTGTTCTGGGTCTATATTCTAGGTCATACTGGCCCAAGGCCACTGCCCCTCTGGCTATTTTGCCTGTCAGATCTCCTTGCTACAATAGGGACTTCAAAGGATGTTTAGTTAGTACCACAATTTTGTGGACTTGAAAGTAGTGGTTCAGCTTCTTTGAAGCCATTACTAGAGCCAACGTTAACTTCTCCAAGGGTAAATACCTGGTTTCTGCATCAGCCAGGATTTTACTTACATAGTAAACAGCCCTTTGTTCTCCTTTTTCTTCTCGGATTACCACTGCACTTACCGCATGTTCTGAAACTGCTAAGTACAGAAACAGCTCCTCTCCAGGTTCTGGATTTGAGAGAACTGGAGTCGTGGTCAAATACTTCTTCAAGTCGGCCAAGGCGACTTCGCACTCTTCTGTCCATAAGAAGTCTGTGGCTTTCTTTACTAAGCTGAAGAAAGGTTTGCATTTGTCTGAGCTTCTGCTTATGAACCTATTCAGGACTGCAGCCCTTCTAGTAAGCATCTGCACCTGTTTTGCCAACGTTGGGCTCTTCAGCTCTCGGATGACCTTGATCTGATCTGGGTTAGCCTCAATGCCCCTTCTAGTCACCAAATATCCCAAGAACTTACCAGATCCAACCCCAAATGCACACTTCGATGCATTGAGTCGGAGCCGATATGTTTTTAGGATGTCAAAGGCTGCCCTTAAGTCTTCCAGATGGTCCTTAGGTTCCCTAGTCTTCACGACCATGTCATCGATGTATACCTCCACTGTTCGGCCAATTAGGTGTCTGAACATCTTGGTTACCAGTCTCTGGTAAGTTGCTCCTGCATTTTTCAACCCAAAAGGCATTACTCTGTAGCAATACAGCCTCTTTGGGGTGATAAACGCAGCCTTCTCCTCGTCTGGGGGGTACATGGCTATCTGATGATATCCCCTGTAGGCATCTAGGAAGCTCATCCTTCCATGCCCTGAAGTGGCATCCACCAGTTAGTCAATCTTGGGTAGAGGAAAACTGTCTTTGGGACAGGCCTTGTTTAGGCTGGTAAAGTCTACGCAGACCCTCCATTTATCATTCTTTTTCTTCACCACCACTGTATTCAATAGCCATGTCGGGTAATTTACCTCTCGTATGGCTTTGGCCTCCAGAAGTCTGTCTACTTCCTCTTCCACTGCCTCAACATGCATCAACGTCGGTCTTCTTGCCCGTTGGATTACAGGTTTGGCCGACCTGTCTACGTTCAGTTTATGGCAAGTGACCTCGGGGTCAATGCCTGGCATTTCGTAAGGCGTCTAGGCCAACACTTCAATGTTTGCTCTCAAGAAAGCCTCCAGTTCTTTTTCTTCTTCTTTGGCTAAGCCCGAGCCGAAAAGGAAGAAGCGTTTTCCATCCCCCTGCTGGACGAGGATTTTCTTCAGGGCTTCTTCACTTTTCTCGGTTGGCTCTTTGCCGACGTCATCTAGGACTTCCACGTCCTCGTCTTCGATCTCTACTGTCTCTGGTTCTCGTATGCTGCAGGTGGATTTCATTGCTGCCATGGAGCAGTTCTTTGCCTGCAGCTGATCCCCTCTGACCTCCTCTATCCCATGCTCTGTTGGGCACCGCAATAGCTGATGCAGTGTTGAGGGAACAACCCCTATTGCATGCAGCCATGGCCTCCCTAGTATAGCATTGTAGGGGGACGGTGTGTCAATTATGGTGAATTCTGTCTTCACTTTCTTGGTGCCAGCCTGCACCTCTAAGCTTGCTGCTCCCAGTGGCCACGTCGGCGTTCCATTGAACCTGACCATTGGGCTGTTGGATTGCTCCATATCGTCTGGGTGAAGGCCAAGCTCCTTGTAACACTTGACATACATGATGTCACAAAAGCTGCCTTGGTCGATTAAGATGCGTTTCACTTGGCACTCCCCAACCTGGAGGGATACTACTAAGGCATCATTATGTGGATACTGCACCATCTCAAAGTCGGCTTCAGTAAAGGACACTACTGGTCCCTGGCACTTCTCGGCCAGAGGTCTTTTCTCCCGGACCTGGTACACATGCTGCAAGTGCTTTACCTTCTGGGTCTCCCCCTGTATTTCGTTTTCGTTGACCTTCGAGTGAATTACATTAATTACCCGAGGTCCGCCTGCTTGCGGTTGCTGTGCTGGGGGAGGTGGAGCTGCTGGTGCCTGAGGCAGTCTTGCCTGCTCTTCCCTTGTCCTGGCTTCATCTACAAGGTCCCTTAAATGGCCTTGCCTTACCAGGTCTTCCAGGTGTGCTTTCAGGGCTTTGCAACCCTGAGTCAGATGCCCATCTTCATTGTGGTAAGCACAATGTTTACCAAGGCTTTTTCCCATAAACTCTCCTGGTACCCTTGCTGGTGCTCTCAAATAGGGCTGGGTTCGGATTTTATCCAGGACTTTGTGAATTGGAATTCAGAATACTGTTATGACTGCCTGTGCAGCCCTCAGTCCTATCTCTTGTTTGTTGGATCCATTGTTACCTCGGCCTCGCTTCGGTGAGCCGTTTCCTTTCTCTTGCTTTGTCTCCTTAGTCCCTGGCGTGTCTTCCGCTGGCATATTTCTCAATTCTGGCCATGAGCTCTTCCATACTTTTTGGTAATGTCTTTGCCAATGACTTTCGTAATGGACAATCATCTTTTAGGCCGTTCTTGAAAGACACGACCGCCACCTCTTGGTTGTATTCGGGTATTCGGTTGAATACCTCATAATACCTTTTGGCATAGGCTCTCAGGCTTTCGTCCTTGCCAATTTTCAGAGCCATCAGGGCATCTACCCTTAACGGCTGTAGTTTGTTTGTCACGAACCTGGCCATGAACATCTCAGCCAGGCCTTTCCAGGTCTTCACAGTTCCTTTCGGCAGTTTGTGAAACCAATCCGATGCGATTTCCCCAAAGGATGAGGGGAACACCTTGCAAAGCAACGACTCGTTCTCAGTGTACAATGCCATCGAGTTCAGGTATAAACCGACGTGAAAGTTGGGGTCTGACTTACCATCGTATATATGGAACCTCGACATACTGAATCTTTTTAGGGCCTCAAATTTGTCCAACTCTACCGAGAATAGTGTTCTCGGCTTAACAGGGGAAGTTACCTCGGGATTTTGTTGCTTTCTCTTGAGGTAATCTCTTAAGTCCTCTTTGGTCCACCTAGGAGCTCGGCTATCTCCTGACTTCAGCCTTTTAGACGCACTACTCTCAGCTTCGTTGTGAGCCATTTTCGACCTTTCTCCATCAGTTGCGTCGAAGCATAACTCCTGTCTTTGAACATGCTGATGTTCTTTGGGGTCTGCTTCCTTGGTGCGATGTGTCCTTCGAGATTCTTCCCTTCTCGACTCTCCTCGCCCGACCTCCCTTAAAGGCCGGTGAGAGTGTTTTTCGCTCCTGGTGTGCTGGGGGGCTACAAGGATTGTTTTCTGCCCTCCCTTCTGGGCATTGGCCATTGGAATTGGCGTGTCCTACAGCGGGAACGGTGGCTGCATGACGTTGTTTTACATCATGAAATTGACGACCGATTGCAGGTCTGCCAATTTGTTCGTTATCCCCTTCATCTCTTCGTCCTTCCGTAGGCATCTATCCTTCCATACCTGGAGGTTATCCTCGTTATAGTACTTGTTTTCGTCTGATTTCTTCTGAACGTCGCCCTCCTGGCCGACGTCCTTTCCTTCGTGATTCTTATCACGAGTCTCTTCGTTGTAGTTGTCTCCTTTGACGTCAAGGTCAATAGGTCTTCCACTCCCAGTAGGAGTGTCGTCCCCAACCTTCTCTCTCTGTCCGTCGTTGGCCATCTATTCTCCTTTCTTTCCCACAAACGGTGCCAAATTGTGTGTGTCAATTTCCGACCACATTGCCAAATTAGTACTTAGTTGGAGAGCACTGGCAGAATAGATAAGTTCCGAACGACCTGCAACAGAAAGAACAGATTCCGACGGTGGTTCGTCCACCCGGGGGCACTCCGATGATCAAGTCAGTTATCTCTCAAAGATAGCAAAAGTGCTTAACTCACTATTCAGAATATAAATTGCGTACCTTAGACCTATGGGGGTGTCTCTCTTTTATAGCCAACACAAACCTAATCCCAATAGAAGCCTAGCTTCAATGGACTTAGGATTACTGCTAATTTTGAACTCCCAGTAGGATTGTGATAAACTCTCTAAGAGTTTTATCTTTACCCAAACTGAAGTCTCCTCTCATTCTAGGACTCTTGTTCTCTATCCGTTCATCCCGAATTTTGGTTTCCTCGCAGATAACCTTGGCCTAGCCGAAATCATCTCGGCGTCATGACCCGGACACGTGGCATCTCGGCTGACACTTCGGTGCCACCTTGGCCACGTGTTGTCATTCAAAAATTATGTCCCCACAGAAAGACAACGAAACTCGGATTCAACACAAACAATGGGTCGGGTTTGAACCAGAAATGCTATTATGTGGCTTTTCCTATTCCCCATATTGATTGTAAATATATATATATATATAAGAATAGATAATGTATTACTGCTTTGAGGTTTTGTTCGAATGGTTAGAATTTTATAGTTTTCATGTATTAATCCTAGAAAAATTAGAAAAAGTTCAGCAACCTATAAGTATCTATGTAATAATTCTAGTCAATAGATGAGTTGGATTCAAGGAATTTGTGTTTCAAACTATGTGATGAATTACACAGACTTAAGTAATTTCCAAGGAATTTTAGACCAGATATACAAATGGTTCTTCTTCTTGCCACTAAACAACAAGTTACTTTTCTCAGGGCACTATTTGCAGCCCCAAAACAGCACCTCTTAACTCCAAGACCTTAGCCTATTGAGCGCCAATTAACCCTGATAACTTTGGGCATTTGATTTTATACTTTAAAGCAGAAAATTAGCTATTGTCCATCAAACCAAGCCAATTTTCACGCTTTTCCATTTAAAAAGACTAGAAGTTTTCTCCTACAGTCCTACTTAATATAGCCCTAACCCTAAAATCTTTACAAATCCAACCATAGGCAACAAGACATAGGTTTCCTCAAGCAATACTCTGCCATGGAAACCATCATTCAATACTTTTTCAATTAACATTATCAACTAAACGGTAACCAATCAGAAAATAAGTCATTATATAAATCATAATAACTTTTTCTAAATTATTCCTACAGTCGTAGCTTCTAAATTATGCAAATGGAAGAAGGCAGAGAGAGAGAGAGAGAGAGAGAGAGAGAGAGAGAGAGAGGGTAGAGGGACAGAGACAGAGAGACTCATGAGATAGAAGGTAACAGGTAATATGAGTTTCATTTCATATGAATGTATGGTTTTTATTTATTTATCAAATAGTACGAAATGTGGACAAAAAATTATGTTCAAATTTAAAAATTCAAAAATAAAATAAAATAAACTTGAAAAAGAAAAAAAAAATCTAATATAACTCTAATAATAGAAGAAGCAAATTTAAACCTCGTGAAACTCTCAAATAAAAAAAATAAAGGAATATTTAGTTTAGCATCCCACTCTAACTTTTAGTAATGAAAGAGATGCGTAATTTCTTTTTCTTTTTTTTGTTGTTACCTAAGGTCCCTCACTACACTCATATATCACACCGACTCTCTTATTCTCTCTTCTCTTTTCGTGTGTTGTGACATTACTGCACATTTTGAAACTATTGCTCATCATCTTCCAACACTTCTCAAAGCTTTACTCAATAGAGATTCCCACTTCCAAGCTCACCCATTTCACACCAAATAAAATCGGAGATGATGATGAAAATAAAGAAGAAGAAGAGTCCAAGCTCTACATCAATGGCGATTGGGCCTTATCTTCTCTCAATCTTCTCAAGAATCTCTTACTTCTTTCTCTTCACCATGTTCATATTCATATTAATATATATATATATAATCTGTGAGTTGTTGTTTTGGGTGATTTGTATATATATCATCACTAGGTTCATGGTGATAATAATATATATGTATACATATTCATATTCATCTTCTAGATATATGTGTATGATGGAGAGGACAATGAGGGTTGTAGAAAGAAATGAAAGAAATTGAGAGAGAAGGGTTGAGTTGGGGTCTAACTTCTATATTTTTTTTTAATTTTATTTTATAAATATGTTCAATTTTCTCTGGTTTGGTGAAAATAGAGATAGAAAAAATTATGAATAAATCAGAGAAATTTTGAACCAGAGAAAATTAGTCAAAAACAGAAAAATTTGAGAGCAAAATTTTAACCCAAAGAAACTTTCAAACACAAAGAAAATTAGAAAAATTGAGCAAACGAGAGAAATTTTGATCCAAAGAAATCTCGAAACATAGACAAATTTCAGACAAATTTCTCTATGTTATAAAATTTCTCTGGATCGAAATTTCTCTAGAAAAATGTTGAGGGACCTCAATCACTATGCAAATATTGCATGTCCTTTATCTTATAAAATCTTAATACCAGATACCTTAAAAAAAATCCACAAAAATAGAAATGTAACCAAAAATGTTGTAGAGTTACATAATTAATTTTAATTATATTTGGATTTAAATTGAGTGTCCTCCTTATACATTACAACAAAATCAAACAATAAATTAAATTAATTGAAGAAAAATAAATGGGATTGAACAAAAATTTTCTTCAAACTCCTGGTCTCTTTGAAACCACCTTGATTTCGAGGGGGCTATTAGTAAATATAATAGTAAATATAGTTTGTATATGTATATATATATATATATTATAGTAACATGTATTATTTCCATAATAGGGTAAATAAGATAAACGTGGG
The DNA here is from genome assembly GCA_036172215.1 of Camellia granthamiana. Classification (NCBI taxonomy): domain Eukaryota; kingdom Viridiplantae; phylum Streptophyta; class Magnoliopsida; order Ericales; family Theaceae; genus Camellia; species Camellia granthamiana. The sequence goes on from CM069914.1 coordinate 115,836,482, forward strand.
CAAAAAAGCAAATTAAATAAAACTCTAATAATAGAAAAATTGAGAGTAAAATATATATTTTTATTTTAATAATTAGATTTGAATTATTAAAAAAAATTCAAGTTCAAATTTAATGATATATATAAAAATAAGATAATTGTGAGAAACAAAAAATAAACTAAATAAAACTCTAATTGTGGGGAAGTGGTTTGGAAATACTCTTCAGATCCTGGGAGACGCTAGTGATCCTCAGCTAGTCACCTGAAAAGATGCAAACACTCCGGTCTGGGGTGCCGGAATTAGCACTCCGACGGACAAGTTAGTTCAGACACTCAGGATAGCTTGTTTTCTAAATTAAGTGAAGTGATTCTTACATACCTTTCTATACCCATTGTTCCTGTATTTATACTCGTTCTTTCCAATCCTCGGGGGGCCAGGGCCTACTTTTTAATCATTGTCCTTTCTTTGATTCGGCCCTAAGGACCTATACTTATTCGGCATATATATCATATTCGGCTTCCCACTCTCGTAGGATACAGCCGATTAACATCAGTCTTCTAATGGTACGCACCTTCTGATTTTTCCATATATTTGGCCCCCACAATTGCCCCCCAAACTCCCCATTGACGGTAGTTAATCGGTGTGTTTGGTCTTGAATTGGAAAAGTTAAAATAGGTCAGGCGGCTTCGCATACCCCAATACAGATGTCAGGATGCGCACACCTTTTCGTTCATCATTACGCTTTCCCGCCTCAATCGTGCGTCTCGCATTTATTGTGATTTAAAATTTCAGTCCTTTCGAATGCACAGTTCGTCGAGTATTCGAGACTCTTGGACCGCTAGCGGATATCCCTTCTCTGACTCGCATTTTCTGCAACTCTTCTCCGTCTACCCTCGTCTCCCTTGCTCCTCGTAAGTCTTCTTCTCTTTTCTTTGCAATCCTACTTTCTGTTTATTATTTTCATTTTGGCGCACCCTTTATTTCCTGTGAAAATGGCCAAACACTTGAAAGACCTCCTTTCTGAGGGTCGTGTCTCCGGATTCCGGCGACATTTTTCCATCCCCGACAATGTTCATCTATCTCTAGTGACGGACAACACTCTAGATATGGAGAGAGAGGACCAAAATTCAATCGTCTTTCCTCTCCTATCCATTGCAGAGGGCGGGGTCCGTTTTCCCCTACATCCATTCCTTAGGGCCGTCCTCCGCTATTGGGGTTTGATCCCTTCTCAGCCTAACGTGAACTTTTTTCGAATCGTAATGGGGATCGTAGAGTTGAACCAGCGCCTCAGGATCGATCTTGGGATTCCGGCCATTCGGCACTGCTATGCTTTAGCCAAATTTTCCGGTCGGCTTGGGCGGTACTTTCTTAGGGCTAAGGATACTGACCATCATTTGGTAACCATGCTCGCCAGTTTTGGCAAGCGTGTGGATGACGTAATGGTCAATATCCGAGGGAACTGGGAATTTGGCGAAGACGAGGGTCGCCTAGACCCTATTCCCAGACGGAGGGGTGAACCAGGTTGCCGTGTGTCTCCTTGTGTTTACTGAACTTTTCTTTTGCTCGGCCTTCCCTCCATGTCTAACCCTTTGTCTTTGCAGGCAGTAATTTGAAGAGGATTTTGGTTTCTACTGACGATGCGGTCCTTGCGCAGATTGCGACTGCACTCGGATACTTCGGCCGTCCAAACGTACAGAAGCAAAGGAGAGTGGCCCACATACTTCTTCGATACGAGCCTACTTACACTACTTTTTCGGCCGCTGACAACATTCCAATTCCATCCGGCGATCAACAGTTTGCGGCTCTTATATTCCCTAGCTTCAAGAGCCTTAGGCAAGTTGGTCTCGAGGCTTCTGATTCGGGGCAAGACGTCGAGCCGGTGGTAGAGGTAGTCGCCGAACCAGACAGAGAGTTCGCTGAGGAGGCCGAAGAGGTTGACGAGGCCCTAAACTCGGCGTTTGAGGCAGCCAGACGTAGTCAGCCTACCTCGCCGTCCACTTCGGGTCGGACGGAGTTTTCTTCTAGAGATATCTTTGGAGGTTTGGGAGACCTACCCGGCAATTTTTTTGAAGGTATGGCTGGGGAAAGCCTCACGCAGATGGCTCGAAAGAAGAATGCCGAGCGTATGGCCGCACGGAAAAAGGCCGAGGTCGCTCGTTCTGGGCCTGCCTTGGTTGTGTCTTTCGAACCCATTATTGAAGAGCCGGCTAGGATTGTTGCGGCCGAAATGGCGAAAGAGGTTGAACAATCGGTCATTGATGAACGGTTGATTCCGAAAGAGTAGGGCAAGAAACGTAGCGCCAAGGGAGAGGCCGGTTCAGAAGATAGTCTTGCCGACAAAAGGCCTCGCTTAGAAGAATCGGACGTGGTTGTTCCTTTTATTGTTCAGCCAAAGATTAGAGACGCGCTGATTCCTTCTGACGCATCCATCATTACCGACCCAGCGGTAGCCTTGAGCCTGGCGGCGTCAGTCTCCCTACCAGCTGATAAGGCATCCTTTCATGCCGTGCCGGATTTGGTGGCCATAGCCCTATCTGCGCAGTCGGCTTTTTTGGTAGGTGAACTTGTTTTGATTTTGGTTGCCTATGGCATCTAACGATCCCAACTCGTTTTGCAGACGGTTGGCAGGATCGCCAACTTGGGCCGCTGCCTACACGATGCCCTTGAGAGGGTTGACCGTTTGTAGTCAGAAGTGGTCGATCAAAAGAGCAGGGCCGAGTTTGAGATGATGAGAGCCGCTATGGAGACTGCGCGAGCCGAGGCCAAAGTGGAAAGGGCTCGAGCTGCCGATTAGCTCCGTTCTGATGCCGAAGATAGGGCGAACGCGAGCAAAGAATTGCTCAGGCTAGTCGAGGAGGCGCTTAAGAAGATGGAGACTGAGTTAGCAGAATTGAAGGCGGCCAAGGAAAAGGTAGAATCTGAGGCTTCTGCCGCATTCGAAGCAGGAAAAGGCGCCGCCTTCAAAGAATACGTAGATGAAGTCCCCAAGTTTAAGAATCAGGGGTTCAAACACGGGTGGCTCAAGGCCCTTGATGCCGCTGGCGTTACATTGGCCTTGCCAATTCCTTATGAGCAGGTGGACGTTGAGTCACTTGAGTCTGACTCCGAGGATTAATCTGGGAGTCATTCGAATTTTATGAAATGCTTTCCCTTTTAATTGTATGTTTTTGTTTTAAGGACTTTTGTTGGTTCCGAGTAGTTTTCATGTATAAATTGGCTACTGTCTGCGCTCAATTTATTAATGAAAATTATCTTGTTGTCTCAATTTATTAATGAAAATTATCTTGTTGTTTCACTACTACTTATGCGCAGTTTGTGATGTTATGTTGGTTAAGAATTTTTGCCTTTCACTACCTTAGATAGAATGATTACTCTGTTGAGCTTTTTACGATTGGGTATCTTGGCAATATTGACTTATCATTCATATGCCGAATAGTTCGTTGGTATTTTTGCCTTTCACTACCTTAGATAGAATGATTACTCTGTTGAGCTTTCTACGATTGGGTATCTTGGCAATATTGACTTATTATTCGTATGTCGAATAGTTCGTTGGTATTACGCTGAAACGATTCATGGGTTGGCTGGGGCACTTAAGCCGAATAGATTGATTAATCTGCCCTTGCCCCAGGCGGTTGTAGACGTCCCCGAACGCATCCCGGGAGGGTTACTCCCGTTCTGTTCATTTGGGTTTACTACAGTTCGGACTCAATTTATCACGGTTCTAAATCTGAACCAAAGAGTCCAACTCTGGCAAATCGTTTTGAAAAAAAAACAGATTTTGAAAAGAAGTGCCAAACATGGACTGCTTTGCCAGATTACAGAGTCGCCACCTAAATATTTTTAAAATGGGAAATTTAGGAAACCCTGACTCGGTGCCGAAGGCCACGCGTCCGTCATCACCAAAGTGACTTGGCTCGGGAGCTTGGGTACGATCGGGGAAGGTCAGCTATGAGCACCCCCTCTCGTCCGGTCCGAAGACCGGCCTCTACTAACCGTGATATCCGATTTTGAAAACATTACATGCTCTTATTCCAATTATTAGCCTAGAATTACTATGTTATGCGCGCAGCAAACAAGTATAGACTAGATTGCCTAATTTGGAAATAAACATTGCATATCCGTTGGTTTTGAAAATGCATTGGAATTTGCTACTCGCAAGTAGGCTAAAACACGGATTTCAACGAGTTTTCCCAACTCAGGCAATCCAACCTCCACCCACAGGCATTCAAGCAGTTTATCTCATATAAGCACTTAGCCGCATGGTAAGCATACTGTCATGGCAACAATCACACACATGCGACATGCTAAAGCATAAAACTTACATCGTACTCCGTGCCAAAACAAGAAACCAGTTAGCAAAACATGCATGACCTAGTTTATGTTAAGTGACTAATGCATCGCATACGGAATGTAATTTAGACAGGCTCGGCTATCCTAAGCATGGCACATGAAATGCAACAACTATCACGTATTCAATTTGGAATTGAAAGTACGATGCAGTTTGTATGATGTACCGAGCCCGATGTATGTAAACAAATGCATGAATGCACGCATGCATTGCATAAGGTATGCTAATTTAGATGTGCCCTAATCTACCATCATAAGCAGGTAAATAAAAGGGTAAAAAGAAATGGGGGTTGGAAGACATGCACCCACTCACACACACTTATTACAAATTTGCCCTCATTCGGAGGGGTCAAAAGAATAATACAGTCCAAAGAATAAATGAATGAATTATTACAAAATTCTAATTACTAAAATTAAATCAAGTAAATAAAAGAAAGGGGGCCTCAGCCCTGCCTCGGGATGCGCGAATGATGTATGCTCGTTGCAACTTGCCCGGAAAAGCCTACACCGTGCCACTGCCACCTCTGTTTTTACTGCCCTGTCTCTCCAAAAAATACCAAAGTCCCAGGAAACCTTCCTTGTGTTCTGCTGAGTGCCACCGGCTGGAGGAAACTACCACCGGCTGCTTGTGGTGGCCACCGGCTGCAAAATAGTCTATCGGCCAGAAATACAGTGCCGGTCGGCACTCTTTCCTGCCGGTCGGCACAAAGTTCCTGCAGAAGACAGTTTGACAGCAACAGCAGGCAGCAGTGCATGGTATTGGATTTTTGAGCATATTTATGCATGGCCAAGGCTCCCTATCATGAATGGGAATCAAGGAAACATGGCTCTTGGTTCTAGGGCTATCAATTGTGCACCTTGGTGCATGATAGCCTAAGATACCAAGGTTGCATTTCAATGTAAAGATGCATGCAACACAACAATGATAACTAAATCCCTATCATGCCAAAGTCAAGGGCCTTAGTGACATGGGAATAGAGGTGTGTTTTGTCACTTGGAGTACAAACACCCCTCATTTCCCTCACTTGGTTTGACACCCCAAACCAAGTAATGAAGTGCAACTCATGCAAACATGCATCAATAATGCACTATGGAAATTAGGATGCTAGCAAACTAGGTACCACACAACTAACATATTAGGCATGCAAAATGCCAAAGTGCATGAGATGCTAGTGTGATGCGAACATGAGTCAAGTATGCAATGGAATCAATGTGCTACAACACCTAGTGGACCAAACATGCAACAAAGCATACAATGGACATGCGATGGCGGGTTTAACCATAACGGGACAGACCTCATTTCTCCCCAAAACAGTGGCCAAACATGCCTAAAATCACATTCAAAGTACCATGCCAACATGCAAGTTAATGTACCTAAAGCTTAGGCACGAAAGAGGGTATTCTACCACCACTTAACAAGACCTCTCATGGCATGAATCTAACAACCAAAAACAGATTTTTAGGATGCAAAATGACACCCAAATCTCCTCATATGGCAGCCCCAAAATGCATTAAACCTACAAGCATGCATTAGGCTTGTTTCAAGGCCTAGAAGGGAACACTTTCAAAGCATGAGGGAGGTCACATATGCAAGCATACATACATGATTTATGGACTGAAATAGGATCCTAAATGATGCCGAATCATAAGGACGGCCTAAGGTAAGCATGCTAAGGGCCAACACAACCAAGGCTTACAAGCCAAATGCAAAGCAACTATACTAATCATGCCAAACATGACAAAAACAGTGGCTCACAGCCCTAAAATATGGCAAATCATGACCAAATATTCCAACATGCTAAGCCAAAACATGAATATATATGAGGCTAAACACAAGGTACATCTCTAGGCCAAATGAAGCATTACAAAGCAAGTGTAAGAAGCATGCTAAGGGCCATTAAACCAACTTTAGACAAAGGTTAAATATGATCTAAAACACCCAAGAAAGCTATGAAATGAAGCTAAATGCAAGCATTCATACATGCCACCCTTTAAGCCAAAACAAAGGTAAACCAAGGACCAAGGGGAGAAGGGTGTCCCTCCCCTAGACAAGACTTGAAAATATCTTCCTCACCACTGAAAACCCACTGGTTTTCAGTGGTGAGAAGATCAAAAACACCAAGTAAACAAGGCCTCAAGAAAAGGCTCCAAAATGGCCAAAACAAGGCCTAAGAGGGTGAGACTCTACCCAAACCACAAAACAACCTTGATGAATGTTCTTAAGCAAGGAAAAAAAAGTCTTTTTTATGTTGAACACAAATCCAAAAACACAAAGCAAGAGGGGTAGAAAGCTAGTGCAAGAATGGGGAAACTAAAGCAAAAAGCTTACCCTTGAAGATCCAATGAAGAACAGGTGGAGCAGCCCTCCTTTAGTGATCAAAACCAGTCCAAGATCACACAAAACAAACCTCAAAGCCTCCCAATCTCGGACTAAGGTGTGGTAGTGTGTGTAAAGGTGCAAAAGTAAGGTGAAATCACACTTTTTAGGCCTAAAACACACACACAAGGGGAGAGAGAGGGAAAATATAGAGAGAGAAAGTGTATCACACAGAAATATTGATATAGGCTCTGGTTTTTTTGTGGACCTAAATGGCTAACCCTTGTAAAGGGAGATGAAATGGACTTATATAGGCAAAAATGAAGCTCTTACTTAATGGCTAAGCAAAGAGAGGGGGGTTCAAGAGGTGCAAGAGGCTCTTGGCTTCTAAGAGAAGCTAAGACAGCTGGCCAAGCTTCTCCAAGAAGCTTGGCCAAAGGTTCAAGCTCCTAGAGGAGAGAGGGGGTCAAAGGGCCCAAAGGAAGCATTCCCGTGCATGGGGAATGGTGATGGTGCATTCCAGCTGGCACAGCTGGCATGCACCAAGTCTGAGGATTCAAGAGGGTCACACCGACCAGCCAAAACAGTCACCGGCACAAAAAAGTGCCGGTCGGCAGTATAAAGTGCCGACCAGCCAAAGGTTTTGAGAAAACAGTGCCGATGGAAGAAATGGAGGGCCGGTGAAGTGAGAGGCTAGCCGGTGGTGATCAGGGGTGGCCAACAAGCCTTCCCCTACTCTCTGATACAAAAACACACAAGTCTTGGCACAAAACCAAGCACAGTACAAACCGGTTGAGAGATCCTGAGGCGCGACGCGCAGCCGGGGCCTCCGGGAACTCAAAACAAACACAATCATGGATAATCACCGAGTGTCCGATCGGTGACGTCCAAGTCTTGAGGTCGATCAAAAATGGGGTGTCTACAGCGGTGCATGATCATTCTGAAGTCGATTCATGAGCCGGCTAGGGCACTTAAGCCGAATATCTTGATTAATCTGCCCTTGCCCTAGGCGGTGCATGATCATTCTGAAGTCGATTCATGGGCCGGCTAGGGCACTTAAGCTGAATATATTGATAAATCTATCACGCCCTTGCCCTAGGCGGTGCAGGATTATTTTCAAGTCAATTCATGGGCCGGCTGGGGCACTTAAGCCGAATAGATTGATTAATCTGCCCTTGCCCCAGGCGGTGCATGATCATTCAGGCGTCGGAAGAGACGAACTTAGGAGTTTTGAGGTCGAGCCAATCGGCGCCGGGCGATTGAGGTTTTCACAATTAATGAGATTGCCTCGAGGGTGCTGCCTCTGTAAAGGATAAATGATTAAGGGTACAACTTTTATGAATATAGTAAATGACTGACTCTAGCATTTGAAGGTATCGTATGAATGTCGAACAGACTCTTCTTTAACAGCAGAGGGGAAGCGAGGACGCTAGTTGAGCTGGGTGGAGACATGAATCGAGGTGGTGACCCTTCGCGCACAGGGGGTAGGAGTTCCAGGGATCGAGAGAGGCTTCAGTCTCCTTGACGTCGAAGCAGGTTGCCCAGACGGGACAAGCAGTCGCAGGGCAGATCTTCTCAACCTCGAGTCGAGAGGGGATCTGACTTGAATCCGTGCCCATTAAGCTTTGCGGTATTTGTGGGGAATAGACCCATGACAGAGGCGGACTTGATCGTTCGAGACCCAAATGTAGCGGTCGAGTTTGCTCGACAAATTTTCCCGCCTGAGGTTCAGCAATCGATGGTAGGTCGTCAGGACTACAAAGTATTTTGCGAAGGTGTTCACGGGGCGGTGAAGGGGCTGTACACTGCCTATGAAATTGGCATGCGGTTACGCGCTGCCCGTCGAGAAATGGAGAAGAAGGATGAACGTATTCGAAGTTTGGAGGCCCGCGCGGAGGCGGCTGAGCGCGAGTTAAGGAAGGCCAAGGAAGCCCAGGCATAACCCGCCGGGTAGGGAAACCCAATCGTGGAAGAGAGGGTTACCAGTCGGCTCATCAGTTCCGCGCTTGCCGATCGTGAGACGGCGAGTATGTTCGCAATGGAGAACGCGAAGGGGAGGGCCTATGAGAAAGGTTTCCATGAAGGCCGAAAAGTTGGAATCGAAAAGACCAAGGAAAAACTTGCCGAAGAAGTTTGCCGATGTGAAAATCATGGATTTAGGCACGGTTGGATCAAGGCATCTCAAGCCGCAGAAGCTCTTCGAGCGTCGGGCATTGATTCGGCATCGCCACTCTACCACAGTAAACATTTTCCGTTTTCTGCTTTTGAAGTCGAGAAGAGTGATGATGAGGGTGACGCCGTATAAGTATATTTATTGTAAGGTTGAAACGCAGATCACGTTCAAAACTATGTAATTTATTGTTTATTTTATCGAATAAAAAACGTTCTATTACAAATATTTTATTGCAGTTCTTATTCGGCATGTATGTGTTTCGTTTTATTGTGTTTGAATGAATGTATAAACGTTGACCGGCAGGGTCAATCCATACTTGATAGCCGTTTATTCCTAAATGAGGCTATTGTAACCTGAAGAAGCCGAAAGCCAGTGGGTAGAGTGGCTTTGGCAAATTCAACTCGGCTCGGGGCCTAGATTTTTGGCCAGTGCATGTGCTTCAAAAAGTCGTTTGGATAACTACGCCGTGGCGAATGTCAACCGACGTTTTTCTCATGGAGTTTAGTGTTAGTGAAATCGCCTCGGGATTGGGGCCTCGAGATCGCTGCCAGTATTGAAAATAAAAGGAGTGGGCACTTCGCGCAGATAAACAATCGCTTATGTGAGGTGGGATAAGTGGGGATGTTAGTTAGAGAGGCTCGGAGTTCAGCCGAACTTGGTGTTGCCATGGAGCGTGGCAGAGGACCCATCCGTATGGGAAGTAGGGCGTCCAAAAGTTGGCATGAATCTTCAAGTCGTCGAAGCAGATCACCCCGAAAGGAAAGACAACGACCGTTGGGTTTATCCTTCCTTGTCCTGGATCTTTACCTTGACATTGTCAATGGTATCAGGGAAAGACTTGGGCACAGTTGGCTCAAGGCATTGCAAACCACGGAGGACTTCCGGGTGACGGGAGTTGATTCGGTGCTGCCGCTTTACCAATGCGTCTTCCCTTTTTAGCTTTTGAGGTTGAAAATGGGTATTGTAATGCTCAAATGCAGGTTGCGTTTATGTAACAACTATCTGATCAAATAAAAATTGTAATGCTCAAATGCGGGTTGCATTTATGTAACAACTGTTTGATCGAATAAGAAGCTTTATTTCAAACATTTGCGTCTTATTCTGAATTTTTTATATGCTTAGCTAAGCACCTTATTTGCGTCTTGCGCTGAATTTCTTATATGCTTAGTCAAGCACCTTATTTCGGATGTTGGCAAGTTTTGTTTTGTTCGTGCCAAAGGGGGCTCCGAATCCGGAGACTTAATCGGCCCTAAGGTGACATGCACCAAAGGGGGGCTCCGAATCCGGAGACTTAATCGGTCCCGAGGTGACATGCACCAAAGGGGGCTCCGAATCCGGAGACTTAATTGGCCCTAAGGTGACATGCACCAAAGGGGGCTCAGAATCTGGAGACTTAATGTGGCCAATCGTGAAATCCGCGAAGGGCGCTCCGAATCTGGAGGCTTAATCGGCCCCAAGGTGACATGCACCAAAGGGGGCTCCGAATCCGGAGACTTAATCGGCCCCGAGGTGACATGCACAAAAGGGGGCTCCGAATCCGGAGACTTAATGTGGCCAATCGTGAAATCCACGAAGGGCGCTATGAATCCGGAGGCTTAATCGGCCCCGAGGTGACATGCACCATAGGGGGCTCCGAATTCGGAGACTTAATCGGCCCTAAGGTGACATGCACCAAAGAGGGCTCCGAATCTGGAGACTTAATGTGGCCAATCGTGAAATCCACGAAGGGCGCTCCGGATTCGGAGGCTTAATCGGCCCCGAGGTGACATGAACCAAAGAGGGCTCCGAATCCGGAGACTTAATCGGCCCTAAGGTGACATGCACCATAGCGGGCTCCGAATCTGGAGACTTAATCGGCCCTAAGGTGACATACACCAAAGGGGGCTCCGAATTCGGAGACTTAATGTGGCCAATCGTGAAATCCACGAAGGGCGCTCCGAATTTGGAGGCTTAATCGGTCCCGAGGTGTCATGCAGCAAAGGGGGCTCCGAATCCGGAGACTTAATGTGGCCAATCGTGAAATCCACGAAGGGCGCTCCGAATCCGGAGGCTTAATCGGCCCTAAGGTGTCATGCACCAAAGCGGGCTCCGAATCTGGAGACTTAATGTGGCCAATCGTGAAATCCACGAAGGGCGTTCCGAATCCGGAGGCTTAATGTGGCCAATCGTGAAATCCACGAAGGGCGCTCCGAATCCGGAGGCTTAATCGGCCTCGAGGTGACATGTACTAAAGGGGGCTCCGAATCCGGAGACTTAATCGGCCCTAAGGTGACATGCACCAAAGCGGGCTCCGAATCCGGAGACTTAATCGGCCCTGAGGTGACATGTACCAAAGGGGGCTCCGAATCTGGAGACTTAATCGGCCCTAAGGTGACATGCACCAAAGGGGGCTCCGAATCCGGAGACTTAATGTGGCCAATCATGAAATCCACGAAGGGCGCTCTGAATCCGGAGGCTTAATCGGCCCCGATGTGACATGCACCAAAGGGGGCTCCGAATCCGGAGACTTAATGTGGCCAATCGTAAAATCCACGAAGGGCGCTCCGAATCCGGAGGCTTAATCGGCCCCGAGGTGACATGCACCAAATGGGGCTCTGAATCCGGAGACTTAATCGGCCCTAAGGTGACATGCACCAAAGGGGGCTCCGAACCAGGAGACTTAATGTGGCCAATCGTGAAATCCACGAAGGGCGCTCCGAATCCGGAGGCTTAATCGGCCCTAAGGTGACATGCACCAAAGGGGGCTTTGAATCGTGGTTATGACAAGCGTTACAATAGGGTTTGAGAAATGAATTGAGCGACGAAAAAATGGTTTGCATTGCAGAAGTGATGTATATACAAGTATCAAAGCCCACAGGTCGGGTCAGTGATAGGGTTTTTAGAAAATCTCTGCTTGTGCCGATTGGGGGGAGCCACGGATCTCTTCAATGCCATGGGCTATCGGGAAGCGCACAAGCTGATGATAAGTGCTTGGAACGGCCTTTATAATATGTATCCAGGTTCGCCCCATGATGACATTATACGGCGAAGGGAGCTTTACGACCAGGAATTCTACTTCGACCGTTCTGGAGCCCGCTCGAACAGGTAGTTTGATCTTCCCTAACAGGTACTCAGGATTCATATTAAAGCCGAACAATAGGTGAGGCACCGGAGACAGATCTGACTCGTTGAGACTGAGTTTGATGAAAGTTTGGTACTACATGACCTCTGAAGTACTCCCCGGGTCTAGGAGAATGCGTTCAATGGTGAACCGATTTATGCGTAATTTAATGACCAATGGGTCGATGTGGAAAGCTATTGTGCCTTCAAGATCGGAGTCATTGAAAGTAATTGTCGGAGCTTCTATGAGCCGCTCAGTCGGAATACGTTGCTGTTGTGGGATTAGATGCGACTGAATTGAGTGCACGGTTGGGGGTACAGGCAGGCTGTAGATTATATGGATCACGCCAAGTGGAGGTGAGTCCTGCGTCAAGGCTAGTGCCTTGGTTGGCTTTCTCTTTCTCACGTACTGCTGTAGTTGGCCGTCTTGCACCAATTCCTCCAGGTGATCTTTTAATGCATAACAACTCTTCGTTTCGTGGCCGTGATCTTTGTGATACTCGTACCGCCTATCCCTTCGTCGCGTGTCTGGCAGCCCCACCATCTTTGACGGCCATTTGAAGAATGGAAGGTGTTGGACTTTGGTCATTATTGCAGTGATTGGTTCTGACAACTCTGTGTACTTCTTGTCGGCACGCCTCGAACGCTTGCTATCGACTTGCAGTTGTTCATTCGTCCAGTGGGAGCATTGATCGCTTGATCAGCGAGTGTCCCGTCTTTTGTCTCGTTTAGTGCGTTGCCGAGGCTCAGGGCTAGGAGGTGGCACGGAACTTATTGGTTGAGCAATTTCAGGGGGGGCCGTTTTGTTGGACATTTGGCCGGCTTTGATTCGCAAGGCATCATCTTCCACTTTGCAATACTCTTCAACTTTCTTCATCAACACCCAGACTGTTTTGGAGGGTCTTCTGGTCAGGGAACTGCGAAGAGGACTGTTAGGATGTAGTCCCATTTTGAAGGCGGTGATGGCCATGGAGTCATTGCAAGCGTCATCGACGAGGTTGAAGCACTCCCAATAGCGCGCCGAATACGCTCTGAGCGTTTCTCCTGATTGAATCTGCATAGCCCAGAGAGAGTCGGCCTGTTTCGGCTGTACCTCGTTGGTGATGAACCTGGCCCTGAAGGATTTCTGTAATTGATGGAAGCTTTTGATCGAGGCCGGCTCCAGCTTATAATACCACCTGACAGCTAATGGCCCCAGGCTGCTAGGGAATATTCGGCATATGAGGGCTTCGTTATCTGTATGCAATGTCATGGCCTGCTTGTAGTGACGGATATGATCAGTGGGGTTTGATTTTCCATCGTAAAGAGTGAATGACGGAGCTTTGAACTTCTTGGGTAGGGCCGCCCTTGCAATCCGTCGGACAAAAAGATCGTGCTGGTCCTCTTCGTCTGAACTGCTCCTCCTGCGCTTGTTCCTTGTATGTAGACTCTTTTCGGAGGAGCTGGAAGTTTCGGATCGTCCCTTCTTGTTGAGCTCCGTGGGGAATGAGTTGGAGTCGCTATCGGTATCCTTTGGTCGGGCTCGAGGTCGTTGTCTACCGGCCCTCGGAGGTCGTTGGGGATCTTGGCGCATGGCTTCTCTCGATTTTGCTACTTCGAGGGCCAAATCTTGACAGAGACATTCATTTTCAGCGATCATGTTCTCCAGCCTTTGTTCATTTTGCTTTGCTTTTTCCATGATCGCCTACATTGTCTCTTGCGCTGAAGTTGTTGGTGAGTCGAAGTTCAAAGCGCGTCTTGCAGCGATGGTTTCTTTTCCGAGCATATTTGTTAGAGTGAGGTCATCTCCTTGTGTGGTCTCGTCAATGGCTACCGGAGGATCTTCAGTCACGCCTGCCATGGATGTATTTGAGTATTCCCACAGACGGCGCCAATTGTGGGGAAGTGGTTTGGAAATACTCTTCAGATCCTGGGAGACGCTAGTGATCCTCAGCTAGTCACCTGAAAAGATGCAAACACTCCGGTCGGGGGTGCCGGAATTAGCACTCTGACGGACAAGTTAGTTCAGACACTCAGGATAGCTTGTTTTCTAAATTAAGTGAAGTGATTCTTACATACCTTTCTATACCCGTTGTTCCTGTATTTATACTCGTTCCTTCCAATCCTCGGGACCAGGGCCTACTTTTAATCATTGTCCTTTCTTTTATTCGGCCCTAAGGACTTACACTTATTCGGCATATATATCATATTCGGCTTCCCACTCTCGTAGGATACAACCGATTAACATCAGTCTTTTAATGGTACGCACCTTCTGATTTTTCCATATATTCGGCCCCCACACTAATAATAGAAGAATTGTGAGTAAAATATTTCGTTTATTTTTTTTAATAATTAGATTTGAAATATTTTAAATTAAAGTTTATCATATCTTTTTGAGTATATATGTATATCCATATACTTTTTATTTCAAATTTTACCTTTTTTCATAAAAAATAAATTTTTATTAGAAATTAGAAAAAATGGAAAGGAAGATTTATAAGACTGCCAATTAAAAAAGATAATAATAGAAGAATTGAGAGTAAAATATTTTGTTTATTTTTTTAATAATTAGATTTGAAATATTTTAAATTAGAATTTAGGGTGAAGCACCAATAAATTCCAAAATGTGATCTTGTAAATGGTTTAGTCCTATCTTTTTTCTTATAAACCCAAAGGTCCTAGTAAAGTGGAAATTACATAAAAGGATAGTCACTTACATGCTTGGGTTTAATTTTTAGGGATAAAAGTGATTTTCTCAAAATGTAACACTCCAATGTAATACTCATTCTAGAACAAAACCCACAATACGAACAAAAACTTAACACTCGAATAACGTAACTCTCCAATAACGTAACACTTCAATGTAACACACTAAAAAATTCATTGGTGTACTTTTTTCAAACGTAACAACGTAATACTCAAAAAAAATTCTTTGGTCTACTTTTCCCAAACGTATCGCTACAATGTAAAATAAAAAAATGAAAAAAAAAAAATTCCTTAGTGTACTTTCCCCAAACGTAACACTTCAATTAGTGTTATCTCAAACGTAACACTCTAATATAACATATTCCAATGTAACACACAAAAATACTAAAAAAACTCTTTAGTGTCCTTCTTTCAAACGTAACACTCACAGTTTGAAATTATATATTTGTTCAAAACTTATTAAGAAATATTTGTACTCCTTTTGGAATGGTTTGAAGAATCTCACATTCTTTTTTTATTTTTATTTATTGTTATTTTTTATTATTACATTGGAGTGTTATGTTTAGGAAAAGTACACTACAAAGGTTTTTTTTTTTTTTTTTTTTTTTTTTTTTTTTTTGAGCGTTCCGTTTGGGAAAAGTAAACCAAAAAGTTTTTTTGTGTGTTACATTAAAGTGTTATAGTAAGAAATTTTTTTGGAGTGTTATATTGAAGTGTTACATTTAAAAAAAGTACACTAAGGAGTTTTTTTGTGTGTTACATTAGAATGTTATACTAAGGAGTTTTTGTGTGTCACATTAAAATGTTATAATGTTACATGTGTATTTTACATTAAAGTGTTACACTAATGAGTTTTTGTATGTTACATTAGAGTGTTACATTAAGGAATTTTTTTTGTGTGTTATATTAGAATGTTACGTTTGAAAAAAATACACTAAGGAGTTTTTTTTGTACATTACGTTGAGCGTTACAATAAGAATTTTTTGTGTGTATTACTTTAGAGTGTTACACTAAGGAGTTTTTTTAGAGTGTTATATTGGAGTGTTACGCTTGAGAAAAGTATAGTGAGGAGTTTTTTTTTATGTTTTACATTAGTGTTACGTTTGGATGTTAATTAATGTCAATGTTACAATAGGGACGAACACCACAAAAAGGATAGAACATATAGCGGTTCCGGGTTTACTCCTTGTTGTATAGCGATCCGGACATGTGTCCGAGGGTGTTGATAGTTGAGTATTGTCTTGTTTACATCCTTTCTTGCTTTGTAATTGAGTTATAGGATGTGTTGGGCAGGTTTGTTACAGGTTGGTTGAGCTTAGGAACAAAGTCTGGTTGCCCAGGTTTTGGCTGGTCCGCTCGAGCGGAGATGTTTACGCTCGAGCGGAGAGGTTGTTGTTGCTTGTACGCTCGAGCGGGGATTTTGGCGCTCGAGCGGAGAATGCACCCATCCAGTATTTCGTGCACCTGCAAAACTTCTGCAAGTGTAGTTTCTACGCTCAAGCGGGTTTGGTGCGCTCGAGCTGGTTGAGCTCGAGCGGGGGTGTTGCGCTCGAGCGGACAGTGTGTTTTTGGTGAGAGTTCTGGGAGGGGGAGACCTGCGCTCGAGCGGGCTGGTATCTACGCTCGAGCGGATGAACTTTGTGTCTGTGTCTTGGCGCTCGAGCGGACAATGTTGCGCTCGAGCGGACCATGTTTTTGTGTCTTTACGCTCGAGCGGAGTGTCTTACGCTCGAGCGGACCTGTCGTATAACTGAGTGGGACTGGGCATTTTAAATCACTTTTTGACTTATCTTCTCTCTCTTACTTTACCCAAAACGCCATTTTCAGAGCTTCTCACTCAAAAACCTTAACTTCTCTCTAAGTATTGATCTAGCTAGGGTGTTTTGCTCACCTTTGGTCTTCACAAAAAGGGTGTAGATCGTCGAGGGCGTCCTTTTGATCCGAATAGTTTGGTGTTTGGAGCATTTTGGTTTTGGGTCCTTCTCCTTTGGAACTCATCTTTTGAGGTAGGGATATCCTACTCCTCTTTATGAGTTTTGTCTTTAAATTTTAGCATTTTGATATGTTGGAAGTTGTTGTGTAATTTTGGGAAACTTTGGGCCATTGTGTAATTTTACAAAAGGTGGGGGTTTTCATCTAAGATAAACCTAGAAGCATGTTTGGTATAGAAACATGGAATTAATGTTGAAACATTAAGGAAATTGGAACCTAAGGGTTGTGATGTTAATTATGGAGAATGCCCTAATTACATTGATTGATTAATTTGGATAATTAATTGTATTGATTTGTGATGTATATAATTGTTGTTTATATGCATTGTGTTGTGTTGGAGGAGATAGGGGATGTACTCCACGGTTTAGGGGAAGATAGGGGATGGACCTCTAAACCGGATGTTGTTGGGAGGAGATAGGGGATGAACTCCGTAGATAGAGCTGGTATGCTTATCTAGAAATGTATTGACAGAGCGTATATGCTTGTCTTTGGAAGTATTGATGAAGTGCAAAGTGTTGGCATGAGTGTTTGTCTCATGTGTGATGTTTGGCCAGGTTCTGAGCCAAGGTTATGAAATGGCAAGAAAAAGGAAAAGAAATGGAAATGAAAGGAAATATAGACTTAAGTGTCTTGGAATTGTGTTATGTTATGAATGAATGTAAAAGTGTTGACCATCTATCAACTGTTAATCTTTTAGTCATTGTTCATAATTGGTTTAGTATATTTCTACTGGGCTGTGGCTCACCCTATATGGGAACATCATTTTCAGGTACAGGAAGTATGCCACCTCCAAGGACTTAGCTTGGGAGGCTAGTGGCGGACAGACTTTTTGGTTGTCTCTCCTTTTGTTGTATTACATGTAAATTCAAGCCAAGGGCTTTATGTGTAAATGAGTTAGCACTCTACTTTTGTGTAACCAAGTGTTAACTTGGAAAGCTGTAAGCCCTTAGGGCATTTGCTTTTGTTGTTAACATGTGATACTTTTTATAATAAAACTCTGGTGAATGGAAGGATGTGGACCTTATATATATCATAGCATGTCTATATTGTGGGGATTAATGTTATTATTTTGAGGGCGTTACAACTTGGTATCAGAGCCTACCGGGTTCGAATACTTTGGGTACGTGGGAAGTGATTAGGATCACAATGGGTTTGTCTCACTTAATAGAGACTTAAGTGTACTGTTATGCTTATGTGATAACATGCTTATGTGATTATTTGGGTATGGGATTTAGTTTCTAGGATGTTGATTGGATCTTTGGGTTTCTGGGAGTCTTGTTGGAAAAGCACTTGATCAATGCTGTTTCTAACCGGTACTCTAGTAACGCCTTGGGACTATCATTATCCGGAAATGAAATTCGTAAGTGCTTATGTGTTTATGTGCTTACGTGGAATGGATTACAGTTGTCCATGCATTAGGACGTGAGTGTTTAGTTTTGGCACGTTTATGAATGTGCTAATGTTCTGTGTTACCTTTATTAGGATGTCAGGACGAGCAAGAGGTGGTAGGCGTGGTAGGCCTAGGAGGCAGGAGGTGCCATTACCGGAAGAGATTCCGGCAGTTCAGGAGGGGGTTGGTCAGGCCAATGTGGCCGAACCAGCGGGTCAGCAGGCCATGAGTGCCTTGGCCCAGGAGATAGCAGGGGCTCTGGGTATTCTTAGAGCAGGGAATCAGGCAGCTGAGGCAGGGCCTTCCTTCTTGAAGAGGGAGTTCTTCCGGTCTAACCCGGAGGAGTTTGTTGGGGATCCTAAGGAGCCACTGAAGGCAGACGAGTGGCTAGAACAGATGAGTAAAACGTTCGAGATGCTAGGCATTGAGGACGGAGCATTGAAAGTGACCTTGGCATCCTTCCAGCTGAAGGGAGATGCGGGTCAATGGTGGAAGTATGAGAAAGCTCGTGTTGGTGGTACTTGGGAGGCGTTTGTGAATGCTTTCCAGGAGAGGTTTTTATCCGCTGTGGCTAGAGAGAGGCTGAGGGATCAGTTTAGCCGGCTTAAGCAGGAGGGTTTGTCTGTGGCCGAGTTTGAGGCTACATTTACTAGCTTGTCCAGGTTTGCACCTGAACTTGTGGCGACAGAGGAACGCCGTTGCTACGAGTTTGAGCGGAAGTTGAGATGGGATCTCAAGTTGAAAGTTGGTGGACCCTACATTCGAGATTACAGGCATTTGGTGGATGCTGCAGCTCATATGGAGCTGATGATGCAGGAGGGAGAGGAGGAGAAACATGGAGGCTCCAAGAGGGGCCAAGAGGGACAGGGTGATGGTAGGAGGCAGAGGGGTTATAACCCTCAGCCGTCCCAGGGTGGTTTGGCCAGGTCGACTTTCCCAGTACCGAGTGCAGGCTCCGGGAGGGGCAATCAGGGAGAGTTCACCTGTTTCAAGTGTGGCCAGCCGGGTCACAAAGCTTCAGTTTGCCCGCAGAAGGGCGGGGGTCAGAGAGCTGCTTCTTCGTTAGCTAGACCGCAGAGTCAGAGTTCGGGCAGGGGGCAGCCCTTGTCTTGTTATCAATGTGGACAGCCTGGGCACATGAAAAGGTTTTGCCCACGGTTGAGTGCCACTTCAGGAGCGTCTGGTTCTAGACAGACGCATGGATTTCAGCCAGCTCAGTCTGTGCAGGCCTCGAGGGCCAATCCGGGGGCTTCGTCGTCCCAGTCAGTGCAGCAATCCTATGCTCCGAGAGGCGAGCAGGTGGATCAGGGGCCTACAGGGCGCGTGTATGCTGTTACCGCGCAGGACCTTGTACCGGCTCCATCAGTAGTGAGAGGTACCTTTCTGTTTTGCAATTCGGTTGCTAGTGTATTGATTGATACGGGTGCGTCTCATTCTTTTGTATCTGCTGCATTTGCATCTGTGTTGGAATTGGAGTTAGCATTGTTGGCATCTCCTATTTGTGTAGTGTCACCTATTGGGGGTGAGTTGGTTTTGAAACACGGGTGTAGAGGTTGTGATATAGAGGTTGATGTTCATAGGCTTCCGTTTCCTTTTGTAGTCATGCCCATGAAGGGCTTTGATGTTATTTTGGGTATGGACTGGTTATCGTCATACCGAGCTGTTATTGACTGCTACCGCCAGAGGGTTACTTGTTGTACCGTGAGCGGGGAGTATTTCCATTTCTTGGGAGACCGGGTTGGTAGTATTGTACCACCGGGGTATGGTCCGCGAGGGCGGAATGAGCTTAGTGGTTTACTTGCTAGCTTTGAGAGTGGTGAGTGTGATGAGACCCAGATTGTGTTGCCGAGGGTAGTTTGTGAGTACTCGGATGTTTTTCCCGAGGACCTTGTTGATTTGCCACCTCACCGAGAGATTGAGTTCTCTATCGATTTAGTGCCCGGCACGGCGCCGATTTCTATGGCACCTTACCGTTTTGCTCCAGCAGAGTTGGTTGAGTTGAAAGTTCAGCTCCAGGAATTGTCAGATAAGGGCTTTGTTCGCCCTAGTGTTTCACCGTGGGGAGCGCCGGCACTCTTTGCTAAGAAGAAAGATGGTGCCTTGAGATTGTGTATTGACTACCGGAAGTTGAATCGGGCTACGGTTAAGAAAAGTACCCTATGCCCCGTATAGATGATTTGTTTGACCAGTTGAAGGGTTCCCGTTGTTTCTCTAAGATAGATTTGAGATCGGGTTACCACCAGTTGAGGGTCAGGGAGGAGGATATTCCGAAGACGGCATTCCGTACGCGGTATGGCCATTATGAGTTCCTGGTAATGCCATTTGGGCTTACCAACGCACCGGCAGTCTTTATGGACTTGATGAACCGGATTTTCCGGGAATTCTTGGATCGTTTTGTAGTCGTCTTCGTGGACGACATTCTTATCTATTCACCTTCAGAGGAGGAGCACGAGGAACACTTGAGAGTGGTGCTTGAGTTGCTTAGAGCCCATAGACTGTATGCCAAGTTTGGGAAGTGTGAGTTTTGGCTAAGAGAAGTCAAGTTCTTAGGCCATGTGGTTTCCGGGGAAGGGGTGTCTGTTGATACATCCAAGACTGAGGCAGTGCAAGATTGGGCACAGCCTAAGAGTGTGTTTGAGATCCGCAGTTTTCTGGGATTATCTGGGTATTACCGCCGGTTTGTGAAGGATTTCTCCAGGTTAGCTTCACCGTTGACCAGATTGACTCGGAGGGGAGTCAGCTTTGTATGGAGTGAGACTTGTGAAAAGTCGTTCCAGGAGTTGAAAGTTAGACTGACCACCGCTCCGGTCTTGATTATTCCGGAGAGAGGGTTGGGTTATGCAGTCTATTGTGATGCCTCACGAGAGGGTTTGGGTTGTGTGTTGATGCAAGAGGGGAAAGTGGTAGCTTATGGCTCACGTCAGTTGAAAATTCACGAGAAGAATTACCCTACGCATGATCTAGAGTTAGCGGCTGTGATCTTTGCCTTGAAAATCTGGAGGCACTACCTTTATGGTGAGAGATTCGAGGTATTCTCGGATCATAAGAGTTTGAAATATCTGTTTTCACAGAAAGACTTGAATTTGAGGCAGAGGAGGTGGATGGAGTTCATTGAGGATTACGACTTCGAGTTGCATTATCACCCGGGGAAGGCCAATGTTGTGGCCGATGCCCTTAGCAGGAAATCCATTAGTGATGTAGCTTGTGTAGCCATCCGGGAGTGGGAGATGTTGGGGGCCATTGGAGAGTTTGATTTGCTTTTGAGCGAATCCGTTGAGGCTGCGGCCTTGTTTTCTATTGTTGCGCAGCCTACGCTTGTAACTAGAGTGTTAGAGGCACAGGGAGGCGACCTTGAGGTAGAATCCCTCCGAGAGAAGATCTCCAGTGGGAAGGTTGAGAAGGGTCTGACGGTGTATCCCGACCTGAGTGTGAGATACCGAGACCGTTTGTTTGTACCGGAGTCTTGCCGAGAGGAAGTACTCCGAGAGTTTCACCATTCGCGCCTTGCGGTGCATCCGGGAGATACTAAGATGTACCGGGATTTGGGTCGCCAGTTTTGGTGGCGGGGTATGAAGAGAGATGTGGCAGTTTTCGTGTCTAAGTGCCTTACTTGCCAGCAAGTGAAGGCCGAGCATCAGAGGCCAGCGGGTTTGTTACAACCCTTGCCTATTGCCGAGTGGAAGTGGGAGCATGTCACTATGGACTTCGTTGTAGGTCTTCCGAGGACTCAGCGGAGTAGTGATGCTATTTGGGTGGTTGTAGACCGGTTGACTAAGTCGGCGCACTTCATTCCTATGCGCGTGAGAGATTCAGTAGATCATCTTGCCGACTTGTATATTCGGGACATAGTGAGGTTGCACGGGGTCCCAGTGACGATCGTCTCAGATAGAGATCCTCGTTTTACTGCTAGGTTGTGGCAGAGTTTGCAGAGTGCCTTGGGTACTAAGTTGACCTTTAGTACAGCTTATCATCCTCAGACTGACGGGCAGTCCGAGCGTACTATTCAGATCCTCGAGGATATGCTTCGGGGTTGTGTCCTTGATTTCAGTGGGACGTGGGAGAGGCACTTACCATTGGTAGAGTTCGCCTACAACAACAGTTTTCAGTCTAGTATCGGTATGGCACCGTTTGAGGCCTTGTATGGCCGACCTTGTAGGTCTCCAGTTTGTTGGGCCGAGGTGAGTGATACACCTTTGTTGGGTCCGGAGTTGGTTAAGGAGACGACGGAGAAAGTTGAGCTTATCCGTAGGAGGCTTGTTACAGCCCAGAGTCGTCAGAAATCTTATGCTGACCGTAGGAGAAGACCATTGGAGTTTGAGATGGGTGATCATGTGTTTCTGAAGATATCACCTAGACGGGGTTTGATGAGGTTTGGGAAGAGTGGGAAGTTATCCCCTCGGTTTATTGGTCCTTTTGAGATCCTTGAGAGGGTTGGCGAGGTTGCTTATCGTTTAGCTTTGCCGCCACAGTTATCCGGGGTTCATGACGTGTTTCATGTGAGTATGCTTCGGAAGTATGAGCCGGATCCATCACATGTGTTGGATTGGACCGACTTAGAGGTAGATGAGGATGCCTCGTACGAGGAGAGACCGGTTCGGGTCTTGGATAGGCGGGATCAAGTCCTGCGTGGCAAGACCATCCCTTTGGTTAAGGTTTTGTGGAAATATCACGGAGTGGAGGAGGCCACTCGGGAACGTGAATTGGGAGTCCGCGAGAAATATCCGGACTTGTTTGTTGATGTGTAATCAAGTATTGCAATTGTGTAATGGCAATGAAATTTAAGAGTATTAAAAATGTCTTAAATTGAAAAACATGGTGCATGTTTTGGTTAATGTAAATGTTGTAGAACTTGCCTTGTTATGGGAGTTGATTATAATATTGCATGTGTTGGCTATATTATAGAAATGGAATTGTATCATGATTATTGCTTATGATATGAATTGTGAACCATGTGTGTTGGAAATGGTTGAAATGAAAAGAGAATGCATGTCGAAATGTATATGTTGTAGAATGCCTCTTGATAAGAGATGGAATGACCGGGAATGGGTCGAATTGTGGAATGTTGTGGTATAACATTGTTTAAAAGAGAGGAAAACTTGCTTTTCAAAAACTTGTTCTAAATTTCGGGGACGAAATTCTTTAAGGGGGGGAGGTTATAGCGGTTCCGGGTTTACTCCTTGTTGTATAGCGATCCGGACATGTGTCCGAGGGTGTTGATAGTTGAGTATTGTCTTGTTTACATCCTTTCTTGCTTTGTAATTGAGTTATAGGATGTGTTGGGCAGGTTTGTTACAGGTTGGTTGAGCTTAGGAACAAAGTCTGGTTGCCCAGGTTTTGGCTGGTCCGCTCGAGCGGAGATGTTTACGCTCGAGCGGAGAGGTTGTTGTTGCTTGTACGCTCGAGCGGGGATTTTGGCGCTCGAGCGGAGAATGCACCCATCCAGTATTTTGTGCACCTGCAAAACTTCTGCAAGTGTGGTTTCTACGCTCGAGCGGGTTTGGTGCGCTCGAGCTGGTTGAGCTCGAGCGGGGGTGTTGCGCTCGAGCGGACAGTGTGTTTTTGGTGAGAGTTCTGGGAGGGGGAGACCTGCGCTCGAGCGGATGAACTTTGTGTCTGTGTCTTGGCGCTCGAGCGGACAATGTTGCGCTCGAGCGGACCATGTTTTTGTGTCTTTACGCTCGAGCGGAGTGTCTTACGCTCGAGCGGACCTGTCGTATAACTGAGTGGGACTGGGCATTTTAAATCACTTTTTGACTTATCTTCTCTCTCTTACTTTACCCAAAACGCCATTTTCAGAGCTTCTCACTCAAAAACCTTAACTTCTCTCTAAGTATTGATCTAGCTAGGGTGTTTTGCTCACCTTTGGTCTTCACAAAAAGGGTGTAGATCGTCGAGGGCGTCCTTTTGATCCGAATAGTTTGGTGTTTGGAGCATTTTGGTTTTGGGTCCTTCTCCTTTGGAACTCATCTTTTGAGGTAGGGATATCCTACTCCTCTTTATGAGTTTTGTCTTTAAATTTTAGCATTTTGATATGTTGGAAGTTGTTGTGTAATTTTGGGAAACTTTGGGCCATTGTATAATTTTACAAAAGGTGGGGGTTTTCATCTAAGATAAACCTAGAAGCATGTTTGGTATAGAAACATGGAATTAATGTTGAAACATTAAGGAAATTGGAACCTAAGGGTTGTGATGTTAATTATGGAGAATGCCCTAATTACATTGATTGATTAATTTGGATAATTAATTGTATTGATTTGTGATGTATATAATTGTTGTTTATATGCATTGTGTTGTGTTGGAGGAGATAGGGGATGTACTCCACGGTTTAGGGGAAGATAGGGGATGGACCTCTAAACCGGATGTTGTTGGGAGGAGATAGGGGATGAACTCCGTAGATAGAGCTGGTATGCTTATCTAGAAATGTATTGACAGAGCGTATATGCTTGTCTTTGGAAGTATTGATGAAGTGCAAAGTGTTGGCATGAGTGTTTGTCTCATGTGTGATGTTTGGCCAGGTTCTGAGCCAAGGTTATGAAATGGCAAGAAAAAGGAAAAGAAATGGAAATGAAAGGAAATATAGACTTAAGTGTCTTGGAATTGTGTTATGTTATGAATGAATGTAAAAGTGTTGACCATCTATCAACTGTTAATCTTTTAGTCATTGTTCATAATTGGTTTAGTATATTTCTACTGGGCTGTGGCTCACCCTATATGGGAACATCATTTTCAGGTACAGGAAGTATGCCACCTCCAAGGACTTAGCTTGGGAGGCTAGTGGCGGACAGACTTTTTGGTTGTCTCTCCTTTTGTTGTATTACATGTAAATTCAAGCCAAGGGCTTTATGTGTAAATGAGTTAGCACTCTACTTTTGTGTAACCAAGTGTTAACTTGGAAAGCTGTAAGCCCTTAGGGCATTTGCTTTTGTTGTTAACATGTGATACTTTTTATAATAAAACTCTGGTGAATGGAAGGATGTGGACCTTATATATATCATAGCATGTCTATATTGTGGGGATTAATGTTATTATTTTGAGGGCGTTACAGAACACCACACCAATAACACCACAAATGGAGTAACATCATCCCCCTACAAATCACTCCACTAAATCCCCAGAAAAAAAAAAAAAAAAGAAACGTAAAAACCTACCTTACCCACGCACACCCAACATTAGGAAAAAATTTAAACAAAATCACACACAAGGGCAAACAAGTAAACTTTCAAACCCTCAAATCAAGGAAATAACATACCCAAAATAAAAAGGACTAATTGGTTTAAAAAAAACTTCTAGGACTAAATGAAATAACTTTTCTCTAAATGGGATTTATGAGTAATTTTTTCTAGAATTTATCATATATTTTTGAGTTCTATATGTATATCCATATCTTTTTTATTTCAAATTTTACTTTTTTTCATAAAAAATAATTTCTTTTTAGAAATTAAGAAAAATGGAAAGAAAGATTTCTAAGACTGTCAAATAGGGAAATAATAATAGAAGAATTGAGAGTAAAATATTTAATTTATTTTTTTAATAATTAGATTTGAAATATTTGAAATTAGTGTTTATCATATCTTTTTGAGTTCTATATGTATATCTATATCTTTTTTTCTTTCAAATTTTATTTTTTTTTTCATAAAAAAATAATTTTCACTAGAAATTAGTAAAAATGGAAAGGCATATTTATAAGGCTGCCAAGTAGGAAATATAATCTCAACTTTGAAGAAGAGACCAAGTTTGAGAGTTTAGAAACATTGAAAACTATATTACATTTGTATATATTTGTATATATATATAGTATAGATTTTCTTTCATTCTATTGAAACTACATTCTTTGTATTATATAAAGATATACAATAGTGTTAAATATTTAAAATAAAAACACACAATAATATTAAATATTTAATATGATATTTTCTTTTCTTGTTGACTCATCTTCATTGTCTACATATACATATTGCAATAGTTAATCTGTACATATAAGCAACTACTTTCTCATACATCAAAAAGAGACAAAACAATGGCAAAAGGATTCAAGGTTTTGATCTCCCGAATCATCTCATCCTTCCAATTTTGTCGCTCCAAAAACCCTTCCAACTTCCTAGAAAATCCTATCCCTTCATTCCTTAAACTCTCCCCAAACCCTGTCTTTAGTGACCTCCTGCCGGTGACCCCACCCCCTTTTAAATCCCACCGCTCCTCCTTCAAGCACCACGTGTTCTCCATTTTCTCATCCGTCGACTGTGGGTTCGGCACATAGTGCACCTGTAAAGACGACCTCACCGAATCACCGGAATTCAAGTGGAACGAGATGCCGCGTCGCAAAATCTTCAACTCCTCCATCTCTAGGAAGTTGGAAGGGTTTTTGGAGTGGCAGAATTGGAAGGCTGAGATGATTCGAGAGATCAAAACCTTGAATCCTTTTTCCATTGTTTTGTCTCTTTTTGTTGTGTGAGAAAGTGGTTGCTTATATGTACGGATTAACTATTGCAATATGTATAAATAGGCAATGAAGATGAGTCAACAAGAAAGGAAAATATCATATTAAATATTAAATATTATTGTGTATTTTTATTTTGAATATTTAATATTATTGTATATCTTTATATAATATAAGGAATGTAGTTTCATTAGAATGAAAGAAAATCTATATACTATGTATATATACAAATGTAGTATAGTTTTCAATGTTTCTGAACTCTCAAACTTGGTCTCTCATTCGAAGTTGAGATTATCTTTCCTACTTGGCAGCCTTATAAATATTTGTTTCCATTTTTCCTAATTTCTAATGAAAATTATTTTTTTATGAAAAATAAAGTAAATTTTGAAAGAAAAAAGATATGGATATACATATAGAACTCAAAAAGATATGATAAATACTAATTTAAAATATTTCAAATCTAATTATTTAAAAAATTAAATGAAATATTTTACTCTCAATTCTTCTATTATTATTTTCCTATTTGACAGTCTTAGAAATCTTCCATTCCATTTTTCCTAATTCTAAAAAGAAATTATTTTTTTTTGAAAAAAAGTAAAATTTGAAATAAAAAAGATATATATATATATATAAAAGGGTTTTTTTAATGACAAGGCTTGTGGGGGCTCTAAACCCTCAAACTAAATTTTATGATTTTCTAACTTTTAAATAATAAAAAACATTCTATTGGTTAAACTCTTATTTAATTATAACAATAAAATTTTAATTATTCCATAAATTACAATGTTTAAAAGGAAAGTATGCTCAACTATTTTAAAATTTAAATTTGTGTGCATATATGGAAGCAATTCACTAAAATTTAATTATTTTTCATTTTTAAAAAAGCCTATTGGTTAACTCTAATTTAATCATAACAATTAGACTGTAATTATTCCATAAATTACGACTTCTAAAAGGAAAGTATGCTCAATATTTTAAAATTTAAATTTGTGTGCCACTAATATGGAAGCAATTCACTAAAATCTAGTTATAATCATAAAAAAAACTCTAATTATTTCATAATTTATGATTTTTAAATATATATATATATATAAAATTTTCGTATATTCTTCTCACTTTTGGTCTAAATTCTAACAATAGTTATACTATTGTGATGGAAATAGAGTAAATTACACATTTACTCAGCAACATTTTTCCACTTTGGGTGCTAAAGAAAAACTTGTTTCCAACTTGGTTCCTAACCCACGAAAAAATGTCTAACTGAAAAAAATAAATAAATAAAATAATCTTAATTACAACTAGTGCTAACCCATGCCATGCATGAGAACTTATAATTTAAAATGAGTTATTACACAATTTTTTGTGGTAACTTGTGTTATGATATAATCCATGTTATACGTAGAATTTATAGATGTTAAACAAACTTCATGTTATTTTTATATTGTGCAAAAATTATATCAATTTATAATTTATGAAATTAAGATAACAATCAAAACTATTAGCGAAAACATCATGTTATAAGAAATATTTTTTAGATAGTTGAATAAAAAATATTATGTGTAAGGAATACAATGTATAGATTTTGACTAATTTTGAAATAAACAAACTTGGCTAAGCCCAAATGTTAAATTTTTTAAATTTTGCACAATTTGCTCTCAATGAATTCATAGTCACTTTAAAAAATTATCAACTTCCATATAAATTTTTATATTTTTTACGCACACGCACACACACACATATGTATATCAAAAAATTAATAATAACAGAAATCGCACCCTATTACTCACTTTAGTTTAGCTCCTTCCCTTTACTATCCGAAATGCCTTATCCAAATCATTAACCTATTAAGGTGATGAAGATGGACTTGGTCTCCTTCCACAATTTTGTGGTGATGATGTTGGTTATGATCATGATTGCATGATTGACAATGATGTATGATAAATAATCAAGTTGATGTATATAATATAAAATAAAGAAAATAATATTCAAAAGATGAGCATAAAAATGATGGTTGAAGTCACAGCTATCATGGTTGGTCAAATGAGTAAGAAAAATAAAATTAAAAAAAAAAAAAAGAAGCTGCTCTTGGCTTGACTGGAAAAAAAGAAGAAAAAGAAATTATTATTGGCTTGACTGACAGAAACTCTCATGAATAAATGGAAAACATAATGAAAGAAGAAAGGAAAGGCAATAATGTATGTGATGGAAGGAGAGAAAAATATAAATAAATCTTATGATTTATTCAAATTAAAGATTTAGATACATATACTTTTGATAGATATAGATTAACAAATCATATTATTATTTAAATTCTGTTATTTCAAAATTTTTAATTTTTAATATATGGTAGAGGAAAAGGAAAAAATATGAGTAAATCATGTGATTTATTAAAATAAAGATATAAATAGATTTTAACCAATCATATCCTTATTAAATTTTTTTTTTGATTTTTGGTTGACTTTTTATTATATTTAAAAATTAAAAATTAGGAAAATAAAGTAAGAAAGACTTAAGAAATTGCCATATAAGAGAGAGAACGTTTCAGATATTAAGATTGACATTTTGAAAATTTTAAAAACCCCACTACATTTACTTATATATATATATATAGTATAGATTGATCACATTATTTATTAAAATATTATCTATTTTACTCTACTTCCACTTTTCCCTTCTTTCCCATCCTCTTCCCCACCTATGCACCTTCCTAGCCCACACCCAATTGACCACCCCCTCGTTAATTCACCCCACGCGCTGATCAAATCTCCCTTTCAAATCCACTACTTCCCTCCACATTTTGATTTACAACATCTTCACGGATGACGCATACATACCTTCAATAATTTCTCATTTTGGTCCGTTGGATATAAAATTAAATTTTGAGATTTGGTAGATTTAGCAGCAAAGATAATTTTGAAATTAGGTTGGATTTGGATTTGCAAATCAAAGTAGAACATATTTTTTTTAGGGTAAACTATCAATAGATCCTAATAGTTGGACTTAATTCCTATCAAGTCCTATTGAAAATAAATCTTGATAAAATTGTCGCTAAAAATAATTTTTTTATGACAATTTTTTATATATATCGTTAAAAATTGACAATTAGTGATTTTTTTGGTCATAATTTTTATAAATTATTGCTAAAACTTACAATTAGAAACTTTTTTTATGACAAAGTTTTCCTATAGGACCTATTAGATAATAAATCTACTTATTAGGACCTACACGTAAGTACCATTTTTTTTTAGTGACTAAAGTGAGACAATTAAAGTCAAATCTAATAAAAATATAATATTTTTTTAATCTTTAACAATATTTTCTAAACTAACATTTTTTTAGGAATTTAATATAATAGACTTGAAATTTTAAATGTTCAATACAAAATCCCACTACAAACAAAAAAAGACCCATTTTTAAGTCAAATATTTTAGATCACAAAAAATAATAAAGAAAGAAAAAACAAACAAATAAGAGGAAAAGGGAGCATGCATGATCAAATTTATCACCATCAATACATTAGTAATCATAGATTCTAATAATTAATAACAAAAAGCCGGTAAATTTGTTTTTTAATCTTTCGTTTTAACAATTATCAAGAACTTCAAAGAACATTGAAGAAACTCGATGACGATGAGTGAAAATTCAACTAGTACTATAAAACAATGCCTTTCAAATGTCAGTAAAAGCCTCAACAACAACCCTGTAATGATGATGCGAATTCAACGATAAAAAGCACTCCAATAGCTGCTCCAAATCTCTTGCCTCAAACATTTGCTTCTCTAATATCATCTCCATCATCGATCTCTTGAAATCCTCATATGGGTCCTCCGATTTCTTTACCACCGCGAAGTTCTCCTTCACTTTTCCCTCTGCCCCAAACGACAGTATCAGCTTCTTCAACCCCAACAACCTTACTGGCAAGTCAATCTCTGGTGACCACACCTTCCCTCCGTTCGAAACGTTGCATTTCGCTCCCTTCATCCTCTGCTTGTGATTTCGTGAAAACGAAACTAGCGTTGCAATCTCTTCTTCTTCCTCGTCTCTCTCGTCGCCAAACAACCCACTGTCGGCCGAGGAAGTGCTGATACGGTGTCGTGTCGTTGCTTTCTTTTTTTTGCTCTATCGTTTCTTCTTCGCTGCCGTGTACGGCAGAGGAGGGAAGAGGTCATTGTCAGAATCGTCGGAGATGGAGAAGTTGTAGATTTCGCGACGCGTCATCTCGTCCCACTTGAATTTCGGTGATTCGGTGAGGTCGTCTTCAGAGGTGTACTATGTGCCAAACCCACAGCCGACGAATGAGAAGATGGAGGACACTTGAAGGAGGAGCGGTGGGGTTTGCAAGGGGGTGGGGTAGCCGACGGACAGTCAATGAAGATGCGGTTTGGGGAGGGTTGGAGGAATGAAGGGACAGGGTTTTCTCGGAAGTTGGAAGGGTTTTTGGAGCAACAGAATTGGAAGGATGAGATGATTCGGAAGATCAAAACCTTGAATCCTTTTGCCATTGTTTTGTTTCTCTTTGTTGTATGAGAAAGTGGTTGCTTGTATGTACGGATTAACTATTGCAATATTTATATATAGGCAATGAAGATGAGTCAACAAGAAAGGAAAATATCATATTATTGTGTATTTTTATTTTAATATTTAATATTATTGTGCAAACCTGCATTTAATTATTCTTAAAAGAAAATAAATAAATAAATAAATTAATTAATTTTATCCAGAGTCTATCCAAAATATATATTAGTGTAAAAGTTAATTTTAAATTAATTCAATTCAATTACTAACAAAGACATTATTAGGAATAATAATTTTGTGGGTATTCATTATTTATTGCTTATAAATTATTTTAATTAGGATTCAACATGATAATTATTTTTACTAAATACCTTGGTTAAAGATCTTAGTGTATCAATTTTAAGCAACCCACACAAATACACAATTATAGATATTTGTGAGTAATTTTCCGATCACACTGCCAACTTAGTGATCAGCTGGAGAGAACTAGCAGAATAGATGACACCTGGGTAACCTGCAACAGAAAGAGAAGATTTCGACGGTGGTTCGTCCACCTGGGGATACTCTGATGATCAAGTCAGTATATCTCTCAAATATAATCAAATGCTAAATTTACTGCTCAAAGCATAAATTGCATACCTTAGACTCATGGGGGTGCCTCTCTTTTATAGTTTACTTAATCCTAGTCCCACTAGAAGCCTGACTTCTATGGACTCCTATTCAGTGCTTACTTTGGACTCTACAAGAGATAAGGATAGACTCCCTAGGAATACTATCCTTATCCATCTTGAAGTCTTTCTTCATTCTAGGACTCTTGTCTTTTATCTGCTCATCTCGGATTCCAATATCTTCGGAGGTAACCTCGGCAACACCGAAATAACCTCGACAAATGACCAGGACACGTGGCATCTCGGCTGACACATCGGCATCACGTCACCTCGCCACGTGTCGGTACTCAAAAAATATTTCCCCACAACTGCCCCCTAGGTTCTATTACCTCGGCATTCTGAGGTGATGGAACCTACATCGGTACTTCCTTCCAGTACGTCGGTTTAAAGTATCTTAGCCGACGTCATCATCTCAGGCCGATATGTCTTCTAAAAGATCAAGAACTCCAAGAGCTCCCTTATGAACTTCTTCATGCGTGTGAGCTGTCAAGCATCGCTTTTCAACCGTTTCACTCACGCGTTTGATCCTCATTAGATCGTGTTTCTGACGCGCTTGCAAGCTGTCTTGCGTCTGTGTGCGCCGTCTGACGTATGCGTTGTTCTAAGCGCACTAAATGCTCCGTTTTGCCGCCGTTTCAAATTTTTGACAAAACCTTTTCCCCCTTTCTCATTTTTTCACTTTTGCATTCGATTTCTCTTCGTCTTTTCTCTCTCTAGCTCTTGAACACGCCATTGTTCCAGTCATTAAGCTCTGTAACTGCTTTCCTTTCTCCCTTCCTATGAAGCTTTCGTCGTTTTGCTACATCTGTAACTGTCGTCTGACTTCGGCAATCTTCATACCGGCTCCATTTTTTCTGGTAAGCAACTGTTCCTTTCGTTTTCAATTCCTTTGACATTCCTCATTACTTGTCGTTTATTACTGCTTTGTTCAAACATTTATCTTGCGAACCATATATTTGAATGTATTTATTCCATGATTCTGCTTTTGCTCAAAACTTGAACACACGCACTGTTTCACCACTTTCTTGCGCTTTTGTCACTGTTCTTGACCTTATACTCCTTGTATTTTTTGTGCTTTTGATAACCCCACCTCTGTTCTTGATTCTGAAACTTCATTTTTGTTTTTCTGTTTTCCAGATTTGTGCCTTCAATCTTCATCTTCATAGATTTAGGTTTAGGATTTGACTGTAGAACCTGTCAAAACTAAAACAATCTTCACAAATTCTTGCACCAATACAAACCTAGGTTTTAGCCGAGGTTCACAAAACCCCTTTTTTTTAGATCATCTCTCTTCTGAAACCCAGTCCTTTTAATTTAGGCCGACGTTATGGATATGTGGAGGCATAGGGTAAACACCCCAACCAAACTTGAATTCTTTAGACAGGAGTTTGAAATCCCAGCCGACGTTCATCTGAGGTTGGCTGGGGATGATGACTCCATCATGCCTACTGACGACTCCATGCCCTTCCCCGTAATTGCCTTTATCGAGTGTGGACTTCGGCTCCCACTCAACATCCTGTTTCGCGAGATTCTCCATTATTATAAGTTGAACCCCATGAAACTTGCCATAAATTCTTACCGAGTGATCAACGGTATCATAGCCTTAGCTAAACAGGAAAACGTTAGGATCACCTTAGCCGACGTTCAATACTGCTATACCATGTGCAGCCTTAACTTGAAAGAAAAAGGCTACATTTATTATCTTAAGCCGAGATCCACGGAGTTCAAAATCGTAGCCGACCTCCCAGACTCCAACAAGGGGGCTGGAGACGATTACCTCATTACCTCAGGAAATTGGGAGTTTGCTCTAGATGAGGATCTCCACCTCTTCCCTCTACCTCGATCAATTTTAGAGGGCAAGGGTAAGAGCCCTGTATTAACACTTGGTTGTTGTTTTTCAAGTTTTTAATACTTTACCTGTTTCTAATGTCTGTTTTCCCTTGCAGCTCTCCGTCAGCCACCAAAGAACTTTCGCCAATCCTTCATTCTCAGCAAGGATTTGAAGAAGCATTTGGACTTGCCAGTCCAAAAATGGAAGGCGCCTCTGCTCCTCAATTTTATTCCGACCTATAAATCAACTCTTCTCGACGTTCCCAAGAGAAAAAAGAAAAGCTTATCCCCTCCCTCTGCCACAACTCCACAAGCCGCATCAACATCTCGGACAGACCAAGGATCAACATCCGATCCAGCAGAACAGCCGTCTACTTCGGCTCAATACCTAATCCCACCGTCTCAACGCAAACGTCGCCGACGTCTTGTTCTTGCAGCTGAGATGGGTCGCGCAAAACCTGTGGCCAAAGATCTCTTAGTCGATATCCCAACTGATGTTGATGCTATACCAACTCAAACCCAGCTTCCTCCCAAGCCAAAAAGAGTTAAGAAGGCTCAACCACAGGCCAAAGTGACTTAGGCTGAGACTGAAGACACTTTGCCAATTTCCCAGCTGGCTCCAAGCGAAAAGACTGCCTCTGTCCCTACGAAGAGGTCCGCTGAAGGCCTTCCCTCCGAATCCACTAAGTCGAAAAGGCCGAGGTCATCTGCAACGACCTCGGGGTCAAAGAAGCCTGATGCCCCCTGGGCCCCTGAAATAACTTTGGAAGATAAGCCTGTAATGGCTAGTGATAGCGCCGACGATATAAATGTCGGTGTTACACTTAGCACTGCACTGCTTCTCCCAGGCGACTTGGAACGAAACGCCGGGTTTAGTGAGTATGAAAACTACGCTTTGATGCTGCAACACTCTGTTCAAGTAAATGTTTTTGTCTGGTACTTCTTCTTTCTTTCTCTTTATTTTACACTTAGAATATTTTTCTAATACTTCTGTTTCTTTCCAGGCCATCCAGCATGCCCACTCTTTCTCCATGCAATCTTTTCAGAACCGTGAAAAGTTAGCCGAGAAGAAGAGGGAAGTCACCACACTTCAGAAAACAAATAAGAGCCTGCAGTCAAAGATGAAAATGCTGGAGGACCAGGCCGAGGTCGCCATGAAGGAGAGGGATAATGCTGAGGAAAAAGCTGGTGCTGCCGAGGCAATAAATAAAGTTCTTCAAGCCCAGCTAAAAGAGGCCGATGATAAAGTGGCCCAGGCTCAGAAGGAACTTCAGGATGCTCTGGCCACCAAAGTGGCCGAGATCAAGGATGCTGATGAGAAGGCGTATGCCCAGGGCATGGCCGACGTTACAGAGGCCTATGAGCAACAAGTGAAGCAGGCATGCAACAGGGGTTTCTCCCTTGGTTGGATGTCCCTTCTTAAAAAGCTCAATGTCTCCGAGGACTCGCCTTTTCGGAATGCCGACGCCATTCCTCTTCCATTCCCTCTGCCGCCGCCTCCAGCTCAATCTGAAGATGATTCTGAATTTGAGGATCAAGATGAAGATGAGGCCTTGGTGAGGAAATCCAAGGAGGCCGCTGGGGCCAAGTCTCCTTCTCAAACTGAGCAAGTCCTTGACTTGACTCAAGATGAGGAGGTTGAGGAGGTTCCCAAGGAAACTAGCCTTGAGCAGGTATTATCCGATGTTCCTATGGCCGACAAAAGTGTTGACGAAACCCTTGCTCAGATTGATGTCGAGATCGTGGAAGAGAAGGCAGCCGAGGTATCTTCTCAACAGTCCTCCGACGTCTTACCCCAAGTTACTGCTGAAGCTGATGAACCATAACTTTCATGTTTTTCTTCTTTTGTCTTTTGTACTCTTGCACTTTTTTGTTTTTCAGACAATGTAAACTCTGCAAATGGCCGACATGCCTCATTGTTCTTTAAATATCTAATTCAACTTTCCTTCTCTTGAATGCTTGTACCTTTGTCTTCTCTTGACTGTTTCTGCATGATTCTATACTTTGAATATTTTGCAAGTCTTTCCTTACACTCTTCCTTCTTTGTGCAACCTTCTCGGGGTGAATTACCTCGGTTAACAATGATCTCGGTTTAATTTCAACTTGTAAATTGCTACAAATTTCAACAAGTGTTTAAGCATCACTTCAGCTTAACTTCAACTTGTAAATTGCTACA
The DNA here is from genome assembly GCA_036172215.1 of Camellia granthamiana. Lineage (NCBI taxonomy): Eukaryota > Viridiplantae > Streptophyta > Magnoliopsida > Ericales > Theaceae > Camellia > Camellia granthamiana. The sequence continues at coordinate 115,872,090 of CM069914.1, forward strand.
AATTTCAACAAGTGAAGATAAACAATTATCTCGGCTTAACTTTAACTTGTAAATTGCTACAAATTTCAATAAGTATTAAGCATTACTTCAGTTTAACTTCAACTTGTAAATTGCTACAAATTTCAACAAGTGAAGATAAACAATTATCTCGGCTTAATTTCAACTTGTAAATTGCTACAAATTTCAACAAGTGTTAAGCATTACTTCAGTTTAACTTCAACTTGAAAATTACTACAAATTTCAACAAGTGAAGATAAACAATTATCTCGGCTTAACTTCAACTTGTAAATTGTTACAAATTTCAACAAGTGTTAAGCATTACTTCATTTTAACTTCAACTTGTAAATTACTACAAATTTCAACAAGTGAAGATAAACAATTATCTCGGCTTAACTTTAACTTGTAAATTGCTACAAATTTCAACAAGTGTTAAGCATTACTTCAGTTTAACTTCAACTTGTAAATTGCTACAAATTTCAACAAGTGAAGATAAACAATTATCTTGGCTTAACTTCAACTTGTAAATTGCTACAAATTTCAACAAGTGTTAAGCATTACTTCAGTTTAACTTCAACTTGTAAATTGCTACAAATTTCAACAAGTGAAGATAAACAATTATCTCGGCTTAACTTCAACTTGTAAATTGCTACAAATTTCAACAAGTGTTAAGCATTACTTTAGTTTAACTTCAACTTATAAATTGCTACAAATTTCAACAAGTGAAGATAAACAATTATCTCGGCTTAACTTCAACTTGTAAATTGCTTCAAATTTCAACAAGTGTTAAGCATTACTTTAGTTTAACTTCAACCTGTAAATTGCTACAAATTTCAACAAGTGTTAAACATTATTTATAACTCTCTGCCCCCTCATGTGAACCTGAGTCCCACTTGGGTTCTCATTATTCATGTCTTCCACATTATGTATCTTTATCAGTCATAAATATTGAAGAATTCTGCTAAGTTTTTATTAATCACATCTGCAAAAAATAAGCAACATCTAATGATAAAAAAAATTTAAATTACAAGTGTTCTAGGGTCTTGGCAATGCTTTACCCTCATTATCTTCAAGCCGATATGTCCCATTGCCCAATACCGAAGTGATTCTGTAGGGTCCTTCCTAGTTTGGGCCAAGCTTGCCCTCCCTGGGATCCTTCTTGTTGCCGACGACTTTTCTCAGGACTAGGTCGCCGACTTGAAATTCCCTTGGATTAACCTTCTTGTTATAAGCTCTAGCAAGCTGTTGCTGGTATGCTGCAAGCTGTATTGCAGCCTTCTCTCTTCTCTCTTCTAGAAGATCTAGATCTCGGGCTAAGAGTACATCATTAGTCCCGTTCTCAACTCTCTGGGTTCTGATCCCTGGGATGCCAACCTCCAATGGGATGACTGCTTTTGTGCCATAAGTCATGGCAAAGGGTGATTCCCCTGTTGATCTTCTCGGCGTAGTCCGATATGCCCAGAGTACATTGGGCAATTCTTCTACCCACTTCCCTTTTGCTGCCTGCAGCCTCTTCTTTATCCCATCCAGAATTACTTTGTTGGAAGCTTCTGCTTGTCCATTGCTTTGTGGAAAACTTGGGGTTGAAAAGTAGTTCTTGATCTTAAATTTTGCACAGAAGTTTTTGATCAGCTTACTGTCAAATTGTGTCCCATTGTCTACAACAATTGCTCTTGGAATCCCAAATCTGGTGACGATGTTTCTCCATATAAAGTTCTTGATATCCACATCTCGGATCTTGGCAAGAGGTTCTGCTTCTATCCACTTTGTGAAGTAATCTGTTACTACCAGCAGGTACTTCCTTTGCCCAGTTGCTTGGGGCAATTGCCCAACGAGATCCGTTCCCCATTGGGCAAATGGCCAAGGACTGGATACAGGGTTTAGGTCAGCAGCTGGCTGGTGTATCAAAAGTGCAAACCTTTGGCATTGTTCACATTTCTTCACGTAGGCTTCTGCATCTTTTTGCATGTAGGGCCACCAATACCCCTGGGTAATGGCCCTGTGAGCTAGCGATCTGCCCCCAGTGTGGCTTTCACAAATTCCTTCGTGAATTTCATATAAGAAATCTTCAACCTGCAGAGGGTGTACGCACCTTAAGAGGGGTCCAGTGAAGGATCTTCTGTAGAGATGTCCTTCTGCTGTCAGACTGAATCTTGCCAACTTCAATCTGACCTTGTGTGCCTCCTTGTGGTCATCTGGCAACTTTCCTTCTTTGAGGAACGCAACAATTGCGTCCATCCAGCTTGGTCCCATGTCTACGCACATTGCTTCACACTCTGTGATTACTGGTTCAATGCTCGGGTCCGACAAGTATTCAATCATTATTGTCCTTGCTTTTCCTGGTTGTATTGCACTGGCTAGGTTGGCCAATGCATCAGCATGGTTATTATCATCTCGGTTGACTTGAAGCAGTCTGCAGTTCTGGAATGAGCCTGCCAGCCTGATGACCTCTTTTGCGTAGGCCAACATTCTTTCATCTCGAGCTGCAAACTCGCCCGTTGTTTGGTTAACTATCAATTATGAATCGCAAAAAACTATTACCTCATCTGCTTGTACTGCTGCTGCTAGCTTCAGTCCTGCAATCAATACTTCATATTCTGCCTCATTGTTTGAGGCCTTGAACCCTAATCGAATGGACTGTTCTAATATTTCTCCATCTGGAGATATCAGTACTACTCCTGCCCCCGCTCCTTGTCGGTTTGAACTCCCATCAACGAACAGTTGAAAGGAGTCGCTGATGTAAATGCTGCAGGGTCTGGGTTTCTCTTCTTTTCTTTGTTCTTTAGCCTTTGGCTGGGCTTCTGCTTGCTTGTTTGGACATTGTCTGTCTTGGCTTAATGGAGCCCGATGTTGGATGGACTCTGGCGTGAACTCGGCCACGAAGTCGGCCAAAACCTGGCCTTTGATTGCAATTCTGGGCCTGTACTCCAGATCATACTGGCCTAGGGCGACTGCCCATCTGGCTATTTGTCCTGTTAAGTCTCCCTGCTGTAATAGGGACTTCAATGAATGCTCTATCAATACCACAATTTTATGGGCCTAGAAGTAATGGTTCAACTTCTTTGAGGCCATTACTAAAGCTAGTGCCAATTTCTCTAAGGGTAGATACCTTGTTTCTGCGTCGACTAGGGTTTTGCTTACGTAGTAAACAGCCTTTTGCTCCCCTTTTTCTTCTCGGATTAGTACTGCACTAATCGCATGTTCTGAAACTGCTAAGTATAGGAACAGCTCCTCCCCATGTTCTGGATTTGAAAGTACTGGTGGTGTGGTCAGGTACTTCTTTAGATCGGCTAATGCTTCTTCGCACTCCTCTGTCCAGAGAAAGTCTGTGGCTTTCTTCACTAATTTGAAGAAAGGTTTGCACTTGTCTGAGCTTCTGCTTATAAACCTGTTCAGGGCTGCGGCCCTTCCAGTTAGCATCTGCACCTGTTTTGCCGACGTCGGGCTCTTCAGCTCTTGGATGGCCTTGATCTGATCTAGGCTGGCCTCAATGCCTCTCCTGGTCACCAGGTATCCTAGAAACTTACCAGATCGAACTCCAAATGCACACTTCGATGCATTGAGTCAGAGCCGATATGTCTTAAGGATTTCAAAGACTGCTTTTAGATCGGCGAGATGTCCCTCAGGCTCCTTGGTTTTAACGACCATGTCGTCGATGTAGACTTCTACTGTTCGGCCAATCAGGTGCTTGAACATCTTGGTTACCAATCTTTGGTAGGTGGCTCCTGCGTTTTTCAATCCAAAGGGCATTACTCTGTAACAGTATAGCCCTTTGGGAGTGATAATTGCAGTCTTCTCTTCATTTGCTGGATCCATAGCTATCTGGTGATACCCCCTGTAGGCATCCAGGAAGCTCATCCTTCCATGTCCCGAAGTGGCATCCACTAGCTGGTCAATCTTGGGTAGAGGGAAGCTGTCTTTGGGGCAGGCCTTGTTTAAACTGGTAAAGTCTACACAGATATTCCATTTACCGTTTTTCTTCTTTACTACCACTGTATTGGACAGCCATGTCGGGTAGTGAACTTCTCTAATGGCCCTAGCCTCCAGAAGTCTGTCTACTTCTTCTTCTACTGCTTTGACGTGCGTCAATGTCGGTCTTCTGGCTCGTTGAATTACAGGTTTGGCCGACCTGTCAACATTCAGTTTGTGGCAAGTGACCTCGGGGTCGATGCTAGGCATTTCGTAAGGTGTCCAAGCAAATACCTCAATATTTGCTCTCAGAAAAGCCTCCAACTCTCTTTCCTCTTCTTCAGCTAAGCCTGAGCCGAGAAGAAAGAAGCGTTCTTCGTCCCCATCCTGGACGAGGATTTTCTTTAGTGCCTCTTCGTTTTTCTCGGCTGGCTCCTTGCCGATGTCTTCTAGGACTTCCACGTCCTCATCTTCGATTTCTGTCTTTTTTGGCTCTCGTATGCTACAGGTTGATTTCATTGCTGCCATGGAGCAATTCTTCGCCTGCAGCAGGTCGCCCCTGACTTCCTCTATCCCATGTTCTGTTGAGAATCGCAATAGTTGATGCACTGTTGAGGGAACTGCCCCCATCGCATGTAACCATGGCCTTTCCAAGATGATGTTGTAAGGGGAGGGTGTGTCGATGACGGTGAATTCTGTCTTGATCTTCCTGGTGCTAGCCTGTACCTCCAAGTTTACTGCTTTTAGTGGCCATGTCGGCGTTCCATTGAACCCAACCATTGGCCCATTGGATTGTTCCATATCGTCCGGGTGAAGGCCGAGCTCCTTGTAACATCGGACGTACATGATGTCACAAGAGCTGTCTTGGTCAATCAGGATGTGTTTCACTTGGCACTCCCCAACCTGGAGGGATACTACCAAGGCATCATTATGCGGATGCTGGACCATCTCTAGGTCGGCTTCAGTAAATGTTATCGTTGGCCCCTGGCATTCCTCTGCCCGATGTCTTTTCTCCCATATTTGATAGACATGTTGTAGGTGTTTTACCTTCTGGGTCTCCCCTCTGATTTCATTCTCGTCGACCTTTGAGTGAATCACATTGACTACCCGAGGTCCTCCTGCCTGTGGTTGCTGTACTGGGGGAGGCGGAGCTGCTGGTGCTTGAGACAATCTTGCCTGTTCTTCTCTTGTTCTAGCCTCGTCGACCAGGTCTCTCAGATGGCCTTGTCTTACCAAGTCTTCCAAGTGTGCTTTCAGGGCTCTGCAACCCTGGGTTGTGTGCCCCTCTTCATTGTGGTAGGCACAGCGCCTGCCGACGTTCCTCTCCATGAATTCCCCTGGTGCCCTTGCTGGTGCCCTAAAATAGGGTTGGTTTCGAATTTGTTCCAGGACTTTGTCAATTGGGGCCCGGAACACAGTCGTCACCGCCTGTGCAGCCCTCAGTTCTATTTCATGTTTGTTCGATCCATTGTTACCTCGGCCTCGTTTCGGCGAGCCGTTTCCTTTCTCTTGTTTTACCTCCTTACTTCCCGATGTATCTTCCTCGGCTCTGGCATACTTCTCGATAGGGGTGCAACTCGGGCGGGCTCAACCTGAGCAACCCGAGCCCAGCCCGAGTTTTTTTAGGGCTTGGGCAACTATATCTTGTAATCTGGACGGGCCTGGGCAGATTTTTGATGCCCGAATTGTAATTCGGGCCGGGCTTGGGCAGAACCAATGGCCAACCCGAGCAACCCGAACCCGAATTGAATTTAATATAATATATAATATATAATATATAATATATAATATATATATAATTTAATAAATTATATAATATATATAAATTATATAAAAGAGTTAGTCTTAATTTTTATTTTTTATTTTTTGGTGACCAGAAAATAACTTTGAATAATTCTCAATTCTTTGTTAATTCTCAATTCTACCTACAGGTTTCAAAACAAATCTACCTACAGGTTTTTGGACTCGGGCAATTCGGGCTAACCCGAGTTCAAAATACAAAGCTTGGGCCGGGCTTGGGTAGCAATGCTCGGGTTCATGGTCGGGCTTGGGCACTGCCAAATACAATTCGGATCGGGCTTGGGCAGACCCCCAACTCGACCGAACCCGCCCGAGTTGCACCCCTACTTCTCGATTCTCGCCATGAGCTCTTCCATGCTTTTTGGCAAAGTTTTTGCCAAAGACTTCCGTAGTGGACAGTTGTCTTTCAGGCCGTTCTTGAATGACATGACCGCCACTTCTTTATTACATTTTGGTATTCGGTTGAATACCTCATAGTACCTTTTTGCATAGGTCCTAAGGCCTTCATCCTTACTGATCTTCAAAGCCATCAGTGCGTCCACCCTTAATGGCAGCAGCTTGTTTGTCACGAACCTGGCCACAAACATCTCGGCCAGGCCTTCCCAAGTCTTTACGCTTCCCTTTGGCAGTTTGTGGAACCAATCTGATGTAATCTCCCTGAAGGATGAGGGGAACACTTTGCAGAGCAACGACTCGTTTCCACTATATAATGCCATCGAGTTCAAATATAATCCGACGTGGAAGTTGGGGTCTGACTTACCATCGTATATTTGAAACCTCGGCATGCTGAATCTCTTCGGCGCTTCAAACCTGTCCAATTCCACCGAGAATAGTGTCCTCAGCTTATCTGGGAAAGTTACCTCAGCGTAGTCATTCTGTTGCTTCCTCTTGAGGTAATCTCTTAAATCCTCTTTTGTCCTCCCAGGAGCTCGGCTATCTCCTGCTTTCAGTCATTTCGGTGCACTACTTTCGGCCTCGTGGTGAGTCCTCTTCGACCCTTCTCCATGAGTTGTGTCAAAGCACAATGCCTGCCCCTGAACATGCTGATGTCCCCTAGGGTCTGCCTCCTTTGTTTGATGCGTCTTCCGTGATTCTTCTCTTCTTGGCTCCCTTTGTCTGACCTCCCTGGAAGGTCGGTGAGAGTGTCTTTCGCTCCCGTTGTGCTGAGGGGCTACGGGGATTATTCTCTGCCCTTCCTTCTGGGCATTGGCCGCTGGAATTGGCGTGTCCTGCAGCGGGAACGGTGGCTGCATGACGTTATTTTGCATCATGAAATTGACAACCGACTGTAGGTCTGCCAATTTGTTTGCCATCTCCTTCATCTCTTCGTTCCTCCGTAGGCATCTATCCTTCCATACCTGGAGGTCATCTTCGTTGTAATAGCAACTTCGATCTGGTTTCTTTGGTGCGTCGCTAGTCTGGCCGACGTCCTTCACTCTGTGATTCTGGTCACGAGTTTCTGCATTATATTCATCTCCTGTGACATCCAGGTTAATAGGTCTCCCACTCCCAGCAGGAGTGTCGTCCCCAATCTTTTCCTTCTGTCCGTTACTGGCCATCTATCCTTCTATCTTTCCCACAGACAGCGCCAAATTGTGTGAGTAATTTTCCGATCACACTGTCAACTCAGTGATCAGCTGGAGAGAACTGACAGAATAGATGACACCTGGCTAACCTGTAACAGAAAGAGAAGATTCCGGCGGTGGTTCGTCCACCTGGGGATACTCCAACGATCAAGTCAGTATATCTCTCAAATATAATCAAATGCTAAATTTACTGCTCAAAGCATAAATTGCGCACCTTAGACCCATGGGGGTGCCTCTCTTTTATAGTTTACTCAATCCTAGTCCCACTAGAAGCCTGACTTCTATGGACTCCTATTCAGTGCTTACTTTGGACTCTACAAAAGATAAGGATAGACTCCCTAAGAATACTATCCTTATCCATCTTGAAGTCTTTCTTCATTCTAGGACTCTTGTCCTTTATCTACTCATCTTGGATTCCGATATCTTCGGAGGTAACCTCGGCAACACCGAGATAACCTCGGCAAATGACCAGGACACGTGGCATCTCGGCTAACACGTCGGCGTCACCTCGCCACGTGTCGGTACTCAAAAAATATTTCCCCACAAGATATATATATATATAAATTTGCAAATTTCGGTGGCAACCTTGCCACATAGTTGTTTGCATGTTAATATAGGGAAGAAGAGCTCATTATACTCTTAGAATTGAGGAAAAGTGACTAGTTAGAATGAAGAGAGAGAGAGAGAGAGGAAGCCTTAGCAATGCATTGTGTATATATATACATGCATGCTTGCATTCAGAGAAGGGGGGAAGAAAAGAAAATCTACGAAGTGGAGTAAGACAATAAGAGAAGGAGGTTAAGAAGGTTGCATATTTTCCTACCATCTCACTATTCCATTTCAATTCTAGTATTAAGTAAGAAAACCCTTTCAACCCTCTTATTTTTTTTAAATGTTGAAATTTTCAGATTATATTTATATGATAAAATGATTAAACTTGTAAATAGAATTTTATTTGAAGTTATATGTAAATTTATGATTTGTATGTAAATTTATAAAGAGGAGGGAGAGTCGTATGCAAATGGAATCTAGTGAAACCATGCCTGGTTGGGAAATTCGCACTGATGGGAGTTTGAAATATCAAGGTCGAATGTTCGTGCCAAGTGACAACTCAATAAGGGAAAAGGCACTCAAAGAATTCCACCATTCAGTATTCGCAGTACATTCGGGAGGTACTAAGATGTACCAAGACTTAAAACGCCAATATTGGTGGGGTAGAATAAAAAAGGATGTAGCGAAGTTTGTGTCTTAGTGCCTGATATGTCAACAAGTAAAGCCTAAACATCAAAGATCGGCAGGAACACTTCAACCCTTACCAATTCCGGAGTGGAAATGGAAATACATAACCATGGATTTCTTGACGAGTTTGCTTCGGTCACCACAGGGACATGATGGCGTGTGGGTAGTGGTAGATCAACTAACTAAGACAACCCGATTTTTATCTGTTGGGTCATCAGATACGTTGGATTCACTTAGTAGATTGTTCATCAAAGAAGTGATCAGATTACACAGAGTACCAGTTAGCATTGTGTCTAATCGTGATCCTCGATTCACTTCTCAATTTTGGCAGAGCTTGCAGAAGGCAATGGGAACGAACTTATGCTTTAGCACGACATTTCACCTACAAACCGATGGGCAGTCTGAAAGGATGATACAAATCTTGGAGGATATGCTTCGAGCTTGTGTTGTGGATTCTAATAGAAGTTGGGAGAAACACTTACCTCTTGTTGAGTTTGCTTACAACAATAGTTTCCAAGCTAATATTGGAATGGCACCATATGAAGCACTTTATGGGCGACCTGGTTGATCACCAGTCTGTTGGACTGAAGTAGGAGAAGCAACCTTGTTAGGACCAGTCTTGGTTCAAGAGACCACTGAGAGGATAAGACTAATCAGACAACGATTAATCATAGTCCAAAGTCGACAAAAGAGCTATGCAGATCAAAGGAGACGACCCCTAACGTTTGAGGTAGGGGATCATGTTTTTCTCAAAGTTCGACCTCGTCGAGGTGCTACACGATTTGGGCAGAAAGGAAAACTTGCACCTCAATATGTGGGACCCTTTGAAATTATGAGCAAAGTAGGAGAAGTGGCATACCATTTAGCACTGCCGCCATAGCTCACAACAGTGCACAATGTTTTTCACATCTCAATATTACGAAATGAATCACACCCCTCCCATGTTATCAACTGGAGAGAGATTGATCCCAATGAAGATGCAGATTTTGAGGAAAGACCTATAAAGATTATGGATCGACGAGAAAAAAACCTGCGAGGCAAAGCCATTCACTTGGTGCGAGTGTTGTGGCAGCATCGTGGGACGGAAGAGTCAACGTGGGAACGGAAAGATATGAAATGAGCCAATCACGCTCAGCTTTTCGAGTTTAAAGGTATGAATTAATTTCGAGGATGAATTTTTTTTTTAGGAGGATAGATTGTGAAAACCTGCATTTAATTATTCTTAAAAGAAAATAAATAAATAAATAAATTTATTAATTAATTTTATCCAGAGTCTATCCGAAATATATATTAGTGTAAAAGTTAGTTTTAAATTAACCCAATTCAATCATTAACAAAGACATAATTAAGAATAATAATTTTGTGGGTATTCAATATTTATTGTTTATAAATTATTTTAATTAGGATTCAACATGATAATTATTCTTACTAAATACCTTAGTTAAAGATCTCAGTGTATCCATTTTAAGCAACCCACACAAACAAACATATATATATATATATATTTGCAAATTTCAGTGGCAACCTTGCCACATGGTTGTTTGCATGTTAATATAGGGAAGAAGAGCTCATTATGCTCTTGGAATTGAGGGAAAATGACTACTTAGAATGCAGAGAGAGAGAGAGAGAGAGAGAGAGAGAGAGAGAGAGAGAGAGAGGAGGGAGCCTCAGCAATGCATTGTGTATATATATACATGCATGCTTGCATTCAGAGAAGGGGGAAAGAAAAGAAAATCTGCGAAGTGGAGTAAGACAATAAGAGAAGGAGGTTAAGAAGGTTGCATATTTTCCTACCATTTAACTATTCCATTTCAATCCTACTATTAAGTAAGAAAACCTTCTCAACCCTCTCATTTTTTTTAAATGTTGAAATTTTCAAATTATATTTATATGATAAAATGACTAAACTTGTAAATAGAATTTTATTTAAAGTTGTATGTAAATTTATGATTTGTATATCAAATATTTGAAGATATTGGTAGTCTTAAATTCATGATAATATTGTGGAATTTGGGCCTGTATGTGTAGTTTATGCCATTAAAAAAATTATTGAAGATTTTATTTGGCCCTTAAATCTGCCAGAAAATTTGTACAAATTTTTAGAAAATTTTATACTCAAAATTTGAAGATGATTTATTCTACAAAATTATTGGTAATGATGTCTAGTTCATTCAGGATTTTTTTCAACAATTATTGAGTTTTATACGAATTTATACAAATTTTTAATTAAATCTGAAACTGTAAGACAGATTTTACTATATGTTTGAAAATTTATTAAAAATTCCATATTAAGCCAAATCTGGTAATTTCTAACTAAAAGATGAAATTTGGGAAGTCTAGTTTCATAATAAATTTTTAGATTATGGATTTGATCTATGAATTTAAGTATGGAATTAATTTAAGAAAATGTGATAAATCTGTGTCATAAAATTTCTGAGAATTTTACAGAATTATTTATAACTTATTTTTGGGAAATTCTTTCTGAAAAATGGCCTAAACATATTTATTGAATATTTTGTATATTTTCAAGAATTTCAGAATTGTATAAATAATTTATTTATAATTTTTATTACCTAAGGTACATCCTGAAAATTTCTGGGCAGGTTTAAGATCATTACTTCAATTAATTATTTGGATAAAAAAAAAAAAAAACTATTGTGTTGGTCTAATTCATTAAACATTGCAAATTAGTAATCCAAGTATGGGTGTATTGTGGTTTATTTAATATTGTGGTAGTCTAATCTTGTAAATTAAAAATTCGTGCATGTGTGTGTTTATGGTTTATTTTCTTTGTATCTAAATTATTATTTCGTACCATGGTTTAAATAAATTATTTATTTAAATTTTGTACAATTATTTATTATTGTGTGACATGTGTAATATTTTCTGTTGGGAATTTTAATGAGTTGATATAACGTTATTTGTGATTAAACATTGGAATTATTTGTGATTAATATCAAAACTAACTGAAATGATTAACGGCATATACAAAGTTAACAATTGACGGTTAATACCAGTTGTTCATGGTGAGTCTTGGTTTTAAAGAGTGTATGAAATTAAGGGTTGACGGTTAATACCGATTGTTTAGGGTGAGCCTTGGTTTTGAGAATTCTCACGTAAATTGTGTCGCGAAACCCTAAGATGGCACGAGACTTATTTGAACCCTTTTCGGTATTCGGTTTTGGAATAAGAGAGGATGTGCAGGTGGCACACAGGGAGGTTACATACCCCTGGCAGACCGTTTCCTTGGGGCAGACCACGGATGCCACTACTTGGGTATTTAACTCCGGAGGTGGGCATCCCTGGTAGTTACGGTTGGTAACATTTGAATATTTGACCAAGGGGGGGTTTCAAATTAACCGTTGCCATGCTTAGTGGTTGGTAAGTTAAATCTCTTTGGTGAGATTTCGAGTGTCACCTAATTTATTAGAATTATTGAAATTATTTTAATGGTTGTAATTTATGTTTACAATTATATTGTTGTCTTATATTTATAATCTCATTATTTTTCACTTAAAAAGAATGGTAGGTTGGTTATGTTCTCTTACTGTGTTGCAAAACTCGTGGCATATATTTTTGCTGCCCTGGCGTTTTATACTAGGTTTTGGCAAGGAAATTGTAACGCCCTCAAAAAAATACATATAAACCCATATTTTTGCCATGCATAGACATAGGAGAATAAAGCATATTTCCATTTATCAGAGTATTCATTACAAAAGTATTACATGTTGACAACAAAAGTAAATGCCCTACGGGCTTACCACTTTCTAAGCCAACACTTGGTTACAAAAAGAGAGTACTAACTCAAATACACTTTAAGCCCTTGGCTTGAATTTACATGTAATACCAAAAGAGAACAAAAAAAAGATCTATCAACCTCAAGCCTTCCAAGCTACGTCCTTGGAGGTGGCATATCACATGAACCTGAAAATGATGTCCCATATATGGTGAGCCAAAGCCTAGTAGAGATATACTAAACCAATTATGAGCAATAACTAAAACATTAGCATTTGATAAATGATTAACACTTGTAAATCAACTTACAACACATTCCAGTTCCATGACAATTACATCTGTGTTTCATTCCACTTTCCTTTACTTATCCAATTTACATTCATAAACCAGGCTCAATTTCTAGCCAAACAATTAAATAAGACTGCAACTCATGTTAAGACACTTCCATTATTCACAATTCACATGAGATTACAACTCATATTAAAACACTTCCATACTTCAATTATCTACGTTTTGCAAACGTAATCAAGATTTCGGGACTTTCACCCTGGATACTCCGGCCAACTTAGTTATCAATGGAGTTCATCCCCTATCTCCTCCCAAATAGGTTTGAGAGTACATCCCCTATCTCCTTTCAAACAATATACATATACAATGTATTTAAACACTTATCATATACAATAATCAATCAATGCACATATTCAACGTATTATCCCAACCGTCATATTCAATGACATATTCAATGTGATTAGTTTCAGTTTTCCCAAATCAACATACAGTGTCTACAACAATCAAGACCATCTTCCACCGATGGCCCAAAGCAGTTATTTCTAAACAGATAATAATTTTATCGAACAGATAAATAATCAATAATTTCATAAGTGGGTGATAAATTAATCCAACCACACCATTCTACCACAATTCCATCCAATTTCATGATTCTTAACCCAATTTCATATTTCCATATTTCCCAAATTAATTATACAAATTAATTGATTAATTTCAATTAGGGCTTTAATCTCTCTATTCTCAAATGTTGCCCCCAAGGCCAAATTTCACTCATATAACATAAACAACCCCAATCTCATATCTCTTACACATATTTGACTCAAACATGGAAAACCCCTCTTTTATAAATTATAAATCAAACCCTAACTTTTCCAAAATTACCATAATTCACCAATTAATCAAAATGACTAAAATTTATGTCAAAACCCATAAGAAGGAGTATGGTATCCCTACCTTGAAATTAGAAGCCCAAAGGACTTGATGAAGAAAACTCAAAGTGCTCCAAATCCACGGTTTTTCAGATTAAAGTGAAGCCTATGCCACCCTCTATCTTTCTTACAAAGAGATTTGGGTGGAAACACTTTAGAAGTAGATGAAATCCTAGAGAGAGAGAGAGTGTGTGGAGACAGAAGCAGCCAGGGCTAGGGTTTGAGTAGAGAAGAAGATGAAAAAGTGTGTAAAAACCTGCTGCTACAAACTGATATAATCGATCCTTGCTCGAGCGAATGAATGGTCACTCGAACGACCAGACACAAAGAAACCTCGCTCAAGCGCAGAAAGCCTCGCTTGAGCCAACAACACGAAACTTCAGGTCTGCAACGCAGAAGCACGCTCGAGCGAAGAAACCCAAAACATAGACCTCGCTCGCTCGAGCGAAGGAAAGCTCGCTCGAGCCAAGAAATGCAACCTTCAGGTCCGAACTAGACGCAAACGCAAGCTCGAGCGCAAGACTTCTCGCTCGAGCCAACAGACACACCACTCAAGTCTCGCTCGAGCGAAGGAACTAAAACACAGAGCTCGCTTGAGCGACAAAAGCCTCGTTCAAGCGAAGACACCAAAGTCTAGGCAGCAACCATTTGTTTCAAAACACACCCAGCCTGTTACAAACCTGCCCAATGCACCCCAAAACTCAAATACAAGGAATCAAAGGATGAAAATACAACATATTGAAGCTGAAATGGAGTTGACGCTAACGTAGAGCCTTGGCTAACTTGAAACCCTGATTAGAGCCGAACAAATTTTATTATTTTATATAATAGCTATTAAGGACTTTATAATTTCATTTGATGTTGTATTTGGATAATTTTAAGTTTTTATTTAATATTATTTGAACCCTTGGTTATGTACGAGAGTTGGAATGCCCTATTAAGATGTCAACTTTTTAGTTTATTAAGTCATTTTGTTTATTTAATTTCCCTTGATGTTCCAAAAATTTGGGACGTCACAATTATTGTATATCTTTATATAATATAAGGAATGTAGTTTCAATAGAATGAAAGAAAATCTATACTATGTATATATACAAATGTAGTATAGTTTTCAATGTTTCTAAACTTTCAAACTTGGTCTCTCATTTAAAGTTGAGATTATCTTTCCTACTTGGTAGCCTTATAAATATTCCTTTTCGTTTTTCCTAATTTCTAATGAAAATTATTTTTTTATGAAAAAAAAAGTAAAATTTGAAAAAAAAAATATGGATATACATATAGAACTCAAAAAGATATGATAAATACTAATTTAAAATATTTCAAATCTAATTATTAAAAAAATAAATGAAATATTTTACACTCAATTCTTCTATTATTATTTTCCTATTTGATAGTCTTAGAAATCTTCCTTTCCATTTTTTCTAATTTCTAAAAAAAAAAATTTATTTTTTTATGAAAAAAGTAAAATTTGAAATAAAAAAGATGTGGATGTACATATAGAACTCAAAGATATGATAAACACTAATTTAAAATATTTCAAATCTAATTATTAAAAAAATAAATGAAATATTTTACTCTCAATTCTTCTATTATTATCTTTCTTACTTGACAGTCTTATAAATCTTTCTTTCCATTTCTTCTAATTTCTAATAAAAATTTATTTATTTTTATGAAAAAGGTAAAATTTGAAATAAAAAAGATATGGATATCTATCTATATATTATAATATTATACAAGGAAAATGGTGTTTCTAATGACAAGGCTTGTGGGAGCTCTAAACCCTCAAACTAATTTTTTTGATTTTTAAGTAATAAAAAACATTCAATTGATTAAACTCTCATTTAATTATAACAATGAAACTCTAATTATTCCATAAATTACGATTTTTAAAAGGAAAGTATGCTCAACTATTTTAAAATTTAAAATTGAGTGCCACTATATATAGAAGCAATTCACTAAAATCTAATTATTTTTAATTTTTAAAAAAGTCTATTGGTTAACTCTAATTTAATCATAATAATTAAACTCTAATTATTCCATACATTACAACTTCTAAAACGAAAGTATGCTCAATTATTAATATGGAAGGAATTTACCAAAATCTAATTATAATCATAAAAAAATTCTAATTATTTCATAATTTATGATTTTTAAAAATATATATTTTTGCATTTGAAAATTTAAAACTATGTGTCATTAAATATGATATACAATTCAATATAATCTAAAATTTTTTTTACAAAAAAAAAAAAAAAAAAAACCTTTCAGATGGTCACATTATGTATGCTATAACTAATATAGAAATCTTTTTCAAAATTTATAATAATGCTTCTTTCAAAATTCAATATAGTAAGTTTTCAAAATTAAATTTAAAAAAAATCAAAATTATTTTTATTTTTATTTATTTCCAAACCCACATACTAAATTTCTTGATTAATTTTTATTTATTATTAAAAATTTTAAAAAAAATTCTATTGGGTAACACTTTTTCAACAATAAAAATATAACTATCTAATGATTTATGAAATTTAAAAAGAAAGTATAATAACCCATTTCAAAATTCAAAAGTGTGCCATCTATCCATTAAAAAAAAAAATCTAATTTTCTCTTAATTTATGACTTTTAAAAGGAAAGAACACTTTTTAAAATTGTGTATCACAAATTATGAGAAGCAATGCACATCTTTCATAAATTTTCTCTCTTGCACTTATGAATTCAAGTCAAATTAGAGTCGATGTTCATCAAGTGTTGTAACTGTTGGTGATGGGTGCAATTGTGAAGAATTCAATTGATAAATATTTTCACTGTAAGTTTATGACTTTTTATAAGATCAATTTCTAATTTTTAGTCTCCCGCATCTTTATTTCTATTATGCATATAATAATTATGTTAATTTCTAAAAATTTATTGCAGGCTTATTTAATCTAAGTGTATTTTTATAAAAATCTGCAATCTCTTCGGTCGCCATTCAATGGTTTAAAATCTATATTTATCAAGTGCATAAATATGGATGACAGAGACTATTAAGAAAATGTGCATATTTATTCGCAATATAGCCAGTAACAAATTTTCATTATAAGTTTCTTCTTCTTTTGGAGGATAAATATGGTTATAGTTTTACTTATGCATTTATGTTTTGTAATTTCTATGATTTCATATTTCAAAATTTCTATGAAATTTGCTTTTAATTTTCAGATTTTATAGTTGGTGCATTTTTTCTTGAATAATGTTATACTTATTGTATTTTTATATTATATTTTATTGTGTGACTAAGTTTATCTGATTGTAATTTTAAATAAGAACTTATTTGATATTTTATAGCTTATTTGACTAAAAAATAGAGATTTTTTAAAGTATAACTTTTTTTTTAAACTTATTTGAAATCTTTGAATACATATGAATAGAAGAGTCTCATATATTTCAACTTAGTAATAATTTTTGAGTCATTATGAATATTTACACAATAAAAATGTCATATATATTATCAAAAACACTACAATGCACCTAATAAATTTACAACTTATTTTAAGTTAATAATTTAAAATTTTACTTACAATTTATAACCATTATATGGGTTATGCCAAACATTAAACAAAATTTAAGAAATACAAGGTACATTTAGGTTTGGGCCTAAGTTACATAAGTTTAATAATGACCGTGAGCATGGTGCACTAACATGTGGATAATTTTCCTAAATAAATATTTGTCAAAATTTGGAATGAGAAAATTTTGCTTAAAAAATAGGTTGATGATTAGATTTAAAGCATATTTGATAAAACTTAATTATTGATTTTGTAATACTAAAAGTTTTAATAAAGTATAAAATTTTAAATTACATAAATTTATTCATAAATATTAAATGTTAAAAATGCTAGGAGTTTTGAAAATATTAAATTTATTCATAAATATCAAATTTTCAAATGCTAGAAGCAGTATTTGATTAAGTACATAATTTTTTTTAATAAAAAAAGTTTATTAATAACATCATTTCATACATATTTATAATGTATCATGTCCATTTTATTTTTGAAGTTTGTGATTAACTCTTAAGAACTTATAAAATTCTTATTTGAAATATGGATTGTGCATAAATCTATTAACAAATGAGGGAAAAAAAATTGTAAATTCACATATAGTATATACATTACCTTTTATTTAAACCATGCTAACTGTAGGCCAAGTAATCATTCTGACTCAAGCTACCTACCGTATAACTATCGAGGTTTAGGTACTAGCCATCAAAATGGTCTAACACATTTTCAATCAAATACATAATAAAAAACTTAGGCCTATGGATTAGAGTTAAGTTGTTTTATATATATATATTCATTTTAATTTATTTGTTTAGAATATTAGTTCTAAATTTTTTTAATATAAAACAATTAAAAAATATAAAAAGTCAAAAATTAAAAATGATCTATAGTAGTGATCAAATTAAGAAAATGACCTTAGGGTTTGCAAAATGTTCAATTGGTCTAACCTCTAAAAAAATAGTAAATATAATTAACTAATATTTAATAAGACTATTATAGAAGTTATACCTAGCAACCTAGCAGGATCGAAGTCATCGAAGTCTTATTTGAGGAGTGGGTTGAAGATTGGGGCCACTGATACTCTCTTTTATTTTATTTTTTCTATTTTTTATTTATTCTTCAATTTTGATTGATTAAATTCCACAAAATAGATAAGGTAATTGGTTTTACATAATAGATATGAGATAATTAGTAAATTGAAAAACTAAAACTACGAAATTCATCAAGACAAAATATATTTATATTTTATTGTAAATATAATTATTATATGGGAACTAATTAATGTTAAATAAATTTTCTTTTATATTATAAACAAAGTTTTTGTTATAATTTAGTTTCAAAATTAATTTTTTATTATTTATTTTAATTCGTGCATAGTATGGGTATTATACTAGTATCTATATATACAAATGTAGTATAGTTTTCAACGTTTCTAAACTCTCGAACTTGGTCTCTCATTCAAAGTTGAGATTATTTTTCCTACTTGGCAGCCTTACAAATATTCCTTTACATTTTTCCTAATTTCTAATGAAAATTATTTTTTTATGAAAAAAAGAGTAAAATTTGAAAGAAAAAAAGATATGGATATACATATAGAACTCAAAAAGATATGATAAACACTAATTTAAAATATTTCAAATCTAATTATTAAAAAAATAAATGAAATATTTTACTCTCAATTCTTCTATTATTATTTTCCTATTTGACAGTCTTAGAAATCTTCCTTTCCATTTTTCCTAATTTCTAAAAAAAAATTCTTTTTTATGAAAAAGGTAAAATTTGAAATAAAAAAGATATGGATATAAATATAGAACTCAAAAAGATATGATAAACACTAATTTAAAATATTTCAAATCTAATTATTAAAAAAATAAATGAAATATTTTACTCTCAATTCTTCTATTATTATTTTCCTATTTGACAGTCTGGAAACCTTCCTTTCCATTTTTCCTAATTTCTAAAAAAAAAATATTTTTTATGAAAAAAAGTAAAATTTGAAATTAAAAAGATATGGATATACATATAGAACTCAAAAAGATATGATAAATTCTAATTTAAAATATTTCATATCTAATTATTAAAATAATAAACAAAAATATTTTACTCTCAATTCTTCTATTATTATCTTTCTTACTTGGCAGTATTATAAATCTTCCTTTCCATTTTTTTCTAATTTCTAATAAAAATTTATTTTTTTTTATGAAAAAAGGTAAAATTTGAAATACAAAGGATATGGATATACATATATACTCAAAAAGATATGATAAACTTTAATTTAAAATATTTCAAATCTAATTATTAAAAAAATAAATGAAATTTTTTACTCTCAATTTTTCTATTATTAGAATTTTATTTAATTTATTTTTTTCTCTCACAATTATCTTATTTTTATATATATCGTTAAATTTGAACTTGAATTTTTTTTAATAATTCAAATCTAATTATTAAAATAAAAAATATATATTTTACTCTCAAATTTTCTATTATTAGAGTTTTATTTAATTTGCTTTTTCCCCCACGTTTATCTTATTTACCCTATTATGGAAATAATACATGTTACTATATAATATGTATACAAAATATATTTAGGCCAAATTTGGAAAGACTAAATAAGTGCACTTTTTGATTTTTTATGAAATATGGGTTGGATTTGGGTTGGGTTTGAAGTGATGTGTTAGAGAGGTGATGTGACTTAAATAGGATAGTGACTTTTTGACTTTTTGGATTTTTTTGAGGATGCCAAACTTGGCCTTACTAATAGCCCCCTTCGAACCCAAGGTGGTTTCTATTTTGACTTAATAATGCAATAATGCTTTATGTTTGTTTTGTTGCATTTGTAATCTCTAATATTGTCTTTGTTATGTTTTGGGCCTTTTGGTACATTTTTGGAATATTTATGTTACGAATGGAGACACACATCAAATGGAATTTTATGTTTGTCAGTGAGTTTGAAAATTGAGGTGGTCCATACCAAATTTAATAAATGCAGATTTGCAGATT
This sequence comes from Camellia granthamiana, assembly GCA_036172215.1. NCBI lineage: Eukaryota > Viridiplantae > Streptophyta > Magnoliopsida > Ericales > Theaceae > Camellia > Camellia granthamiana. Next base: position 115,892,106 of record CM069914.1, read on the forward strand.
CATTAGCAAAATGGTTCTCATTTAAGGAAAATGGGTGTTGTCATGGAATTTCGCTTGTTCAAGATGCTCATGTTCCAATAAAATTGAGTTCAACTGGTTGTGTATTTTTTTGGGGATATTTGTAGGCTGCATGGGATTTGAGGAGAGCGTATAATCTCTAGTTACAATTACATCGTGACATTGAACTTTGATCTTACAAATTTCTTTAAGACATTTTTTCTTCAGAAGATCTATCTATTTACATATAGCTAGTGAGATTATTGCATGATTTTTCCCTCCACAAAAACAAGCAATGAATGCTTAAAATGCATCTCAGTTTGATATTAGTTTTCCTTCCATGTCACAAGTAGGAGGATGACAGTACCCTTCTTCGTTTCCTGCAATGCAAGTTTGGCAAAGGATGGGTTAGCAGCCCCATATTCTTCTATGGACCAAAATACGCCCTGCACCTTTGCCTTAAGGAAAAGCGGATGCGGGCTTGTGTTCATATATACAGCATGATGTCCATGCATGAAGAAGCAGTTGCTCTTGCTCTAAAGGTATTATTATTATCCAATTGGGTTGGTTGTGTTCATTGGTTCTTTGATTTCCCTTCTTCCTCCCCCCCTCCATCTTCAGCAGTTATGGTATTCTTCATACATTACCTTGTTTTTGGCTAACGTAAGCTGTACTCTTTATGGCAATAACAATTGTTCCTTATTTAACTTAAAAACACATGGTCATGTGATTGTTTGAATTATACAATTTTAACAATGGCTCATGAAAAAGATTCATTCTAGAACTTTTATGTTTTTTATTGGTGTACATAAAGAGGGCATGGGAAAAACCACATCTTGCAGGTGCTTTTTGATAGGTCCGTTGTAAATGGACGTTGAACTGAAGATGTTGAAGTAGTAGTGATACAAAGTTCACTTAATTGGTTGTATGGATGTGAGTAAATTAGCTCTCTATAAAATTTAAATTCACCAAATTTCACCAGTTTTATTTTGTTATCATTAGTCTACTTTACATAACTATTGTACTTTACCACCAAAAAAAAAAAAAAATTGTTAATCACCAATTGTCTAGCATCTTTTACATGATTTGGCAGTTAACCTTCAAATATTATTATGAAAAATGTTTGGGAGCTATAAATTGGAAGCACTAAATGAGCTCTAGAGAGTGGGTCCCACTGACTGATGTGATGTTTTGGCCTTAAGTTCTTTTTTTTTTCTTTTTTTTTCTTTTTTTGAATTTCCACCTCATTAGTGGTCTATTAGTGCTCCCAAATTAGTGGGATGTATCATTGTTGTATTATTATTATGGTTCACCTTTTTGGAATGATTAGTTTAATTTCTAGTGGGTTTTTCCAAATATTGTCATATGCCAGTGGGGCAACTGACTATGTTCAAAATGGGATCAATTTTACAATCAGTTACAATCAGAATGGCTGGATGATCATTGGGGTTATATAACCATCAAATCTGTGCCCTTCCCCCTTTCTCCCTTGGGATCAACTGACTATGTTATTAGATTTGATCATGTAACAGTTAGAAGGAATTGAGTGGTTGAGACTTGAGACATACTTTTAAAATGACAAATGGACAAACTTACTTTGTGTCTAAAGGTTTGGAATTCAGTTTGCTGTCAATGTACTAAAGATGTATTATATGGGAAACTTTGTCAGATCTTGTTGGCCTGGGGAACAGATGGATTATATGGCTGTGGACTCAGAGGGTGCAGCTGGTGGACTATTGTGTGTCTGGAATCCATAAGTTTTTCAACTTCTGGACTGCTGTTGTAACAGGTATTTTATCATTTTGTCTGGCACTCTTTTCACTAGTCTAGCCTGTGTTATTGTGAATGTTTATGGCCCGACCGATGGTGCTAAGAGGAAGGGATTATGGGAAACTTTGAAGAATTTAAAGAGAAATTATATTAACCCTTGGTGCTCGGGGGGTGATTTTAATGAGATTAGGACATATTCTGAGAGGGTAGGTTGTTCCCAAAGGTGTGGTGGTATGAAGGATTTTAACGAGCTAATCGATAACCTGGAAGTGTGTGACTTACCAATGTTGGGGAGAAAGTTTACTTGGTGCAATTCTCAGAATGGTGCCAAATGGAGCAGGCTGGACAGATTTTTACTCAGTCCAGATTGGTTGCAAAAGTTTAATTTTAAACTGTGGGGATTACCAAGAAGGCTCTCGGATCATTGTCCTATTTTAATGATGGAAGATGAAAGAGATTGGGGTCCAAAGCCTTTTAGGTCTCTAAATGCCTGGTTTCTTCATCCGAAGTTTAAGAATTTTGTGCAGAAAGTTTGGGCTGAATCTCATGTCAATGGTTGGGCTGGATTCAAATGCTTACAGAAACTGAGATTACTTAAAGCAGCATTGAAAAGATGGAACTTGGAGGTGTTTGGTAAGGTGGATTTAAAACTCAAGCAAATGGAGGTGGAGATACATGTCTTGGATTTGGTAGCTGAACAAAGATTACTTACTGAGGCAGAGAGATCTAAACTTAGGGAGTTAAAAGGTGAAGCATGGAATTTGAGTAAAATGGTTGAATGGGTATGGTTGCAAAAGTCTAGAGCTAATTGGTTACTAAAAGGAGATCGAAATACCAAATTTTTCCATGTCATGGCCTCCACGAGAAGGAATAGAAATGCACTATGCTCAATTGAGGTTAATGGGGTCTTGACTGAAGATCCTAAGGAAATTAGAACAGAAGTGTTCAATCACTTTCAGAGGCAGTTTTCAGAATCATGGTTTAATAGGCCAAGCTTATATGGTCCTTTTAAGTCTATTGGAGAAGAAGAGGAGCGTGTTGCTTTGGAAGCTGAGTTCACAGAATCTGAAGTTGTGGCAGCTCTTAAGAGTTGTGATGGGAATGAGGCCCTGTAGACGTCCCCGAACGCCCCGGGAGGGTGAGTCCCGTTCTGTTCATTTTGGGGTTTACTACAGTTCGGACTCAAATTGTCACGGTTCTTAATCTGAACCAAAGAGTCCAAATTCGGCAAATCGTTTTGAGAAAACAGATTTTTGAAAGAAATGCCAAACATGGACTGCTTTGCCAGATACAGAGTCGCCACCTAAATATTTTTTAATGGGGAAATTTAGGAAACCCTGACTCGGTGCCAAAGGCCACGTGTCCGTCATCACCAAAGTTGCCTCGGCTCGGGAACTTGGGTATGATTGGGGAAGGTCAGCTATGATGCACCCCCTCTCGCCCGATCCGAAGATCGGCCTCTACTAACCATGATATCTCATTTTTGAAAACACATGCGTTCTTATTCCGGTTAATTAGCTAGAATTACTATGTGATGCGCACAGCACAACAAGTATAGACTAGATCGCCTAATTTGGAACAAAGCATTGCATATCCGTTTGTTTGGAAAATGTTTGAAATTTGCTACTCGCAAGTAGGCTAAAACGCGGATTTCAATGAATTATCCCAACTCAAGTAATCCAACCTTTACCCACAGACACTCAGGCAGTTATATCAACTAAGCATTTAGCCACATGGTAAGCATGCTGTCATGTTAACATTCACACTCATGCGAGATGCTAAAGCATAAATACTTACATCGTACTCCGTGCCAAAACAATGAAACTAGTTAGCAAAACATGCATGACTCTAATTTCATGTTAAGTGGCTAATGCAACGCATACAAAATGCAATCTAGTAGGCTTGGCTACTAAACATGGCATATGGTGATGCTACAACTATCACATATTCAATTTGGAATTGAAATTCTAATGCAGTTAGTATGATGCGCCGAGCCCGGTACATGCAAAACAGATGAATGAATGCAAACATGCTATCATACTGTATGCTAAGTGAAATATGCCCTAATCTAACCATCATAAGCGGTTAAATAAAAGGGAGAAAGAAAGGGGATTGGAAGACATGCACACACGCACGCAACCTTATTACAACAATTGGCCCTCACTCGGAGGGTCCGAAAGAATAATACAGTCCCAAATAAATACAGTCCGAATAAATAATACAAAATTCTAATTAATTAACGAATTAATCTAGGAAAGCAATAAATTGGCATGCAAGTCAAGGACCGCCTCAGCTCTGATCCAGATGATGAATGGTGCATATTCAGGCTACCTTTGTGCGGAAATCCACTGCGATGCCCCAATTAGCCTCTGTTTGCAATTGTTCTTGGAATGCGTGCCAAGCTTCGGAAAGTTACTGATTCTTGATTTGCTGCAACAGAGAGCAGAAAGAGGCATGGCAAAGTATTTTCACACATGTATGCATGACTACTCTTCAGGGAGTGTAGTCCTTGACCCTCGTGCCACCAATCACGCATATCGATGCATGATGGCCGAGGAGCCGAATTGCACGACTCGATGTGAAATGAATGCACATATAGAGCAAATAAAGCCTAGAACTCTATCATGAATCATCAAGAGCTTCGGCGACCGAGAATTGAGACGCATTCCATCACTTGAAGTATGAAATACCCCTCGTTTCCCGTGCTCGGATTAACGTTTAACCCGAACAATGCAACACATAAGCATGGCAAACATGCAATATGGACTAAGTATGCAAACATGCAACTAAACCAAACATGCGACAAGCATATGAACATAATATGAGGCGACAACCTTGGATAATCATGGCAAAATGCAACGTGAACATGCGAGCATGCGAGGCATGTAAAGCTAAGCAAGTATGCAATGACATACTATGTGTAACAAGCATGCGACAACATGGTAAAATGGGCTTACACCAATATGGACAGCTCTCAACTAGGTCCAAATTAGTAGCCATTACATGAAAAAGAGACGCTCGAAATGCGTGCGCATATGCACGCAAACCGAGGATCGAACCTAAGGCACGAATGCCACTCTACCAAAGCATGGTAAGGCATGGAACATGGTATGCAAACATGCAAATTTCAACACTCAAACATGATGCTAAACAGCCCCGAAACATGGCAACATGGCACCCGATGCATGAGATAAACCCCGAAATGCAAAACTAGGCACATAGAATGACTTACAGCTATACAAAGCATGCATTATTGGACTATGAAGTCTAAAGACAGAACCAACACAGTCCCAAAACATGGACTTTTCCAGTTTAAAGCAAGGCCAAAAAGTGCTAACAAGATGGACTAAATTAGCATGCGAATTTGACTAGCAAACATGGTTTACATGGCAAGTATATGATACAAGTGAGAACTCATCAAACTAGCAAAAATCAGTGAATAGACCATGTGAAAATAGGCCCAAATAACCATGGAAATGCAGCCAATGCATACCAAAATGAGGGGGGGTCCTTTAGAGGGCCATGCAAGGAGTTATTAGGCACATACAAGATAGACAAGTGGCATGACATATACAACTCTGAAAATCAAATATGATAGTCCTAAAACTCACAAAATTGGCCCCAAAATCAGTCAACAAAGCATGCAAGATAGGGGCCCTTTAGGAGACCAAAATGGCCATCAAGCAAGTCAAGGTGAGAGGGGGTCACCCCCCTCTGATTTAGAGGTTCAAAATAGGGTCTTAGCCACTGAAAATCCACTGAATTTCAGTGGCTAGAAGGCCAAACAAGGCATGCAACAATAGCTTAGGCTTAAGGCTTAAAACAAGAGGCAACTAAGCATACTAGATAGCATATGACCTCAGATAAGAAAATGTCCTTAATCAAACATGGAGAGGGCCTCAAAAAAAAACTTTTTACAGTTTACAACATGCTTCAAAAATGAACACAAATAGGGCTAATCTATCATGCAAAAATGGCCCTAAAAGTAAGTTAAAGAGGCAAGGGGCAGCAGCCGACCCCAAACAGCAAGGAGCCCTTCAACAAAGTTAAAGAGGGGCTCAAAATAAGGCACTTCACAGTTTATGTCAAACCACGAAAGTGAATACAAGTAGGCCTAAACTAGCATGCAGGAAAAGGGCCTAAAAGAGGGGTAAATAGGCAAGTGGTAGCAAATGACCTCAAATAGAGGAGAGCCCTTCAACAAAGTTGAATAAGGGCTCAAAACAAGCCACTTTACAGTTTACATCAAAGCTCAAAACAGTTCACAAATAAGCCTAAAATAGTATGCAAAAATAGGCATAAAAGAGAGTTTAAAGAGGCAAGTGATAGAAGGAAGCCTCAAATAGAGAAAGACCCTTGATCAAACATGAAAAGGGGCTCAAAATATGATTATTTGAATTTAGGGTTGGAGCCCAAAAATGCTTGCAAGCAAGACTTATAAATGAAACAAAAAAAAGGCTAGTTTAAGGGAACAATGTACTTACCCTTGAAGAACAAGTCTTTAGCAGCCTTTTGGTCCAAAAATCTGAGCTTCTAGCCTCTGAAGATCAGCCTCAAGGTGCTGGAATGGAGGATGGAGGTCTTGTGCTATGAGGTGTAGTGCAAAAATGCAAAGAAATCCAACTCTAAGGCACAAAATACACACAATATAGAGAGAGGCAGCCCCTTTCCGTTCCTAAAACTCAGAACCTTTGCTCTAAGGAAGAGGACCCTTCCTTATATAGAGCAATGCAAAGCTTAAGCTTGTTGAACAAGCTTTTCTTGGCTTTGATCCCTCCATACACGTGTATGGAGGGCAGCAAAAGAAAATCTAGCTGGCTCAAAAGATTTGCCTAAAAACCAGCTGAGATAGGGGGGTGCCGGCCATCAGCAATGGCCGGCAGTGCCACACTGATGGCCGACAGGTGCTCATCAGTGGCCGGCAGGGTCAAAGCCATGGCCGGCAGTGCCATGCCTATGGCCGGCAGTGCACTAGGACGGCCACTCTGACAGGACCTAGTCAGGGTCCAAAAATGAGGCAGAAAGGATACAGGGTCCGGAAACTCGAACCGGTGACGTTCCTCCGCGACAGTCGAAAGCTGGGCGAGCAATCGAACCAGTTGTTGGGTGTACCTACAAGCACAACCAAGTCTTGAGGACGGTCAAAAATGGGGTGTCTACAATTGCCCCTCTTTGATAGAACTCAGAAGTCACGAAGTGACGGGAGTGAATGTCAAAGCCCGGAGACGATCCATTTTTGACCAGGCCGAAGACTCAGACAAACAATTAGCATAAGCATGCAGCGATGTGCCCGAAGGCTGGGGCAAAATGCAAATGATATGCAAGATGCAAGATTTGATAATTAGACTTATACGCTACGCGAAGCCGGTTTGTAATTGGACTTATACGCTACGCGAAGCCTGTTTGAAAATCAAAACAATGCAATGTACTAACAAGTACAGATGATGTGCGAAAGGTAGCGCGGATGAAATGCATGCCAAACGCAATATGAGACGTAATGCACCAACAAGTGCATATGATGTGCGCAAGATAGCGCGATGGAAATGCATGCCAAATGCAAAGAGGTGCACAAGACAGTGCGATGCGCTAGACAGCGCGAGTGTGTTAGACAACGCGAGTGCACAAGACAGTGCGATGCGCTAGACAGCGCGAATGCGTTGGACAACACGAGTGCACAAGACAGTGCGATGCGCTAGACAGCGCGAATGCGTTGGACAACGCGAGTGCACAAGACAGTGCGATGCGCTAGACAGCGCGAATGCGTTAGACAACGCGAGTGCACAAGACAGTGCGATGCGCTAGACAGCGCGAACAATGAATGCATACCAAAAATGCAAACAGGGGGGTGCGCAAGACAGCGCGATGCACAAAATAGCGCGAACAATGAATGCATGCCAAAATGCAAACAGGTAGGGTGCGCAAAATAGTGCGAACAATGAATGCATGCAAAATGCAATCAGGTAAGGTGCGCAAGACAGCGCGATGCGCAAAATAGCGCGAACAATGAATGCATGCCAAAATGCAATCAGGTAGGGTGCGCAAGATAGCGTGATGCGCAAAATAGCGCGAACAATGAATGCATGCCAAAATGCAATCAGTTAGGGTGCGCAAGACAGCGCGATGCGCAAAATAGCGCGAACAATGAATGCATGCCAAAATGCAATCAGGTAGGATGCGCAAGACTGCGCGATGCGCAAAATAACGCGAACAATGAATGCATGCCAAAATGCAATCAGGTAAGGTGCGCAAGACAGCGCGATGTATGAATGCTATGATAGTAAAGATGCAAAAGGGTGGCAAACCCTAACCATGCCAGAACCAAGAGAGGCAGAAAAAAAAACACACAGGCACGTACAACGCAACCCGAGATAAGTTCCAAACACGCTGAAATCGTGTAAGGAACAGGACACTCAAACCACGCTGAAATCGTGAGAGGAGGCCCAACAAACCGCCCAGCGCGTCTACAACGCAACCTGGGATAAATTCCAAACACGCTGAAATCGTGTAAGGAACGGGACACTCAAACCACGCTGAAATCGTGAGAGGAGGCCCAACAAACCGCCCAGCGCATCTACAACGCAACCTAGGATAAATTCCAAACATGCTGAAATCGCGCAAGGAACGGGACACTCAAACCACGCTGAAATCGTGAGAGGAGGTCCAACAAACAGAGGGAAACACCCCGCATTTCCAAAGGAAGAAGAGGCACGGAGACATATCCCCGTGTCTCTGAATGGTGTGAGCATCGGAACGTATTCCGAAAAACTTCTAACCAAAGAGGGAGAAACATAGGGACGTATCCCGGCGTTTCAGAAAGATAAGGAGACATAAGGACGTATCCCCGTGTCTCTGAATGGTGTGAGCACCGGAACGTATTCCAAATGCTTTTAACCGAAGAGGGAGAAACATAAGGATGTATCCCGGCGTTTCAGAAAGATAAGAAGACATAAGGACGTATCCCAGTGTCTCTGAATGGTGTGAGCACCGGAACGTATTCCAAATGCTTTTAACCGAAGAGGGAGAAACACAGGGACATATCCCGGCGTTTCAGAAAGATGTGATGCATAACAATGCAAATGGAATGTGTGTGACAACGCAAGCGAAGAGGTGTGCATGACCATGCAACCTAAGTGTAGTGCACAACAATGCGGAAAGGGAAAAGAGAAAATCTCTCAGCGTAGTGCACGCGAGAGGGGAAAGAGAAAATCTCTCAGCGTAGTACACGCGAGAGAGGTAAATTTCTCAGCGTATCACACGCAAGAGAAAATCTCTCAGCATATCACATGCAAGAGAGGAAAGGTAAGCTTCTCAGCGTATCACACGCAAGAGAAAATCTCTCAGCATATCAAATCTCTCAACATATCACATGCAAGAGAGGAAAGGTAAATTTCTCAGCGTATCACACGCAAGAGAAAATCTCTCAGCATATCACATGCAAGAGAGGAAAGGTAAATTTCTCAGCGTATCACACGCAAGAGAAAATCACATGCAAGAGAGGAAAGGTAAATTTCTCAGCGTATCACACGCAAGAGAAAATCTCTCAGCATATCACATGCAAGAGAGGAAAGGTAAATAGTCAAACTGAAACGGAACTTGCCTGAATGAACGGTACATACAATATCGTGCACGAACGAGAAAGGATCTAGATAGGTCGAATGCAATACAATGCATGATGCGCGAGGAATGCAATGAACAAACCTAGCGGTGCTTTGGAAAGCACCTCACGAGGTGAGTGGCGGTGAATTGCTCTACTCTGATGGGGACCTCCCCTACGTTCTTCGAACATTAACCTTCAACTCACAGTACAAGAGGTTCTGAAATACTAACAAGGAGCAACATCTACCGGGGAAACCACGGATGCCGTTTTTCTTCCTGATCATACTGACAACTGAGATGCCTCTGGCAGGGATTAGTACTCCGAGAGAGCACTTCTGATTGCTATTTTGGCACGAAAATAGTCAGCATAGTCTCGATTCACTTTGAAGGCATAGTTCGCACAACATTTCTCATTCCGAACGCATGACCTATCCCAACCACTGCTTATCCTGAACTCACAGCCCATAACCTTGAATACGCAGTTAATACAGCATACAGCTAATTCTGAACACACGGCCCATTCTGAACTCACCTCCCATAACACAATATTCGGTTCATTTTGCACACGGCTCATACATCACACTACTCATTCTGAACTCACAGCCCATGACACAATATTCTGTTTATACAGCACATAACTGATTTTGGGCATACAGCCCATAACACGGTGCTCCATTCATTTTGAAAACGCTAGATGGGAAGATGGAATTTGCAGGAGTCGAAACAAACTCAGATGCTCCGAACTTTCCTTATTTTCTCTTGCATCGCAATCCGGAACCCAAAAAGCTTCAGGTAGGTCCAGGTTTTATTGTTCACACTTATCGGGGGTGGACCCTGCAGTTCTTACGAAAGAACAAAACTTGTTTTGCACAAATATAGAGAATGACACGGCACCCTGAGCACAAAGCGATTTTATTTTCGAAATTAAGAAACGAGTTCTCAACCGGGTATTGAGCCTACGACTGAACACAGTGAAAAAGACTCAACAACGAAAAACAAAGGTAAACAACCTAAACACAACGAGACACGCCCGGAACGACTCAAAGCAAGAGTTAAAGCAAACAAAACAACAAAACAAAACAAAAAAAAAAAGACAAAGACACGACACACAGACGTATTTATGAAAACAAAAGACCTCAGATCTCGAAGAGCCAGTTCCTTTGGGTATGTTTCCCACCCTTTTCTTATTTGTGATTCTCACATCACTCGGCTCTCAGGCTCGGTTTTTCTCTCAAAACCCTTTTGCTCACTTTTCTTTCAACTTACACCTCTCTATTCTTCAATCTCTCATTTTTCATCCCTCCCCTAGGTGGTTGATGGATAAACAGAAAGTTGCGGGCTCTTGCCCCTAGCACTCAGCTAGATTCTTTTTCTTCCGCTCACAACAATGAACTTCTCCCCCCCCCCACAGAGGGGTTGTAATGCGACTGGATGTGCAGCAGATTTGCCATTGACATTGGTTGACGATGCTCTACTAGGGAGTTTGGACGTGATTAGATCTATCCAGACAAAGGAATGGAGTATCTTGATCCGTTCCCGTTCGTGCCTCGCACTTGGCCTGATACCTCGTTGTTTGGAGAATAAGAGAACCTTCTCTGTTAGCTTCCGCTGCGCCCTTCTTGGCGAATAGGGTGCCCTTTCTGGCAAGTGCATTGATAAAGGGGAAAAGACAGAACACCTGACTCAACTGTGCCCTTAGTTCATCACTTTGACCATTTCTTGTTTTGGTTTTCGACGAAAACAGTTTTGACCAAAATGAGAGTTAGATTAACATACTTGCTCAATTTTTGATTTGAAAATCATGCAAGTCAGGCCATAAGCACTGAAAATTTTCCTTTTTGGGTCCAAGAAATGGTCCGGTTTTGGAAAATGAAATAGTTTTCGAGAAAATAGTCAACCTCAGTAAAAATTTTCAAAACTATTTTTGCGAACGGTCAATGCTAAACGAGCATGGAACCTACCCTCGAGATGTGCAAACCTCGGATCAGAGGCAATGGAAAATTGCCCCTCGCTTGAAAGGGGGGCATGGCAACGGAAAGTTGCCCCTGGTTTAAACGGCGACTCAAGGCAACTCATGGCAACGGAAAGTTGCCCCTTGTTCGGATCATACCGCAGTATGCTGAAAACCAGTCGTCATCGGTGACGATTACAAACGAACTCTCGAACACGGAGAAGACGAAGATGGTCAAGACCAATATATGGACACAGTCAACGTGAAAGCATTGGTGGCTGGACTTCAAGAGGAAGTGGGCTTCGTGGCTCCGGTTGTCATAACCGAACTATCGGATTCAGGGGAAGCAAGGGTGATCAAAACCATTACATGGACTGAGATGCTATGAAAGCGTTGGGGGCTGGACTTCAGGATGAAGTTGCCTACGTATCCCAAACATGGGAATCAAGCCTTACGTAGTTCCGGTTAAGGTACACTCAGGTATTAACCTTCACTTTTTAGGCTCTAACTTTTGCCAAGGCGCCCGTTGCGGGTTTTCGACCTTGCGAGCTTTGTTCTTCTTTTCTTTCTTTTTTTTTTCTTTTCATTTCTTTTCATCTTTTCTTTGCATTTTTTTTTCTCTTTTTTTTTGTTCTTCGCATTTTTTGATTTTGATTTTTTCTTTTCTGCTTTTTTTTGCTCTAACTTTTGCCTGGGTTGCCCTTTCGGGTTTTCGGCCCAGCGAGCCTCTCAAAGGGTAAAAGTGTAACAAGTCCATGCCAAATGGTTTAAGGGTTTTGAAGCCATCCGTATTCAGGAGAGTGGCTATTGTATTGATTTGTAGAAGGATCCATCTCCGGCTTTTCGAGCACATCTGACATTTTTGCCCCTAGTTCGGGGGGCTTCTGTTCTAGCTTCACAAGCTTCTTTTGATGACATCTGATCTTCTTGATCTGACTTTGGTGCCTCTTGTTCGAGGGCTTCTTCAAATCTGGCCATACAGGCCTTACATGGTGGTTGTCCGTCGAACATTCTGAATTCAAGTTCATGGTTTGCAAGTGAGGGGTCGAGTTTCGCGGCTGAGAGCGATCCTAAGCTACACAATCTCAAGAGCGATTCCACACAGGTCTTCGCAGGACTGCGCAAAACATTTTTTGAATTTTTGAAATCTTTTAAGGAAGCGACTAGTCGCTCGCGCTGAAGATAGTGTGAAACCAATCTGGATCAAGCCAGGGTCCTTCTCAGTACTCACGCTAACAAGCATGATTTCATTCATTAAGGGCTTAGCACGCTTTTCTTTCTCTCAATTGATCAAATTTTACAAATCCCGAGGAATTCCTTCCTCTTCGTTTTCACCACAATGTTAGAAAAAGTTTTGAAAAAAACTTAGGTCAATGCAATAATCTCAGAGCACAAAAGAGCAGGTGGAATGCACTGCCGTTTCATTCCAATCCTCTGGCACAACCTACCCAAAATAGCAATAAGCACGGAAACATGATAGCCGCAGCTGTTTTATTCAGATTTCCTGGTTGCAACTGGCTCCATAGCTGAGACAGACTCAAAAAGAAAGCAAAAGGAGTAATTACAAAACAAAACGGTGTTCGAGGCAACAACCCCGGAATCACCTAACATTCTATACAAAGGGGACTGACTTGCTACAACAGGACAGGCCCTTAAGCAAAAAGAACTGACTCAAGACAATGAGACAGACTCGAAACAAAACAAAAGACTGACCTAATACCCAAGCCACAGTTTACAAAATTAGCAACCGCAGATGCTCAAAAGTGCGTGCCAGATGCCACATCCAAAAATACGTCAAGTATCGCCCGTAGGCGGTTCACTTCTTGATTACATACTCGCAGTATTGGTATCCTCAAAATCCAAGAACTCTGTAGTGACTGACTTGGCCGAGGTAGGCGGGAGAATGACCTTATCATCAATCAGATCTTGCACTTCATGACGAAGGCGGAAACAACTGTCGGTGCTGTGACCGGTCTGCTGGTGGTACGTGCAGTAGACAGTAGCGTCATGTTTAGCTGGAAGGGGATGCGGGAGAGGCCGCGGCTCAAGAGGTGTAAGATGCTCCTTTTTAGCCAGAATTAGAAGTGCCCTAGACAAAGGCATGTAGAGAGGATGAAAGACTCGGCGCCCTCGAGGCAGATACCTTGAAGTCTGGGAATTCTCGCTAGACGCGCTAGCAAAAGGGTCGGCAGGTGCAGCTTTGGATTTCTGGTCTTTCCCGGATGCAGGGTTGGGAGCGGAAGGAACTGCTCTGGCATGACGGGGCCTATCTCGGTTTTCTGGCTGGCTTGTACTGCCCGTGGCTGGAGTGGGGAAAACATCATCCACGATCTTGGTTATGACCGCGAGCAGCTGTTGCTTACTTATCCCCCCGGCTTTCAAAGCCTCGACTGCCCACAGCAGTCGTTCAATGGGATCGGTGTCCGCCTTCATTTTGTTCTTGCCCCTGGCTTCAGCCTGATCGAGGGCCTGGGCTGGTGCTGATATGTCATGGTTATAATTGGAGGCCATCTCCGGTTGACTAAGCTCGATCACAATTCGCCCCAATAGCGGGGGCTCCTGTGGTACAACACTTTCAGCGTATGGTGCGGCTGGTGGCGAAATTGATATCCCGTAAGCAAGATCTGTCACGGACCTCTGGAGGTCACCTATCATCCCCATCAATTTGAATGTGGTGGGCTCACGAGCCTGGTACAACTGAGGGATCCAAACCGGGTGCGCGGCAGGCGACTTGGGCGGATGCAGTACATCGACATCGGTCCCACTTTGCAGAGTGAGTCCTTGGTCCAACGCGGCTGTCATAACCACGATCTCTTCTGAGTTCTGTGCCATGGTAAGTCCACTGCTCTGAATGGTGACTAACGGATCAGATAGATACCTTGCCTTAGCAAAGGGAGAACACTGACTGTTCTGAATTAACTCTCTAAACCTTGTAAGGAAGAAAACAAACAGCATTTCAGCCCAAACAGATCAAACACAGGTGTGGCCGAACAACTGTACTCTACCACTGACCACTGTTTCCCCAAAATCACTGTCCCCAAAACTGAATCTGATACCCGCAGATAACTGATTCTCAAAACACTGACTGATGCCCGCAGGCCTGATGCCCAAACTTGTAAACTGATACATGCATTTCCCTGTAGAGACGTACTCTAACAGCACATAACAAATAAGTGAGAGCCAAAACACCCCTATGTTTGGGGTAGGGTTTCCTTGTCCTATTTTGTCAGGAGCTAGGGTTTCACTATGCACGCAGCGGTTTCAAACAACCTATCGGGTAAGCAACCTGTCCTAGTTTGGAATGGTCACTATGGATCCGAATATGCACTAGGTCGAATGGTCAAAAAGGGTGCCCTGGTAAAACCAGGGTTTGTGTTCCCATACTGGCAGAGCCCACAACCGGTTAGCCTTATGGTCATGCCTTGACAAGACAAGCCTCCGGCAAACCGTTCAGGAATAGCAGATGGCAAACACGGTGTCCTAGATGCACCAATGCACATGCAATGCAAAGAAACACATAAGTGTGAACAAAACAAGATATCATGAGTTCGAGTCAAGTTTTCTAAATCCCCAGCAGAGTCGCCAGAAACTGTAGACGTCCCCGAACGCCCCGGGAGGGTGAGTCCCATTCTGTTCATTTTGGGGTTTACTACAGTTCGGACTCAAATTGTCACAGTTCTTAATCTGAACCAAAGAGTCCAAATCCGGCAAATCGTTTTGAGAAAACAGATTTTTGAAAGAAATGCCAAACATGGACTGCTTTGCCAGATACAGAGTCGCCACCTAAATATTTTTTAATGGGGAAATTTAGAAAACCCTGACTCGGTGCCAAAGGCCACGTGTCCGTCATCACTAAAGTTGCCTCGGCTCGGGAACTTGGGTACGATTGGGGAAGGTCAGCTATGATGCACCCCCTCTCGCCCGATCCGAAGATCGGCCTCTACTAACCATGATATCTCATTTTTGAAAACACATGCGTTCTTATTCCGGTTAATTAGCTAGAATTACTATGTGATGCGCACAGCACAACAAGTATAGACTAGATCGCCTAATTTGGAACAAAGCATTGCATATCCGTTTGTTTGGAAAATGTTTGAAATTTGCTACTCGCAAGTAGGCTAAAACGCGGATTTCAATGAATTATCCCAACTCAAGTAATCCAACCTTTACCCACAGACACTCAGGCAGTTATATCAACTAAGCATTTAGCCACATGGTAAGCATGCTGTCATGTTAACATTCACACTCATGCGAGATGCTAAAGCATAAATACTTACATCGTACTCCGTGCCAAAACAATGAAACTAGTTAGCAAAACATGCATGACTCTAATTTCATGTTAAGTGGTTAATGCAACGCATACAAAATGCAATCTAGTAGGCTCGGCTACTAAACATGGCATATGGTGATGCTACAACTATCACATATTCAATTTGGAATTGAAATTCTAATGCAGTTAGTATGATGCACCGAGCCCGGTACATGCAAAACAGATGAATGAATGCAAACATGCTATCATACTGTATGCTAAGTGAAATATGCCCTAATCTGACCATCATAAGCGGTTAAATAAAAGGGAGAAAGAAAGGGGATTGGAAGACATGCACACACGCACGCAACCTTATTACAACAATTGGCCCTCACTCGGAGGGTCCGAAAGAATAATACAGTCCCAAATAAATACAGTCCGAATAAATAATACAAAATTCTAATTAATTAACGAATTAATCTAGGAAAGCAATAAATTGGCATGCAAGTCAAGGACCGCCTCAGCTCTGATCCAGATGATGAATGGTGCATATTCGGGCTACCTTTGTGCGGAAATCCACTGCGATGCCCCAATTAGCCTCTGTTTGCAATTGTTCTTGGAATGCGTGCCAAGCTTCGGAAAGTTACTGATTCTTGATTTGCTGCAACAGAGAGCAGAAAGAGGCATGGCAAAGTATTTTCACACATGTATGCATGACTACTCTTCAGGGAGTGTAGTCCTTGACCCTCGTGCCACCAATCACGCATATCGATGCATGATGGCCGAGGAGCCGAATTGCACGACTCGATGTGAAATGAATGCACATATAGAGCAAATAAAGCCTAGAACTCTATCATGAATCATCAAGAGCTTCGGCGACCGAGAATTGAGACGCATTCCATCACTTGAAGTATGAAATACCCCTCGTTTCCCGTGCTCGGATTAACGTTTAACCCGAACAATGCAACACATAAGCATGGCAAACATGCAATATGGACTAAGTATGCAAACATGCAACTAAACCAAACATGCGACAAGCATATGAACATAATATGAGGCGACAACCTTGGATAATCATGGCAAAATGCAACGTGAACATGCGAGCATGCGAGGCATGTAAAGCTAAGCAAGTATGCAATGACATACTATGTGTAACAAGCATGCGACAACATGGTAAAATGGGCTTACACCAATATGGACAGCTCTCAACTAGGTCCAAATTAGTAGCCATTACATGAAAAAGAGACGCTCGAAATGCGTGCGCATATGCACGCAAACCGAGGACCGAACCTAAGGCACGAATGCCACTCTACCAAAGCATGGTAAGGCATGGAACATGGTATGCAAACATGCAAATTTCAACACTCAAACATGATGCTAAACAGCCCCGAAACATGGCAACATGGCACCCGATGCATGAGATAAACCCCGAAATGCAAAACTAGGCACATAGAATGACTTACAGCTATACAAAGCATGCATTATTGGACTATGAAGTCTAAAGACAGAACCAACACAGTCCCAAAACATGGACTTTTCCAGTTTAAAGCAAGGCCAAAAAGTGCTAACAAGATGGACTAAATTAGCATGCGAATTTGACTAGCAAACATGGTTTACATGGCAAGTATATGATACAAGTGAGAACTCATCAAACTAGCAAAAATCAGTGAATAGACCATGTGAAAATAGGCCCAAATAACCATGGAAATGCAGCCAATGCATACCAAAATGAGGGGGGGTCCTTTAGAGGGCCATGCAAGGAGTTATTAGGCACATACAAGATAGACAAGTGGCATGACATATACAACTCTGAAAATCAAATATGGTAGTCCTAAAACTCACAAAATTGGCCCCAAAATCAGTCAACAAAGCATGCAAGATAGGGGCCCTTTAGGAGACCAAAATGGCCATCAAGCAAGTCAAGGTGAGAGGGGGTCACCCCCCTCTGATTTAGAGGTTCAAAATAGGGTCTTAGCCACTGAAAATCCACTGAATTTCAGTGGCTAGAAGGCCAAACAAGGCATGCAACAATAGCTTAGGCTTAAGGCTTAAAACAAGAGGCAACTAAGCATACTAGATAGCATATGACCTCAGATAAGAAAATGCCCTTAATCAAACATGGAGAGGGCCTCAAAAAAAAACTTTTTACAGTTTACAACATGCTTCAAAAATGAACACAAATAGGGCTAATCTATCATGCAAAAATGGCCCTACAAGTAAGTTAAAGAGGCAAGGGGCAGCAGCCGACCCCAAACAGCAAGGAGCCCTTCAACAAAGTTGAAGAGGGGCTCAAAATAAGGCACTTCACAGTTTATGTCAAACCACGAAAGTGAATACAAGTAGGCCTAAACTAGCATGCAGGAAAAGGGCCTAAAAGAGGGGTAAATAGGCAAGTGGTAGCAAATGACCTCAAATAGAGGAGAGCCCTTCAACAAAGTTGAATAAGGGCTCAAAACAAGCCACTTTACAGTTTACATCAAAGCTCAAAACAGTTCACAAATAAGCCTAAAATAGTATGCAAAAATAGGCATAAAAGAGAGTTTAAAGAGGCAAGTGATAGAAGGAAGCCTCAAACAGAGAAAGACCCTTGATCAAACATGAAAAGGGGCTCAAAATATGATTATTTGCAGTTAGGGTCGGAGCCCAAAAATGCTTGCAAGCAAGGCTTATAAATGAAACAAAAAAAAGGCTAGTTTAAGGGAAAAGTGTACTTACCCTTGAAGAACAAGTCTTTAGCAGCCTTTTGGTCCAAAAATCTGAGCTTCTAGCCTCTGAAGATCAGCCTCAAGGTGCTGGAATGGAGGATGGAGGTCTTGTGCTATGAGGTGTAGTGCAAAAACGCAAAGAAATCCAACTCTAAGGCACAAAATACACACAATATAGAGAGAGGCAGCCCCTTTCCCTTCCTAAAACTCAGAACCTTTGCTCTAAGGAAGAGGACCCTTCCTTATATAGAGCAATGCAAAGCTTAAGCTTGTTGAACAAGCTTTTCTTGGCTTTGATCCCTCCATACACGTGTATGGAGGGCAGCAAAAGAAAATCCAGCTGGCTCAAAAGATCTGCCTGAAAACCAGCTGAGATAGGGGGGTGCCGGCCATCAGCAATGGCCGACAGTGCCACATTGATGGCCGGCAGGTGCTCATCAGTGGCCGGCACGGTCAAAGCCATGGCCGGCAGTGCCATGCCTATGGCAGGCAGTGCACTAGGAGGGCCACTCTGACAGGACCTAGTCAAGGTCCAAAAATGAGGCAGAAAGGATACAGGGTCCGGAAACTCGAACCGGTGACGTTCCGCCGCGACAGTCGAAAGCTGGGCGAGCAATCGAACCAGTTGTTAGGTGTACCTACAAGCACAACCAAGTCTTGAGGACGGTCAAAAATGGGGTGTCTACAGGCCACTGGCCCGGATGGATTTAACCTTTTGATGCTCCAGAAGTGTTGGCAAATAATTAAAGGGGACGTGATGCAGTTCATGAGTGAGTTCCATACCAACTCAAAGTTGGTTTATGGTATTAATAGTTCCTTTGTAGCCTTGCTTCCAAAGAATGAAAATCCCTCTTCTCTCAGTGATTTTAGGCCGATCAGTCTTATTGGATCATTGTACAAAGTGCTTTCCAAAGTGTTATCTAGTAGACTCAAAGCTGTTTTACCAAGGATCATTAGTGAGTCTCAATCAGCTTTTTTAGGGGGTAGAAGCATTCTTGATGGTATCCTGATTGCTAATGAGATTGTTGATGATTGGAAGAAGAAGCAAAAGAAAGGTCTTGTATTAAAGCTTGATTTCGAGAAAGCATATGATTCCATAAATTAGGGGTTCCTCTTCTCCATATTATCAAATTTTGGTTTTGGTGCAAAATGGATCAAATGGATGAAGGAATGTGTCTCAACTGCTAAAATCTCTATTCTGGTGAATGGATCACCTACAGCCGAGTTTAGTCCTCAAAGGGGACTCAGACAAGGTGATCCTTTATCCCCTTTTCTTTTTAACATAGTAGCCAAGGGTCTTAATATTCTGTTGCATAGAGCTGTCCAGGCTGGATTGATCAAGGGTGCATCAGTTGGCTCAAAAGATTTTACTATTACTCACCTACAATTTGCTGATGACACAATTTTGTTTTGTGAGGCAAAGAGGGAGGGGGTGCTTAATATCAAAAGAATATTGAGATGTTTTGAAATCTTGTCTAGGTTGAAGATAAATTATCACAAGAGTGTAGTTTGTGGTGTTGGTATTAATGAAGACCTTACCAAAGATTTTGCTGCCATACTGAATTGTCTGCATCATAGACTACCTTTGAAGTATTTAGGGATGTCATTGGGGGCTAATCCAAGGAGGAGAAGGTCTTGGCAACCTGTCATTGATAAGTTCAAATCAAAGCTTGCTTCCTGGAAGCGTAGGCTTCTTTCCTTTGCTGGTCGGTTGACAATGATCAAGTCTGTGCTATCTTCACTACCAATGTTTTACTTATCTTTGTTTAGAATGCCCGAAGGGGTAGCCAAAGAGATCGATAGAATTCAGTCCAGATTTCTGTGGGGGGTGATGAACTTAGAAGGAAAATTCACATGGTAAAATGGGAAGAAATTACTCAAAGCAAAAGTAACGGGGGTCTGGGTATTAGAAAGGTGAGAATCATGAATGAATGTCTTCTTCTCAAATGGTGGTGGAGGTTTGGGAGTGAATCTGATTCTATTTGGAAACAAGTGATTATCAGCAAGTATCCACATAATGGTGGGTTTAGGTGGCCAGCTCAAGATGCAAATTCCAGATATTCTATGATATGGAGGGACATTTTGAAGGTTGCTTTTAAGTGTCCACAGCTGCTGGAGGTATTTAAGGCCAATTCAAAGATCACGATTGGGGATGGGAGGCTCATAAGTTTTTGGCTGGATCAATGGGTTGGTGGTGACTGTTTAAAGAATTTATTTCCTAGATTATATTCTGTGTCTATGCAGCAAGGTATATCAGTGGCAGTGATTAAGAGTAGGAGTAATGGTAGTGGAGAGTGGGACTTGTCTTTCAGAAGAGCATTGTTTCAATGGGAAGTTGAAGAATTGAGGAAGATGAAGGAGTTGTTACAAACTGCTCCAGAGCTCAGGTATGGGCTGGTAGATGGGTTGTCTTGGGCTGCGGACAGATCTGGAATATTTACTGTTTCGTCTGCTTACAAGTGGAGTGAGTTAACATCTACCATGCCTACAAAAGTGGTGGAGCTCATTTGGAAGAATGCGGCACCTCCGAAAGTGCAATTTTTTGCTTGGCTAGCATGGAAAGGGAGGATCAAGACTTCTACATATTTGCAAAGAATTGGAATCCTAAATGCCAACCCTGATGTTAATTGTGTTTTCTGCAGAAATGAAAAGGAAACTGTATCTCATGTGCTGCTGTGTTGTTCATTTAGTTAGAGAGTTTGGTCTAATATTATTGGATGGTGGGGTGTATCTTGGGTACAGCCGGGGTCAGTGGTGGGTCTTATTCAATGGTGGACTGGGTTTAGATGCAAAAGCAGATTGAGGGTAATCTGGAAGATAATCCCACTGGCAGTGTTTTGGTCGTTATGGAAGCAAAGGAATGAAATCATCTTTAACGAGTCACAGTTGGATTTTGGAAAGTTGTGTGATCTTATCAAAACAAGGGTTGCTATGTGGTTCAGACCCTCTAGTCCTTCCTTTTGTTATTCAGTTGATGATCTGGTGTTTAATTTGCAAAATGTGAAATTCTGCCTCATGCATTGAGGGTTTAACCGGTGTACTGCTGTTTCTGGGTGATTCTGCTCTGGTGCAACTGATGCAAAGGATGATCTGTTTCTGATGTGTTGTTCTGTAGTGCATATTATGCTCAAGGCTCATGGCTGGGTGCTGGTGTATCTGGTTTGTCTGAGTTGAACTGCTGCTGTGTTTGGTTTAAAATTTTGGTGGGGGTTTGGCTGAAGGGCTGCTGCTGTGTTGGTTTATAATTTTGATGGGCTGCTGCTGAAGGGCTGCTGGTGTTTCTGATCTGATCTGCTGCTGTGTTGGTTTAAAATTTTGGTGGGTGGTTTGGGCTGTTGAAATCAAGATGGCTGATGGTTAGGCTGCATTTGTAGAAGTCTCATCCAGACATGGGAGATAGGTAAAGCTAGTTGTTCTGAACCAGATCTTGGTGGATTATGCAAGAGATTGAAAGTTCAAATAGCAATGTGGGTAAAATGGCTTTTCAAGGTAGATTATTCAGTCAAGAAAGGGACTTGTTCTATTTTGCACCAGATCAGATTGTTTGCTTGAAGTCTGCTGTGAAGACTACACAACAGATCAGAGTGCATGCTTGAAGTCTACACAGCAGTAAGGAAGGGAGTTCTGCTGTTGAACCAGATCAGATTGTCTGCTGTGTGTTTTGGGTTGTTAGATCAGATTGTCTGCTGGTGGATCTGTTGTTCTGTTTTGCTTAGCAGCTAGTTTGCATTTTGTAGCTTTATTGAGGCAATTTTTGGGAGTTTTCTCTTCTGTTTTTTTTTTTTTTTTCCTTTCCCTGTTGGTTTCTCACCAACTGGAGCTTCGTGCTTCATTAAGCTCTTAGCTCCTCTTTATTGATGTACTATCTCATCTTTGTTTGGGTCCATCAATAAAGATTTTTTTTGCCGATCAAAAAAAAAAAAAATGTACTAAAGATGTATCTTGTGGTTAATTGTTTTTTCACTTAAAATATTTTGGTACAGTTTCTTATTCACTTGCTTGTTCTTGAAAACGTTAATGGTTATTTGTGCTCAAATACTGTAATCTTTTTGGAAATCTTGTATGTTGTTGTTCCATGGAGTTCTTCTTTTGGTGTGCTAGGTTGACCCAGAACTTGCTAAGGCTGAAGTTGACAAGGTTGAAAATGATGAAAACTTAAGGAAGAAGCTCTGGCTTATGGTTGCCAAACATGTCATTGAACAAGAAAAGGGAACTAAAAGGGAAAATATTCGAAAAGCAATAGCATTTCTCAAGGAAACTGACGGGCTGCTAAAAATTGAGGATATTGTGCCCTTCTTTTTGGACTTTGCTCTGATTGATGACTTAAGGTAACACTTTTTTACCTTAGTTTTTCACTTATAACTAGGCTAACATTTGTTTTAATGGAAGGAAATATTGAGTGTTAGATTTTATTCTTATTTATTTATTTGTTGCTATCACAGTATCAAATTGTTGTGCTGCAATCAATGTAGTACTAGATGTTCTAGTCATTCCATAAGCTTCCTTTCTTTATAATAGTGCTAAGTGCTCGTTTCTCATATAAGCTTCAGAGTTTACAATGTCTAAAAACAGCTGTATAACTGTATATTTTTTGAAATACATTTTGTAACTGTATCAATAGTTGCTTTCATATTCCCTTTCTATATTCAATAAATTAAAAAGGCAAGTTTGTGTTCTACAATATTAGGCTACCATTGTCTCTAGGTCACTTGTGGGGGACTACAATTAGAATCATCACGAGAGAATGCAGGAATAATTTGAGAAAAGAACAATCACAAATATTTCTGTTCTAATTCGTATAGCATATAGTGGTGGCGACTGGGGGTCGTGGGGAGGCGCTAGTTGTGGCAATTACATGAAGAGTAGGGAGGGGCTGGGTTGGCGGGAGGGCTTGGGGGTGGTACGGCAGGGTCGCGCAGTGGTGGCTAGCAAGGGATGGTCAGTGTTAATTGTTGGAAAGGGAAGAGCAGGAGAGAAGAGGAAGAAAGAAGATAAGAGTAGCTTGGCCAATTCAAGGAGTAGTTTCCACCCCTTGTTAATTATTTTTCCTTCTTTGCACCAGTATTACAATTTAAAAATTCTTCACTGATTTGAGATTACATTTCCTAATTCCAACTTACTTGTAATTTTCCTCTCTCTCTCTCTCTCTCTCTCTATTAATGGATTACCCTTGGGTAAGGGTCAACTCTAGATTCCCTGGTTTTTCCCACTTGGCATTTCTTGACATGCTATGATGTATGTGCATTGTGAAAAAAATCTCTCTTTTTATTTGAATTGCTATGTGCCAAACCACATGTATCTGCTGCAAACTATTTTTCCAATGCTTCCTGTGGGCATATGCTAAACTATCTTCATCATTTGTCATTCAATTAAATTCTTTGATATGTTTGCAGGAGGCAATTTGCTCATCATTAGAGGATCATAACAAGCAAATTGAACAACTGAAACAGGAGATGAACGATGCAACACACGGTGCTGATAACATTAGAAATGATATCAGTGTACTTGCTCAACGATATGCTGTCATTGATTGTGACGAGGACTGTGGGGTAACGATATTCCTAATGTTATTTGCTATAGATCTTTCTTTCTTTCTTTCTTTCTTTTTTCTTCTGATAAACTATTATTTGCAATAGATTGGAAATGTAATCTTTTACTTTAATTTGGCTAGCCTTTGAAATGCTCCAAGTAGTTCCTTTGGATTTTTTATTTTTTATTTCAATAAGTAAAAACTTGTCTATTTTATTTGTGTTCATTTTAGAGAGATTTTTTCTTTTCTATTTTCTCTTTCAAGTAGGTTGATTTTTGGCTTGAGTAATTTTATAGTACTATACAGAAGCAATAGGAACTTCTAACACACAATTGGTATTTTAGGAATCCCCCACCCCCCTTCCCCCCGGATTATTTTTTCAATTCCTTTGTCATCATATCTAGTTGACTTTCATCATTAGCTGACTTGTTGCATCTGTTTATCAGTTGCAAGTTTCAGGTTTGTCAGAGAAAGATTCTAACTACAGGTTTGGACCATTGGATGGCTAGGGGTTATACGTCAGTAGGTGCAATGGCCCCTTTCTATGTCTTTCCATGTGGATGCCTTCCATGCTCAATGCCTGATTGCCCATGTCACAAGGTGTACCCACCAAGATCAAGTAAGTTCTAGAATGATTTCACATAAATTTTTGTATATTTGTAAAGATGATTGGGTATTGATCCATATATCATTACTTCAAGTAATTTCACGTTTAAAGTGGCAATGCATGACAATAGGAGGTATTAAGATTCATTAAATCGTATGCTTAACTACACTTGGTACTTGCTCTTACTGTTGCCAGCATGGATGTACCACTTAGAACTTAGTTAATATCCTCAAAGATGGGGTATACTAAAGCAACATTGGCAGCCTACAACAAATTTGGTTTGCAGTGGTTGTTAAAAATAAAATTAGAAAGTTTTAATATGTTTTCATCATCTTGACAACAAATAGTTTTATTAAAATTGATTAAAAAAAATGTGACTAATTTAACACTTTGTCATCAGATGGGAAATAAAATTGTATATGATAATCCACTGTTCAACCCTTGCTCTGCCGGGAGAAGGGCAACTCTTTGCTGGTGGCCTCCTTGCCCTGGGTGTAGGCGAATCCTTGCCCGATTTAGTCATCATATGGCTTATAAGCTAGTTTTGGTAGTCTTACAATTGCCAAACAGAAGCTTATCAGACGGCTCATAGCGTCTTACCTACAGCTCAGAACATAAGTATGAAATTGGCACCAGTGATACAATTTTAAATCTTAGTTCTGCATATGCCGATTAAGCTGATATGACTATGTGCTTAACTAGTTCAAAAGAAAATTGTGGTTGGGTGTGCACGGGTTGGGTCAGGTCAGGTCGGGTTCACCCTAAACCCATCAATCGAACCGAATGTATGGGTTCATGTTTATCTCAACCGATTTCGACCCATTCTAATTCGAAACCGTATCCTTCCTCAACCGAAATCAGCGGTTGGTTTTGACAGCATATGCATACAACACAAAAAATAGAGGAGTTAAGATGTAGACAAAGATTCCAATGACGGTAATGGTTTGAGGGGAGATCGGTGATGGGGTTTCGAGAGAGAAGATAGTAGTAGCGAGATTTGAGACCAAAGAAGGATAGATGGTATGAAGGAGATCAGAATTGATAACATGATTCATCACCACCATCAGTCGACCACTATGATTCATCACCATCGTCAGTCAACTACCACGATTCCTCACCACCGTCAATTCAACAATATACGAACCATTGCTTATTGAATTGAGAGAGATCCAAGTGAGAGAGATCTCTGATGGGGGTGAGAAAGAGCAGGTTTACAGAGAGAAGAACATAAGGATGATATGGAGAGAGTTATGCAAATTAATGAGGGTTGGTAAGTATTTTGAAGAGAGAGAAATGAGGGATTAGGGTTGGTGATGAGACGTTTGGAAGATCTTTGAGATAGAGAATGAAAGAAAAAATAATGTTAAAGTGATAAAGTTATTTTGTGATTAACTAACTCGTGTATTAAAGACTAACAAATTTGATAAGGTGTAATCTTATAAACAAATATAGTTTGACACCTGTAAAATTTATATTTAATATATAAGATATATGGTCAGTTCGGTTTTTACGAATTTTTTGATTTTCAATTCGTTAGCCGACCGCCAATTCAAAAAATATAAGGTTTGCAACTCGTGGCCGACTATAGCAGCAATCGAAATCATCCAATGTTCCATCAGTTTGGTCGGTTTGAATGGGTTGATGGGTTGGTTCGGTTGTTTGCACAGGCCTAGGTTACATATTCAGAAACCCGATGATACCACTCCCATATATGAACTTATTTAGAAGTTTTTAGTGTATCATCATCCCAAAATCATTCTGTGTATGCTTGTTTCCATTTTTGAGCTGAGTTGACCAAATTTAACGTTCTAACCATGTGTATGTCCTCCAATATATAATAGATTTTTATAGTAGCTCTTGGTTAATTTTGTTGTGTGAATCTATTTAGAGTTATGTTTTGTTAGACGTGTAATTTCGTAAACAAAGTCCCTTTTGCTTAATTTTTGTTTTCTGTACTTTTTCCTTCAAATGAATGTTGCAAGCAGAATATATACTAGATCTTCAAAAGCAACTTATTTTATTGGGAGGTAAATCCAAGAAGGAGTCTAATGGTACCTTAACTGAAGAGGAATCCATAACTAGCATGACATCGACGGATAAGGTCCTTCTGATGTTTTTCATATGTGTTTAAGCAACTCAAAATTGGTGTTGAATTTGTCTCTGCTGTCAAATCTTCTCATGTTCAACATGCATTATTCTACTCTATTTCGTTTTTTCACTGCTTTTGAGATGAGTCAATTTAATTGCAGTGTAAAAAGTCTGGAACATTGCCATAAAGTCGTGTACTTATTTTTGTTGCTTCCTTCTCAAGCCCTTGGTTTTTCTACAGTTGCTCATTTTTTCTTTTTTAATTGTTGCTGTTTGTTGGCGTTCAAAAACTTTGGAAGTAAAATAAAAAGACTTTAGTTGTGGTACCTATGTGTTGATGGTTGGAGTCTAAGAAGTATGGATACAGACACGTGACATGAAACGGACACACAAATTTTCATAAAATATAGGAGACGGCACATTGAGGACACATGCAAAACATGTAATTTATATATTTGTTATATGTCATATTTTTTAATATTATATATTTATTCTGTGTCAAATATTTATTCTCATCAAATTTATCAACCTTGAGTATGCTGTTTCAGTTGAAAAAAAAGGGTTAAAAATAGAGCGTGTCCCTAGTGTGTTCCTGGCTAACACGTGTCGTTTACTGGTACGTGACCTCCGAAGAGGTGTCTCTGCTTCACAATTTGCAGTTGATGGTGAAGTAAATGATGATAATGGTGTTCTTCTTGTTCTTATTTCAATAAAAATGATGGATTTTTGCTTCAAATGCTTTTGTAAATGAGATAGCATTATTTCATTTGATTTTCTTGTGTCAATTTACTCTAGAATAAATTTCGTACCCAGCTGCTGACTGATTCATAAATTGTAGCTTCTTACATAGTGAATTAGATAGACTAAAAAATGTTAATTTGCTTGTATAGATATGCTCACAATTGGATGATGCCATAGCTAGCGAATGCCCATTTTGTTGTGACTTGATGATTCGAGAGATCTCTTTGCCTTTTATCCTCCCTGGAGAAGCATACGAGGCTACTTCCTGGGAAATAAGGCCACATAACATTGGAGCCCAGAAGAGCCTTTCTTTGGCTGTATGATTGAATGTCTTAATGGATTTGCAGTACAAGTTATCATTGATCCATGTGCATGGCTGTTTTGAGGGGGTCTTTCAATTTGTGTTTTGGTTTATCATCTAGGAAGCACGAATACAGATACGGGATACGGATACGATACGATACGGATACGGCGATACGACAAAATTTGAAAAACTAGGATACGGGTACAGCGGAAATACGTTCGTAAAAAATATTATTTTAACAATTTTTAGTAATGCAGTATGCATAAAAATAAAACCTAAAGCAAAAGACAACTTGATAAAGAAGAAAGATTCCTATAAAACTAAGACTCTTCAAGGTCAATAGCTTCAACTTGTTCCCTTTCATCAGTTAATATCACAAGACCTTAGCTAAAGCCAAAAAACCATTCTTAAATAAAAATTTCAGCAAATATACTTTTTTAAGTCATCAATGATAGCCTAGGAAGCATGGATACGGATATGGTGATATGGGGATGTGAATATGGCGATATGTCAAAATTTGAAAAAGTATGATACGGGTACAGCAGAGATACATTTGTAAAAAAAAAAAAGTTTATAATTTTAATAATGTAATATGCATGAAAATAAAACTTAAAGTAAATTAATAAATAAAGAGAGGGATTCCTATTAACCTAAAAGTGCTCAAACATTCATAAAACATCCAAAACTAAAAGCAAAAGCAAATGCAAATGCAAATGCAAATGCAAATTAAACATCATCCTTACATGCCAACACCAAAAAAAGAATGAGAGCAGAGAGAAGAAACGTGAGAGAGTGAAAAAGCAAGAGAGAAGTGAGAGAGACAACAAGGATACATCAATTTGACAAATTCTATTACTTTAACTCTCACTATATTCCTCTTATCAAAAAACTAAACAAAATATTATAAGTAATATGTAATTTCGAGTATCCGATACTTCAAAATTAAGTATTCAATACTTCAAAATTAATAAAAAATTAATTAAGAAATATCCGATACTTTTAAGAAGTATCCGATACGTATCTGCGAGTATCCGAGGAGTATCGGTATCCAATAAGTATCCGATACGGATACGTCACCCTTTTTGAAGTATCCGTGCTTCATAGTTTATCATCTTTATTCTTGGTGGTATATGGTTTCAACAAGTTATGATTTGTGTTACGCAGAATGCATTCTTTCTTCTGTTAATTGGTTGTGTACATTTGAGAGGTTATATCTAGTACCCTTTAGCTATCAGAGTGGTATCCATCACATCTCAAGTGTACTCGAGTGTATGTTCCTAATAGTTTGTTGTAGGCTCATCTGCAGAATTTTGACGGGGATGCGTTGATGAACTGAATCACGAGAATTCACAATAGAAAACTTTTCTACAAACCCAGTGAATGTGATTTCCATTCGGAGTTCATATGATTGTGATTTCCTTCTACAAAGTCTATATTGTATTGTTTTTTTTTTTTTTTTTTTTTTTTTTTTTTTTTAAGTTCTTTCAAAATCAGTCTCATTTCTTCAATGTGTAACACGTCTACATCTATTGTTGTGAATGGAGTCCCTTTTGAGCATTTCCTCGCCCATGTTGTTGTCTTGGGCAAGGTGACCTAAAGTTCGTCTTCCATATTTTTCATAAATGTTGTGTTCCTTTGATGTAGCCATTTTTTTTTACTTATTCTAATATATTCTCAATCATTATGTGAAATAAAAAAATAAAAAATAAATGAATTACATTTATTTTTCTTGCGATTTGAAAAAATATAATAAGTTTTATATTTTTGATATAATTTCACTAACCTTTTTTGATATTTTAATTCATATAAAATTTAGATTGTTTTATTAATAATTTGTAAGTCATATGAATGAGAAAAATAATATTATTGTGTAAATTTTTATTAAATTGTATATTTATCTTTGGTTATTTATATCTGTACTCGCATATAGATTTGATGGCTCAAATCTACTATAACATAAATTAGTATAATTATGTTAAGTTTATGAAGTTAATTGCATTTTTATTAAATTTCATGAAGAGATGAGTGTAATTTATTTAAATACAAATGAATAATGAGTAACATGATAATGATATATTTTTATAGTTAAGGTTATTAAAATGTATAAATTTGTAAATAAAAAATTAAAGTAATATTTATTAATAATTAATATTCATTAATAATTGAGATAAAGATAGGAATGGTAATTGGGGGACTAAAGAGGCGGCAAAGATAGAAAGGAGAGCTAATAGCCATGTAAAGCGCGGAGTTGGCGCATGTACATCCAGCTGCAGTTGATAGACTTGACTCTCTCTCATCACACCACCCCAACTCTCCCATAATCCTCATCAATAAGTAATGTGTCATTGATTGTATTATTTAAAAAATCATTTATATATTACATTTTATTTAGTTTATAAAATACAATTGTATTAATTTAATGAATCTCACTATTCATATATATTATCAATGTAATTATAACTCATAAAAAAATAAATAAAATATGAATTTAATTATTTTTGTATTATTGTTATTAAAATTACTCTGATTTTATATAAGAAAAACTACAAGTAATTTTTCGGCAACTAATTACAATATATGGGAAGCAAGTCATTTTTATGTAAAAAAATACTCAAAATTACACACCACAAAAATTGTTACTTTTTTTCTGTAATAAAATGCTTCACCTCCTAGTTACATCCTTTGTTCTTAAATATTTAATTTAAATTTATTTAATTCTTAAAAAGCTTTTACAAAAATATATAAATTTATAAACATTATAAATTAATAAAATATTCTATTTAGATTTTTTTCCGAGTCCCCGACACCCGCCGCCTTATTGTGGAGAAAATTCATCACTCACTCCGCTTTCTTTCAAACTTGCATGTGCTGATTTTGTTGACTAATTTGGTCACTCGCTTTGTTTTCTTTCAAATTTGCCTGTGCTGATTTTGTTGACTAATTTGGATCTCTCTTCAACACTCATTAGTTTTTCAAATGATTATAACTAAATCTAAATTTTTTTAAATAATAATTTCACTTTTATTTTTGTTTTAAAGTAATGATTGAGATCTCTACATATATATATATATATATATGAGTAAATTCTATATATAATGTAATTTTTAAAATTATAAAAAATAATTTATAATTTAAATAAATCTCAAAAAGTATATTTGTAATTTATTTATTAAAATATATATATATAGGCTTTGGCTTTGGTCCAGTCCGTAATCGGACTGGACGGTGCTGTTGGGCCCGTGGGGCCCACCACGGGTCCCGTTTTGAAAATCTGAATCGTTCAATGTGTAGAACTCGTCGAGTACTATATACCTGTGAAAAATCACATTGATCGGATATCGATAACTATGTGATCAGAACAGTTTTTTATCAATCGTTAATTTATTCACCGTCTATTTTTTTTAATACAAAACTGATTTGATCACATAGCTATCGATATCCGATCAATGTGATTTTTCACAGGCATATAGTACTCGACGAGTTCTACATATTGAACGGTTCAGATTTTCAAAACGGGACCCGTGGTGGGCCCCCACGGGCCCAACAGCACCGTCCAGTCCGATTACGGACTGGACCAAAGCCAGGCCCATATATATATATATGAATTGTGAATATGCAACTTTTTTTTGACCAAGTCAAATAAAAGATTGAAGTCCCCAACTCAAGGTGCCAAAGTAGTAGATAGGCATTATGAATTGCACCCAAACTAGTGCCTCTCTCCTACAAGTAGCCCAAAACTGTCGTCTCTCTCATTAACAACCCATTTCTAATTTCACCCTTTCAAACCCATAATATGCTTTCTCTCTCTTCTCACCTCCACCTTCACCTCATTCTCCTCTCTTTCGTCACCCTCCAGTGCCTCACAGTCACCACAGCAACATGCCACATGGACGACGAGGCAGGCTTATTGGCTTTCAAATCGGCTATAACAGCCGACCCGTCCGGCAAGCTTAACTCATGGAAACCCGGAACCGATTGCTGCAAATGGTTCGGCATATCATGCGATGGTAACAACCACCGGGTCACAACCCTAACCCTAGTGGGTCAGCCCGACCAATCCAACACCTCCTTGTCGGGTACAATCTCCCCATCTCTCTCCAAACTCCACTACTTGGGTGGAATTTACCTCCAAGATCTCCAAAACCTTTCGGGTCCTTTTCCAAATCTACTATTCTCTCTACCAAACATTGAATACGTCTACATTGAAAATAGCAAGCTCTCGGGTCAAATACCCGCCAACATCGGGGACTTGACCCGACTCTTCGCTCTGAGTTTCGCTGACAATCGATTTTCGGGTCCAATCCCGAGTTCGATTTCCAACTTGACTCAGCTGGGTCAACTCAAATTCGGCGGAAATCTTCTCACCGGTACCGTACCGGCCGGTATTCAGCAACTCAAGAAGCTGACCCTACTGAGTTTGGACCGGAACGAACTCACAGGTACCGTACCGGACATTTTCTCGACCCTGACGGAGCTCCGTTCACTTTCACTTTCCCACAACAAATTTTCCGGGAAAATTCCTTCAACAATCTCAGCTCTAGCACCGAAACTTATATATCTAAAGCTCGGCCACAACTATTTCACAGGACAAATCCCAAATTTTCTCGGAAGCTTTCACGCACTCGACACTTTGGATCTTTCATGGAATCGATTTTCTGGGACAGTACCAAAATCTTTTGGGAATCTCACCAAAATATTCAATCTCGATCTTTCTCACAATTTTCTCGTCGACCCATTTCCAGAAATGAATGTGAAAGGTATTGAATCTCTAGATTTATCATATAATGGGTTTCATCTGAGTGAAATTCCTAAATGGGTCACTTCATCTACTATAATATACTCTCTCAAGGTCGCAAGATGTGGGATCAAGATCAAGCTTGATGATTGGAAGCCAGTGGAGACCTATTTTTATGACTACATTGATCTTTCCGACAATGAAATATCGGGTAGCCCGGTTGGGTTACTGAACCGAACTAATTACTTGGTGGGTTTTCAGGCCTCGGGTAATCGGATACGGTTCAACATGGAAAGTGTGAAATTTCCCAATACTTTGAAGGATTTGGATTTGTCAAGAAATTTGGTGTTTGGGAAGTTGCCTAGAGCAATTTCTGGACTTGAGAAGTTGAATGTGAGTAATAACCATTTGTGTGGTCCCATACCCGCGAACAAGTTCCCCGCGAGTGCGTTTTCCGGCAATGATTGTCTATGTGGTTCTCCCTTGTTACCCTGCAAAGCATAGTTAATCACAGATTAACCAAGTTTTTTTTTTTTTTTTTTTTTTTTGAAATCATGAGACGAGAAAAGAAATAAAATAATAATATAATTCCTCACTTAGGAGGAAAAGGATTGTAATTTTTTATTTTCTTATTTGAATAATTAATGAATAAAAGAAGACATATGTATCTTTTCATTTTATTTATTTTTGTATTTAGAGGGATAATTTAAGTATCATAAATTTTTTTTTTGTAAAAAATAATTTTGATTTCCCATCAAATCACACAAAAAATTGGTGAGAAACAAAACTTCAATTTTCAGTAACCTCTCTTTTTCAGCATTTCTCTTTCTTTCACTTCTTTAATCATCCACAAAAATTATAAGAAATCATATTCTTTGTATACTCTTCTCACTTTTGGTCTAAATTCTAACAATAGTTATACTATTGTGATGGAAATAGAGTAAATTACACATTTACTCAGCGACATTTTTCCACTTTGGGTGCTAAAGAGAGAGAGAGAGAAAAAAAAAAAAAAAAGTGGGTAAACTACTAATAGGTCCTAATAGTTTGACTTAATTCCCATCAAGTCCTATTGAAAATAAATCTTATTAAAATTATCGCTAAAAATAATTTTTTACATACGTCGCTAAAAATTGACAATTAGTAACTTTTTTTGTCATGATTTTTATAAATTGTTGTTAAAATTTACAATTAGTGACATTTTTTTATGACAAATTTTTCCCATAGGACCTATTAGATAATAAGTGCACTTATTAGGATCTACACGTAAGTACTCCAAAGAAAAACTTGTTTCCAACTTGGTTCCTAACGCACGAAAAAATGTCTAACTGAAAAAAAATAAAAAATACATAAATATAAAAAAAAAATCTTAATTACGATTAGTGCTAACCCATGCCATGCATGGGACCTTATAATTTAAAATGAGTTATTCCACAATTTTTGTAGTAAGGTGTGTCATGATATAATCCATGTTATACATAGAATTTATAATTGTTAAACAACCTTCATGTTATTTTTATATTGTGCAAAAAATTATATTAATTTATAATTTATGAAATTAAGATAACTATCAAAACTATTAGCGAAAACATCATGTTATAAGAAATATTTTTTAGATAGTTAAATAAAAAATATTATATGTAAGGAATACAGTGTATAAATTTTGAACTACACAAATTTATTTTTAACCAAGGGCACAATGTCACTTTGCTATTTTTAAAAAAATTGAAGTATACAATTTTTAATTTTAGCTTACAAGTTGAACCGTACATTTAAGACATGCACGTTCAATTATTTATTACAAAAAATTGAATAGTTCAATTTAACAATAAAAAATTGTAAAGTGAATACTACATGTACCTTATAAAAATATATAAATTTGAACTTTTTACACTAATTATAATGGTTCGTAACATCTACACCATAAAAATAAAATATAAATTTGAACTTTTTACACTAATTAAAATGGTTTGTAACATCTACACCATAAAAATAAAATAAAAAACTACAAAAAGATTGCAACCAATTTTTTGCAAAAACAAAAACTGAATAAAAAATAAAAAATGAATCTACAATGTGAGGTTACAAATTTTATTTTTAAGACAATTTTAAAAACACATATGGACTAATAACATTGTTAATCTTTAGATTTAAAATAAATTAAATAACAGTTATTGCCTAACCTTCTTTAAAATCCTACCCAAATACAACTATATCAAAACTATTGATTAAATTCAATAAATTCAAAAGCTAAATTTATTTTTATTTTAGATTTTAAAATATTAAAAAGAATATTTATGAACCTCCTCCTTAGTTACAAATTTATCCAAATTATATGAACAACATTTAAAATATCTGTTAGCTAAATTTGTTAATTTGAATTAAAAAATAAGATACATTGCTTAAGATTTTTTAAATCTTGCTCAATTTCATGGCTAAATTTGTTGATTTTGAGTTTTTAAAAAATAAATAGATAGTCATTTGTAAAACATTACATAATCACAACCATATCAAATCTATTGGCTATTAAAATCTAAAAAAAAAAAATTTAAGCATCTATATATTGATTTTGATTTTTTAATCTAAAAAAATTCAAAATTCCTATTAGGGAACAAAATTTGTTAGTTGGATCCAGAAAAAAGTAATGAATTTTAAGAACTTTGTAAAATCAAGAAAGTTATTAAATTATTTTTTTTTTTGTTAAACTCTTATTTTTTCATAATTTTAATTTACGGGGACAAAATGAGAAAAATTATCATTTTTTAAACACTATTTTATCCCGTGCATAGCACGGATCACACGCTAGTATATATTACATAAGAAAAAAGGTGTTTCTAATGACAAGGCTTGTGGGAGTTCTAAACCCTCAAACTAAATTTTATGTTTTTTTTATTTATAAATAATAAAAAATATTCTATTGGTTAAACTCTCATTTAATTAAAACAAATAAAAATCTAATTATTCCATAAATTACGATTTTTAAAAGGAAAGTATGCTCAACTATTTCAAAATTTAAATTTGAGTGCCACTATATATGGAAGCAATTCAGTAAAATCTAATTATTTTTTATTTTAAAAAAAGTTTATTGGTTAACTCTAATTTAACCATAACAATTAATCTCTAATTATTCCATAAATTACGACTTCTAAAAAGAAAGTATGCTCAATTATTAATATGGAAGCAATTCACTAAAATTTAATTATAATCATAAAAAAATTCTAATTATTTCATAATTTATGATTTTTAAAAATATATATATTTTTCCATTTCAAAATTTAAAATTATGTGTCATTAAATATGATATACAATTCAGTAGAATCTAAAATTTATATATAAAAAAAAAAACTTTTCAAATGGTTCACGTTATTTATGCTACAACTAGTATAGAAATTTTTTAAAAAATTTATAATAATGCTTCTTTCAAAATTCAATATAGCAAGTTTTCAAAATTACATTTAAAAAAATCAAAATTATTTTTATTTTTATTTATTTCCCAACCCACATATTAAATTTCTTGTACTTATAATTGTTGTGAGCTTGAAATATAGGTCCCTCCACTCTTTTGGTGAATTGGGGGGCTACAGGGTTGTGCGGCAGGATCCGAGGATCCGGATTCCTGTTGAACCAGCCCCCCAGTGCCCAACCCACCAAATGATCTGACCTGATATCAACCCACCAAAATAACAGACCATCCCTATTGAACTGAACTACCCTCTTCTTTGACATTTCCATTGTGGATCGTCTCCTCTACTCACTGTCGTCATTGTTCACCATCGCCATGGCTCACAAGATAAGGAATACGAGTCTCTGTAGAACAAAGCCCAACAATACCAAGAAGAGGCAAAATAAAAAAAAGTATAATGGATTCCTGTTTCTGGGGAAGTAGGCTTTATAAAAATAACATGGGAGTTGGTTTCCTTGTCTTGTCTGCCAATAAAAATTCCCTTGCTGGTAAGTGGGTATACGAAATTCGAATCCGCTCATGGTTATCTGGAGTGTTATAAAGTGCATGCAATCCAATGTGGTTTTCTCAGGAGTACGGGATTAACTATGAGGAGATTTTTTTTCCTGTAGCTAAGATGACCATTTTTCACACTTACAACTTCGTTGTTGGGTTGGAAACACACTCTGAGCTGAGCTGAGCTGCTCTTTTTTCTTGTTCAGTTTTATCTGTACTAAAATGTTGGTTTAAACTTTTCAACCTCATTAGGGCATTATATAAATGCAGGTAAGCCTTTTGAATCAGCAAGTTATTATTGAGAAGATACAATCTGCAGTGGAGTTAAATTTGAGAAACTCCAACGAGGCAAGGACATTTCAAGAACAGGTATATTTTTCTGCAAACTTGGTAGCTTATAGTTTACTGATGGTAAACAAATATTATTAGTGGTCATGTCATTTGTATTTATGATTTAATTACAAGTTTGGGCAAAAAGTTCCAGTTCACAAAATGGTACGAACAGATTCACTGGATCCTGCAGGGAGGTTGCATGCCTACTTGCAAGTTAAACCTCCTAGCCATCATGAAAATAATTCCAGTTTGACATCTGTGAGGTAGGACTTGTATTTAGTCCAAGTGCATCCATTTACTTTGGTAACTGAAACTGAAGCACTTCTAAATCTTGCCGCATAATAAATATGCAAAATATGCAGGCAAGGATGAGTGTCACGTTCTCTAACATGCACACAAGAAGTAATTATAAATTATTCTCAGAATCATCACCATTCAGTTTCTTCGTAGTAATCAATTTGGGCAAATCATCATCCTTAAGTAATGGAGGTTTTGCCTCAACCATGAGAAACCAACAAGGATGCAAACCAGAGAAACAGAACAAACTCAAGTCTGTGACACCAAAAAGCTGATTGTTCAAACTAGAAGTGGACTGCTACAGTTCTGCTGAACTATCTTTAGGCCCAATAGTCATTGCAAATGCAACAAATAAAAATGAACCTCAAAGATGTCCTATAGCCTGGGTGGTACCCATAGAAACAAATATTTTGTTGGGCAATGCAACAAATCACATATTTAAAAAATGACCCCTTATATTCCAAAAATAATACAAAAAAAGAAAACTTAAATCAAACAACTTCAAAAAAAATCTACAAAAATCACCATAATTACCAAGAGGGCAAGACAAATTAGATTGTGTGTTTGCCCGATCACGGTGTTCATACGAATGCTGAATTACGCTGATGTCAGCATAATGTTGTGCCTCTTTTGTCTCTTTCTCTCTTATTATTTTTCACTTTTTAATGCTTATTTTTAACTACAAGAAGTGCTGTTGGTCCTTTAAGCTTGTTTGTTGTGACCACATACATGAACAATACACGTCCCTTGAAGGCTGACACGTGCAAGTGTGTATAATAATGTGTAAGGTACATGCCATTGATTACTTCCCTGTGACGTTTGGTAGGTTAGGAGGTATGTACGCTGGTCATGATCCATGAATAAGTTGTAGATGCATATTTAGTTATTTTATGATTTATGATTCATGAAAGAACTCCAACTGCAGGTCTTCTATCCGACAAAGAAGGAACCCAAGGAAGCTGCCCGATCTAACTAGTATTCAGGAGCTTATTGATGACATTGATAACAAATGCCATTCTGGTATGTTTTTACCAAATTCACCATCGTTGACACTCGAAAGTTTCTTAAGTTGAATAAATTTGGATAATTCTTTCCAATAATGTATCTCTGTAGCTCTGCTGGACATTGTAAGACACTGCACCTATATTGGGATGGCAGACGATGTGTTTGCTCTGCTTCAGCATAATACTCACTTGTTTCTTGCCAATGTAGTGACTTTGTGGTAATAATGCTCTTCTATGCTTCTTAAAATGATGGACTTAAATTTCTACTTATCTATCTTTCTGGAAAACAATGATACCATGAATTTTGTTGTCATATAATTTTTTGTAGGACTGACCCACTTGCAGGTTCTGAAAGTAAACTATTTGAGCTTGTCTTGCTTCTTTTCTAGTTCAAATTGGTCTTGGGGGCACTGATTACTCAATGTTCCACTTCTATGTCTTCAGTTATTGATTCTTTTTTATCATCTGCTTTTATGCCTCCATGTATCAGCAAGTCCTTCATCGGTTTGCTCATTTTAATGCAATACAACTAAGTGACCCGGCCCCACTGCCTGAGTTGATTAAGCTGGCACTGAAAGAGGAGGATGTAGACCCAGAGTGCAATGAAAAGGATGAACTGAAAGAAAAGATTGCAGAAGTAACTGATCTTAACCCAAACAGATTAATTGCTTCAGTTTGCACTTAATTTTGCTCCTGTCGTCCTGTTTTGCCTCTGCTGTTGAGTTCATGGATCTTTTTTTGTTTAATTCGTGTATGATTGTTTAGTATTTATATAATGTTTAAGTGCTCTCTCTCTCTCTCCAATGTTAGTATTATTTTGGTTTTGTTGGCAAGTGCTGATCAACTTTATGTATACTATACATTTGTCACATGATTCGTATTGATCAAGTTTCACTTGTAGGGCAATCTGATTGGATCCTATTAAACTATTTGATCCCAAAATAACAACAAAGCATGTATATATATTGGTTACTTTTCATACTAAACACTTTAGAAGTTGTATCTTGATATTTTCACCAAAAAGAGTCAAAATGGGGTTAGAATCTATTGATCCCGATAGTTTCAGAAGTTGCATGAATTATAAAACATGAATCGAATTATGAATCGTGCGATTCACTTTTGATTTATCACAAAAAAAAGTTTGTGCCATATTTGAGGAAACACTCAGTCGACAATACTTCTACATACATGTATTGATTATATGTTCTTTTCTTTCTTTTGATATTTGAGATTTGGCACTGGTGATTCTTTTTTCTTCCATCTGGCAGAAACTAGAAAAAATCTTATTATTCATATAAGGCAAACCTTGTATAAAATTTTATGAAGTGGTGTAAAATGGGTTCTTTCACAATGGCTGGTTGTCATTTGTACTATATGACTAAAGTTACATTTTTGTTCTTCTCCAGATGAACACAGAGCTGCTCAAGAATAAATCTGAGATGCTAGAGGAATATTTTTGCATCTATGTTGATTCACAAGGTAACTTGTCTAGGCTTCCTGTCATACTTGACCAGTACACACCTGATATGGACCGGGTCCCAGAATTTGTACTTTGTTTGGGAAATGATGTAAGTTCTGATATCTATTTTTTCTAACATCATTTTCTTTTTTTTATCTTTGTCTATGTTTATAGCAATATGGTAGTACCAAAGGTTGTATTCAATTGTTGATTATGCATTACTCATATTTTTTGACAATTCCAGTCCAACAGTAGAGAAACCCATACATAGATTTTTGGGTCTTTTTTTTTTTTCAAGAGAGATTATGTTCTCTCCTGTGCTAGAGATTGTACCACTAAGACATGCACAAAATTGAAATGAAAAAGAGAACACTTTTGGCTTTCACCCATTTTAATCATGACACGTGTTTTATATCCTCCTCTCCATCCCCCTCTAAAAGGTACGAGTTGGGTCTTGGTTTCATTTTCTGTCTTCTGATGTAATTAGCTTATCTTTATTCTCTATCTATAAAAAGTCATATTTAGTTTTTAATTATTTATGTACTTTGGGTATTGCATCTTGTAGTTTGTAAACGAACTTCAAATACAGAAGATTCACGCCTGCTCCTTTTGGTGCTTTTAATTGAACCATCTTTCCTGCTTGTTTACTTAACTAAGACAGCTGTAAATGTCTTTTTCATAATTTCAATTGTGGTAGTAAAATCATGATGATCAACAATGCATGTAACCTCTGTCAATTCAAGCTCTTATTCTTCATTCTTACTGTCTTATGAATTATTTGATCCATATTGCGAATTTTTCTCATATATATAGGTTGACTGGGGGGATGAGAAAAGTTGCTTCCAATCAATTGCTGCTGCTCTTGGAAACTTTTATGCCATGCATCCACCTTTGTTGCCCAATCCATCAGGTGATGGTTTGCAAATTTACGAGAGGAGGAAACCATTCAGAAGTCCCCAAGCAGAAGAAAATTCCATGAAGAATACTGTTTTGGGTGTTTCCTTCTGCAGATCCTATCCATTTTATATTGGTTGTATTTGCTTAGTAACTTGAATGGTTTGACCGCCTACCTTGTGTTCTTTGGACCATGGAGAAGACTTGCTGACTATATAACCAGGATCTTCTTTTTTAATTGCTGATAGATTATTTTTGTGAACATCAAGGTTTTCCCCGATGATGTACCCTATAGTCTATAGTAGTAAATTTTTTCTTCTAAAATCACTTTCTTTATTTTATTTTGGCATTTTGTGTGTGTGATGTGCCCGAGAGATTTTTTGTGTGGTACACCCATGTTTTTGCTTTGTCGTTTGCTG
The DNA here is from genome assembly GCA_036172215.1 of Camellia granthamiana. NCBI lineage: Eukaryota > Viridiplantae > Streptophyta > Magnoliopsida > Ericales > Theaceae > Camellia > Camellia granthamiana. The sequence goes on from CM069914.1 coordinate 115,932,743, forward strand.
CACAAAGATTGTTTGCATTTGAAGCATGAGATGAGCCATTAAGATTTCCCAGTTTTCTTATCTGGATTCCGAACACACCACTCAAACATGCATGCTCAGTCCAGTGGATGTTGTGTACACTACAGGAAATATGTGTTTTAGTGGCGTATTTTTAACGACGTTTTTTAAAATGTCACTGTTTATAATATTTAACGGCGGTTTATAAACGTCGTATTTTTATTTAATTAAAACGGCACCGTACGCCTCCGAATGAGTTATGTCTCACGCGTCCCCGCCCTCCCTCTTTTCACCCTTATTTTGAAACTCAATTGAGATTCCAAATCTCAAGCGCTCTCTCACTCTCTCTGCTGTCTAAACCCCATTAATATCTCAGAGCCATTTCGAAATACATCGGTGATTCATCAGAGCCATTTCGAAATCGAAATCGAAATCGAAATCGAAATCGAATTTCATCTCAACGATTCAGATGTGTGAGCTCTCTCTCTCTCTCTCTCTCTCTCTCTGCTGTCTAAACCCTAATTGTCTCAGAGATTCAGATCGGTCTCAGCGAAACAGATCGGTGATTCATCAGAGCCATTTCGAAGTTCTCTCTCGAAATCAAAATCGAAATCGAAATCGAAATCGAAGTTCATCTCAGTGATTCAGATCGGTGAGCTCCACTGTCTGTCTGTCTGTCTCTCTCTCTCTCTCTCTCTCTCTCTCTCTCTCTAGCTGAACTGATGGTGCAATGTCGATTTGGTTGTTGAAATCAATCCTGTGAAATCGTGTATGAATGGTTTTGATATTTGATTTGAAACGATCCTGTCATATCATGCTTGTTCAACATGGCTATTATTCTCTAGTTGGGGCTAGATTTTTTATTTTTTAATATTGAGATATGCAGTGGAATTAGTGTTTTTAGATATATTAATGTGAAGTATTAGCAATTGCAAACAGATTGCTGTCAGTGAATGTGAACCACAACTCTCTTTTGCTCTGCTAGAACTAGAAGCTACATTATCCAAACAGAAGTTTAATGTTGTGTTTATGTATGAGAATGGAAAACATTTAGTTAATTTGTTGAATTTATGTTAGACATATTTCTTGAGCTGGGCATAAAAAAAACTCTAAAAACTTAAAACTGATATATTATTGTGCCTATTTTCTGTTACTTGGGGTTTCACATATTTACAAAAACTTAAAACTCCAACAATATTTACAGAGCACAATATTTACATATTTATATTTGACATATTTGTGCCTGTTTTCTTTCAGTATTGTTTCCACCTAGGCTTATTCACCTGTTTCTGAGCTTTGTATGAACTGTGAACCTGCTAATTTAATTGCTTTAAAATGGGGTTGTGTAAAAAAAAATTTATTATTAGTTCCTAGAGCCACAGCCTTTGTTTGAGTGTTGATTATGCTGTATTTCTTTCTATATGAGACCATGTGTCATATTTCTCAATGTACTAAAGTAGGAGCAGAACGGTTAAATTGTTTCTGAAGCTCTTCACATGATTTTATAAATGTTCAAAGTAAAAGACACTTGAAGTCTTTGTCTATAACTAATTTAATGTTGGGTAGCCTGCATATATTTGTAAACAAATTTATATTTGGTTATTACTGTGCTAACCAAGGTTTCAACCGGAGGCATTTTGTATTGTTCAATGAACCCTTTTTACCAAAAGAAAACAAAAGATCATGTACTTATGTTTCGAATCAACTCCAAAGTCCTGAAATTTTTTTGCAACAAAATGATGATGGGGTATATCTAACCAGTTCACATAATACAGAAGACTTTGGAACCTTGCAGTCCAAGCCTAAAATGTTTAAAAATTGATTTTTGGAGTTTGTACGCCTTGGTTCAGTCCTCAATAATGCTGCTGAATCTTTTTTCAAGAGTGAAATACGGCGGAGATTATTTGTGACAGCTGTGTTAATTGTAGTGATATGGTATTTCAGGATGATGCACTGCCTGATGGAACTGAACTAGCTTATTTTGTTCGTGGGCATGTTGTTAAGATGAGCACATACATATTATTATTTTGGTTTCAGGAAATGTTTATGTTGCTTTTTATAAAGATCAAATGTATTAAACAATTAACATATTTTTTTATTTTTGTGGAAGCAATGCTTTCCCAGTGAAGCACCTTGTTGTGATATGTATTTGTTTTCTGATTACTTGTCATCTACAGAAATGCGCAGAAGGTTATAAGAAGGGTTTTGGAATATTTTGCTTTTGCTGCCAAAGTGAGGTACTTTTTTTTTGCTGCTCGAGTTACAACTTTATTTGATTCTCATTGAGGTGTTTACCGTTGCAACATTTGTGAGCAGGTCAGCCCTTCTCAGTTTGAAGCACATGCAGGTTGGGCTTCTCGTCGCAAGCCGTGAGTGTTCTTTTGATATTTTTGGGAGGTGTAGTGAACATGTGGTTTCTGTGACCATTTATACATCATTAGATAACTTTTTTTCCCGTAATGCAGTTACCTACACATCTATACATCAAATGGAGTGTCTCTCTATGAGTTGTCTTTGAAATTGTCACAACTGCGGAAGTTATCTGCCGAGGAAAACGATGATCTTTGCTCAATCTGTGCAGATGGAGGAGATCTTTTATGTTGTGATAATTGCCCAAGAGCTTTTCACCCAGGTGATTCAAGTTTCTTGAATGACTTCCCTTTAAGTCGTTTAATTTCTTTTCTGGTTTTGTGCTCCAATTCCCTGGATGCTTGCCTCTGTCTTTTCTTGTGCTAATGTCTTGTCTATAGGTTTTTTTTCTTTACACTCAAACCTTTTTGCTGTTTGTTCAATTTTCTGAATTGCGCTAGTGTAGAGTGGTTGAACAGTACTTTGTTTATCTTTATCCATTTCTTAAGTAATGCATTCAAACCACTTATTGACAACATTGTATAAATACTTGTTTTGTTCAATTGTAGAGTGTGTTTCTCTACCTAGCATCCCCAGTGGTACTTGGTACTGCAAATATTGCGAAAACATGTTCCAGGAAGAAAAATTTGTGGAACACAATGCAAATGCTGTGGCAGCTGGAAGAATCACAGGAATAGATCCTCTAGAACAGATAACCAAGCGTTGCATCCGCATTGTTGAAACTACAGAGACTGATGTTGGTGGATGTGCACTGTGCAGGTTGTATTCACACTCTTTTTTTCTCACCATAATTTCTCTTTAGAAGCTTAAGCTGTCTCTTAATAGTTTACATAAGCCTTCACCAATAGAAGGCTCTTGAAAATGGTTCCACTAAACAGAAACATTTTTCAATTTGGTTATAGAAATTCTTACCTCCCATGGACCAAATGCATGCAAAAACTCTGTTGTGTGGTGTCTTTTTGCCAAATTCTGCAATTCAGTTTTGTCTCTTTCTTTTTTATTTATTTTTTTCTTTCGTAATCAGCATTTGTGAGCTTATATTTTTCTACACATTGATGACGCATGCAGGGGCCATGGTTTCAGCAAATCAGTATTTGGCCCTCAGACAATTATACTGTGTGACCAGGTATTTCGTTGATATACCAGTTTTTAAGTTTACTAATTAACATTGACATTACAGGTGACACCTTCCCTATTGGTTGTGCTTTTGCCAAATCGATTGTTCATCACAAGGTGTGCTTCTTGAACCCCAAACTTAACAAGAAGTTATTTAATTAATAATTTGACTCTTAACAAACTTGAATAAATACTATTTATGCAGTACTTTGAGTACAATTTGGATTCAAAAAATTCTACTTACAGCACCAAGAATGGAATTTACTCAGAAGGTTGTGGACTAGATAACGTAATGATATCGTGGGGGCATGACGGTTACATGTATTTGGTATGTGCCTCAGTTTCACCCCTTTAGAAAATATTCAAGTATTTAGTCAAATTTCGATCTTTAATGCTATAAAAACAGGTTGTTAATGTAATTTGGATTTTCATTTTTCAGGTGGCTAAGGAACATGGAACGACTTTGCCTCCAGCTGCATTGTTCATCATCCGATACCACTCTTTTTATCGTAAGCATTTATGCCAAAATATTTTTTTCAAATTCCAAAAATTAGTTTTTAATGAATAACATGCATATCTGAATCATTCATCTTGCAGCATTACACAAGTCAGGAGCATACACACATTTGATGAATGCGGATGATGTTGAGAATTTGAAGTGGCTGAAAATTTTCAAGTAACCCCTTTTTTTTAGCATTTTGTTTTTAATTTCATGTGTCATGCCAATATAACTAACAAAGTTTACTGTTTTGCATAAACTTTCTCGAATTTATGTAGCAAATATGACCTCTATAGTAAGAGCAAAGTGCGCATTGATATTGAGAAGGTCAAGCCATACTATCTTTCTCTTATTGAGAAGGTGAGCACTACACTAGTCAGGAAACTAGGTGTGTAGAAACCATTAACAGAACAGTTCACTCACAAGGAGCATCTTATGAGTTCCGTGACCAGTTTCTATGCACATCTATTTTTCGAATTTTTTCTTTTTTTATCTTGATTTTTCGCATTCTTAATTAGTGAACTTTTTTGCAGTATTTCCCAGCCAAGCTGAGATGGTGAACATTCCAAATTGAAGACATTGATTTGAGAAATCACAGATTTTATTTTATTTTTCTTTTTGTGATTGATTCATGCACTTGTATAAAACACAACAGAGATTTGTGGGTTCTTTGTAAATCCTCTGATGTGTTCTAGAAATGTTCTATCAATAAACAATTTAAATGCATTTGGCGGGATGTAATTTCATTCCTTTGGCATTTGTTTCTTTTAATTTCTACTGGATTGTTGATGATGAGCTTTTCTGTAGATATTATACTCTCTCTATTTAATGCTTTTGCCCAAGATAAAACATACACAGGTAGAATGATGTTGGGATTGAACTTATTGGATTTTTTTCTTGAAGGATGTTGTATTGGGTACTATTATAGATGTGAGGGAATAGTAATTTCAAATATATGTCTATACAAAGTTTTATTCATTATTGTTATTTTACAGGTATATTTTTAAAGTTAAATCTTACAAAATTAGTAGTCTAAAAATAAAAAAAAGAAAAGAAAATCTATTGCGGCGTTTTTCAAAACGCCACTATAGTTATATTTTTAAAATAACAAAAAGCTATTACAACGTTTTTGAAGCGTGGCTGAATGCCTGTGTGACGTCATGTTATTGGCTGCCACATTTAGCGGCGTTTATACTAATTTTACGACGTTTTTAAAGCGTCATAAACTTACAGCGACGGTCGCGTCCTCGGCGTTTGGTGGTAAGCGCCACCAAAGGAATTAGCGGCGTTTTCCAACATATAGCGGCGTTAACGCCGCTAAAAGTTGTTTTTCCAGCAGTGGTACAGATACATTGAATAGATCTAATGAAAGATGTCTTGGTCCTGTGGATTGTTTGCATTTAAAGCACGATCATCTGCCTTTTCCTTCTTGATTTCCCAGTTTTGAGGCCTCTTTCCTTGTCTTTTGTTAAACTGATACATTGATTAGATCTAATGAAAGAATCCGGATTTCTCTTTGAGGATCGCATAATGGAGGACGAAAATGAGCATGAACTAATTTCCGAGGCAGAGACTGCCTGGGCCAGCGTGAATGGTCAATCCAGCATGTCTTATTTCCCTCCATGAGACTTTTCTTCAAGCCACCAACTTCAATAGCTACAAATGGAACATTTGTCCAGGTATTTTTGTGGATTCCCTCTGGAATGATACCAAATGTTACTCTGGTGTGCAAGTGCCTTGTATCTTGAGTATTTTTAAATTTTGTAATCCAATGAAAATTAAATGGATACTTTACCATCCAATGTATTGTGTCACTCGTGCTAAATAAAGAGTTCTTCAGGTACTATCTACCTTGGTCTTTTCGACTGATCGGTACTCTAGATTTTTGAAGCTTCTAATAGTTATTAAAGTGTATATGGTTGTGGCTTGCATTGGTGCAGGTTTTCACTCCTTGTATTGTTCAGCAATTTGCTCGACTTATAGGAGTTTGACATTCTTTTTTTTAATTTTTTTAATTTTATATATTTTTATTGTAAAGTTATGCATTGCATTTTTTGCTTGTGATTATGGAATAATGTGTTGATCCTACTCCTACAGGTTGCTTCACTGGAGAAACTTTACGAGATTTTTGAAAGATGCTAACAAGAATAGTTTGGTTCCAGACCTCATGACAGAGACAACAGTTGATGCAACATATCTTCCAGGAGCAGCCAGCATCCCTGAAGGCTGGTGGAGAAAATTGTGTTAGTAAGCATGTTAGGTGTCAGTAAATATACCCCTCTCTCTCTCTCTCTCAGCTATTGATGATACCATGGAGATTCCCAAGGATAATCTGTCCGAGGTCAAGCTGATACTTTCTTAATGACTGTTTATGCAAATATTAAAGTTTGCAGCAATTGCTTTTGTTGTTGCGGGCTATTATAATTACTGTTGTGTGAATATTAGCTGTACTTGGAACGCTGTTTTTGTAAATTGAATGCTTTAGTAAATTGAAGGGGTACTTACATGTAAATCCTAATAAGTAGACTTATTATCTAATAAGTCTTATGGAAAAAGTTTGTTATAAAAGAAGTCACTAATTATAAGTTTTAGCGATAATATATAAAAAACATGACCAAAAAAAGTCATTAATTGTTAATTTTTAGCGACATATAAAAAATTGTCATAAAAAAATTATTTTTAGCAGCAATTTTACCAAAACTTATTTTCAAAAGGACTTGATGAGAATTAAGTTCAACTATTAAAATCTATTAGTAGTTTACTCTAAATTTTTTTGAATGCTTTAGTATAAATACACGGGGAGAATTTCACAAAAGTGGATAGTGAAATTTTTTTTCCCAACTAATGAAAGTACAAGATATCTTTGCATAATTGAATTTATAAATCACTTGTACCTTCATCATTTTGTAATTATTTTTTCACTCCACTTTTTTGATGTTCTCCTTAAATTACAAAGGGCTTAAGGAGAGAGCCCTAGTTTTCTATATTCCTTATTTTTCTTCTTCTCCTCTATTTTTCACATTATTCATTCATGATATCAGATCAACTGTTTCATTGTTGGCCTTGAAGATTGCTTTCTCCACACCCCCCCCCCCTCATATTTTATTTTTAATATGATTAATCTATATTAAATTTAAGCAATTTAATACCAAACAGTTTTCAACAATGTTAGGGATACTTACACATTTACCAACAATCTTATTAACACACTCACAAGTTTTAATACGATCAACCATCACTTGGTATGGAGCCCACATCAACTTGTAAGTGTGTTAGTAAGATTATTAGTATCCCTAACATTTTTCAACAGTTTTTAACTCACCTTTGAAAAAGAAAAAAAATCAAAGTATTCTGTTCAATTATTTGCTTTTCAATTCATGTGTCGAATACAAGTCAGTTTGTAACAAGTGTGAAAACTTGACAATATAAAATACAATGACCATACCCTTCTTTCCTAGAGTTGAGTAAAATGAAGAATTCACTGCCCATACACTCAATAGTTCAGAAAAGAAAGAACAATTAAAGCTCAGTGATTCAAGAATACATCTTGAAATAGCCTCCTCTTTTTTGTTCTTTTCATTTTTTATTTTATTTTACTATTCATGTAATTCAGTGATTCACTGTTTTAATATACAAACTATGCAGAAAGCATATGGAATCCGTTCATGTAATTCTTCACACAATGTTCCAAATTTCTTCCTACGTACAGCATGAAGAAACAAGAAATAGGTATCTGTTAGTTAGAAACAAAGACTGACTAATCCTTAATGTCTTAATGCACTAACATTTTGCAGAACAAATGGAGAGGAAATTTTCGATGTCCTTTCATAATCTTCTTTGCTTTCCTTGAGAAGTTTTTTTATCAAAACCCCATCAGCAAATGTTAAAGGAAGTTCTTCCTCCAGAGCCTCTCTTTGTTCTGATGAGCCATCCGCATCGCTTTCATATTTTGAGCTGCCATCTTTGGTTTCTTCAAGCAACTCAGTTTCTTCAGCTATGTCTCGATACAGTGTTTCAGTATGAAAAGGGCAGTATCATAATCCCTCCAATAGTTCCTGAAAACCAAAGGTAGTATCAAATAATTAATCAGGGTGGAGGAAACAAACTAGCAAACTACAAGTTCAAGCTTATATGAGCACTAGGGCATGTGAAGTGTTGTGCAAAGTCATGGTTTCAATCACACAAACCAGATTTAGCAGATTGAGAACTTTTCAACCCGCCACCAACTCACCCATCCTCAAAATAGGCAGGTTGGTTAAATATTTTGGCTGTTTCAAACCAACGGTTTGAGTGGGCTAGAAATAGAAAATGGAAAAGAATATAGGCAGGTTGGGTTGATTCGTAGGTAGGTTGACAAATTTTAACTCACAAGCCAACCAACCCACCAATTTTTATCATCTAACCTACCCAACCCAACTTGCTGGTTTCAATTGGTGTGGTTTTTTTACACATGTTGCATGTAAGGAAGGGTCACCTCGACGACTAGTCTTTGCTAGTTTATAAATGGGGGATTTGATCAAAGCTCCCAAATAGTAAAATTTTAATGTATTAAGGACAAACACAAAAAGTTTTTCTTGAAAAGTCCAACACATACTATTATTATCAAAATATTAAACTTTAAAATAATATAACTTTTGATATAGATGTCGGTTTTTAAAATTCTCTTATCAAAATCTATCAAATAAGATTTATGTTGACTATGAAATTCTTAAAAAAAAAAAAATTAGTACCGTCGAAATTGATGTAAACAGTAACAGTAACATGTTACTCTGTCTCACAGTAATATGTTACTCTGTTTGATAGTAACATGTTACCTTGGTAATATTGTCCAAGAAAAAAAAAAAAAAAAAAAAAAAAGATATTTTATTTTGTCCTTACTCAATTATGTGTTTTCTCCTTAAGGGATTTATGAAGCAAAATAAATTGGGCTGTCCTTTTCACCAAATAAGGGTCCAATGGAGGGGTTTTGACTAAATTTTCCTTTATAAATTTGTCTATAATTTCTCAATGATTCAGGAAAATAGCTAGAAAGTGTTAAGGTGTTGAATGTAACAATTCCTACACCTACTCCACCTACTCCACTATAGTTAGTGCCCCATATAGTTAGTGATTTAGTTTAGTGCTCCATTTAGTTTAGTGAGTGCTCCATTTAGTTTAGTGCTCCATTTAGTTCTTATTGCTCAATTAATTATAGCTCCATTGTATCCCGTTGCTCTCTATAAAAGAGAGCTCTTGTAAACACATTGAATATCAATCAATCAATAATATCAATACATTAATTTCCTACATGGTATCAGAGCTATAGGTTAAGCTCTTGGTATTCTTCGCCTTCCGGCGGGCGGCAACCTTGCCTTGACCGCCCGCCGGACCTCTACACATACCTTCACTCCGCTGCCACAACGCTATACACCAATTCTGCTTCTTCGTTTTCCATCTTTCTCTGCAAATCGATTCTCCAAGTTGACTCAACTCTGCAACCATGGTCAACAACCTGAGAGTCTTGCCATATGTGGTGCTGGTGTGGTCAAGGGCTTCCAGCCATCTATCTATCAGGCCAATAATGGTGGGGCCAATTTTGTCTACATGGCCTTGGTGCTGAGATTGTTGGCACCTTTGTCCTTGTCTACACTGTCTTTTCTGCCATGACAAAGTCAGTGACCATTCAATGGACAGGAAGACTACATCTGAAATGATGTGTATGCGCTGCCTGAAAATTCAGGTTGTTGGGCCAATTTGTACTACACCTTCTTGCAATGAACTCTTGATGGCAAAATACTATTGCAGTATCTGCAAATTTTTCGATGATGAAGGGACAGTTTACCATTGCCCTTCTTGCAATTTATGCCGTGTTGGAAAGGGACTTGGTGCTGACTTCTTTCATTGCATGACGTGCAATTGTTGCCTGGCAATGAAGTTATCAGACCACAAGTGTCGGGAGAAAGGTCTGGAAACAAACTGTCCCATATGTTGTGATTTTCTGTTCACATCCAGTGCAACTGTCAGAGGCCTTCCTTGTGGCCATTTTATGCATTCGGCTTGCTTTCAGGCACAGGAGGTCACAAACCAGCTCTAGAGAGCTTTGGAGCTGATCAATTCGACGATGATCACCCTGAAGAAAGAAAAAAGAAGATGTCATTCTTCAACTGGTGGAACTTTGGCCTTTGCTCTGGACTTTTAATTGGTGTCACAGTGGTTGTTTATGTCCAAGACCATGTGAGTTGGGCTGTTGCTGATATCATCTTGACTGCTGTGATGGTTGCTAGTATTGTCATCTTTATTGTGGGAAGGCTGGTCTATCGATACTGGAAGCCGACAGGGAGTCCATTGACACCAATGTTGCAGGTTCTTGTTGCAGCCATTAAGAAGAGAAATCTTCCTTATCCTTCAAGTCCTGCTGAATTGTATGAAGTTCCTAAGTCACAGAAGACTCAGGGTAGGCTTCTGTGCCATACCAGCAAGCTCAAATTTCTTGACAAGGCCGTAATCCTGGAAAACAAACAGAGTCCAGCAGATCAGCATCAGCAAAATCCATGGAGACTCACAACAGTGACCCGAGTCGAAGAAATGAAACTACTCCTCAACATGATTCCCATCTGGCTAGCCGCCATTTGGCTTTGATTTCTTCTCCAAGAATTGGAATACTCAGAAAAAGAAATCTGGGTCATCCAAAAAGAGAAAGCAATTGCAGTAATGTCACCAACCTTATTTTATTCATGCCGGGGATCAAACCCGATCACCATTTTACACAAAAAAAAAAAAAAAAACAACAACAACAACAACAACAAAACAACCACAACCCATAACCACCACAAACAACCGGCCTCACTTCTTCGCCTCTTCAGCTGTTCTCTTCTTCTTGCCTTTGTCTTGGGCGTCCCTTGCCGGTGCTGCCTCTGTGTTTCCCACGCCGCCGAGCACGTTAACTTCCCGTTGCTCCTCCACCGTCACATATGGAGGACCTCCAAATCTGAGCATCACTGTGGCCTTCCGCTTCAGCTCCTTATTTTCTGCCTTCAACCCACATATCTCTGCTCGGGCATCCTTATACATGCCCTGGAGCAGAGCCAGTTGGGCGTTTAACTACTGCACCTCATTTGTCCTACTCTGAAGCCGGTACGACAGGTTTGAGACCGCAGTCATGGTCTCAACACATGACTTCAGTGTGTAATAATTCGCCTCAATATCCGATTGTGCAGCCATTCTTTGCTCCACAGACAGCATCGGAAAGTTCAAAGGCGCAAAACCAGGGGCGCCTGGTCCAGGGGCGCTTGGTTGCGGTTCAAGGGCACCTGCCCCGGCCATCTCTCTTGTGGACTCGTTGAGGTCGGGAAAGAGAGTGAGACCACGAGACGAAGAGGCTATGTTCTGGGTAGCTGAACGGGAAGAAGAGGCCATATTCAGGGTTGGTTGCAGAGTGTTTCAGCAATACAACTCTCAGAAAACGAAGAGTTTTTCGGAGTTTTTTCAGCAGATTTTTTGTCTCAGCATCAACGGCAGCCTCGCCTTGGTTTAAATAGGCAAGGCCGACACGCGTATCACGCGCCTCTCAACGCTAGACGACAAATCGGCGCGCCTTTTGATGGCTCGACTTTTGATGGCTGTCGGGCACACCTTTTGATGGCACGCCTTTTGATGGCACGCCTTTTGATAAGATCGGTTAGCTCCTATATGGGTCCGACAAGACTCGGTAAACTGTCCCGACTTTGATTCCGGTTAGCTTCTATATGGGTCCGACAAGACTCTGTAAACTGTCCCGACATTGATTCCGGTTGTCTCCTACATGGGTCCAGCAAGACTCCGTAAACTGTATTCTACAACGGTCCGACATGACCCCGTAAACTGTTTTCTACATCGGTCCGATATGACCCATAAACTATCTTCTACAACGGTCCGACATGACCCCATAAACTCTCTTCTACATCGGTCTGACACGACCATACAGTGTCTCCTATCCACTTTTATTTTATTTGTCAGATTATTTTTCCTGTTTTGTTACTCTCTCCAAACTCAAGTTGGTTAGTTCCTAACCCCCTTGAGTTTGAGGGGGGCTGTTGAATGTAACAATTCCTACACCTACTCCACCTACTCCACTATAGTTAGTGCCCCATATAGTTAGTGATTTAGTTTAGTGCTCCATTTAGTTTAGTGAGTGCTCCATTTAGTTTAGTGCTCCATTTAGTTCTTATTGCTCAATTAATTATGGCTCCATTGTATCCCATTGCTCTCTATAAAAGAGAGCTCTTGTAAACACATTGAATATCAATCAATCAATAATATCAATACATTAATTTCCTACATAAGGTAACAAGTTATCTCCCACATCTAGAGAGGTATCTTCTGTAAACTGCCCATCCACAACTTAATGGGAGGGAACGCTACCATTTTAAAGCAGGATGCACCATTTCAATAAGTTGCTACACAAACAATTACATTTACGTCCCCACCCAGTGGAGCAGTTTTTCTCATTTGTGGATAGGGCTATACTCTTCAATTTTGCAGCAACTTAAGGGAGCATTACATCACATAGAAGATGGTACAATACTATACCACCGAACAACTGAAATACTTGTGTATTGTACTATGCAAAAATGGTTATTTATATGTTAAAATTTCCAGTATATAAAGTTATTGGAATATTTCCCTGCAATCAGTGCCACAGGAAATCACAACATGCTACACAATCATGCATGCAAAATGAAATACTAATGACAATTCAAAAGAAAAACAATTCACTCCACAAAACTCAAACCTGGCAAAATGTAATAAGTTTGCTCATGTGATGCCAATGTTTTACTCAGTAAACCAACAAAGAATTAAAATCACCGTAAAGCATGTAAAATACAAATTTGAGGTTCGAAGCACAAAATGGGTAACTTACGTATGTGATCCAATTGCTGATATGTATGGATGCTGAAAGGTTTTATCCTGCATTACCAACAAGGAAAATATTTCAGAACAAAATTGAAGTACACTGCAGCAAATGCATCCATGATAAATAGAATGCTAATGTTTTTTATAGGGGCAGCAGAAGGGAACGAAAGAAATTGTCAAATGATCGAATGCTACCATCTAAATGTTACCTAAGCACAACAAACTCCAATTTTGCATCTCTGTTTGTGAAACCAGGAAGACGAACTAATTTAGGCCAATCCATGATAAGTTTTGTTTTGGAAAACGCGGAGAATATTTGTTCATGGGGATGTTTGGGTCGGGGATGCTTCATTCGATAATTTGTTCTCTCACTTATATCATCTTTCCCACTCACAGAATGCTTCCATTGCCTTTATGGCATTGTCCTTTTCAGCTCCTACCTCTTGGAATTTCAATTTCTTTAGAAAACTTAATGATAATTTCCTTGTTATCTATTCATGAGAACCAATTGTGTTGATAAGAGAGTGGACGGTCCATTCTTTGAGTCATTTTGTTGCCGATAAATATATATATATATATATATTATAACGGAAAATATAAGATACGAATAGCCTTAATTTTCAAGTAAGGATTAGGCAACAACATAAGAGAATATATTTAACAATGGGATGCAAAAGAATAGCAAAGGTTTGTTACTTCCAAATAAACATGCTCTCATAATGAAATTAAAAAATTGTAAAGAACAAAAAAATGTAAGCTTCAAATTAATAAAAGCTCAAAAGTTGAGACCAAGCGATACAAGTGCGTACTTGAAGCACATGATCTATTTGCCCATCCTCACTACCAGTCAATCTCTCCATCATAATTGAACCATATGATCTCTCTTCTTTTTCTTGGGTATCTTCTGATACTTCTGCAACATATACACAGAAGAAGGACACAATTAATCAAGGGATTTAGCAGTAAAGTGGATTGTTGTATGCATTGTTCTCTGGGAAGGGTGGAGAGGATGGGCGAAAGGGAAGGCCCTTTAGCTAAATGATGGTTTCTATTTATCCAACTTGAATGGAAAAAGACAGTTAAGAAACCAAAAGGTACGGGATGGAGGCATGTGTGAAGTACCAGTAATTTTGACACAGGTGATGCAAATTAATTTTGGAGTAAATAACACTTTACTCCCCGTGGTTTGATTTGTAACACTACAACCCATGGGGTAAAACACCAAAGTTGAAAATTTGATGTTTTCTGTTTCAATCATCTGAAAAACTAATACTTGATATTTTTTATTTTAATCTGAATTATTTAATATTTAAAATTACATTTATTTCCCTAACGCATTTCTCCCCTTTTGATTCTTTCTTTCTCACTTTGCTCTCTGTGACTCTATAGTCTCAATGTGCACTCTGCAGCCAAAGCTAGAATTTGAGTTTTGACTTTTCTTTTCTTTTTGATTTGTTCTTTTACAGCAATATGAGTTGAGGAGGAAGGAGGGAGGGAGGGAGGGAGGGAGGGAGGGTGGGGTGTGGGGGTAGCAATAGGGTGGGGGAGGGGAGAGGGAGATGCACAGGGCCGGGGAAGGGGAGAGGGAGCTGTGACAGAACTGGGGAGGAAGGGGGAAGTGACTGGGGTATGGAAGGGCTGCGGCAACGAGGGTGGAGGGAGGAAAGGGAAATGACAAGGTGGGGGGAGGGAGGGGGGAGGGTGATGCTGGAGGGAGGGAGGAGGGTGGTCCTACAGTAGGGGAGGGGAATCGATGGGGTGGGGGAAGGAAAAAGGAAGGTGGAGCTGCAAGAGGAAATCAACAGGGGTTGGGAGAGAGGAGAGAGGAGGATGGTACTGCAGGGGGATGGATCTGGTGGTGGGTGGTCATGGAGGTTTCAAGTGGTGGTAATGGTACAGCAGTTGTGTTTTGACTAGTGGCGTGGTTTCAGGCGGTAACTATAATGATTTTGGCTACTGGTGATGCTATGGTAGATGAGAGAAGAAAGAGAGAAAAAGAAGATACATAAGAGAAAGGAGAGAATAAAAAGGTCATTGTTGTCAATTCTTCAAGTAGGGGGAGAAAAAAAAAAAAGAAGCAAATTTCTAGCTAGCAACTTACTTCCTGTTGAATCACGTCATCACACAAGTGAAGAAGAGTGCCCTTTCCACTATCCAGTTGTTTGTCATACATGGACTGAGTAATTAAGTTCTGATATGTAGCCATATTTTGCTGAAACCTACAGGCAGTTGAAACATTTGGTAAATTAATACCTATGAGATCAACAGACTTTAAAGGACGAACAAAGCAATGACAAAGGAAAAAACATGATTATTATGTAAATACAGGTTGCCTGTGGCATGTACGGAGCACATGGAATCACAGCTCCAAGCCCAATGCATGAAGCAGTGGCTCCAACCAAGAAGAAATCCTACATCAGGAGTTTCCCTGATCTGACTCACTCGTCCACTATAGCAGCAAGGTGGAAAGAATATGAAATATATACAAAACTAAATATGCATTTGACCAGATCAACTTGTCATATAAGACAATTCTCAAGCAGATCCATTACATGGTAGATCACGCAGACAACATGCATGTTTGCTCAATGAACAATACATATCCACATGAATCAAAATCAAATACTGCGAACACTTTACGTGACGTATGTCTTAGCACAGTAACCAATCACAGTCGAAAGGATGGCAAATATGACCCAAAGATCAGCTTTAGGCATGTCGAGCGAACCCACAACTGCAACCTGTAGAAAAACATGGCATGTTTATCTAAACAAAATAGATAAAGGATGAGTAGGAAACAAGTTCCATATATATCAGGTAACTAAACAGTCCAACAATAGCAGAACCAAGAAATATGACCCAGTCCATAGGCGTTAAACCTGGATTTTTCTTTTCTGGCTGTTAATGAGTAGAAGTTCACGAGTTCATACATTAATAAGTGGGTACAAGGCTTTAGAAAAGTTAAAATATCACTGAAAGAGAAAGAGACAGTCAGAGCAGCCAAAAACTTACAAGGACAATTTCCATATCAGCCATTGGAATGCTTTTGAAATGCTTCACAAATATTCCTCATCCTGTTCTATTTGTACTTGCTCGCCTGCATGGTCATCATGGTTGTTAGAAATAACAAATCCATGACGATAATCAATGGATGGTTTCCCAATGTACAATTAATCCCTTCTCAAGTGCCCTAATTTCCCCATATGTAAAGTGGCAGTGAAATTTTGAAGGTGGATGCACTTTTCAAACATTGTACAACAAAACATCATATATGCTCAACTTTGTAGCAAAAAATAACTTCCAAAATTGGTGGTGAATAGAAGATCTTTTTCAACAAAAACATCCAAAACACTGATTGAAACAAGATTTTAAATTGGAAAATGAAAGCTAGTACCTGTAAACAACAATTATCCCATCAAAGGTAGGTTCTTGAATGGCAATCTTGCCCAGAAGACTGCAGAACCTGGGATAAAATAAAATAAAAATGTCACAAACTTCCCATAAACATTCAGGAATTCAAGTCTGGGAGTAAAATAATACATAGGTCCATTTCTAATAGATTCACACTGATATGCATGCATGCACATGGATGTCTATGTACCCTAATGCTGGTCTGCATGAGTATGCAACTGGAAGATTTGGCTGGTTTTGTGATTGTGCTAACCAAAAACATAAAAAGTGCAAGATTTTATTCTTCTATAATCAGCTTCCTTGAATTCATTCTATTTTTCATAGTAAAAATGTGATGCACACTAACAAAGTATCAAAGAACCTTGAGAACTCCATGCCAATTCAGGATGAGGTTGTAGATACTGAATACCAACATTCAGGACTCATTCAGTATTAGTCAATACATGGGATGTGCTTGAGTTTCATTTATTTCATAAACAACTTCGAATAATGCATTTTAAAAGCCCAAGAGAACGGTGGGGGAAAGAATCTTTTATATTGTTTAGACTGGAAAGCAAATGCCCCAAAGCAAAGACTGTCAGCTATCAAACTGCAAGACCAAGGTGATGATATTCAAAACCTGAGTTCCATATTTGAAGATGGATCCGTTCCACGTATAAGTCATCTGCTCTGTCTCAGAAATAAATTCATCATCTTTTTTTGGATCTTTCTTGCGCCATGCATTTGACTTACTGGACAAAACTCTTCCTAGCCTACAAGCATTACAACCCCAGAAAATAAAAAAAAATTTAAAAAAAGGGCATGGCAGCTTATTCCAACAGGATGAGGTACATTCAAGGACATTTACAGACAGCCCTGAACTCTCTGACATCTGGTCACAGTTAAACATGTGAAAGTTACTTGCACAAGGGTCAAGATAATGGCCAAATACTGCTGATGTGCCCCAGTTGTTAACTCGCCTAGTCTTTCTCAAAAGCGATGCCCACAAGCGTGCAATGAGCATGTCCACTTTCTCCATGAAGAAGTAGTTAGTTGTCCGATCAATTCCAATGCCACGGCTGAATATTACGTACCACAAAAAAAAAAAAAATGACAAACTTACCATTTATTATATTTCTCAATACAAAACAAACTCTTTTATTAGGGTTCAGCAATGCTGCCAACACACATCTGCTCTGCTATTCTATCACTACAACCATATGACTAATGTCAAATTTATTAAAATCAGATACAAGCCATCATCATAAGCTTGTTGAGTCATATTGTCAAAGTATATGTAACATCATTCAACAATTGAGATTCTGAAGTTTTAACTGGAAAATAAAATAATCTCGTATTCTAAGTTTTTTTTTTTTTGAGGGAATCATATTCTAAGATAATTAAGATGGTTAAATTATCTCTAGTTTTTTTTTGTTAACTAGAAATTAAAAGATATCTCTTGGTCGTTAGAAACACGAATGAAATTATATATCCTAATTAACTTGTAACACTACATATATCCTCTCTTTTCTATTGCTTTTCTTAATAAAATTTATTGTTACACATACTTTGACAATATGACTCAAAAGCTTAAAAGGTCAATTATCATTGTTGGTTCTTGTTTGTTTGTTTGTTTTGTTAATGAAAAGTTAGTTATAGAGTTGCGTATTATTGTGAGAAATAAAATTTGGTTTAATGTCGGAACATTCTTCAATCTACATTCATGGTTTAGAGTAAACAAAACAAACCCATCACACCTGGGCCTGTCGTGATTCATTGAGCTTATTATTAATAATATATTTGCGTGGGTGATGTATGGTTGTGAATTTGGGAGGTACAAATATGCATGTGTGGGGTTGGGGAAAAGGTAATACGGGGAAGGGAAGAGTAGTATATATTTTCATTTCAATGCGATGCGATGGTTGCTCTGCTCTGTTGTGGCGGTGGTGTCTTTGTGGTGGTGGTTGTGATTTAGGCAACCAACCAACCAAGTCAAGCAAGAGAGGATATATATACGTATATACATCTTGCCACATATCCGGATGACAGCAATGAATATATATAAACAAACAAAAGCAAAATAGGGAAACCAATAAACTAAAAAAATGGCAACCTTTATTAGTTCAATAAACTAAAAAATCCCAAAGAAAAAGCAACTATATTTATGACTGACTCACCCCTTGATACCAGAAATCCCTTGATTCTTTCCACTATGCTCACAACTCACCTCCTCCCCGTCTATAAAACCTAAATATATATACGGTGTTGGATTGACTCTCCTGTATGTAAGTACAAAATTCCATCAGCTACTAAGAAAACCATGATTGACCCTTAGTCCTAAAAATAATTAGAGCCCAAAAACTCCTGTCACACGCATCTTGTGTTCAGCATCTGTGTGCATCCTAACTCCCAACCAAGCTCTAAACTGGAAATCCACCTGTCTGGGTTGGGCCAACAGCACTAGTGTCCAAAGTGGACCAGCCACGACGGACTCGATGCTCCCCTGAAAACCAATTCCGACCCAACTCTCCACCATCCAAATGAGACTGGAGAGGTGCTGACATGTGGGTGGTATTAGTATTGATATCCCAATCCTGAACATTGGTATTGACATTCGAGAAGTGTTCTTGCCTTGGAATAGTGTACCTACTTCCATCAGTGAACATCTTCCCCTGAATGTTTTGATGCATATACACATCATTCGATCTCTTCTGCCTCAGTTCTAAGGGCAGCGACGCATGCAGATGCTCCCTGAAAAGTCCAGAAAACTGACCCATCTCCATTGAAACATTTGACGCTGGCTGTAAATTTAACCGTGTCTGCTTCTGCTTGTGATGATAAGGTAAACCGCCCTGACCCTTGTAGAAATGTTGTAGTACCTCATTTTGGCCTTGGACTTCTTGGTCAGCGTACGGATTGAAGTAAGACCCATCATTAGATTGTCTGTGCAACAGATCTTTCCTTGTGTCTTCTTCACAATTGTCAGATTCCAGATCAATCAATCGGACCTGTTGCTGTTTAAAAACTCGTGAATGCCCAAGCGACAACTTAGTGGCAGAAGCAGAAGCATATTCATGGTTTAACGTAGACTGATAATAAGAATCTGGCATGCTAACTGGTGGCCAAACATCACCAGTAGAAGATAGAGGATCCCCCTGACTAACAGCAATGTCTACACTCTTCGAGTTTTTTGAGTATGCTACATTATTAGGATGAATATCATCTCTGTCTATAATTACGTGGTTATCAGAATCCAAATCCACTGAGCAGAAATTGTGACTGCCACTGAGTGTCGGAATTTGCTGCAGATGCTGATTCTGTGTGGTGACACCATCTTCTATAGTGGGTTCATGTTTTGCTACTTCATCATCCATCATCTCCCGAACCAAGCTATCAAGGTTCTCTTTCTCTTCATCCTGATCACCCAATAACAAACTCATTAAGTCCAAAATATTATATCCTGTGAAGATTGTCACAATTAAGACACAGGTTTGGCTAGGATCTGATGAACATTCAAAAGGTTGCTTTCAAATGCTTCGATACCCAATCTCACAAAAACACAGAAAATTTAAAGAGCATAAACCTCTAATGCAATGGCACGTTTATCCCAACTTTGTGCAGATACACAAGAGGCCCTAACATGAGCCTGAGCTCGAACAAGAGCTTGCATACGCCTTAGTGTTAAGGCAACTTGCTTCCTGACCTGCCTGCCTCGGAAAATTGCTTGTACCCTCACTACTGCTTTCAATGCCCTCAAAGCCTGTCTCGCCTTCAATCATCAATTCATTGTATAAACATGAATCAGCAAAAAATAGATTTCACAAAGAAAAGAAAAACTCAAAAAATGGAACATGATCATGATTCATAAAATATCAGAATTGAACAATTGAACAAACACAGATAAAATATGCAAGTTAATACTGGTTGTTTTGTGGTGGTTATTAAATGATATATATTAACAAACCAACAGTGAATAATTAATCTTTAACACTGCAAATCCCACTACCCTTTCTTGTTTGTAAATACTCATTTTTTCCATTTTTTGAAAGCAGAGTAAAATGGAAAGATGCAGAATACAAGTTGGGTTTCTTTTCTTTCTTTCCTCTTTTTTTTTTTTTTTTTTTTGCAAGTCAGGTTTCCAAAAAAAAGAATTTCAAATCAGTGGTAAATCATACCAACTTAAATAATTAAAGTTATAAATTTTTTCATAAATTTGTAATAAAAATTTAAAAACATTACTGATTCACAATTTTCCCTCCCAAAAATTGGAATCTTCTAGTGTTTGGTGGGACGGAAAACCAAATCCAGGAAAAACAAGATTATTTAGGCAGATTAAGATCTTAACCACCACCACTACGCATCACCACCGTAACCACTACTATCACCATCACCACCGCCACCTAAATTTTCTTTAGGAAAATGTTTCTGACTGAAACAAACAGCATGGGGGGAGAATAAAAGATGTTTTGTCAAATGATTGAATTCGATTTCATTCATCAGCAAGTGAAAACTCAATCCAAAACAAACCCATCAAATACATATAGCTATGAAAAAATTGACTAAACAGAGTGATAAAGAGAACAAAAAATTTTAAAAAATAGAGTTACCAGACAAGCCCGAAACATGGTCTGGATTCTGATCGCAGCCCACTCTTGCCTGACCACCATGAAATCTTTGGTCGTAGCTCTAACCACAATCGCCACAGCAGCACTGAAGACATCATCCGCCCCAAACGAAGACGAATCAGCCACGTGGCCTTCTTTGCCACTCCTCCATAGCCTCCACTTTCGACCCTTACCACTACTGCCCACATTTTCCTACACAAAAAAAAAAAAATAATAATAATAATAATTAAACACTTTCTAAAAACAAAGAAAACAATAAAATCAAGCACATGGGTCAGTGATGGTTAAGAGTATGGGATTACTTGGTGCCTAGATTGGGTCTTCTTGAGACCAACCAGCGATTTCAGCCATTTCCCTAAAGCACCCATTGTAGGTTTTTGTCAAAGGGAAAACTGTTTTTTGCTTTGAGTGATTTCAGAAGTAGTTTATATTGAAAACAGCGACGAGAGAGAGATTGCTTTGAGTGATTTCAGAAGTAGTTTATATTGAAAACAGAGAGAGAGAGTAATCAAAAGAGGACACTTCGGAATGTACGGTAGATTATATGTTAAGTACGTAATACGGGGAGGTTTCAATTTTTTAATTCCAATTAAAAAAGGAAAAAAAGATTAAAAAAAGTGAACGTGGACGGGTTATAGTTTAATTTTTTTTTAAGGATAAATTATAAAGAGATTTATTTAAATTATAAATTATTTTATGTAATTTTAAAAATTATATTATGTTTCTTAAGATTTCTAATTTCATAATAAATAAGTTTTTTTATTAATAAATTATCAAGTTAATTAACAATTTTTAATAATGTTAAAATTTTATTTCAATTAATAATTCAGATAATTTTATTATTGTACAGGTGAATAGTTAGAAATTTTACTTTTTAATTAATTCTGTTAAATAAAAAATTCTAACAATGAGGTATTTGTACTTTTTTAAACTACAAGGAGTAATTTGTATTTTAAATAAAGCTCAGAGAGCAGATTTGTAATTTATACTTTTTTTAAATATTAAAATACTGCTTATATTTAAATTTTTATTTTATTATGATCTTACACTTTTTATATTTGTGCCCTTATAAATTATTAGTTAATAATGAATTCTAAAGTTATAAGGTTCGTTTGTTTTCGGAAAGAATGAAAAGAATTGATAGTGAGGAGATTATATAAAATTATATTTATTTTGATAATAGTTGTTAGTTTGGAGATTATTAAATTATTTTTATGTAAAATAATAAAATAAATAAAAATCATGATTTTTACTTAACAAAAAATTAAATATTAATGTTCAAAATGTACTGCCCAAAATGTAGTAAAAAAAAAAATTGCACTTGACCGGACGATTAACCGATCGTCCAGTAACATCTTAAGCCGAACGGATTATTTTCTAATATCATCTCTTCGCCCATACTATCAATCCGCTCTTGTGAGCCCTTTTATAATCTGAATGGATTACAAATCTGAACCACCATAAACAAAAACAAATACGATACAAATTTACAAGTATGGGGTTGCTGATGTGCCTCAATTTGAGGCATATTATGGACTTATTTTTATAATCTGAACTGTCATTTTGTAGGGTTCATCGAGTACTTCATGCATATCAAAAATTGTATTAATCAGATATTAATGGCTACGTGATCCGACTGCATATTTTTTATAATATTTCTCGAAAGAAAAATTTTGTTTATTTTTTTTTTATGATAAATGTAATTCAATTGTGTGGTTACCGATATTCGATTAAAATAAGTTTTGACATACTTAAAGTACTCGACGAACCCTACAAAATGACGATTTGATTCATAAAAATAAACTCATAATAAGTCTCAAATTAAGACACAACAATTACTGTTATGTCATTAACACAACAGCAACCCCTCATCCAAATTTACTATTCACCACTAACAATCCCCCCCGGAGAAAGCAAAACAAACGGGCCGTGAAATCAAACCGCCGCCAATATTGATTTGTTCCTACTCACTTGCCATGTTGTTATCCACAAACTATTTGTTGAGTTTTTAAAAATTAAAAATTAGTTTGATAAAAAAAATATTTTAAAAAAGTATTAATTATTTTCATATATTTCTTGTCTTTTGAGGTTTTATTTTAAATAAATTAATTTTAATTTTTTGAAAAAAGTTAAAAATAAAATTTAAACATTCAACCAACAGGCTGATTGTCTTTCCATCAATAAGGAATAATCCAACAAAAATATTAGAGGCAAATATTTAGGAAAAATTCTCTACCCGGGGTGGATTCCACGGTGATGGAAATAATATTTGAAACATAATCAATTAATAGTTTGGTTCTGTGAAATTCTAAACAAACCAATCGGCTGATTGTCTTTCCATCAATAGTTTTTAAAAAAATCACATACGGAACCAAACAAGCCGTTTTGTTCTTTCCATCATTGATTATGTTTCAAATATCAGTAATGCTAGAGGCCCAAGTAAATTACCGAGCAAATGACTGTATACTTATTTTTGTGTGTCGATGTAAATGATGTGGGGCCTACATCGAAATCCTCACGTCATGACGCGGTGGCTCGTTTTTCTTAGTAAAAGTCCAAAGTTACAATAAAAAATAAAATATTAATACCAAAAAATAATATTAATATTATAATTATTTTATTGCACTTTATAAAATGTTTATAATCTCATATATTATTATTATTTTATTAATTAAGAAAATCTCATATCTCATATATATTATTATTATAATGGTAATTTATGAGCTGATAAATACATTATAATAGTTAAATTAAAGGTGTTAAAAATAGAAAAAAATTCCAATAAATAAGACAATGACAAAATATTTTTATTTTCTTAAGGAGCAAGTCTTTTCTGTGTATAGTGTGAGCCTTTTTCTATATATGTTGCAACTCTTTTTATATATGTCAGATTTGCACGAAGAAACATTTAATTTATAATGTAATTATTTTTATTATTATTCCACTGAAATGCTATTACCCCTCCAAAAAAATAAAATTTATTTTCAACTTGTCCAAATTCTATTTTGAATGAACAATTTGGTTTCAATTTCAAAAGAATTAGAAATTGTTGATTAAATTTTGGGGCAACTACACAACAATGGAGATTAGAAAAATTATTTACAAAAAAAGTGATAAACATTATAAATATTAATATTTAAAATCATAAATTTTTTAATTATTTAAAATAATTTTCTTGATCACTCTAATGTGTAATTCTCCCTTAAATTTCACTTTAAGTACTTACTTGTTTAGAAGAGCATGAAAATATATTTTTTGAAAAATCCAAAATAAAAAAATTGATTAAACACCAAAAAAGGTTAATGTAGCATTTTTTTGGATTGTTTTTCAATTTATTATTATTTTTTATATTTTGAGATCTTTCTAATCTAGAAAAACTTTAAAAGAAAATATTGTTGACACAAATTTTTTTAAAAAATTATGATTTTTTTGGTCATTGCCAAACAAAACCATAATATGAAGAAATTATTTTATTTTTATATATTTTAAAATTTTAAAGCATATTTATAAAAATTTCAGAATACTTGTGTATGTAAAATTGATTTTTATTAAACTAAATAACTTAGATATAGTGATGAATATTTTTACTTATAACCACTGAACTGAACCTAGGGGTGTTACTTGGGTGGACTAAACCCTAGCAACCCGGGCCCAGTCCAAAAAATTTTAAGGCTTGGAAAAAATATTTTTAAATTCGGTACGAGCTTAGACAAAAATTCAAAAGTTCAAAAATTAAATTTGAGTGAGTTTGGGCAAAGATATCAAACAACTTGAGCAATCCAAAATCCGAATTATATATAATTGTATAAAAATATTGATTATACATATAAATTAGGGAAAATTAGTCTCAGGTCCCTTTTCCATATTTGATAATGTAAGAGATCCACAATCTTATTTTATTATGTTTAAGGTCTTCCACCCCGCTCCCACCACTATCTCTCTCTCCCCGATCTCTCACTTCACATCCGTCGTAGTTATCGCCTCCTCCACTGCACCTCTCCTTCAGATCAACTTCGCAGATCGCCTCTCCCTTCAGATCAGCTCCTTTCCTCCACCATCATCACCATTTCTCTGCAATTCACAGACCACGCGAGACATTCATTGATGACGAAAGACGGAAGCTTTTGCCCAGATCTTCAAATTTCTTTTCTTTTCAGCTAACATTCATCCCCCGCCAACCTACCAGTCTCTCTTTCTCTCAAGGTATTCTCTCTCCTCTCACTCCCCTGAAACTCCTACAATTTTATTCATGCATATATATATATATATATAGAAAAAAAAAAAGCTAATTTATATGATATACACTCATCGATCGAGACAGATTCTTCTTCCTCGCCAGATAATCTACCTCCGTCGGTCCAGACCTCGCTCAAGGAGACCTCCGTAGATCTGACAAAGGCCACCGAGACTGTATCGTTGTATCGGAATAAGAGCAAGATCTTCATCCTCATCAATGCAAATGGATTCAATGCCTACTGGTTAATGTATCTAGCCACTGATCCAACTCAGAGAGACAAAGTGTCATCTGTTTTTCAACAAGCTTCAAATCATGGCCTCACTGTGGCAAGAACTTGGGGATTCAGTGATGGTGGTTACAGAGCCCTACAGTACTCTCATAGCTCCTACAACAAGCTAACATTTCAGGTTAATATCAAAATTTTGATCTGATTAATTTGTTTTTCAAATGGGTTATTGATGTATATATATATATGTATGTATATTTCAGGTTCATGGTGATGATGATATATGTGATGTATTCAGAGAAATTTGGTATTGGTGATATGTAAATTCCAGAGAAATTTAAAACTTAGTGAAACTTAACTGAATAAAATTGGTGAAGTTATATGTATGTATATGTATGTATTATACTGTTTGTTTGTGTTTTTATTTGTTTGGTACCCTCAGTGAAATTTACTGAGACAACTCAGTGAAATTTCAAAAAAACAAACTTAGAGAAATTTTTCATTGCATTTTTCTCCCTCTGTATTTATCTTCTTGATGCATACAAAGTTGCCCATGATGTTAAACCAGAGAAATTTGCCTCCATCTCTGGCATCCCAATCATAGAAATTGGAATTTCTCTGGATTGGAGAGGAAGAATTTCTTTGGTTTGGATTGGAGAGGGAGAATTTCTCTGGGTTAAGTGAACTTCTCCAGATTGGAGATAAGAATTTCTCTGGTTTTCAGTGAATTTCTCTAAGTTAGAGGGAAATTTCTCTGGGTTGAAGTGAATTTCTCTGGAAAGTCCAGAGAAATGTGAGATTTTCTCTGTGCAGTCCAGAATTTCTCTGAATAGAATTTCTCTGGGAAAATTTTCTCTGGGCTAAAATTTCTCTGGACTGAAATTTCTCTGGATCAATGTTGAGGGACCTTAGACATTATGAAAATATTAGATGTCCTTTATACTATAAAGTCTTAATACTAGGGACCCTAAAAAAAAAACCCCTATAAATTATTGTAGGCATTAGATGATATTTAGATCGTTAAATCATATTAAATATATTATACACATAAGTAATACAATACAAAATTTTATTTATTTATTTTTTCTCACTCATAAATTGTAAATACCATCATAACGGTATCTCTCTTACATTATATAAATTATTTATTTTGATGTTATTAATGATTTTATATTAAAAAAAATGTAAATAGTTTAATTTTAACAAATAATTAGCTTAGCTGCACTAAAAAAAAAAAATGAAATTTATGTGCAATTCAGGCAATTTGGGCAACTTGGATTTAATTTGAATCGGGTTTGGACAGACAAGCTCGAGTTACAATTCAAGCTTGAGAATTAAGATTTGGGAAATTAAGGCTTCGTTTAGCATCATAGGTTGGGCCTAATTTAGCCACAAAAAGAGAAAATAAATTAAAAATGTCACGCCCCAAGTTTTAATTACATGAAAAATTACTAAAGCCTTTAATTTAGGTCCCTTTTTTAAAAAAAAATATCTATTACCCTTGAGTAATAGAAATACAATAATACAAGTTCTTTCTCTCTCTCAATGAATATTATAATGACAACAATACATATCAATCTCCTACTATGAAGCTACAAATAAATAAATACAAATACAAGATCCATTTACTTTACATCTACTATGAAGTTATACAAGGGACTCAAGAACCCCATAACTCCTTAATCAAAGAATCCAAACTTTCTTCCTGTAAAAAAAATAAAACAACAAGGGGTGAGCACTAATGTTTAGTCGGAATCTCATAGTTCTGAATCAATAACTAATACACAGATAGAAATGATCATGCATGTAGGGTGATACAATATAGTATGGTGACATTTTATAATTTTTCAAAATATCATAGGTAGGTACCTTTCTCTCAAAAATTATTTAAACGTTTTTACGAAAGACTTTCAGCCATTAAAAATTATCCCTTAACCTTAGAAAACCATAGATCCTTGTGAAACAAACAGATTTAAGAAACAACATCATTTAAAAATTATTAACCAATTCCCCAAATATTTCTCATTTAATTTCCATTTTTAATTTTTCCTCTTTTCTTTCATTCTTCCTTTCTACTCATTATATTTATTTAAAACTCTATAACTTCAAGTTCAAGTTCCCTCTTTGGTTTACGAACAATTCTCCTATACTCAATTCACACCGTTATTTACACTCTCAAATTTCAACTCAAGATAATACAAGACTAATAAACCCCCTTTTAATTCAGTCCTTCATTTATTTACAGAACAACACTCATAAGTTACCTTTATTGTCACAACT
Source organism: Camellia granthamiana (assembly GCA_036172215.1). Classification (NCBI taxonomy): domain Eukaryota; kingdom Viridiplantae; phylum Streptophyta; class Magnoliopsida; order Ericales; family Theaceae; genus Camellia; species Camellia granthamiana. The sequence continues at coordinate 115,960,354 of CM069914.1, forward strand.
AATTCATTAAGTTCACCATTACCAATCCATAATCCCCTTACCTATTTTTTGGTTCCATTCTTTACAAATAATGTCTATGTGCATTTCTTCTTTATACCAAATTACACATCAATTTACAATTTCACAGATTCATCACAAGTCACAAATAACATCATCAACTCAACACACATCTCAACACAATCCACATTTTCCAGACTTACTACGGCGGGATAACAGGCACCCAATCCATAACACTTTCCACCTTTCGCCAGCAATTATATGGCGGGAAGTGAACTCCCAAAAAATCATTTTCTCAAAAGCCATTTTCTTCCAAAAACCATATGTCAACTTTTTAAAATCATTCCCCTACATTTGCCGGCTACTATACGGCGGGATGTGGGCACCCAAAACATTTTCGAAAACCATCCGTTTTTCCACTTTTGCCGGCTATTATACGGCAGGACTGTGTGGACACCCAAAAATCATTTTTCCACTTTTGCCGGCTACTATACGGCGGGACTGCGTGGACACCCAAAAATCATTTTTCCCCCATTCGTCCAGCGATAAGCCTAGACAGGGCAATTGGGAACCTTTAATTCAAAACCACCCCCACATTTGCCAGCTAGGTGGGACGTAAGCCCCCAAAAACCTTTTTCAACTCCCCGCGCGGGTACCAACACAACACCACCCAACACAATTCAACCCAACTCGACACAACCCAACACAACTCAACTCAACTCGACACAACCCAACACAACTCAACTCAACACGACTTATCAAAACCTAACACAACTCAACATGATTCATCACAATTCAACATAGTCAATACAATTCAACATGATTCAATTCAACACCATTAAATGTAATTCAACATAATTCAATAAATCTTCATTTCATCATTTCATCCCAAGGCTCATGTCATCCATATTATTAACAAATCTTTTCCCCCAAATTTCATTTCATATTATAGCATGATTTACAATATCCATAATAAAGGTTCATTTGCTAATTTTTAACATAATTTTCAAACACTTCCAAAGTTCAATTAAACTTGTATATATATAATTCAACTTCTCAATTTCATGATTCTACTTTCAATTTAGGCAAAATAATTAATTATCATCATGAGTCAACTTAGGATTTTCAAGAAAAATTAAATCTTCTCCCACCACTACTTTTTATTCAAATTTTCCCATTGATTATACACCTAAGGTTCATAATTCACAATCTTAATCCAACAATTGAACCCCAACGCTTCAAACCCTAAACCCCTAAATCTCATGATGTAACACTATATGCTCAAAAATGTAGATTTTGTATTTATATAATCAAAATACCACAAATCTATCTATTAATGCAAGTATTGAAGAAGAACTAGGACCCCTACCTCAAGAATCAAGCAAAAGAGCAAAGCTTTGATGAGATTCCTTCACAAATTCAAACTTCAATCGGTTGAAAAGTGAGATTTTCAAGCCTTCTTCACTTTTTGGTAAGAGATCTTGGCTAAATCTTTGACAAATAGAAGGTATTTGGGTCAAGAGATCAAGGGTTTTCGGACCTAGGGTGAGAGGAAGGAAGAAGGAAAAGGAAAGTGCAAAGAATGATCTAGAAATTCACTTTTTAAGTTGCTAAATTTGCGTAGTCCGCTCGAGCATCGCTTTTCTCACTCGAGCGTACATGCTTCCAACATAAATACTAAAACTTTAAACGAGTATAACTCTCTCATCCGAACTCTGTTTTATGCCGTTCTTGTGTCCAAATCGAAGCCTCAGAAACAAGCTTTCCAATGGTTCTAGCCTCACACCAAAATTCAAAGTATGGAAAAAAAAAAAAGGACAAAAGAGTGACAGTTGTTCGTAGGAAAATTATTTGAATTAAAGTTTTTGATCCAATCTTACTTTACCATTATGTTACCACTTCGATCAATGTCCCAAAATAAAATAAGGAGGCTCCAAACACAACAATAAAAATGCCAAGAGCTATCCCACTAGTCCCAAAAATTCAAACTCAACCAGGCAGATCGCTCGAGCTCCCAATCTTGCGCTCCAGCGTGCAGACCAACAAAGCCGGTTGCTCGAGCGACCACTCTTACGCTAGAGTGGGAATTCACAACTCTTAGAATTTTGGATAGACTGCAAAAGTACTGGAAGCCTCATAAGTCCGCTCGAGCGTCAACTCCCCCGCTCGAGCGGAGGGAAAAATTCTGGATCGTTACAAAAAAGTTAATGACAAAATATCATATCATATCAAAATCATAATCATTTCATTTTTTCTCTCACAAAAGTTAAAAAATTAACCCAAACGAATTTTCTAACTAGAGCTAAAATAGCCAAAATGTCAAAAAGTCAAAAAAACTAACCCACATGCCAAATGACAACTAAATATCCAAATAATATGACCTATTGAAAAATAAATATATGTTATAAACTAATTAAAATATAAGTACTTGAAAAAAGTGCTTAAATTTTTTTTTTCTAATAAATTTCTCTATATATAATAATTATAGCATTAATATTATTTTTTGATACTATGAATTGTTTGCTTTTATTTTAACTTGGACTTTCACTAAGGAATACGAGCAGCATCAGCATCAATTTACATCATGTGAGGATCTTGACATTAATGAGTGGTAGGTCCCACGTAATTTATGTGGACATGCCAAATAGGCATTCGGTCATCTCCTTGGTAGTTTATCCGGGGCCTATAGCATTGTTGTTCAAATATATTTTAAAAGTTTTATTTAATTTAATAGTAAGTGTGCATTGAGATATTAAATAGAAAAATTCAAGTAGAAAGAATCATTAATCGAGGAAGCCAATTACCAAAGTAATTTTACCTTGGATAACTTGAAGATTTTCGGTGTAGATTTTAATAAAATGAAGTATCAATAAATCTTAAAATGTGATCTTATAAATTGTTTAGTCTTTTATTTTTTCTTATGAACCCATATATCTCATTAAAGTGAAAATTACATAAAAGAGTAGTCACTTACATGTATGAGTTTAATTTTTTAAGGATAAAAATGGATCTCTCTAAATATAAAAGTACATATTTAGGCAATCCGTACTATAGAGATTTTGAATTTTTTTCTCATTTTGGAACAAATTTCACATTACGCACAATAATGTAACACTCTAATATAATACTTCAATAACATAACAATTCAATGTACCACACTAAAAAATTTATTTGTGTATTTTTTACAAACGTAACACTCCAATGTAACACACCGAAATGTAACACTCCAATCTATGTAATCTCAAATGTAATACTCCAATGTAATACACAAAAAAAATTAAAAAACTCTTAATGTACTTTTTTCAATTGTAACACTCACAGTTTGAAATTATACATTTGTCCAAAGATTACTACGGAATTTTGTACTCCTTTTGAAATGGTTTAAAGAATCCCACATCATTTTTTTGGAATGTTACATTTGAGAAAAGTACACTAAGAAATTTATTTATGTATTACATTGGAGTGTTACACTAACATTGTGTTTGGTTGGGGGATTTGAGAAAGGATTTGGAAAGGGAAATGAAAAAGTGAGTGAAACTAAAATGAAGGTATATTTTATTTATATTTCACGTAACTTTTCCCTTTTTATATTCAAATCCGTTCCCAAATCTCCCAACCGAACATAAGAAGTTTATGTTAGTATTATTAGAGTGTTACGTAGTACACTAAGAATTTTTTTTGGAGTGTTATGTTTGAGTGTTACATTAGAGTGTTCCAGTTTGAAATTATACATTTTCCCAAAACTTACTAAGGAGTTTTTTATACTCATTTTGAAATGTTTGAAGAATCGTACATTGTTTTGGAATAGGTAAAGAATTTCATATTTTAAGTCATTTTTGTACTCCTTTTGAAATGTTTTCCAAATAAAAAAAAATTCACATATAAAAATTCATCCCAAATTTGATTCTCATATATTATGTACCTTACTTTTCTAACACAAAAGAAAGAAAGAAAGAAACATAATAGAAATAAGGGTATAACCGTAAATCTAATTTTTAAATAATATATTAAATCTACCTTTCCAAAATCAATGGGACTAATTGATCTATAAAAAAATCTTTAGGGTTAAATAAATTACCATTACTCAAGATGAAATTTATAAGTAAATTTTTCATTTTAATATTTATTTATAACCAAACCAAATCAAATGGAATTAAACTTTGTGTATCAATCAATTGGGTCAACTAATTCGTATATATTTTTTAATATTTATTTATATTCTAAAAAGAACAAGAAGATAAAATGGAAAATTTAGTCAGAATTTTTTAACAAAAAATAAAATCTAAAAACATCCCACTTTCTTAAATAATATAATTTAAAAAAAATAAAAAATCTCACCATTTCCTAGGACATACTTTTTAAGTTTATTGTAATGAGATTCACATATTCCTTCTTTATAATTCTTGTCATTCAAACATAATCAAATAGAAAGAATTGGTCCATGAAAGGATACCAGATCAATTCTTGAACTTATTTTTATCCATTCAATGCAATACAATTCAATTTAAGAAAATTCCTAAAATTCAAGTCTATTCATTTCTTTAACCATTGAAAAAAAAAAAATTCTTAATTTCTACTTCTTCTATCTCTTCATCTCCTCTCATTTGTGTCATACTAAAGAGCAAAAAAATAAAGAAAAAGATAAAAAGCAAATATAAAAAAGAAAAGAGAGAAAAAGTTATATATGTTATGTGAAAGAATTCATCATTCACTGGGAGTCAAAATTGTTAGTCTCAGTTGATTCCACACTCTGTTTGGGAAAGTCTCATGGACCTTGACTTCAATTCCACACTGGTGGTTCATCATCATCTACTGCACACTTTGCATGAAAACAACACCAGCCATTTAATATACTATTTATAAGATTCATACATAATATTTCATTTTCGTTATATTTAGATTATAAATTTAAATATAGATTTAAAAAAAAATATAAAAATTAACTTATATTTCATTCATATTGTTTATATATTTTCTCTTTTTCTTTTTAAATTTCTACTAAATTTCATTTCTTTTTAAATTTCTACTAAAATTCATAATCCAAACATAACATTCAAGTGTTCTGGCATTTATTGACGTTTCGTTTGGCTTGTTTTGACCAAAAATATTTTCAAACTAAAAATATATTTTACAGAATTGGTTTTGTCAAAAAATATCTTTCGAAGAAAATATTTTCATGTGTTTGGCTACGTGATGGCAGTTGTGGTGTGGTGTTGGCAGTATTCACAATCGGAAAACCTTAGCACCAGTTCTTCTCCTCCTTCTCCTAATCTTTATGTTGTTTTTCAATGGGGCTAACAACCCTTTGATCTATATATATATAGATATATGTAAACCCTAAGGATAGGAAAGGGGACTGGGCCTAAATAAAATAACTACTGAGCCCTCTCATTAAGGAACCCAAATAACTTAAAACAGGCTTTACACTTCCATATCACATATCCACCTATAAAATAATAAACACACCAAGATAGACCATGGCCCAAAACTTTATGAATCGCAATGATAATTTTGGACTCATACCCGTTAATCTGTCTGAATCACTTTCAACCTGTTTTTCACAAACCAAACAAAATATAATCAATGACAGCCTAATTAAGAACAAATTCTTACATTACCTTCTCTCTAACTGGAACTGGAACTGGAACTAGAACCCTAACTCTAACTCTTCTTCTACCAACAATAACAACAACCACTGCAACTGGTATGGTGTCCACTGCGACTCTACCTCCAAAAGAGTTATTGCTATTAACATCACTTTCTCGTCTTCCCCTATTTCCCTCCCTCTCCAGAACCCTTTCTCTTTGTATTGGAAACCTACCTAAGCTTCACATTCTCTCCCTTCCCCACAATCTACTTTCCGGTCTGATTCCATCTCTAATCAACAATATTCGGTCTTTACAAACCCTTGTGCTCCAAGGAAATAATTTCTCCGGACGCATTCCTTATCAGATAACATATTTCTCCTATCTCCGTTTCCTTAATTTATCTTATAATACGTTCTCCGGTCTTATTCCAGATACTTTGATTGGTTTCGCCGAAGTAAATTATCTTTGATTGCTCCAATAATCAGCTTTCTGGTCCAATTGATCTCCATAAATTTGATAGTATATCTAAATATAAGTCTCTCAATCATTTGAAGCTCTCTAACAACTATTTTGTTGGAGCTATTCCTTTTGCTATCAACAAATGCTCCAACTTGAGAACTCTTTTGCTTGATGGCAACATTTTCCAAGGTCCCATTCCTCTCGAGTTAGGCCAAATTCACCACCTCCGTATTCTCGACGTTTCTAGAAATAGTATCACCGATAGGATTCCTACACAACTAGCCAACTGCCGAAAGCTTTCTTTTATCATATTGACCAATTTGGCTGATCCCCAATTCGACCAAAATAGCTCCTCCGCTGCCAATGGTGGTTGTGGTGCTGGAGAATTCAATGCCTTTGATCGTGGTATACCTTATGAGGTGTTGTTGTTTTCAAACCTTCAGATGTTGTGGACGCCAAAGGCAAATCTCAAGGGTAGGTTGCTTGATAACTAGAGGAGCGATAATAGCAATAATACCTATTATTGATCCCTGAGGGTAGTCAATCTTAGGCAAAATTATTTTACTGGTGACCTACCTCAAAATATGGTAGCAGCATGCAAAAATTTTACTGGGATTTAAGTTCAAATGGTTTGCAAGGGTACCTTCTTTGGCAGCTGCAAGTTGCATGAATGGTGTATTTCAATGTTAGCAGAAATTCGTTGTCAGGTCTTCTTCCAAGATTTAGCAACAACACAACTTGTGATATTAGCATGATTTCTTATGGGAAAGATCCTAACTTGTTATACGAGGAAGATGTTTAGATAGCCTACTCTAACATACCTTTTGGGGTTCTTAGATGAACACCTTCTTCGAATCCAACTCAGATGATCATTTATCTATGGTCGTCCATGATTTTAGTTAGAATGGCTTCTCTGGTTCTTTGTCTTTCTTCACATTTACGAATAAGTTCTTACTGACCATTGGTAAGACCTCATACAAATTGTTGGTGAACAATAATATGTTTAATGGGTCTATTCTAGGAGTGCTGTTTTCAAACTGTAATGATTTGCAGAGCTTTTCAGCTAACTTGAGTGCTAACCAAATATCTGGTGCACTATACCCAGAGTTACTCCTTGATTGCATATAGTTAACCGTTTTTGAAGCAACATAGAGCTATATTGGTGGGTCAATTCCTTCCAAGATTAGCAGCTTAAAGATGCTTAAATTTCTCAACTTAAGTAGAAACTTGCTGTTTAGATCCTTTCATATTCAGTTGGGAGAGTTTAAGGATTTGGAGTTGATTTCTCTCCAAGACAACAATTTGACTGGAGAAATCCCAACTTAGCTTGGTCAATTAACTTCTCTCATGGTTTTGGATCTCTCTCAAAATGCCCTAACTGGATCCATCCCTGGAAGCTTAGCCAATGCCACAAGTCTTCAAGTTGTTTCGCTAGATCACAATAGGCTTTCTGGGGAGATACCTATATCTTTTTCAAAGCTTGTCAATCTTATTCAACTAGATCTTTCTTTTAATAACCTTTCAGGTCATATACCTCATCTTCAACACACAAATGATTCTGATTGTTTTGGAAGGAATTGATTTTTAAGTTTGTGCCGGACTGGTACTCAGCACCACTAACTGGGCTTCCAGTCCCACTTCAAGTTTAAAAGTGGCACAGTCAAAGTAAACTGAAGTCTTTTGTAATAGTGATGGCCATTTCTGCATTAGTAGTTATAGTTCTTTTCCTTCTCATTGGAAGGAGAAAGCTTAGTAGACTCACTAGCTTGAAAAAGAAAGTTGTAGTGACCTTTGCATATGCTCCAATTGAACTGAATTACGACAACGTGGTTAGAGCAACTGGGAATTTCAGTATCCGCAACCTAATTGGCACAGGAGGCTTTGGGTCAACTTACAAGGCAGAATTGGTCCCAGGCTTCCTTGTAGCTGCGAAGAGGCTCTCAATTGGTAGATTTCAAGGGATTCGACAGTTTAATGCAGAGATATGAACTTTAGAAAGAAAATTCGGCATAAGAACCTTGTGACTCTCATTGGGTGCTACGTGGAAGAAGCTGAGATGTTCTTGATTTACAACTATCTTTCTGGTGGAAATCTTGAAACCTTCATCCATGAAAGGTTAGACAATAATGTAGAATGGTCAGTGATCCACAAGATAGCTATTGACATGGCCCAAGCTTTGCCTTTCCTTCATTACTCTTGTGTTTCCCGCATAGTTCATCATGACATCAAGCCTAGCAACATCTTACTTTATGAGGAGTTTAATGCGTATCTGTTTGACTTTAGGTTAGCTCAGCTTCTAGAAGTTTTTGAGACCCATGCTACCATAGTTGTAGCAAGCACATTTGGGTATGTGGCACCAGAATATGCAACCACTTGCAAGGTTTCTAACAAGGCAGATGTTTATAGTTTTGGGGTTGTGCTATTGGAACTGATGTCATGAAAGCAGTCCCTCAATCCATCATTTTCTGAGTATGGTAATGGGTTCAATATTGTTGCATGGGCTAAATTGCTAATCAAGAAGGGATGTTCTTCTAAGCTCTTCTCCTTAGAATTGTGGGAAGCCGAGCCTAAAGAGAGTTTGTTGGGGATTTTGAGACTTGTATCATCTGCACAGTGGAATCGCTTTCTATTCGCCCATCAATGAATCAAGTCCTTGAGAAACTGAAGCAGCTTAATTCCTGAAAAACGATCACCTTTTTCTCAACACCTGGTATTGGACAATAATAAGGTCATCATGCTTTGTCTATGCTACTAAGGTCAGGTCATTTGTTGATGGGTTTAATCATTATCATATCCTTCTTCTGATTATAGAATTGCAAATATATTTCTTGGCTTTAGCTTAATGCTTCATTATTCATATCATCAAACTTCATTTTCAAAAATATAATCTTGTATATTTATTTTTTTGGATTCAAAATTTCTACAGCATTTTGAAGTGTGAAACACAGTTAAATGCACCTTCTTGGTCAATAGCAGAGAATCAGACATTTGCATCTTTGACTGGAACCTATAACTTTAAATCCATTTCTACAATAGTGCCCACATATATGATAATCCAATTACTCTGGAGACTACCTAATTTTCTTAATCTACCAAACAACTATTCTTGACTTGTCCTGTTCTCAATTTTCATGATTTGCAATCTATATATTTTGCAATATATGTAATTTGTATGCATGTGACTGCATGATCATGCTGGCTAGAATGTTATCTGAGAAGCATGGCTAACCTCCAAGAATGCAACATAGTGTAGTGTTAATCTGAAGCCCTGCTTGATAGGCTTTTACATTAATCACTGATATTTTGTTTTCTAGTAACTTTTTGTTTTTTACAGGTAACGTCACTCACACACATGGAGCTTTCATCACTAAGCATCATGGTTTGGTGGTTCTTCATATGACTTAAGGTTGTATGCTATTTGCATTAAAATTTCCCATTTTCTTTGCTTTTGATCAAAGTGATAAGCTACCTCATGCACCTTTTTCCTTTTGGCAGTGTAAAACCAATTACTAGTTGGACATTTTGTTGTCATGATGAATTCAGTGGGGCTGTAAATGTACTGCACTTGTTCGTTGCTGCTTACTTTGAGTTGCCAGTTCATGTGGTTCAGCAATTTTGAACTGACAGTACACTGAAAACATTGTATATAATAACGCATCTGGTATTATTCAATTTGCATAACTTTCTTGGTATAATTTATGAGTTGGAAGACAACACTCTCTCAACACCATCTCTAAACCACCAGAAGCATAAATATGGATGCTGGCACGTACAGTCCCTCTCCACAATAAAACCTTAGCTTTGAAGTTTGAGGGATGGTATTATAAGAAACTGGACCTTTTTACTACTACCAACCCAATCACCACCATATATCAATATCATTAACCATCTGACAACAGGAGAGTGGGCCACACAATGCTTGATACAACTAATTAATTTACTTCCCAATAAAAACAAGAAAAGAAAACTATATTTATACCTTGCAAGTAAAAACTTAATCAAATGCTCTTGAATTTGTGTTATTGAAAAGGTTTTCCCATAAAATGGCAACATGAACATTTACATTATTCAGGAAACCTTGGAAAGTCAAGCAGACAAAGTAAAAGAAAAATTAAATGATAAATAAATTTCTAAAGAGAAAAACAGACGAAAAGCTCACTCTATACATATACTAATGGACTAGTGAAAAAGAAAACAAACCCTGAGCACGCATCCATGTAAGTAAAGGTGCTCGAGAGCAGGATGATTGTTGCATTGCATGTGGAGATCTTAGGTAGAGAATTTCAAAGCACTCTCTCAGCCAGACATGGGAGCAGCAGCAGCTTAGGTTCCAAAAATAACATCAATGAGCAATAGCATTCTGTTTAGCCTTAAGGACAAGCACCTAAGTGGTGGTGCCAATGATCTCATTAGCACGCTTAAGACTGACACAGTAATATCTTCCAATCGAATCCTGTATTGAAATATTGCACTCTCATCAAAAGAACAAAGCCACAAAAAAAAAAAAAAAAAAAACTGACACAACGATATTTACCCCAGCAGGTATCAGTTAAGATTTGGATGGAGAATCCTTTACTGAAACTCTATCCTGCAGAGAGTAATATTATCAAATTGTCTGTATGCAACTACAAAAACATATTCCATAGGCAGAGATAAAGCATCACACTAGGGCCATAATTCATCCAGTTCAATGAACAAACCACATGTCTAGCAAAGCTAGATCCCTTGGCAAGGATAGGGTTTCCGCTTAGTGTATCCCCTTACTAGTGTTAAACCCACAAAAATTCATTTGAATTGAAGAGAGAATAAACATATTAATTCAAGTATCACCCACCTTACCAGGAAGGAGAAAAGGATGATCTCACCCGAGCAACAATGCCTAATTTATCTAGTTTCTGAACTGCATCATCCACATCAAAATTACATCTCTCACCAAATTCTTCCATGATTAGTTCTTCACACCGCAGGTCAAGATCCTATTTCACAGTATCACAAGTCATGCATTAACAATTTTGTAGATAATACTGGAATCGGTAAATGAACATTGCAAAAGGCAGCAAGGAAGTAATGCAAAATACCTATTGAGTAGTTTTCCCTTGTTCCATCAATATAAAAAATGAAATGATTACCTCCTTTACCTGTACATTCAAATAACAAGATTCTATGAGCAATTGGCTTTGTGCAATAACTTACATCAAGGTTGAGAAATTCTTGATTGACTATCGAGCCTTGTTGAATCAGATTCAAGATTCATCCACTGATCCATATAATTAAAAGCTTCAATGAAAACCTAGTAATGATGGAACATTGATCTAAATTCCCTTTTAAACCGCAGTTCAGACACTGTATATTTATGAACCAACTTAGGTAAGTTTCAGATAGTTTACTAGTCGACACTATAATAAAAAAAGGTTTTCCGGCACGCAATGCATGCCGTAAAAACCCTTCTACGATATACATGCGCGTCATATTATGACCAGTCATGGAAAGTCATTCACTTTCAACGACATGCTTCGTACGTTGTTAAAAACTATTTAACGGTAGATTTTGCGCGTCATTGTTACTTTCTCTACGACATGCTATAGTACGCCGTTAAAAACTATTTAACGGCAGATTTTGTATGTCGTTACTTTTCTACTACTACTTTTGCATGCCGTTAATTAGTGAGACAAATAACGACGCTGATTGCGTGCCGTAAAATATGTAATACAACAACTTATTATGCCTGCCGTAAAATATACAATTTTTTTTAAAAAAATAAAAAATTCAACAGGTTCTATTTGACCAATTTTGTACAATCTAACAAATATTACAAACAAGCATCACAAAACATCAATCAATCACCAAAATATTATTTGAAACATCAAAAAGAAACTATATCCATAAATTATAAACATTCAACAATTGTCTATACATTCCAAACATTCGAAAACTATATCCTTAAGTTTTAAATTGTACAAAATGTTTAAACCATCCAAAACTATGCATATCTAACTTTCTAAACATATCAACAACTATTAAGAGATTATCTAAAACTACCGACAATAATTCCTATAGCAGTTGCAGCTGCAGCTGCAGCTGTAGCAAATCCACTTGCGCCTATCACAGGGATAAGGGTGCCCAATGTATGTGTTAAGGGACCTAAACCTGCAGCAATACCTGGAGTAACTAACCCTGTTGCGTTTATTATGTACATGATAAAGGAAGCTTCACATAAGTACAAAAACCAATGACTCAAGGGCAAAAATATTTCTTGAGGTATTAAGAAATGATCAAGAAATTTTAAAAAAGTCAAAAATACCTTCCCATCATCTCTACTTTTTTTGCTCATTTTTTCGTAAAAATCCAAGAAGCCATTCTCAAACACTTCAGTTTTTTTTACCTTATATATTATCCAAACAGATAATTTGAAGAAGCACCAGAATTATACATTAGGGGTACAAGAGTACAAGTTTCAAAGCTGAAAGTACACCAATGAATTATTAGATGCTAGGATGAGAAGCAAACATTAAAAATAATTTATTACCTGTGCAGGATGACTTTGTATTGTATCAATGATATATTTCTCATGCCCCCATTTGAGGTGGCGCCTTGCACCAAAATATCCCTTGGAACAGTTGAGCAATCACCCATCAGTGTCTATCATATAATTCAATTCATCCACAAACAATTGCATTACAAGCATTACAAAGAGAACCATGACTAATGCATTTATAAGCTACCAGAATAGCAATTAGCAAACTATAAGTAGAACAGAAAGCAAGCAGTGTACCTGAATTAGATGTCATATCTTCTGCATGCTAACTGATTTCCCACTAGAAGCATCAAGGCCCAAGCTCTCATAATCACCCTTGAAAACTGTAGCAGGTTAATGAGAAGAGAAAAATAGTAAATTGATCACAAATCCAGATGATTTTAGTCATTGACTTAGGCCCTATTTGGTAGAACTGTGGGAAAGTGCTTATAGCTTATGCCTAAACAGCTTATAGCTTATAACTTTCAGCTTAAGCTGATTTCTAGCTTATTTTTAAAGCATCTCCTGCCCCACTCAAAGAATAAGCTGATTTTTGACTTCCAAAAAGCTATAAGCTATAAGCTATAAGCTATAAGCTAAACCAAACACATCAAAATAGCTTAAATTAAGCTAAAAGCTGAAATAAGCTGTAATTAAGCTCTGCCAAACAGGCACTTAATTGGTAGACGCAATCACGACCAAAATATAGTACACAACTTCAACAGAGTGACTTCCACACCAAAACTTCAAAAGGAAGAAAGAAGATGGGGAAAAGTACATGAAACATCAGCTTACATCTAAAACATTAAAAAGCAGCCAGCAACACTCCTAACGATCACCAAATTACAAACCATTAATCTATTGATACCACATTGTTTCCTTTTCAGAGAATATCAATTTCCTGTTCTCTTGGTTTGCTTGGATTATCTAGAATAATTAAGAATGATCGAAGTTTCGTTTTCATCCCATAATGCTAATGTGATTTGTGGATTTAGTACTTGTTTAGGGAGGAAAGTAAACAAAGTAACCCAAAAATGAAAAGATTTTCCGTTTCATGATTGTGATAAGTACTCTGCCAACTTCAACATTTATAAGCAACTTAAATGCTGCCCAACTCATACAAATATAAAATCAAGGCCAAACAGTTACATGAGGGACCTAAAGCCTTTGGAGAAAAACTAAAGCAAGAAACATCAATACAAATGAACATAAGACATTTACTCTTTCGAAAAGACATAGCAGAAACAAAAGAAATGCCAAAGAAATTCTACAAGATGGTCCAAATGTTAAAAAAATTTCATTTCTCCCTATTATATTATGACATGCTTTACTGTTTCTCTCACCTTTCAGATATTAGCACACCCACAAATATAATAGAGTTGCATGCTTTTCTCTCTTTGCATTGATCTGACCAATGAAACTTAAAAGCACAATTTCCCAGCTTCTATTTGGTCCTTTTCACTTAAAATGATCATTGAAGACATGCAGATTACTCCTGGGAATGAAATCACAGAGCTAAACTTCTGTCTTATTCCAAGTTTTAACTTTCCTTCTGCAATATACTGTAGGTTTTTTTTTTTTTTTGGTCTAACGGGCCATCCTTATAATGAACATTATTCAGTCTTACAGGATTTGCACCAAAACTTTAGAAGTCACACTTTCATCCCGCTGACTCCCAAACTCTAATTAATATGGTCTTGCATACCCCTTAGCTTCAGTAACCATCCTAACCTTTAATAACAATTTCTGGATCTATCATTTTTTTCCCCCCTTAACCATGGTCTCTAAATGATATAAACTGTTTTGATGCCATAAGTTATATCTTTCCTGAACATGAGATATACATGATTTACAACCATGCATTAAGGGGCCAACTTGTGCGGTAGAAATTTAAAACATATGCTTCCAGTGTGTTACTGGTTTTGTGAAAATCTTGAATACACACTCAAAAGTGCTTCTCAAGTACTCACTTGAGAGACAAGATATATGTAATAGAAAATGACACAATAACATTGATAGCATACATGAACAATGAAATTCAATACCTTCAAAGAAATAAGTGAACCAGTTAGAGCTTTTGTAATCTCTTGGATGGATTTTTGTGGTTCTACATGAAATGGAATCACAGAGAAATTACAATAGGTTAGCAATTACAAGTCCATGGCATTATGAAAGTTCATTAAACTTTCACCAAAACTTCAAAAGAAAAAAGGAAGAGGGGGAAGAGTACATATCAGCTTGCAACACTCTTAACTATCACCAAATTACAAACCATTAATCTGTTGATACCATAGATTTCTAAGCATTTAGTAAAATCAAAATAAAACCTTTTTTTTTAAGTAATAATTTATTAAAAAGCATCAAAGGGAATGCTACCCAAATACAAAGAGGTTAAACCATGATAACTTTAACAAAGAAACAAAAGGGGCCAACACTCGAAAAGGCCTAAAGGTTCTTACAAATGCATGAAATTAATAAAATCTACAAGAAGATCAAGATTAGGCATGAGCCTCACAACCTCCCCCAAGACTCCAACTAAGCAACATAACCAAAATAAAACCTAACCAGCAATCAAACCTCTAACAAGCTTCATCTGAAGAACCAAGGAGAGAAGGAAAAGACAAAAAGGAATATGTTTAAGATGATAGCAGGAAGAACTTTAAAGTTACAAATTAAGAATAAAGGCCTTACTTTAAACGAAAAACTACGCTCTCTTGCATTATTGAGATTCTTAAAAACTTCAGCATAGGCTGCAGCTTTTTTCTCAAGGACAGGCTTATTAGCTAGAGGTGGAAGCTCTATACTAGATTGACCAGATGAAACCTAAGGGCTTGAAGTAAAAGACATAATTTGACTTGGACGAATCCCCCTGGTACTTGAATCACCCAAATTGGTTTTAGGTAATGTAGAAATTCGGCTCATGCTTTGAAGAAAGTCTCATTTTTCTTTTTGCCAATCCTCTTGCCACAGTGAGTCCCACACAATCAAAAGTAACACAACATGCAATAATAAAATACCCAGTTTTCACCTATTTATTTACTACAATAGTTTCAAAACTCTCAAATCTAACATGGCACTGCACAGTATTACCACATGGTTCATAGTCTTCTCCATCCAGTCCTGCCCCAAAAATAATGGATGTCTTAAGCAAGGGAAGCATTTATCAAAAAAAAAAAAGAGGGAAGCACCCTGAATGTAAATCATATCTAATATTTTAGGAGGGGGATGTGTGGAGGCAAAAAAAAAAAAAAAAGTTTAATAGGCACAAAAGGACTCAAATTTTGATTAAAAAAATTAAAACTACTTTGAAATATTAACCTTTTTCAGGTTCCAGAAGTTCATAAAGAGTATATGCTTAAAAAAATGAAGAAAAGATCCACAATCATTGCAATCAAAGTAAGTTGTTCATAGGATTCAGTATGGAATGGTTAACAGAAAGAAACATTTGGAAGGCATTATGTTAGTGAAATTGAAAAGAATATAAAAAATAAAATAAAATAACCCTCAAACCATTGATTCACTAGCTCCTACATCCAGGAATAAAAGAAAAGAAGGATAAGAAATTCATAGACAACAAAATCATATCTCAAATAAATGTCAGTTGATTCACATAAACAAAGCATCTCATTATTTATCAAACTTTTTCGAGATAGCCAATTGTAACAATCAAATAATTTTAGTTCACATGCCACTCCAAGTAATCTGAATAGAAAAATTAGAACTAGCAAGGTACAACCAACATGAGAAGGATTGAAAAATAGGGACGATGATACAGAGGAAAAGAACTAAAGATATAATGGGGCCAATTCTGGCATACTAACCTCCAAAACTGTCATCATATAATCATTAAAACTTCTAAGGTTATCCTTCTGAGCTTCCTGAATAGCTGAAACCATTGCCATCTCATGTACCTGATGTGAACATGTTAAAGTTCGATGTGACCACACAACTAAACATTTTTTTAGCTAAGAAGTAAATAGTGTGTGCCTGTGCATGAAAAATGACTGAATGCATTGAGATATGCAACACATTCAGTATCATGCAATTGAATTGCAGACCTAAAAAATATATACTACAATAATAATAACACATAAATACAGCACCACCACTCTTATAGCACTGTCAAACATGTTATACCAAGATAATTCATCAAACTTTACTCATAATGAACAGATTGCTGATATCAACGCAGAAGACAAGAAAACTTCACCTCCAAAACAGTTCCACTTCTGGATTTGTGGCTAGTAATCTATATAAAGTGGTACTCTATAACATACCAATTTGAATTGTAGACTTCGAGAAAAAGACAGACAGACACACATGGAAATATAATATATGCAGTAGAGAACATCATGCCAACTGGTCCCTATCACATCTTGGACTATTATTAATATCCCAAAAGGAAAGGCAACAAAATTGATAATCACAGTGATGCTCTATTACTGTAGGAGCTATGCTATGTACAACAGTTGTATTTCAGCCTTAATTGATGAATGAGGAATCTATTTGTAATGAAAGCTTAAAACAAAATCTAAACATCAAAAGATGATAGTAGCATAGCATCACAGACTAAGAAACTAACAATAGCAAATACTTAAACAGAAAGAAATATAGAGAAGTTTATTGAGGGACATACCATCTGCTGAAGAAAGAAGTAGAAATATGTAGGATAATGATCAAACAGGTGACAGGCTTTCAATGAATTGATAAGTATTATTACACCAACTTGCTCCCCAATCATCAAGATCATCTGTGGATAAATGATGAAGCTCCTTCAATGTCTTGGACTTGACATTAAAAGAAATAACTTTGCCCCAGATAGCTAACACCAGTGTAAAATCTTTTTCATTTGCTCCCTTCACAACACAGAGCACATTAATTCAGAGCATGTGATTATGGTTTTGCTAACACACATACACACGCACACAATTAACAACATTCAAGATATATTCTCTATGAAAAAAAAAAATTCAAAAGACAAAGAATCAAACACCTAAAATGCACAGTACAAAGAATAATTATCGTATAGAATTGAAGAAGCAAACATTTTTTTATTTTTCACATATTAATCAATGGAATCAAGGGGCGAAACATTTGGGGGTTTTAGATACAATTCTCACTATATATATATATATATATATATTTGGGTTTAGAAAACGTCTTACCAGCGATGCTTTTGATCATATGAAGCAGTGAACCAGGTAAATACCCATCTTCACTTAGTGTATCTCTGCTTTGCTCCTCCCTTCAACTCTCTCTCTCTCTCTCTCTCTCTCTCTCTCTTTGCGTACAATGCGATGAGACGATTCAGAGAGATTGAGGTTGAGTTCCTGCAGATTTGCTCCCATCAAACCCTTCTCTGTGCCTTTTCTGAATCTCGAGTGAAAATCTAGACCAAAAACCCTTTCTAAGAAATGTAGAGAACCCTTCTCGATGAAGAACGAAGCCCTAAATGGATGAAGATGAATGAAAACTGAACATTAGCCAAATCAAGTGCACAAAACAAGAGAAAAACCCTAGAATTTTATAATCGAATAGTCATACATTCAAGAAGAAGCAGAGAGAAGGGAGAGAGTAACTGGCCTTCTTCTACGTTCCTTTCGATTAGACGCCAAAGAGGTCATGTATTTTGATCTTTTTTTTATTTTTATTTTTTTAAAAAAATTAATTAATTAATTATTATTATTTTTTTTTTTTTTTGGCGTTTGGCATTCAAATTTTTTATTTTGACGCCTAGTTTTATTTTGGTCATGCTATTTACGACAGAAATTGCATGTCGTGAAAAGTAAAATATTTTTAACGGCTAGCATATGGTTGTCATGGAAAGTGTATTTTTTAACGGCTGGCTTTTTTGCGCCGTGAAATGTTCAATGTTTTTAACGGCTGGTGTACGTGTGTCGTGTATAGTTGATGTATTAACGGCATGCCATATGTACATTGTAGAAAATTTTATTATTTACGACTAACATTGCAAACCGTAAAAAAAATATCATTATTAGCATTCACGGCCCAAGCAATAGACACGCCGTGGTTAGGAAATTATTTACGACATATAAAAAAAACAAGTCGTAAAAGTGAGAAACCACGTCTTGCATTTACTGTATGTCGTTAATGTGGAGCCATAAAAACTGAATTTTGTTGTAGTGAATAAAGGAAAAAAGTATGCTTGTATTACCATCAAGGCTATCCTTGTTTCTTGATTGGCATAGTGTAAGCATTTTTACCTGTTCAAAAAGTCAGATATTTCAAAACTTGTAATTCTATTAGAAACAAAATGCATACACTAGTGTGGGGGTTGATTTTTGACCACACAACCAAACAAGGAAACTTAGCAGAAGAGCACCGGCAGAATAGATTAAACCCGAACAACCTGTCACAAAAAGATAAGAATCCGGCGGTGGTTCGTCCACCCGGGGGCACTCCAACGATTAAGTCAGTAATTATCTCTCAAAGATAGCTGATTGTGCTTAACTCACAAGAAAGAACTTACTGCCTACAGTATATTACACATAAAGAGCATACTTTAGACCCATGAGGGTGCCTTGTTTATATAGCCAGCACTGACCTGATCCCTGTGGAAGCCTAACTTCAATGGACTCAGGCTCAATGCTCATCTTGGACTCTCAGCTAGATAGGGATAAACTCCTTAAGAGCTCTATCTTTATCCAGACTAAGATCTTCCCCTATTCTAGAACTCTTGTCCTTTATCCAGTCATCTCGGATTTCGATATCCACGCAGGTTACCTCGACCTAGCCAAGATCACCTCGGTGTCAGGACCAAGCCACGTGGCACCTTAGCTAACACCCCAGCGTCACCTTGGCCACGTGCTGTCATTCACAAAATATGTCCCCACAACTACCCTCTAGGTTCTATTATCTCGGCAATCTAAGGTGATGGAACCTATATCGTTTGCCCATATAGCATGTCGGCTAAAATTACATTTCTTCTTCACAATTGTGATCATTTCGTTTGCTTCAAGTACCCAGGATTCAAATGTCTACTTTACCAAGGGTCAAGAACCATGAATCAAATTCTTTAGACATCCCAGCTGAGGTCATTCCTCTAGCTGAGGTTGTTGCTTCATTAACTTAAGAACTCCAAGAGTTTAATCTGCGCATGAGCTGTCACACATGGTTTCTTCAACTGTTCCTTCGACGCGTCCCTTTCTTATTGGTTCGTACCTGACACGCGCTATAAGGTCGCATCGCTTCTGCGCACGCCGCCTAACAAGCACGTTGTCCAAGGCCTTTTAATTACGTTTTGTTGCCTTTTCGCGTTTTAACAAAAACTCTTTCACTCTCGCTGTCTTTTCACTTCACATTCTCGCACTCTCTCTCAAAGTTTTCTCTATCTACGAATCTTCCCCAAAACCTCCATTACCATGTTTTCGAGCTTTCTGCGATCATCTAACTACTGCTTCCGGTGAGCTTTTTACTATCAGTCTTTAGACAATACCATCGTTGGACTCCAGCGATACTCATTCCAGCGTACTTTCTGTCGGCTCCACTCGGTATGTTCACAGTTTCTTTCCTCTATAAGTTCAGTCTTTCATTGTTCCTTTGATTTGTTCCAAACCTGTTACCTGTTTACGTGTTGTTCATTGCCATTGCAAAATCAATTTTTGTTCTTGAATCTTCACTATGCAATATATCTTTGTGTTTATTCACATTGTTTGTGATTCCTGCACATAGTGTTTATAAATTCGAAGCTTCAACAATTTTGTCATTGTTCTTGGCTTTTGCACATCTGCACACACCTACTCAATGTTTCTTGAAAAAATGTTGCTTTCTTGATTCTGAGTCATGTTCTTTTTTGTTTTTCTTTGACTTGTTTCCAGATTCTTGCCTTTGATTCTTGTTTCCATATAGACTTAAGTTTGGGATTTGATAAAAATCACATTCTTTTAGGAAAACTGAGACAAATTCCCCTTTAATCTTCAAAAAACCCTTGCCCCAGTCCCAATTTTAGGCTTTAGCCGAGGTATTCAAACCTATATCCATCACTCTATTATCCAACCACTCTAGCCGAGATAATGGGTATGTTCAGGTGGAGGGTTGACACCCCAAAAAAGCTCGAGTATTTTAAGAGAGAGTTTTCTATCCTTGCTGACGTCGAGATTAGGTTAGCCAGGGAGGAGGACTCTATCATGCTAAATGGAGACTCTATGCCCTTCCCCGTTGTGGCCTTCATAGAATGCGGACTTCAGCTTTCCTTAAATAATCTTTTTAGGGAAATCCTTCACTACTATAAACTCAACCCTATGCAGCTAGCCGTCAATTCCTATAGGGTTATTAATGGTATGATTGCCCTAGCTCGTTGAGAAAACTCTAGGATAACATTGGCCGACATTCAGTGTTGTTATACCATGTGTGGCCTAAAGTCTGAAAAAGGCTACATTTACTACTTAAAACCCAGATCCACTGCATACAAAATCATAGCCAACTTTCCAGACTCCAACAAAAGTGCTGGAGATGATTATCTCATCGTCTCGGGCAACTAGGAGTTTGCTCCTAATGATGATCTTCATCTCTTCCCTCTGTGCCGATCGGTGTTTAAAGAGGCTGATGGTAAGAACTGGGTCATCATTTCAATCACATTTCTGTTAGGACTTGTCAACTTATATATCTTTGTCTGAATACTTTTTCCTTTTTGTTCTTTTTTGCAGCTCTTCCCCAGTCGGCAAAGGACTTTCGACAAACTTTTTTCCCCAGCAAGGACTTGAAAAAGCTGTTGGGCCTACCCATTGATGAGCACAAAGCCCCTCTGCTGCTCAATTACATCCCAATGTACAAGTTGGCTTTGCCCAACGTCCTTCGGAGAAATCTAACTCCTTCGTCTGTTTCAACCCCTCCAGTTACTTCTTCACCAAGAGTTGATCAGGCTTTCTCTTCCGATCCAGTTAAGGTGCCATCGATATCTGCCCCGTAACTCATCCCGATATCACAACGCCAACGCCAACGTCGACGCCGATGCCGAGCTCCACCAAACGTCCCTGCCGGTAGAACCCGAAGTTGTAGACGACAAGATTCTGAAGAATCGACATTTGACCCAGCAAACCCACCAATTGCTTTACCAGCAATTCACTTTGGCACTAAAATCATTATTGCTGCAACTGTCGAGGAAATGAACCGTAACAAAGCCGTTGTGAAGGACCTCCTGGGCAACCTGCTAAGAGTGGTGACAGTCCAGTCTTCTCCATCAGAATCCCAAATCTAACCAAAGCCAAAAAGGGTGAAGAGGGCTAAGACAAAAGCCTCTGTCACCCAAGTTGATATAGATGATACCCTGTCAATTTCAAAATTGGTCGAAGCTGAGAAGAGTGCCTTCAACACGGAGAAGAGGCCTGCCAAAGACCAGCCATCCAACACCTCACGTTCGAAAAAGCCAATGTCCTAAGCGGATATAAGCTGAAGTTCTTTCAAAACTGATGACCCCTAGGCTCCTACCATTATGATTGGCGATCAACCAATCAAAGCCGACGACAGCGCCATCGACAATATCGAGGTCGGTGTCGCTCTTTCTACCGCTATTCTTCTACCAACTGATCTAAATCGTATGGCTGAGGTCACCGAGTATGAAAATTTTGCCTCAATGATGCAGCACTCAGTTCTGGCAAGTCTTTTAACTCTTTTTTTGTCTTTTTACTTCAAGTTCTCATATTTTAAAATTGTACTAACTTGTTCATTCATTTTCTTCTAGGCGATCCAGTATGCTCATTCCTTTGTAATAAAAGCCGAAGATTTAAAGAAAGAGTTGGTCCGTAGGACCAAAGAGGCTGTCGGCTTCCTTGCCTCCCTCAATAATGCCGAGGCAAAAATGAAGATGTTGCTGGATCAAGCCAAGGCTGCCAAACAGGCTCAAGATCAAGCCGAGGAGAAGGCGGAGGCCACTGAAGTAGTGGCTGATGTTCTTAGGGCCGAGGCAAAAGAGTCTGAGGCTAAAATTGCCAAAGCCGAGGCAAAGTTGCTAGAGGCCTTGGCGACCAAGGCGGCTGAAATCAAGGCATCTGATGAAAAGGCCTACGCCGAAGGCCAAGCCGACGTGTATGATGCTTACAAGGAACAAGTACACCAAACCTGTAACCGAGGTTACTATCTCCGCTGGACAGCTGCTCTGAACAAGCTTTCCATCCCAATAGATTCCGACCTTCGAGACATTAACAAACTTCAAGTGCCTTTCCCTCCACCTCCCAAAGGATCAGGCAGCGAGGACGATGAAGAGGAGGCCGAGTCGGACGATGCTAAAGAAGAAGAAGATGCTACTACGGGGGCCAAGTCCCCAACATTGAATGATCAAGTCCTGGACTTGACTCATGATGAGGGGGAAGACTTGGCTTCTAAGGGAGCCTCTCCAAAACAAACCACTTCTGAAGCCGAGGTCCAGGCCGCTGAGAAGAGCTTGGACTAGACCTTGTTGGAAATCGATGCCGAGATAGCGGTGGAGAAGGAAGTCACATTGCCAACCGAGGCCGACACACCACCAATAGCCGAGGTTGAGCGATCTGAGACCAGTGCCCATAATTCCAACACTTAGGAATTTTTACTTTTTACTTTGGAACAGTTTGTAATTTTTGGACAAGTAATCTCTTTCGCCAAGCTGATGTGCCTTTGTTTCTGAACAAGTTTTTCTTATATTTTCTTCCAAGTGTTGAATGTATGCCTTCTTTTTTTCTATGCATGTTTACTGCTTTCTTTCATGCTTCCATACTTAGAATATTTTTACAATTCTTCAAAGTATACCTTAACTATATAATAACTCTGGGATATAATACCTCGGATATAAACCTTGACTGTTTGTCTCAGCCAACCATTTTTATACCTCGGCTAACACTTTAAAAATATCAAAATATTTTTGCAAGTGTTATTCAGTATTGCTTTTGTATCTCCATATGTTGTCTGTTATTAAGACTTTACCCTTTCCAAGTTTTGACAACCTGGTTGGTCACCTCGGATAATATGTATCTCGGATACTTTATTCATTATTCATAATTACCTCAGCTAACTCCAACTTGTAAATTTCTCTGAATTTTTGACAAGTGTTAAAGCCCATTTGTAAATTTTTCTAAAAATTTCAACAAGTCCCAAGCTCTTATACTTTTAAGTTTATTCATCATTCTCCAGTTTCCTGCCCCGTAATGTGAACCTAAGTTCCACTTAAGTTCACATTAAGCATGTATCTATGGTCTTTCGCCGAAGTCAGATTCAAACAAAGACTTCCTGAGGTGTTTCAACCTTGGTTTTTCTGTTAATCTGACTAAAGCACACTTAGTTCCATTCGGAGCTTAACTCCGCCGACATGGCAAACCTAGATTAATTCAACTTAGTTCAACTCTATTATGTGCAAGTATAATTCAACTCTGCTATATAATAAGTCTAAGCTACTCGTCATGCTTCATTCAGAAACACCGCCAACTTAGTTCAACTCTATTATATGCAAGTATAATTCAACTCTGCCATATAACAAGTCTAAGTCATTCGTCATGTTTCATTCGGAAACATCGCCAACTTAGTTCAACTCTATTATATGCAAGTATAATTCAACTCTGCCATATAACAAGTCTAAGTCATTCGTCATGTTTCATTCGAAAACATCGCCAACTTAGTTCAACTCTATTATATGCAAGTATAATTCAACTCTACCATATAACAAGTCTAAGTCATTCGTCATGTTTCATTCGGAAACATCGCCAACTTAGTTCAACTTTTTTATATGCAAGTATAATTCAACTCTGTCATATAAAAAGTCTAAGTCATTCATCATGTTTCATTCAAAAACATTGCCAACTTAGTTTAACTCTATTATATACCAGTATAATTCAACTCTGCCATATAACAAATCTAAGTCATTCGTAATGTTTCATTCGGAAACATCGCCATGGGACTGGTCAGTCCTATCACACAAATTTCAAATTCATCAAACTAAAATTTTTATTATTATTTCGGCTAATAAAATTATGATATAAACTTCAAAAAATAAAAATCTAATGATAGAAAAACTTCAAGTTGCAAGTGTTCCAGGGTCTCGACAACTCTTTGCCATCATTGTCCTTAAGCCGATATGCTCCATTGCCAGCGACCGAGATAATTCTGTAAGGTCCCTCCCAATTTGGGCCTAGCTTGCCCTCCCTAGGATCCTTCTTGTTGCCGACCACTTTCCTCAGCACAAGGTCCCCAACTTTGAACTCTCTTGGGTTGACCTTCTTGTTGTAAGCCTTAGCAAGTTATTGCTGGTATGCCTCCAGCCGAATTACTGCTCTCTCTCTTTTCTCCTCTAGCAGGTCCAGATCTCGGCCAGGAATGCCTCATTAGTCTTATTCTCTACTTCTTGGGTTTTGATCCCAAGGATGCCGACTTCCAATGGGATAACCGCTTCAGTGCCATAAGCCATGGCAAATGGAGACTCCCTAGTTGATCTTTTAAGCGTAGTCCGATATGCCCAGAGTACATTAGGCAACTCTTCCACCTATTTTCCCTTTGCTGCTTCCAACCTCTTCTTGATCCTATCCAATATAGTCTTATTGGATGCTTCTACCTGACCATTGCTCTGGGAAAAACTTGGAGTAGAGTAATAGTTCTTGATTTTGTACTTTGTACAGAAACTTTTGATTAGCTTACTGTCAAACTGTGTACCATTATCCGCTATTATTGCCATCGGGATCCCAAACCTGGTAATGGTGTTCTTCCATATGAAGTTCTTCACATCAATATCTCAAATCTTCGTAAGGGGTTCAGCTTCTACCCACTTAGTAAAGTAATCAGTTGCTACCAGCAGAAGCTTTCTTTGTCCAGTTGCTTAGGGTAGTTGTCCAACAAGATCCATGCCCCACTGGGCAAATGGCCAGGGGCTGGTTATTAGGTTTAAATCTGCTATTGGTTGATGTATCAAAGGTGTAAACCTTTGACACTTTTCACACTTTCTAACGTAGGCTTTTGCATCCTTCTACATGTAGGGCTACTAGTACCCCTGAGTAATGGCCCTATGAGTCAGTGATCTGCCACCAGCATGGCTTCTACATACTCCTTCATGTATTTCATACAAGAAGTCTTCAACTTGGAAGGGATGTACACATCTCAAAAGGGGACCAGTGAATGATCTCTTATAGAGATGGCCTTCTGCTATTAGGCTAAACCTTGCCGACTTCAGTCTAGTCTTATGCGCCTCTTTGCAATCATCTGGTAGCTTGCCGTCCTTAAGAAACATCACTATTGCATTCATCCAACTTGGACCCATTTCCACGCACATTGCTTCATACTCTGTGATTAGCGGTTCTACACTTGGGTCTGACAAATAATCAACCATTATTGTCCTTGCCTCCCCTAATTTCATTGCACTAGCCAGGTTAGCCAAAGCATCGGCGTGGTTGTTGTCATCTCGGCTAACCTGCTGTAGTTGGCAATCCTAAAACAAGGCTGACAATATAACAATTTCTTTGACAAAGGTTATCATTATTTTATCTCAGGCTGCATACTCGCCTGTTGCTTGATTCACAATAAGTTGGGAGTCACAGAAGACTACCATCTCTTCGGCTTCCATTGTTGTTGCTAACTTCAACCCTGCGATTAATGCCTCATATTCTGCTTCATTGTTTGAGGCTTTGAACCCTAAACAGATAGACTGTTCCAACATTCGCCCATCTGGTGATACCAACACTACTCCTGTCCCCGCTCCTTGACGGTTTGAACTCCCATCAACAAATAGGCAGAAGGAGTCGCCGATGTAGATATCGCAAGGCTTAGGTTTTTTTTCTTTCTTCTGCTCTGCTATGGGGCTTTTCATTCCCAGCTGGGTCTCCTCTTGTTCCCCTGGACACCCTAAGTCGCGACTTGCCGGAGCTCGACGTGGGATGGCACCAGGTGTGAACTCGGCCACAAAGTCAGCCAGAACCTGGCCTTTGATTGCCGTTCTAGGTCTAAATTCTAAGTCATATTAGCCCAACATTACTGCCCATCTGGCTACCCTTTCTATTAGATCTCCTTGCTGTAACAGGGACTTCAAAGGATGCTCCGTCAGTACCACAATCTTGTGGGCTTGGAAGTAGTGATTCAGTTTCTTCAAAGCCATTACTAGGGCTAGTGTCAATTTTTCCAGGGGTAAATACCTGGTTTCTGCGCTTACTAGGGTTTTACACACATAGTACACCGCCCTTTGTTCTCCTTTCTCTTCTTTGATTACCATGACACTCACTGCGTGCTCTGAAACTGCCAAGTATAAGAACAGTTCCTCCCCAGGTACTAGATTTGAAAGAATTGGAGCTGTTGTTAGGTACTTTCTCAAGTCGGCCAAGGCGACTTCGCACTTTTCTGTCCACAAAAAATATGTGGCCTTCTTTAACAAACTAAAAAATAGTTTGCACTTATCCGAACTTCCATTTATAAACTTGTTCAGGGCTGCGGTCTTTCCAATCAACATTTGCACTTGTTTTGCCGACTTCGGGTTCTTCAAGTTAAGGATGGCCTTGATTTGATCCGGGCTTGCTTCGATGCCCTTTCTAGTAACCAAGTATCCCAAGAACTTACCAGACCTAACTCTAAATGTGCATTTCGAAACATTGAGTCAGAGCCGATATGTCATCAGGATGTCAAAAACTGTCTTTAAGTCGGCTAGGTGATTCTCAGGTTCTTTGGCCTTCACGACCATATCATCAATGTACACTTCCACTGTTTTGCCAATCAGATTTCTGAAATCTTGGTCACCAACCTCTGGTAGGTTGCTCCTGCATTTTTCAACCCAAAAGGCATCACTCTGTAGCAATATAGCTTTTTTCGGGGTGATGAATGCAGTCTTCTCCTCATCAGAGGGATATATTGCTATCTGATGGTATCCCTTGTAAGCGTCTAAGAAGCTCATCCTTTCATATCCTGAAGTGGCATCCACTAATTGATCGATCTTGGGGAGTGGGAAACTGTCTTTGGGACAAGCCTTATTCAGGCTGGTGAAATCCATGCAGACCCTTTATTTCCCATTCTTTTTTTTCACAACAACTATGTTTGACAACCAAGTTGGGTAGTTTACCTCTCGAATGG
Organism: Camellia granthamiana; assembly: GCA_036172215.1. Lineage (NCBI taxonomy): Eukaryota > Viridiplantae > Streptophyta > Magnoliopsida > Ericales > Theaceae > Camellia > Camellia granthamiana. The sequence continues at coordinate 115,987,936 of CM069914.1, forward strand.
CTCTGACCTCCAACAATTTGTCCACTTCCTCCTCTACTGTCTCCACATGAACCAACGTCGGCCTCCTTGCTCATTGAATGACAGGTTTAGCCGACCTGTCTACATTTAAGTGACCTTGGGATCAATGCCAAACATCTCGTATGGCGTCCAAGCAAACACCTCTGTGTTTGCTCGCAAGAATGATTCTAACTCCTTCTCCTCCTCCTCGGCCAAGCCTGAGCTAAGAAGGAAGAAGCGCTCCTTATCTCCTTGTTGGACCAGAATTTTCTTCAAGGCTTTCTCGCTTTTGTCGGCCGGCTCTTTGCTGACGTCATCCAGAACCTCTATGTCATCGTCCTCAATTTCTACTGTTTCTGCCTCTCGCATGTTGCAAGTGGATTTCATTGCTGCCATGGAGCAATTCTTTGCCTGCACCTAATCCCTTCTGACCTCCTCAATTCCAAGCTTCGTTGGGAATCGCAACAGCTGGTGCAGTGTTAAGAGAACAACCCTCATTGCGTGTAACCATGGCCTCTCCAAGATAACATTGTAAGAGAAGGGAGTGTCAATTACTGTGAACTCTGTTCTTACTTTCTTGGTGCCTGCCTACACCTCTAAATTCATTACTCCCAAGGGCCATGTCAGCGTTCCATTGAACCCGACTATTGGGCTGTTGGACTGTTCTAAATCATCTCGGTGTAAGTCGAGCTCCTTGTAACATCTGATATACATGATGTCACAAAAGCTACCTTGGTCGATCAAAATGCGCCATACTTGGCATTCTCCAACCTTGAGGGTCACTATTAGAGCATCGTTGTGTGGATGCTGTACTATGTCAAGGTTTTCCTCAGTAAAGGACACCATTGGTCCCTGGTACTCATTTGTCCTAGGTCTCTTTTGCTGGACCTGGTACACATGTTGTAAGTGTTTCACCTTTTGGGTCTCTCCTCGCATATCATTCTCATTAACCCTTGAGTGGATCACATTGATCACCCGAGGTTCTGCTTGCTGTGGTTGTGGTGGAGATGGTGCCGCCGGTGCCTGGGGCAGTCTTGCCTGCTCTTCCCTCATCCTGGCCTCATCTACCAAGTCCCTTAAGTGACCTTGTCTAACCAGATCTTCCAAATGCACCTGTAGGGCTCTACAACCCTGCGTCAGGTGTCCATCTTCATTGTGGAGGCACAGTGCTTCCCTAGACTTCTCCCAATAAATTTGCCAGGGATCCTCTCCGGCGCTCTGTAATACAGCTGGTTCCTGATCCTTTCCAAAACTTTATAAACCAGGATCCGGAACATAATGGTGGCTGCCCGTGCAGCCCTTAGTCCTGTTTCTTGTCTATTAAATCCAGTATTACCTCGACCTCGCTTCAGCGAGCCGTTTCTCTTTTCCTACTTCGGTGCCTTTGCTCCCGGTGCATCCTCTTCTGCTCTGGCATATTTCTGGATGCTTGCCATAAGCTCCTCTATACTCTTTGGTAGAGTCTTCGCCAGTGACTTTTGAAGCATGTAGTTATCCTTCAGGCCGTTCTTAAAAGACACGACTGCCAACTCCTGGTTACATCCTGGTATACGGTTGAACACCTCATAGTATCTTTGGGCATAAGCCTTGAGGTTTTCACCCTCACCAATTTTCAAAGCCATCAGGGAGTCTACCCTCAACGGCTGCAATTTATTTGTAACAAACCTGGCCACAAACATCTCGGCCAAGCCTTCCCAACTTTTCACAGTTCCTTTCGGCAACTTGTGAAACCAATCTGACACCAAAGGATGAAGGGAACACCTTGCAGAGCAACGGTTTGTTCCTGGTATACAGTGTCATTGAATTCAAGTATAAGCCGACGTAAAAGTTCGAATCGGACTTACCGTCATATAGTTAGAACCTCGGCATATGGAACCTTTTTGGGACCTCAAACTTATCCAACTCTACTGAAAATAGCATTCTCAGCTTGACTGAGGATGTGACCTCGGCATTCTGCCGCTTCCTCTGGAGATAGTTCCTCAAGCCCTCCTTAGTCTGACCAAGAGCTCATCTATAGAGGATTTTAGCCTCTTTGGTGCGCTGTTCCCGGTGTCGTTATGCGTCCTCTTAGATTTCTCTTCATTCACTGTATCAAAACAAAGTTTCTTCCCTTGAACATGCCGATGTTCCTTGACATAAGTTCCTCTAGTACGAGGCATCCTCTGAGACTCCTCTCTCATTGACTCTGCTTGCCCAGCATCTCGTGAAGGCCGATGTGAGTGTTCCTTCACCTTGTCATGCTGAGGGACTGCTGGGATTGCTTTCTGCCCCCCTTTCTGGGCGTCGTTCTTGGTCGCTGGAATCGGCGTGTCCTTTAATGAAAACAATGGTTACATGACGTTGTTCTGCATCATGAAGTTGACAACCGATTGTAGGCCTGCCAGCTTATTTGCCATTCCTTCATCTCGTCGTCCTTCATTAGGCATCTATCTTTCCATACCTAGAGGTCACTTTCGTTGTAATACTCACCTTGACCTGCTTTCTTCGGTGCGTCTCCCTCTTGGCCGACGTCCTTTTCCCCGGGATTTTGATTTCATTAAAGTTCTCCTCCTCCACATTAGGATCGGCGTGTTTGCCACTCTTACTAGGGATGTCGTCGCCGACCTTTTTTTTTGGCCCGCTGTTGGCCATTTATTCTTCTTATGTTTTCCACAGATGGCGCCAAATTGTGGGTGTTGATTTTTGACCACACAATCAAACAGGGAAACTCAGCAGGAGAGCACCGGTAGAATAGATTAAGCCCGAATAACCTGTCACAGAAAGATAAGAATCTGGCGGTGGTTCGTCCACCCGGGGGCACTCCGACGATCAAGTCAGTAATTATCTCTCAAAGATAGCCAATTGTGCTTAACTCACAAGAAAGAACTTACTGCCTACAGTATATCACACATAAAAAATATACCTTAGACCCGCGAGGGTGCCCTGTTTATATAGCCAACACTGACATGATCCCTGTAGAAGCCTAACTTCAATGGACTCAAACTCAATGCTCATCTTGGACTCTCAGCTAGATAGGGATAAAGACCTTAAGAGCTCTATCTTTATCCAGACTGAGATCCTCCCCTGTTCTAGGACTCTTGTCCTTTATCCGGTCATCCCGGATTCTGATATCCACGCAGGTTACCTCGGCCTAGCCAAGATCACCTTGGCGCCAGGACCAGGCCACGTGGCACCTCGGCTAACACCCTGCTGTCACCTTGGCCACGCGTTGTCATTCACAAAATATGTCCCCACAACTAGAATGGATTAATGTCGTACAATTAAAAGACAAATGTACCCAAGCCATTGTCAATTTTTTTTAGAAATATGGTGGTAGGTTGAGTAATCAAGAACCAATTGCCTAGGGTGAATCGATCAATTTAATGGCCAACTTCTATATTGTTGAATAAGCTCAAAAAAACATGATCCCCAGTGTTTATTTACAGTGATAAATCAAAATGTACTTAATTCACAAACATTCTCAGGCACTCACATACACACACGACACACCCCCTCTGCGGTGGCCCTTCCCCATTACTGAACTTGACCATCCAGTTAAACCCCCACTCTGAACCTAAAGTAACATATACATACATATATATATATATATGTATGTATTTTTTTTGTATTTATACAAAGAAAGAGAAGATATAGTGAAAAGGATGAGAGAGAGCCCTCAAAAAGCAGTTAGAGTGATCTTGTGTGATTGTCCCTCACCAAAGTCACATATCTAGGTTCTCTTTGGATATGGCCCACTTGTGACTTCGGAAATTTTCAACTTCCTGTGCACCACCCTGTGTACACCTAGAAACTTATGTTGAACTTGTTTTTTCCTCTAACAATGAGAAATCCTTTCCTAAAGCCAATGGCTTGTGAGATCTAATTGTTTACTATTCTTTTTGATAATGCTAAATCCTCAAGAACTGAGCTTTTTGACTTTTCCCACGGTAAGTTAAATCCACAACAACAACAACAACAACAACAAAAAAATCAATTCTCCAACAATTCATGAGCTAATTTTCAACTGAAACCAAAAGAGAAAAGGAAATAGTCATGGTTTTTCCTCTACAAAATTGTGAAAATTGTGAAAAAAGAAGTAAAAAAGTAATTAATATATCGTAGCCTTAGAAAACAATTGTTCAATATATCTCAGTGTCATGTTGTTTCTATGTTCAAAACAAGCACTAAGAGGACAACACTCAACTAAGGATTCAGTACGTGCTTAGCAAAGAGGAAGAAAATAGGCAAGGAGAAGCCAGTTAAGATGTTAATTGGGGAAAAAAAAAAATTAGCCAAGGAAATGCAATGATGTTATTGCATATTGCCTGCCATCTGCTTTTAGTTCATTTTGCATTTGTCTTTATTTTGTTGTTTAAAATGGTAAGTTTTAAATTTAATTTAATGAGATGATTCCATTTTGTTTAAAATGGTAACTAAATCCTAGAAAAAAGTTTTTAGTTGAAAAGATCACTAGTCCGTTTTTTATGTGATAGTTAGAATGACATAAACGCACCCACATTTTAGTTGATCTGTTACTGCCTGAGAACGTAAAACTAAATCTTCAGCAAATTCCTGCAACACATAGTATGAGGACAGAATAAGAATGAAGGAAGCCTAAACCAAAAATAATATTACTGTTAGAGAGCGTCCCTGAAGTCCAATATGCAACCGTTTTCCACCTTTGTGGTAAGGGATAATAACAGGGCGTTTGCTGATGTATTCTTTACAGACAAGTGGTTCTATTCTGTAACAAAAGCCAATGTAGCTTCAATAAATGTGTTCTAGATTTAACTACTTAAGAATAAGAAAGCTGTGTGTAGATGCATGTATAAGGGTAATAGGTTGTAGAAGTCACATGAAAATTTCCGGTGAGTGTTGAGATGAGTAACCATCCATACAGATAAATAGAGTAAATCATCCACAGAGATAAATAGATCCCACATTGCATACCAACATTTAACTAGAACAGAGTTCGAAACTACATAAATGACCTTTAGGAAACCACATACAAAGCTAGCACATTTTATGAAACATCACTGAACTTCCATTGTTCCACGTATTATCTATTCCCCCTGAAATGCCCGAGTATCTACACAACATCCAAAACTTCATTAAATTATCATTTTCCTCGTGCCTTTCCCTGATTAAGAAATTTTCTGGATATTCTAAGTTTTCAAGAACAATACAAATACTTATCTGAAATAAACCAAGAGATCAGCATTATGAAGCAAGATAAACAAGAACACGGGCAAATCAAGAATTTCATATGGTGCTCACTTAGACCTAGTTTAGTAAAGATTTAGATTAAACCCAAATTCATATGTTGAATCTCCATTGATAAGTTGTTTTATTTATATTATTTATATTTAATCAAGTTTTATTAATCAAGGGTAGTCTGAAAATTCTTAGATTTGCTGCAACATAAGCAATAGTAGTGGTTTGTGGGTTTTGTTTTAGGTCAATCTCTGTCATTAGGTGTTTTATAAGTCTTGAATGTTCTTAGCCGTCAAACTGTCGTTCTCTGATTTTGCAATTTTATTCCCAATAAAAGTTGGATAAGTCCAGCACCTAATAAATTGATTTGTCAGTGTGGTCAGATACAATGGCAGCCTTATATTGGCAAGTTAGAAATGAAAGCAGGAAAGAAAAAAGTTAAATGATGTTTCAACATGGTACAATTTCAAACTCCATTAAATATGACTAAAAATTTTCGTAATCCCATTTCACATGAATCTCATTATAGTATCACAAATGTCAAACCAAAAAAAATGTCTATGGCGAGAGAATATAAATTCAACTAGTACTATAAAACAATCTTTCCAAATGTCACTAAAAGCCTCGACAATAACCCTGTAATGATGATGCGAATTTAGCGATAAAAAGCACTCCAACAGCTGCTCCAAATCTCTCGCCTCAAACATTTGCTTCTCTAATATCATCTTTATCATTGATCTCTTGAAATCCTCATATGGGTCCTTCGATTTTTTCACCACGAAGCTTTCTTTCAACCCCGACAACCTCATCGGCGACTCAATCTCCGCTTTCTTTTTTTTGCACTGTCACCACCGTGTACTGCGACGGAGGAGGAGAGAAGAGGTCATTGTCGGAATAGCCGCAGATGAAGGAGTTGTAGATTTTGCATCGTGGCGTCTCATCCCACTTGAATTCCGGTGTGTGCGACGGAGGAAGAGGAGGAGGTGTTAGGAATAATGAGTCACTAGAAATCAATCTGTGACAACCCTCGCCACTGATTAGTGCTAATCTATGATTAAGCATGTTAAATGACTGATTGACTGAAATCCTGAACCGATTGATTGAGTGTAATAGTTTAAATGCATGTCTATTTGTTCGACTGTTAAATTATCTGTTCATGTATTATGTTTAAATTGCAAATTGAAGGCCTTATCGGCGGCCGAATCTAAAATTGATTAATGATTTATGCTAGTTAGAATTTATGTGATTTTCTGGTATATTTAACTGAAATTTGATTTGGAACAATTAAATTAGATTAAATAAAACTAAATTACAATAGTTGGCCTTATTCACCATTATACCACTTAGTGGCCCACTTCATAAAACACATTAAGTTTATTTCAAGCACTCTTCTTCAGCCATTTTGAGAGCAAAACCGAATGAGAGAGAGAGAGGTAGAGAAAATTGGCTTCATTTAGAGAATTGCTTAGAGAATTAGAGGATTTGAACGATAAGTGCATAATTGAGCTTCCATACTTGTAATTGAGGACCTAAGGTAGGAGAAACCTCTTCTTAATTGTGAATTCAAGTTGGTTCTTGCATGGTTCTTGGTAATTTAGAGTTTAAAGGCATGAATTAGTTTAATATGTTGAATTGAGTAGGAAATCATGCATGCATGTGCATATTATGAAGTTTAAGATTGTTTTCCATGAGATTCTTGCATGCAAGTCCACATTGTGGTTATAGTCCATGAATTCACCATGATTTTGAGCTTAAACTTGCATTTGAGCTTGTAGTTGAAGCTTTGATTTCAATTAAACACTTGCATGTTATATTTAAATCATGTTATTGAAGTTTTGTTTGAAATTGTGTTTAATTGACTCACCTTTGGGCCTTGATTTTACAAATTGAGCTTTGAATCATGTTATTCTATGAATTTACAAGTGTTTTCTAGAAAATTGGCCCAAAAGGATCGAATTTGATGCCTTAAAAGTTAGTTTTCAGCTTAAGGTTCAAATATGGAAATTCCAGATTTTGGACTCACGCTCGAGCGAGGAACTCCACGCTCAAGCGTACACACTTAGTTCATGCAGTCCGCTCGAGCGGGTAAAGTGACACTCGAGCGGGAAATGCGTATATCCAGTACTTTGCATGTGTTTACAGTCCGCTCGAGCGGGGGAATGCACGCTCGAGCGAGGACTTGTGTCTCACGCTCGAGCGGGTATCGAGCGCCCATTGAGCGTGAATTTCGTGCATCCAGTACTTTTACTGTAGTTTACAGTATGGTCGGGCGGAGAATACATGCTCGAGCGGAGCCCTTTTGTCTGCATGTCTGCTTGAGCGGAGAAAGACACGCTCGAGCGGGACCCTTATTTCAACAAAATTTTGAAAAGTATTTAAAAGTGCATATTTGCATCCTCATTTCATCCTAGGCATTCCTAGGCCTAGTTTAAGGCATCTTAATGAGGATATTGAGGTAGAACCACACCAAGTCTAAGTAGGGACTAAGGCTTCGATTCCCAAGTATGTGACTTAGTGTGTGTTCATTCTGAAACTGTAGGGTTGGCATTCGAGGACGCTCACTAGCTTATCTGTAGCCCAGAACTCTGTGAGTAACAATGTTGTAAAGATATGTTCAATTGAGATTATTTTCTGAACAAATGACTGTACTACTTTATGAAATAACACTGTTTACTGAATGAATATTTGTCCTATTTGTGAACTGTATTTGTGGCATCCATAGCAATTTACTGTTACTGAACTGTTACTGCTGCTGTTACAGAGATCTCTATCGGTTCCCATGTCTGGAACCACAACTGTTTACTGATATGATGGGCATCAACTGACTGTTCGGTCTGTTAAGACCTACTGTACTGTTTGCTATTGGATGTACCACATATGACTGCTATGATCGAATAACTGTTAGACTGATAAATGACTGTTTTCAATACTGAAAGGACATTCATTTTTAACCTCTTTACGCATATGTTATTCACTGAACTTTAGCTCACTGCTCATATATATATGTAGGTGTACAGGCACCGGATCGATGCTAGGAGTGTTGGGTTAAACTCCCTTTTTGTCAAGCCAACCACTGTGCCTCACCTTGAGGTTCCAAGCCCGACCGAGCCAAGGCTGTTTGGGGTGTTTTAGTTCCCCCTTTTTGTCTCCGTTTTGTAATACTGTATAGACTGAATGATAATTGTACCGTACTGTTCTAATAGGGATTAGATCCCTGTCCTAGATAATTGTATATGAATGTATATGTACTGTTTATATGAATATGTATGAAAAGTCTTTTTGCGTACGAAATGTCACAGCTCATTGGACATCTTCTATTTACTGTTTTGGCTTCCGCCAGCCCCTGTACTCTGTATTACTATTTTACTGTTAAGCAGGCCTTCGGTAATCTCGGATTACTGGCCGGTTACAGTGCTAAACCCATAGGGGCGGGTTTGGATCGTGACACAATCACACACAATAACACAAGAGAATTACGTGGTTCGACAATTGCCTACATTCACGGAGAGCCATATATTATTCTGGAGGAAGATTACAGAACTCACTCCTCTCTCTCTCACTCTTGCTTTGTTCACACTATTCTATCTCAACTCTCCTCTTAGCCTCTCTATTTATACACCAAGATGGAGGAAGTTGGAGAGCACAGCTACCACAACACATGGCCAGCTGTGTATTTACCTTTCGGTGGCCGTCCACCTTTGAGAGCTGTCGGTTGGCAAGCTGTGTATTCACATGTGAAAAGAATCACCCCTCACATGGGGTGAAATCATCATCTCCTCTTCCCATGGACTGGAGCTAACAATTCTCCCCCTCCACGCCCATATGGATAACTGACTTCTCACTTGAAGTCCATCCCGGTCAGTTTCTTGCAAACTTCCAATTTGTCTCTGGTGACACCCTTGGTCATCATATTAGAAGGATTCTTGTCCGTGTGAATCTTAACTAGTTTCATTAGTTGTTTTTCCATCACTTCTCATGTCCAATGATACCGGACATCAATGTGCTTTGTACGTGAATGGTACATGAAATTTTTGCTCAAATCAATTCCATCCTAACTATCATAATGTACCTTGTCTTCTTTCTACTGTAGACCCAAATCTTGGATAAACCACTTTAACCATAACATTTCCTTTCAGCATCTGTGACAGCAATGTACTTTGCCTCTGTTGTAGATAAAGCAACACACTTTTGTAGTTTGGACTGCCATGAAACAGCTCTCCCTGCAAAAGTAAACAGAAATCCTGATGTCAACTTTCTACCATCAAGATCACCTGCCATATCAGCATCTGTAAAACCCTCCAAAATTGGTTCAGCTCCCCCGAAACATAAACACATCTTTGAAGTTCCCTTCAAGTACCTAAGAATCCATTTAACCACCTCTCAATGCTCCTTTCCGGATTGGCGAGGAATCTGCTTACAACGTCAACTACGTGAGCTATATCTGGCTGAGTACATACCATTGCATACATCAAACTTCCTACGGTGGAAGAATAAGGGATTGCCTCTATTTCTTTCATTTCAGAGCTGGTTGTGGGGCACGAACGCTTTGTCACCTTGAAATGGTTGGCCAGTAGTGTGCTGACTGGCTTGGTATCTTTCATGTTGAACCTTTCAATCACCTGTTCAACATATTTCTCTTGTGCCATATCTTCTTGTCTTTCCTGTCACAAAAAATCTTCATGCCCAAAACCTGCTGTGCTGGGCCGAAATTCTTTATGTCAAAATACTGCGACAACTCCTTTTTCAACTTGTTGATCATAGCATTATCATGTCCGATAATCAGCATATCATTGACATACAACAGTAGGATGATGAAGTTTCCATCTGAAAACCTTTGAAAATATACACACTGGTCTGCTACTGTTCTTGTGTACTTGTGATCCACCATGAATGAATCAAACTTCTTGTACCATTCTCTCCGCACCTGCTTTAGGCCGTAGAGACCCTTCTTCAGTTTGCAGACTAGATTCTGTTTTCCTTTAACTTCAAATCCTTCTGGTTGCTCTATATAGATCTCTTCCTCAAAATCACCATGGAGAAAGGCAATCTTGACATCCATCTATTCTATTTCCAGATTCAAGTGAGCTGCTAATCCCAGAGCTACTCGAATGGAAGTCATCATCACAACTGGGGAAAAGATCTCATCAAAGTCAATTCTTTTCTTCTGTCCAAAGCCAATTCCTTTCTTCTGTCCAAAGCCTTTGACCACCAAACGAGCTTTATGTTGCAATAGTTTACCGTTGCTATCTTTCTTCAACTTATACACCTATTTGTTCTTCAAGGCTCTCCTACCTCGTGGAAGTGGAATAAGCTCATAAGTGTGGTTCTTCTGCAAAGGACTCATCTCCTCCTTCATCGCTTGCATCCAACAGTCTTTCCCTGTATGACTCTTTACTTCTGAAAAAATCTTGGGCTCCCTCTCATCAATAATCAAAATTTACTGACAAGTAGGATATTTGATTAATGGCACGACAGCTCTTCTAGATCTCCGCAACTGAGGCCCAGTTGCCTCTGGTTGAGGGGGTTGCTCCCCCTGCTCAATACCCTCTTCATCCAGGTCTTCATCTTTTTCATCTTGATCCTCAATTTCTAGCATTGGATCCTTCAACTCTGGCACTTCTTGTTGCACATCATCACATCTAGCATTTTGTGATGGCTTGGGAGATGGAAATAAATTTTGAGTGATGACATCTCTAGACTTTGTAGACTTCTCAAAATCTGCTACTGTTTGGTCTTTCTAGAACACAACATCTCTGCTCCTAAACATCTTCTTGTTTACTGGGTCCCACAACTTGTACCCAAATGCTGTATCTGAATAGCCCACAAATATGCATTGAGTGGACTTGTCATCAAGCTTCTGTCTGTTTTTCTTGGAGATGTGTGCAAACATCTTACACCTGAAGACTCTCACGTGAGAATATGATACCTTTCTTTTGGACCAGACTTCCTCAAGTATCGCAAAATTCAACGGGACTGAAGACGACCTGTTGATAAGATAATAGGCTGTACAGGCAGCTTCTGCCCAGAATGACTTTGGCAACTTTGCCATTCTAAACATGCATCTAACTCTTTCCATAATAGTGTGGTTCTTCCTCTTTGCCACATCATTGTGTTGTGGGGTACTAGGAACTGTTGTCTCATGCCGGATACCTCTGCTGGCACAATATGCTGCAAAAGCATTGAAAATGTACTTGCCTCCATTGTCTGTACGAAGACACTTCAACTTCTTCCCGGTCTCTCTTTCCACCATTGTATGGAACTCTTGAAAGTACTAAAATACCTCATCCTTTGTCTTCAGTAAATACACCCATAACTTCCTTGATGCATCATCAATGAAAGTCAGAAAATACTTGCGGCCGCCGAGCGACTCCACTTCTATTGGGCCACAAACATCCAAGTATACCATACTGAGCACTTCTGTTTTCCTCTTGCTCGTTGAACTGAATGATACTCGATGCTGCTTACCATAAAGGCAATGATCACACGGCTTCAGGGCACTCCTTTTGGATAAGGGTATCCTGGATTGCTTTGCCAACAGATACAATCCCTTCTCACTTATGTGAGCCAGTCTTCTGTGCCATAAGTCCGATGAATCCTTGTCTTCTGCTGTATTATGACTTTCTAGACAGATCTTCGTTTGAGTCTTGTATAGTGTTGAAGACATCTCTCCTCTAGCGATTGTCAAAGCTCTTCCTGTCAGCTTCCAACGGAAATTTCTGAATGTACTTGTATAGCCCTGTAGGTCCAGGGCACTTTCGAAGATAAGATTAAGCCACAAATCTAGAACATACCTCATATCTTTGAGAACCAGCTTATGTTCGACAGTAGTCTGAATACTAATGTCTCTAATACGCACAATCTTCGAATAGCTAGAATTCTCCATTGGAACAGTGCCAAATCTCCAGCGTTGTACGAGCTAAAGAGTTCTGTGGGAAGTGGCGTGATAGGATGCAGTTGTGTCTATCACCCATTTTGTGTAGCTGTGGTCAACCACGTGAAGGTAGTCCTCCTCTTCAATAACTGCAAGAAGTATTTCATCAGTTGTTATGGCTGTCGTATTCTTATCTCCTTTTGACTTACTGCTTTGGCCTTTATCTTTCCGGCGTGGGCAGTTTCTCTTTATGTGACCCTCCTAGCCATAGTGAAAGCAAGTGAAGCTAGAGTTCCCTCGACCTTTATTGCCTTTGGATTTACTCTTGTTGTTCCAGCTGTCACCACTCTTGCTTTTTTCTCTGCATCTTCCTTTACCTCTGTCTCTGTCTCTGTCTCTATCTTCTGTGACAAGAGCATGGGACTGTTTACCTCCTATGTCTTTCCTCCTTGTCTCTTCATTGTATATGGCATCTGTGACCATGCTCATGGTTAACTTCCCTTCTGGTGCAGAGTTGTTGAGAGAAACCACCAACGTCTTCCAGCTGTCCGGTAAAGAACTGAGCAGTAGTACGGCTTGCATTTCATCGTCCAAGGGCATCTTGACAGTTGCAAGCTAATTCACCAGATTCTTGAATTCACTGGTGTGCTCGGCGACAGACACACCATTCTTCAACTTCAAATTTATAAACCTTCTTATTACCAAGGCTTTATTCCGAGCGGTCTTTGACTGGTACATTTTGTCTAACAATGTCCAAAGAGCATAGGCATCTGTCTCCTGGGCAACATGATGGAACACACTGTGGTCTATCCATTGTCTGATATAATCGATAGTCTTGCGGTTCATTTTTATCCAGTTTTCATCCTTCTTTGCTTCCGGTTTAACCCCTTTTAGAAAAATAGGGTCAAACAGGTCCTTATAATATAGGATATCTTCCATCTGCGACTTCCAGATTGTATAATTGAAAGGATTCAACTTGATCATGAATCCTGAAATTGATGTGGATTCCTCTATCATCTTCTTACTTTTTACAAAAACTTTAATTCAAAAATCTAACCGTACGGATGTGTCCAGAATACTTCAAATAGTAGAAAAATACTATTAGATCGCCAAAATCGGACTTCAAATAGCTCAAATCTACCCAAAATAAGTTCAATGGTTTAGATTTGTGGATGTACCTTAGCTGCGTCGCACCGGATAACTCCTCCGCTTTTGGATCGAGTCGAATCGGGTCGAGTCAACCCGCTTGACTGGTCAACCGTGTAGTGACGTGGCAACACGTGGCCGCTAACGTGGCAATACGTGACTGTTGACGTGGCGATGACGTGGCGATGACGTGGCATGCCACTCGCCTTCTTCCTTCCGCCGAGCGTGGGGTGCGTGTGTGCGACTAGAATGACGCGCCGATAGACTCAACGGCGGGTGTGGCGCGTGTCCGAGACTGAGACTCACGCGCCTTCTTTAGGTGGTGTGTGAGGGCGCGTGGGGCCTCTGTTTTGCAGTTCTGGACTTCTCTAGCCGAGATCTTCCTCCTGGTATGCTCAAAAGTGAATTTTGAGTAACTTGGTTTCTGGGCAATTTTGAAAAACAAATCCTGTTTTTCCAAAAATTGACCGACGCGGCTCTGATACCACTTGTTAAGAATAATGAGGCACCAGAAATCAATCACACATAATAACATAAGAGATTTACGTGGTTCGGTAATTACCTATGTCTACGGAGAGTGATATATTATTCTGGAGGAAGATTATAGAACTCACTCATCTCTCTTTCACTCTTGGTTTGCTCACACTATTCTATCTCAACTCTCCTCTCAGCCGCTCTATTTATACACCAAAATGGAGGAAGTTAGAGAGCACAACTGGCACAATACATGGCCAGCTGTGTACTTACCTTTTGGTGGCCCTCCACCTTTGAGAGCTGTCAGTTGGCAAGTTGTGTATTCACATGTGAAGGGAATCACCCCTCACATGGGGTGAAATCATCACCTCCTCTTCCCATGGGCTGGAGCTAATAGGAAGAGGAGGAAAGAGGTCATTGTCGGAATCGCCGAAGATGAAGGAGTTGTAGATTTCGCGACGCGACGTCTTGTCCCATTTGACTTCCGATGATTTGGTGAGGACGTCTTCAGAGATGTACTGTGTACTGAACCCACAGCCAATACGTGGTGCTTGAAGGAGAAGCAGTGGGGTTTGAAAGGGGGTGGGGTTGCCAACCGGCAGTCAATGAAGAGGGGGGTTTGGGGAGAGTTAGGGGACGGGATTTTCTAGGAAGTTGGAAGGGTTTTTGGAGCGACAGAATTGGAAGGATGAGATGATTCGGGAGATAAAAACCTTGAATCCTCCTTTTGCCATTGTTTTGTTTCTGTTTGTTGTATGAGAATAAGAAAGTGGTTGCTTATATTAGTTGCTATTGTAATATGTTTAATATATATAGGCAATGAACCAAAAAGGAAAATATCATATACAAAGGAATGAATGAATCATTGAAAGGGAAAATATGATCTTGCAAAGGAATGAATGAATTGTTGCAAAGAAAAACGCCCATCCCATCGTATTATACGGCATTATTCAGGAAGGAAGCTTTATGACTCATTGATTGGTATCTCTCTCAAGTTCAGAATCTTACATACATTACACTAAAGCAACCGTAAAAATAGGTTTCGTTTGGGTTAAGATAATCATTTTTTTAAAAATAAAAAATAATAATAATAATGATATTAAAATATTAAAATAAATATAAAATTATAATACATATTTTAATATAAAATAAATGATAATATATTTTTTCAAACAATAAATTATTAATAAAAATTAAATTAAATATGATATAAATTAAAATTCTATAAAAATGTAATTATGTTAAATTTATAAAATTGTCGTATAATTTTCAAACTTTACCATTTTTTTTTTATAATTTATGATTATTATATGCAATATAATATTTAATTAGGACATTTTTTCATAAATCCCTTTTCACCTACTTATGTTCCGTTTAGTCCACATTATTTTCTTATATTCCAATACCTCTAATAAATGAAATATTTTACTCTCAATTCTTCTATTATTATTTGTCTATTTGGCAGTCTTAGAAATCTTCCTTTCCATTTTTCCTAATTTCTTTTTCCTAATTTCTAAAAAAAATTATTTTTTTTATGAAAAAAGTAAAATTTGAAATAAAAAAATATATGGATATTATACATATAGAACTCAAAAAGATATGATAAATTCTAATTTAAAATATTTCAAATCTAATTATTAAAAAAATAAACGAAATATTTTCCTCTCAATTCTTCTATTATTATTTTTCTTACTTGGCAGTCTTATAAATCTTCATTTCCATTTTTTCTAATTTCTAATAAAAATTTATTTTTTTATGAAAAAAGGTAAAATTTGAAATAAAAAAGATATGGCTATCTATCTATATATTATATAAGTAAAAGGGAATTTTTAGTGAGAATAGATGTGAGAGCTCTAGATGCTCATTCTAAATTTCTTGATTTTTTAATTTAAAAATTGAATTAATAAATCACACACTCAAGCACATATATGATTTAGCTCATTTTCTAATTTTAAATAATGAATTACAAATTTATAGGCCCATCTCCTAAAATTATTACCTAAATTCTTCCTTCCCTAAAATCAAATAAGAAAGAACAATTATTTGTAAGGAAAACACACATGCGATTTTCTTGACTTCCCAATTTAAATAAAGAAAACAAATTAAAAATTTATTGGCCTTATCTTCTAAAATCATTACCAAAAATTCTTCATTTCCTAAATAAAATAAAGAAAAATGAATTGAAATTGGAATGTGGTGAGCCAACCATTCCCACGGCAACTTTACTTTTGGGTTCTGGACTTAGAAAAGTTTTATGCTTTGTTGATTTTGTGTCCATTTAATTAATTTATGGTTTCTCTTTACACATCCTCAACTTGTTAATCATAAATACAAGTATACTTCTCTCACAAATGGACTATCTCATACTCTCAACAAGTTAATCATTTATCTCATTATTCAAACACAATACACAAATCTCTTATAAATTTTTTGCATGTGTATATGGTTTTGATCATCCATAGAGATTCGCAAATCTCCTATTATAATGTGATATTTATATTTATTTTTCTTTTTTATGTCAACTGCGTGAATAGTTTGTGATATAAAATTTATTCTTTGTCATTGATATGTTATGAATTTGACAAACTGTGTAAATAGTTTGTAAAACTTCCATGCATACAC
Source organism: Camellia granthamiana (assembly GCA_036172215.1). Classification (NCBI taxonomy): domain Eukaryota; kingdom Viridiplantae; phylum Streptophyta; class Magnoliopsida; order Ericales; family Theaceae; genus Camellia; species Camellia granthamiana. The sequence goes on from CM069914.1 coordinate 116,004,239, forward strand.
AGAAATTATTTATATTGTGATAAGACTTTGATTTTGCTTGACTGTAATGAAAAGTGAATTTTATTTTATTTTTTATTTTTTTGGTCAATTGGGTGAATAGTTTGTGGTATGAATTTGATTACTTGCGTCACGAATTTGACTAATTATGTAAATACTGTATAAACCTACCATGCATACGCATATAAATTATTTATATTGTGACTTGATTTAATTTATATTTATACTACGTTTGTTTCACTGTAACGAAAGGTGAAAAGAAAAACATAAACTGAATTATCATATTATTCATTTTTTTAAGTGAATAAAATAGAATGATCATTGAGCAAACCAAAAATTATATAATTTTATGTACAGTTACATGCGCTAAAATTTTTTTTTTAAAGGAAAAGGAAAATACACGTTTTTATAACTTTACAATTTTAATATGTAAACCCCTTTTTTATAACATGAAACCTGTGATATATGGTTGACTCTTTATTATAAAAATTTTGAACCACACAAATTTATTTTTAACCATGCGCACAATGTCACTTTGCTATTTTTTTTAAAAAAAAATTGAAGTATACAATTTTTAATTTTAACTTACAAGTTGAACCATACATTTAAGACATGCACGTTCAATTATTTATTACAAAAAAATTGTATAGTCCAATTTTAGTTCAATTTAACAGTAAAAAAATTGTAAAGTGAATACTGTATGTACCTTACAAAAATATATAAATTTAAACTTTTTACACTAATTAAAATGGTTCGTAAATAAAAAAACTACAAAAAAATACAATTTTTTGCATAAACAAAAATTGAATAAAAGATAAAAAATGAATCTACAATGTGAGGTTACAAATTTTATTTTTAAGACAATTTTAAAAACACATATGGACTAATAACATAGCTAATCTTTAGATTTAAAATAAATTAAATAACAGTTATTGCCTAACCTTCTTTAAAATCCTACCCAGATACAACTATATCAAAACTATTGATTAAATTCAAAAAATTCAAAAGCTAAATTTATTTTTATTTTAGATTTTAAAAAATTAAAAAGAATATTTATGAACCTCCTCCTTAGTTGCAAATTTATCCAAATTATATTAACAACATTTAAAATATCTGTTGGCCAAATTTGTTAATTTGAATTAAAAAATAAGATACATTGCTTAAGATATTTTAAATCTTGCTCAATTTCATGGCTAAATTTGTTGATTTTGAGTTTTAAAAAAATAAATAGATAGTCATTTGTAAAACATTACATAATCACAATCATATCAAATCTATTGGCTATTAAAATCTTTAAAAAAAAAAAATAAAGCATCTATATATTGATTTTGATTTTTGAATTTAAAAAAATTCAAAATTCCTATTAGGGAACAAAATTTGTTAGTTGGATCCAGAAAAAGTAATGAATTTTATGAACTTTGTAAAATCAGGAAAGTTATTAAATTATTTTTTTGTTAAAATCTTACTTTTTCATAATTTTAATTTACGGGGGATAAAATGAGAAAAATTATCATTTTTTAAATACTATTTTATCCCGTGCATAAAACGGGTCACATGCTAGGGTGTTTCTAATGACAAGGCTTGTGGGAGCTCTAAATCCTCAAACTAAATTTTATGATTTTTTTATTTTTAAATAATAAAAAAAACATTTTTTTGGTTAAACTCTCATTTAATTATAACAATAAAACACTAATTATTCCATAAATTACGATTTTTAAAATGAAAGTATGCTCAACTATTTCAAAATTTAAATTTGAGTGTCACTATATATGGAAGCAATTCACTAAAATCTTTTTTTTTTTTATTTTTTAAAAATTCTGTTGGTCAACTCTATTTTAACTATAATAATTAAACTCTAATTATTCCATAAATTACGACTTCTAAAAGGAAAGTATGCTCAATTATTAATATGGAAGCAATTCACTAAAATCTAATTATAATCATAAAAAAATTCGAATTATTTCATAATTTATGATTTTTAAAAATATATATATTTTTTCATTTCAAAATTTAAAATTATGTGTCATTAAATATGATATACAATTCAATAGAATCTAAAATTTAAAAAAAAAAAAAATTCAAATGGTTACGTTATTTATGCTACAACTAATATAGAAATCTTTTTCAAAATTTATGATAATGCTTCTTTCAAAATTCAATATAGCAAGTTTTCAAAATTACATGTAAAAAAAATCAAAATTATTTTTATTTTTATTTATTTCCAAACCCACATACTAAATTTCTTGATTAATTTTTATTTATTATTAAAAATTAAAAAAAAATTCTATTGGGTAACACTTTTTCAACAATAAAAATATAACTATCTAATGATTTATAAAATTTAAAAAGAAAGTATACTAACCTATTTCAAAATTGAAAAGTGCACCATCTACCAATTAAAAAAAATTCTAATTTTCTCATAATTTATAACTTTTAAAAGGAAAGAACACTAAATCAATTTTAAAATTTTAAAATTGTGTGTCATAAATTATGAGAAGCAATCACATCTTCCATAAATTCTCTCTTGCACTTATGGATTCAAGTCAAATTAGAGTCGGTGTTCATCAAGTGTTGTAACTATTGGTGATAGTAAATTAGAACTCAAAAAGATATGATAAATACTAATTAAAAATATTTCAAATCTAATTATTAAAAAAATAAATGAAATATTTTACTCTCAATTCTTCTATTATTATTTTCCTATTTAACAGTCTTAGAAATCTTCCTTTCCATTTTTCCTAATTTCTAAAAAAAAAATTTATTTTTTATGAAAAAAAGTAAAATTTGAAATAAAAAAAGATATGGATATACATATAGAACTCAAAAAGATATGATAAATTCTAATTTAAAATATTTCAAATCTAATTATTAAAAAAATAAACGAAATATTTTACTTTCAATTCTTCTATTATTATCTATAGCGATCTTGGTTTTGACCAGACTCTGGTTGCATCCCAGATTTGGGTTTAATGATTTTATATTGTTGTTTACCTCTTGATTCCCTTGTATCTCCTTGAATTGGGCTTTCAAGTTATTGTGGTTGTGTTTGGACAGGTTAGTCGCTTGTTTTTCAAATCTTTTGTTGCCTAGATTTTTGGTCCTCCGCTCAGCGACACTTCCTACGCTCGAGCGGGCTTTACAAACTCTCAGTACTTTTGCACGTCTGCAAAATAACTGGGAGAGTGTATTCTACGCTCAAGCGGCGTATCCTACGCTCGAGCGGGTGTGCGCTCGAGCGGCCATTCTTGTGCTCGAGCGATGTCTTTCTGTCTGCAAAATTACTGGATGTGTGTTTTCTACGCTCGAGCATCACTTTTTGCGCTTGAGCGGCGAGCGTCTTTTTCATTGTTTCTTGGCGCTCGAGCAGAACAACTTATTGTATCTGACGCTCGAGCGTTAACTCTTGCGCTCGAGAGGACTGTACGTATGTCAGATCGCAGCAACACCTTTTTACATCACTTTTTCGTATCTTTTCTCTCAAAACCCTAGATCTAGAATCTCTCTCTCTAAAACTGACCTTCTCTCTACATTTTCACCTAGATCTAGTGATTTCTCTACCCGTGTGCCTTTGTTAAAAAGGTAGAGCATCTCAAGAGTTGCATTTTGATCCGAATAGAACTTAGTGTCGGCATCTTTGGAGTTCCTCCATTGCTTCCTTCGGTCTTCTAAACTTGAGGTAGGGATTTTCTATGCTTCTATATGACTTTTAACTTAGTTATTTGTTTTGTTTAAACATCATTGTGATTTTGGGAGGATTGAAACAAATCTAGGGTTTTGGTTTAAATTCAAAAAGGGGTTTTCAAATGGGAGTATCGAAAATGGTTATGGAAGTGGTTATGAGGTTATATGGTAACAAAATGGTTGATTTTGATACTTGAGTTGAATAGTTTGGAAAAATGGAAAGTTTGCCCTAAAATGTTTTAAACATTTATTTTGTATAAATATTTAAATATCTGTTTAGAAATATTTGTTTTAGGCTATCGGTGGAGGGTAACTATGATTGTTGTAGAAATTGCACGAGGATTAGGTAAATTGAAACTCATTTCTCATCTGTTGTCATTGAATATTGTTAGGTCCCTTAGTCTTGTCAATCCTGCGAACAACTTGTGTGATTGAGTTGTAAATTTTCTTACTGTTTTGTCTTCCCCACTCGAGCGAAGGAGTCCTCGCTCGAGCGAAGGATTGCGTCTGGCAAAAACCTGAAAGAGATGAATATGCGCTCGAGCGAAACTTGCGTGGCTCAAGCGAAGAAGTGCGTCTGTATAAAAACCTGAAAGAGTTGATTGTTCGCTCGAGCGCAGGATGCGTGGCTCGAGCGAAGCCACTTATGGAAATCACGCGTGTTAAGTTCCTCGCTCGAGCGAGAGAAGCTTCGTTCGAGCGAGCTTCACAGTCCAGGATTTCTATAAGTATTTGTTTTACTCCAAAACTAGGATTAGGTTTTTTAGATCTACTTTGAAGTTTTCTAAGGTTTTCTTCTAGAGTATTTTTTGTGAGTTTTCCTTGATAAGTTGAATGAGTATTAAACTCATGAATTGACAAGCATAGATCAAGGAGGTTGATTGATTACATACAAGAGTAGTCTTCTCCGGTAGATTCCGAAGATCCAAATGTGAAGTTTCAAAGGAGTTTGATTATGTACGTAGTCGTTGATTCGACAAGTGAAGTTGTGGATTCAACTTGAGATTAATCAGTTCTGAGATGAAGGCTTGGTGAAAGAATTACAGAAGGTTTGAAGACAAATTGAATGAGTTGGGTAATTTGTTTGTTATCTTTGTAATCTTTTTTTCTTCAGTAGTAAATTGATTAGCGGCGTTTCGCCCGTGGTTTTTGATTATAATTGAAAGTTCTTCAATTATGATTTTTCCATGTAAAAATCGTTTGTGTCGATTTATTGTTTATTCCGAAAACAACAATCTAAATCACTTTCGTAAGTGCTTGATAATTTAGATTGTGTGTTTTGAATAATTGGGAATTGAAATATTTAATTCTTGATCTAATCACGAATCACTTAGGATTTTCAATTGGTATCAGAGTAGGTCACTCTTTGTTTTTATCAAAACTATAGGAGTGTGATTTTGTGTGATTAAGTGATATGGATTCAATTCGTGAAAGTAACTCGACCCATAGACCTCCTTTACTCGATGGTACAAACTATTCTTATTGGAAAGCTCGTATGAAAGCGTTTTTAAAATCTATCGATGAAAAAGTTTGGCTATGGGTGGAGCGAACCTATTGTCACCATTGATGGTGTTGATATTCCTAAACCCCTTGATAAATGGGACACAATCGATTACCAAAACTCGAGTTGGAACAGTAAGGCTCTCAATTCCCTTTTTTGCTCCGTCACACGTGAAGAGTTTCGTCGTATTTGCACGTGTGAGGTAGCAAAAGAGGACATTCGTGAAACAATTCACGAAGGTACTACTTCTGTCAAAAGGTCAAAACTTCAACGTCTCACCTCCGCCTTTGAAACTCTTTTTATGCGCGATGATGAGACATTTGATGATTTCTATGCAAAGCTTAGTGATATCGTGAATTCCTGTTTCACACTTGGTGAAAAATCCCTGAAGCTAAAGTTGTTGGTAAAATTTTGAGGTCATTACCTGAGAGGTTCCAATCAAAAGTGACAGCTATTGAGGAGGCTCAGAATGTCGATACCCTCAAGCTTGGTCAGTTGGTTGGAAACCTGCAGACTTATGAAGCCTGCCAGATTTCTAAGAAAAAACAAAAAGATAGTGTGGCTTTCACTAGTGCTCATGAGACTACAAAAACTCCTGAAACTGAGTTTGATTTAGAGTCTGAGATGACGGCTATGTTTACTAAACAGTTCAAAAAAAATTTAAAGAAAAGAAGCCTAATTTCAGAGACCCTATTTCAAAAGACAAGAGTAATGATAAACCCAAAACTTTTCCACCAAAACTTGCTCCAAAACCTGAAAATAAGATTGTAAAGGGGCAAGAGGTCAAGTGCTATGAATATCAAGGGTTCGGTCATATTACCCTTGAATGTCCTTCGAAAAAGAATCGAAAGAAAGTCTACACAGTGACTTGGAATGATGAAAGCGGGTCGGAGCAAGAACCCGAAGAACCTGAATCCAGTGAAGACGGGGATAGTGCTTTCATGGCATTTTGGTCCACTTTTACTTAACCTCTTCCAAAGCCAGCGGAATTAGCTTGTGGTCAGAACCTGCATCATGCTCCCACCTTTGATGAGAGTAACTACTTGTATTGGAAGATCAGAATGAGGGCTTTTCTGAGAGCTTTTGACCCAGAAGGCTAGCAAGCCATTGAAGAAGATACAGAAAGTGCTGACAATCCGAGCAATCAGAGAGCCCTGATTACTATTCGTGGAGCAATTTCTAATGAAGAACAGCAATGGGTTGCTCACTGCACAAAGGCTAAAAATGCATGGGAAATTCTGAGCTAATTTCATGAAAGAGGAGATTCACCTTCACCACCATCCAGCAACTTTCCTGCCTTAGTTGCTAGATTGGATGAGATCAAGGAGAATGAAGAGCAAAAAGAGGATGATGAAACATCAGAAGACAATGATGAGATTAATGGTGATGAACTACAACAAGCTTACGAAAAGCTTTACGAGGAATCTCTGAATTTGTTCAAAATCAATGACAAACTCTCTCTCAAGCTCAAAGCATGTGAAAGCGAGAATGTCGAGCTAAAAGGAGAACTTGTAGCAGTAAAGCAGAATGTCATCAAGATCTCAAGTGACAGGCAAGACCTATGCGGAAAACTTCTATCCTGTGAAACTGAAAGGAATGAACTTCTGAAAGTGTATTTCACATATGAAGAGAAGCATGAAAGCCTTGAGATGTCACAAGCTACATTGGAAGAGATAGTCTGTTAGAAAGATGAAGAACTCCGTATTGCTAGAGCCACAATTGCCATGTGGAACAAAGGTTCCAAATCATTAGAAGACATCCTTGGGTCTCAACAAATGGGTTGTGACAAAAGTGGGCTAGGCTGTGGTGCGACAGCTCACAAGGGACAAGCCTCTACTTCATATGACCTGAAGACTCAAGCAAAGGGAAAATTGAAGGTAGATCAAGGTGACCCCTCTCTTCATCTACCTAAAAGGGGTAAGATCAACAAAAAAGAGGTAAAACCTGTTTTTATTTGTCATCACTGTGGTAGGTATGGCCATATTCCTCCTTATTGCTTTGAATTGTTTGGTAAGGTGTCTCAAAAAGGTAGAAATTTGAATATTTTTTGGGTTAGGAGACAACCTTACATGTCTAGGCGGAATACCAAGATTCATCAGGGTGTTCACAACGACAAGACATTTACTAAGACCAAAAAGATTTGGGTGAGAAAAGATGATTTGACTTGTTTAGTTGTTCACATAGCTCTAAAAGCACGTGACTCACACATATGGTATCTTGATAGTGGGTGCTCTCGTCACATGTCCGATAACAAATCCTACTTCACCTCCCTTGAAAAATATGAAGGAGGAATTGTTACCTTTGGAGATGGCGGCACTTCTAGAGTCATTGGTAAGGGCTCTATAAGTGTTGCTGGTCTTCCCAAGCTGGAAAATGCTCTACTTGTTGATGGTCTTAAAGCAAATCTTTTGAGCATTAGTCAAATGTGTGATTCCCACCATGAAGTATTGTTTTCAAAAAATAAATGTAAAATTTTGGACAAAAAGGGAAATGCTGTCTTGCATGGGGTTCGCACATTTGATAACTGCTATGGGATTATTACTACTAATGATCTCACTTGTCACTCTGCCATCATAAGTAACATTGATTTGTGGCATCAAAGATTAGGTCACATGAATTTCAAAGACCTATCTAAGATAGCCAACAAAGAGCTTGTGAGAGGAGTACCTAAACTGGGTAAGAATCTGAATCGTGTGTGTGGACCATGTCAACTTGGAAAGTAGACCCGTGCCCCTCATAAAAAGGTAAACAGCTTTACAACCAGACGTCCTCTTGAATTGGTTCACATGGATTTAATGGGTCCTACTCGCACTGAAAGCATTGGAGGTAAAAGATATATTTTTTTAACTGTTGATGATTTTACTCAATTTTCATGGGTAAATTTTTTAAGGGAAAAATCTGATACGTTTGATATTAAAATCAAAATGAACAGGGTGTTTCCATTGGGCGTATCATAAGAATCCGAACTGATCATGGTTGTGAATTTGAAAACAGTTCGTTTTCGGATTTTTATGATATGCATGGAATTAAGCATGAATTTTCTACACCTATTTCTCCACAACAAAATGGAGTGGTTGAGAGGAAGAATAGAGTTGTTCAAGAAATGGCTAGGGTCATGCTCCTTGGTAAGAAACTTCCTCCAAAGTTTTGGGCTGAAGCCCTAAATACTACTGTTTATGTCATAAATCGCGTGTATTTAAGGCCCAGCACTTTACAAACTCCATATAAATTGTGGAAGGGTTTGAAACCTAATGTAAAATACTTTAAAACTTTTGGGAGTAAGTATTACATTTTCAAAGATAGAGAGCCTTTGGGCAAATTTGACTCCAAAACTGATGAAGGTATTTTTCTAAGGTATTCAACCACTAGTAGGGCTTTTCGAGTCTATAACCTACGAACTTCTTCCTTAATGGAATCAATCAATGTGGTTATAGATGACACAGGTTCACCTACTCCAGCAACAAATGAGGATGACAATGGTGAGTCTCCAATCTTGAATACTGAGCCACAAAGTCAAAGAGAAACTGAGGTCCAATCATAAGAAATTGAGACAGCACCATCCTCACAGGTAAGTCAGAGTCCAAAGAGTGCTCAGAAAGACACCACTACTGATGCTTCTGTCACCGCAAGCCCTGAGTTTAAACCATCAGCAAGGGTGAAACTGAATCATCTAGTTCAATAGGTGATTGGAAGTGTATCGAATCGAATGAAAACCCGAAGACAGATTCAGGATGAGGTATCACATTTGTGTTATGTTTCATTAATTGAACCTAAAAATTTTAAAGAGGCCTTGCTAGATGATAGTTGGGTCAATGCTATGCATGAAGAATTAGGTCAATTTGAATGTAACAATGTTTGGACTCTAGTTCCCAGACCTAGAGAGATGAATGTGATAGGTACCAAGTGGATCTTTAAAAATAAATCTGATAAGAATGGTACTGTGGTTAGAAATAAAGCCAAGTTGGTTGCTCAAGACTACACACAAGTAGAGGGTGTTAACTATGATGAGACGTTTGCCCTAGTTGCACGTCTCGAATTTATTCGTATTTTACTTGGTGTTGCATGTTTTCTTGGTTTTAAATTGTTTCAAATGGATGTGAAAAGTGTCTTTCTGAATGGGTACTTGAAAGAAGAGGCATATGTTGAGCAACCAAAAGGGTTGGAAGACCCTAAATGTCCAAATCATGTCTACAAGTTAGACAAGGCTTTGTATGGATTAAAACAAGCCCCTCGGGCTTAGTATGATAGACTTACTACATTTCTTCTTGATAATGACTTTCAAAGGGGTAGTGTGGATAAGACTTTATTTGTGAAACATACTAAGTCTCATATTCTTGTTGCTCAGATTTATGTTGATAATATTATGTTTGGATCCACTGCTGATCATCTTGTGAAATATTTTTCGAATTGCATGACACATGAGTTTGAGATAAGCATGATGGAAGAGTTGTCTTATTTTTTGGGTCTTCAAATTAAACAGTCTCCTTCAGGTATGTTTGTTTCTCAGTCTAAGTATACCAAAAATCTTGTGTCAAAGTTTGGTCTTGAGTCTGCCAAACATGCACGCACTCCCATGAGCACCGGTCTTCACCTTTCTAAAGATTCCTCTGGTACTGATGTTGATCCTACCCTATATAGGAGTATGATAGGGAGTCTTCTTTACCTCACAGCCAGTCGTCCTGATATTGCTTTCAGTGTAGGTGTTTGTGCCCGTTACCAAGCCAGTCCTAAAGAGTCTCATCTTCTTGCTGTGAAACGCATCATTAAATATGTTAATGGGACATTGGGGTATGGGGTTTGGTTTACTACTGATACTACAGGTGAAATTACTGATTTTTCTGATGCCGACTAGGCAAGGTGTGCTGATGATAGGAAGAGTACATCCAAAGGATGTTTTTACCTTGGGAATAATTTGGTTTCCTGGCATAGTAAAAAGCAAAATGCCATCTTTCTTTCGACTGTTGATTGTTCGCTCGAGCGCAGGATGAGTGGCTCGAGCGAAGCCACTTATGGAAATCACGCGTGTTAAGTTCCTCGCTCGAGCGAGAGAAGCTTCGCTCGAGCGAGCTTCACAGTCCAGGATTTCTATAAGTATTTGTTTTACTCCAAAACTAGGATTAGGTTTTTTAAATCTACTTTGAGGTTTTCTAAGGTTTTCTTCTAAAGTATTTTTTGTGAGTTTTCCTTGATAAGTTGAATGAGTATTAAACTCGTGAATTGACAAGCATAGATCAAGGAGGTTGATTGATTACATACAAGAGTAGTCTTCTTCGGTGGATTCCGAAAATCCAAACGTGAAGTTTCAAAGGAGTTTTATTCTGTGCGTAGTCGTTGATTCGACAAGTGAAGTTGTGGATTCAACTTCAAATTAATCAGTTCTGAGACGAAGGCTTGGTGAAAGAATTACAGAAGGTTTGAAGACAAATTGAATAAGTTGGGTAATTTGTTTGTTATCTTTGTAATCTTTCTTTCTTTAGTAGTGGATTGATTAGTGGCGTTTTGCTCGTGGTTTTTTATTACAATTAAAGGTTATTTAATTGTGGTTTTTCCACGTAAAAATCGTTTGTGTCGATTTATTGTTTATTCCGAAAAAAATAATCTAAATCATTTTCGTAAGTGCTTGATGATTTAGATTGTGTGTTTTGAATAATTGGGAATTGAAATATTTAATTCTTGATCTAATCACGAATCACTTAGGATTTTCAAATATGATTATGTCTTTAATTACATTGTATATGTATGATGTTTGGGAGGAGATAGGGGATGTATTCCATATTTGGGAGGAGATAAGAGATGGACTCCATTGAATTAAGTTGGTTGAAGCGTCTAGGGGGAAAATTCTGAAAATCAAGATTATACATGGGTGCCAATTTCTGCGGACAAAATGTCCGTAAAATGGCAAATAAAAGTGATTGTATGATGATTATTCTGGTTAAAGACTTATTGAGTTGTAGTCTCAGTTTGGTCGTTTGAATGAAATAGACTATTGTTATGAAATGTAATAATACTGTTGATGCTGCATGTTTTGCAGAGAAATCTTTACCCTCACATCTTCGTTAAGTTTCATATGTTGTACTGGATTATTTCTATTAGGCTTTGGCCCACTCTATATGGGAAAATCATTTTCAGGTGTTGGTGATATGCCTCTACCAAGGCAGTGGCTTGGAGGAATTTGAAGCAAGAGCTTCTATTTTTGTTGTATTTATTTTGTATAGTCAAGAGCTTAAAATTGTGTTGAGCTAGGCTTATTTTTGTTGTAACCAAGTAGCAACTTGAAAAGATGTAAGTTATTAGGGCAAATGAATATCTGTGTAACTTTTATTCCTTCTTATACCTGTCTCTCATGTATATTAAATTCTGATAAATGAAAGCATGTTAATTCAATTATATTTCTATTTATAAGATGGGTTTGTGTATTTACTTTGGGGCGTTACATTATCTTTCTTACTTGACAGTCTTATAAATCTTCTTTTCTATTTTTTCTAATTTCTAATAAAAATTTACTATTTTTATGAGAAAAGGTAAAATTTGAAATAAAAAAGATATGGATATACATATATACTCAAAAAGATATGATAAACTTGAATTTAAAATATTTCAAATCTAATTATTAAAAAAAATAAACGAAATATTTTACTCTCAATTCTTCTATTATTAGAGTTTTATTTAATTTATTTTTTTTCTCTCACAATTATCTTATTTTTATACCGCGATGATTCAGGGCACTAATTTTGGTGCTCTAATGGAGCACTAATGGCATAGCAAGAGGAAAAAAAAAAACAAAAAAAACAAACAAACTAAAACCAAAACATCACATCACAGTGGGTAGGGACCACTACAATGATTCAGAGCACTACTTTTGATACTCTAATGGAGCACTAATGACATAGTAAGGAGAAAAATAAAATCAAATAAACCAAGATCAAAACACTAAATCACAACGGGTGGGGCCCAATGCCAGCTCTACTGGCTTTAGAGCTCAAGAATTAGAGCTCCAAAGAATTTTTCATTTTATATATATCGTTAAATTTGAACTTGAATTGTTTTTAGTAATTCAAATCGAATTATTAAAATAAAAATATATATTTTACTCTCAATTTTTCTATTATTAGAGTTTTATTTAATTTGCTTTTTTCCCCTACGTTTATCTTATTTACCCTGTGAGGGAGATTTATAATCTGGCTTTGGGCCGTGGTAGAAGCCGGGCAAAGAGAGGTCCGAGTATGTTTAGGCCGAGCTAACGTGCTCTTCTCCAGAGTTGGTTTGCTTGGTTGAGGCCCAGGTCCCACGTTTAGGCCGAGCTAACTTGGGCCTGTCCAAGTTAGGTTTGCTCCGTCGAGTCCCAGCTTCCAAGTTTGGGCCGAGCTAACTTGGCCTAGGTAATTATCGGCCAACCTGGGTTACATGGTTCACACATTTAGCTCGGCCGAAAGGGTCTTCTGAATACCGGTTTAATCCGTTTGGAGCTCAATCGTACCGGAATGCTACTGAGCTCGGTTGTGATGGAGCTCAGCGAGTGGTGCTGTCGGGCTCATTACGTAGCATGGTCATAGGAGGCTGAGGTGATGTCGCCGGGCTGCCCCATTCCCGCTAATGTTGTTTGGCGGTTTGATTAGGTGGTGTTTAGCTAGATTTGCGCTGACAGATGGGAGAGCAGCTCCATGTGTCAATAGACGAGTAAGTGTAGAAATGAACACAAAAAGTATATAAGCATGACTGCGCCCCCCTGCCAGGGATGAAACATCGTTTGGTGAGAAAAAACCTAACACTCATTAAGCTCTTCTCTCTCTTCCTAAGTATATGCTAACTTGACCGTCGGAGGGGTTTTCCGGCAACACACCGCCAGGTAGCTCACCGCCATTGTGTTCGTAGGTTAAACGGATAGAAGCGGAGCTTAGACGAAAAGGGTACGGGCGTTATCGTATATTTGCTCCCCATACAATTGGCGCCATCTGTGGGAAACTTTTGCAAACATAACCTTGTCCTCCAAGCTCATCTGATCGTCTTCCATGGCGAACAACGACGAAATGCCGTTGTCTGCCATTGACGGTGTTACCTCGGAGTCCGCCAGACGGAGAGACGGACTCCCCATGGTTCCGAACATGGCGGACCTGGAGACTTCCCCAGGAGAACTTCCGAGAGACACACGAGATAAGCACGCCAGAAGTTTTGGTCACTCACGAAGCCCAGACGGACACCGGCGGCGAAATACTCGACGTCTGGAGAACAAGTTAAGAGACCAACACACCGTCATCTAGAGAATGGCGGCAGAGATGGAAGCTCTCAAACGACAGGTCAAAGGGAATGGTGTTGCTGGAGTGGGAGACCACAATGACCACACCCAACCCTGCTGCTTAGGTAGCTAGAGCTAGCGACAGACTCCCTTTCTCTCTATCGCCAGAAATTATAGAGTTGGGGACCTAGACACGCCTGTAGAGAAGTCTAGCGCGCAAGATAGTACCTACCATCCCTCGCGTCCGTCGACCACGTCAAGATATTCTTACTCCGTCCGTTCAGAGGACTTGAGGGACATCTTGAAGGAGTGAGCTTGCCGACGGGAGACTGAAAGAGTGCCGACGCTCCAGCGGTTATCTTATGGAGGTCACCATAGTGAGGAGGTTATGATGCCGCCGCCCTGTTCGGCCATACCAGTTCCTTTGGACACCGACTTGGCGAGGCTGAATACCTCCCCCTTCTCCCTTGAAATACAGACCGCGCCACTCCCAGCAGGCTTTCACCAGCCCAAGTTTACACTTTATAAGGAAAAAACGATCCGTACATGCATGTAAGCCATTTCTGACAGGTCATGGCTAGACACAGGCGTAATGATGCTCTTATGTGCCTTATTTTCCCATCCATTTTAGGTGAACTGGGCTTGAAATGGTTTGAGAGACTTCCAGAAGAGAGCATCGAGAGGTGGCAGCAGTTGGCAGAAGCATTCGTGACTCGTTTCAAAACCAACACCAAAACGCCAAAGGAAATGGACCACCTTCTACGTGTCAAGATGGAGTCGAGTGACACCCTCAAGGCATACAACTCTAGGTACTGGGAAACCTTCAACGAGATCCTAGATTGCTCGATCAACCTGGCAATCACCCAATATAAGCGTGATCTCCCGGTCGGGCATAGGTTGAGGGACTCGCTTACAATGAACCAGCTGACGTCCATGGGGCAACTAATGCAACACATTAATGAGCATCTCCGAGTAGAGGATGATGCGGTGACATCCACCGCGAAGACAAATTCGGTGGTAACAGACAAAAGGGCGGCTGGCAAGGTACACGCGGTCGGACAGGAGAGTAATTGTCCAAATGATCGCGCCGGGGAATCTGACCGTAGACCAAATCATAGAAACCGGGGTAAAGGTCGCCGCAATGACTGAGCAGAATATGCCCGCGATGACGCGGCCAATGCTAACAGAAGGTTGAACGCTTGGACGAGCATCACCACGGTGTTTAAGATTCCAATCTATCGCATACTTAGTGAAATCCACGACAAGGATTACGTCCGGTTTACTGCTAAGTTAGGCGATGCGCAATAGGGCTTCAATCCGCGGTACCGCTGCACATATCATAGGGAGCAAGGATACCGGACAGAGGACTGTTTGCCCTTGAAGCAACACTTAGAGGAGTTAGTCGCAGCCGGTCACTTAGACCTAACATTGATGGGGGCGTAAGAGCCGCGCATCCCGCCTCGGCTGATCCGAGTGGTTCGGAAGACCTAGAGGCGCCCCCTCAAGGAGTGGTCAATGTGATCTACGGCATAGTGGAGCCGGCGCGTTTGTGCGAGCTCCGAGGAATGATCAAAAAGGCGGAACATATGAGGGAAGTTTTGTCAGTCCAACCCGCGATCAAAAGGGGGAAGACCGAGGAGAAGAATGTGATTAGTTTCTCAGCTAGGGACCTAGAGCGCATTCACACACTGCACAACGACGCCCTAGTAGTCACCCTCCGCATCCGAGACTTTGATGTCAAGCGCATCTTGATCGACCAGGGAAGCTCGGTTGAGATTATGTACTACGACGCGTTCAAGCAACTTAAACTCCGGGACACAGACTTGGCTCCGGCAACCTCGCCACTAATTGGTTTCAACTCATAACCAGAGTGGCCTATGGGAAAGATAATCTTACCAGTCAAAGCCGGATCCGTAGTCAAGCAGGTGGAGTTCTGGGTATTGAAGGTGCCGTCCACATACAACCTGATCTTAGGTAGGGGATGGCTTCATGCTATGCAGGCGGTGGTGTCGGTAGCGTCAACCTACCACCAGGTTATGAGGTTCCCCTCAGCTATGGGGGAAGTTGAGGAAATTTGGGGCGATCAAGTCATGTCGAAGCAATGTTTCGTGGCAATGAACGGGAGCCGAGCTGCCAAAGGCTTTCGTACAAATGATTGAAGGTCCGGAAGACCATAATGTCCTTGATGATGTGGGCGCCAAGGCCGAGGACAAGGCTGTTGAAGAGTTGGTGGAAGTACAGATCAACGCCGAAAGTCCGAACAAGTTCTTTTTGCTACGGTGAAGCCTGATAGCCCAAAAAAGGACCGAGATGGTAGGTTCCTGATGGCGAATATCAAAGTCTTCGCATGGACGCCTACGACATGCCTGGCATCGATCCAAGCTTTATTTGCCACCAACTCAATGTTTTCCCGGATGCTCACCTTGTCATTCAAAGAACGAGGAGATCGGCCCTTTATCATGCCGAGGTAGTCGCGGAGGACGTGAGGAACTTGCTAGAAGCAAGGGCCATCCAGGAAGTGCACTACCCTCGGTGGGTTTCCAACACGATCGTAGTGCCCAAGAAGAATGGGAAGTGGCGAGTTTGCATTGATTACAAGACTGTCAACCGAGCTTGCCCTAAAGACAGCTTTCCTTTGCCCAGAATAGACCAACTAGTGGATCTTACGACCGGACATAACAGGCTCAGTTTCCTGGATGCCTATCGCCGTTATCTCCAGATCGCCATGCATGGTCCCGACCGTGAGATAACCTTTTTCACCACCCCAAGGGGACTATTCTGCTATCGAGTCATGCCTTTTGGTTTGAAGAACGCCGAGGCGACTTTCCAAAGGATGGTGACCAAAATGTTCGCTCCTCTACTAGGTCGGATGATGGAGGCTTACATCGATGACATGGTGGTCAAAAGCAGGCATCAGGCCGACCATTTATCCGACCTAGCCGAGATGTTCGCCATTCTTAAACAGCACAAGTTACGCTTGAATGCATCAAAGTGTGCCTTCGGCATGGGATCCGGGAAATTCCTAGGCTTCCTAGTCACAAACCGAGGACCCCACACAAATCAAAGCCATGCAAGAATTGAAGCAGCCCAACTCGGCAAAGGACGTGCAGCATTTAGCCAGTATGGTCGCCGCGCTTAACCGATTCATAAGCCAGTCATCAGATCGTTGCCGCCCTTTCTATCGAGCTTTGAAATCCAAGTTTTCATGGGATGAGGAATGTGACAGGGCTTTGGCCGAGCTCAAGGCATATTTGTCTTCTGCCTCATTATTGGTGACACCCAAGCCCGGTGAACAACTCTACCTTCATCAGGCAGTTTCTCAGCATGCAGTTAGTGCGGTCCTTGTCCGATCAGAAGGTATCCAGCATTTCCCTATCTTTTACGTAAGCAAAACCTTGCTACTGGCAGAGTCGAGGTATTTGCCGCTGGAAAAACTTGCTTTGGCATTGATGATGGCCTCTAGGAAATTGGCGCACTACTTTCATGCTCACACAATCGTCATGTTGACCAAATTCCCCCTCAAAGCATTGTTCGAGTGGGAGGATTTCTCCGATCGAATCCTAAAGTAGGCGGTCGAATTGGGACAATTCGACATCAAGTTTCAACCCTGAACAGCCATAAAGGCACAAGCATTGGTAAATTTTGTTGCTGAATTCTCGCCTGGAATTCACCAAGTATGCCCGGTGGATCTCACCGCGGTAGCCGAGGAGGTGAATGATGGCTCAACGAAAATTGCACAACAGGGTGATGTTGGCGACGCGGAACTTGCGCGCCCGTCTATAGAACTTCCAGTTGGAATAGTACTGTAGCCCGGCAATGCGACGACGGACTTGGGAATAACAGACCAACCTGTTCGGTCCGGTGCCGCATCACCGAGGAGGGATGAAGAAGTGTCCGGCAACGAAAAAGATAGCAGTGAACCTGAAACTGAACAGCCGAGCGACCGTGATCCCGTCAATTTTCAAGCCTCCCAAGACCCCTTAGATTGTTAGGAACTCTTCATCGGTGAAATGTGGAAACTTTTTGTAGATGGAGCTTCAAATCGTCACGGCGCCGAGCTGGGCATAGTTTTGATATCGCCAGACGGCCTGACCATCGAACACTCTATCACACTCGGATTCCCTGCGTCAAACAATGAAACTGAGTACGAGGCGAACTGGTTGGGCTTAAGAGCGCGCTCCAGTTGTGCGCGACTGAGCTGATGGTTTGCAGCGACTCCCAACTTGTTGTCAACCAAGTGTCTAGGGTCTACGAAGCCAAAGATGACAGAATGGCCAAGTACCAAGCTCTGGTAAAAGAACACATCAAGCGATTCCAGGCAATAAGGGTCCAACAAATTGGTCGTGAAGAAAATGGCCGTGCGGATGAGTTAGCCGGTCTAGCTTCCATGGTCGACAGTTCATCCCCCAATCCTCTCCTGATTGAGTTTCTTCCAAGGCCTAGTATTGAGGAACCTGAGCAGACGGAAGTACTTTGCACCATGCTTAGCCCTTCTTGGGTGGACTCTATTATCCTTTTTCTGAAAGAACGGACCCTTCCGGCCAATAAAAAGGAAGCACATAAAGTCCGGGTGAAGTCAGAGCGGTTTTGGCTCTCTCCTTCTGGCGCTTTATACAAGAATTCATTCACCGGTCTATACCTCAAGTGTGTACATCCAGACAGCGTAGGAGCCTTCCTGTACGAGATTCATGAGGGCATATGCGGAAGTCACATCGGGGGAAGATCTTTGGCCTACTGAGCTATTTCGCAAGGATATTGGTGGTCATGCATGCAAGCAGACGCTCAGAAATATGTTAGAAAATGTGAGAAGTGCCAGAAGTTCGCCCACTAAATTCACCAGCCGGCCAGAGAACTTCTTCCCCTCACCAGCCCTTGGCCTTTTGCGATGTGGGGGCTGGATATAGTGGGACCACTCTCAATGGCACCAGGCAACCGGAAATTCTTCATCGCGGCTATGGATTACTTTACCAAATGGGTTGAAGTTGAGCCCTTAGCGACTATCAAAGAGAAAGATGTCAAACGATTTGTCTGGCAGAGTGTGATAACGCGGTTTGGCGTCCCCAAGATTCTGATTTCCGATAATGGCACCCAATTTGACGGGCGCTTGTTCAGGGGATTTTGTGAAGAATTGAAGATCGAATTTTACAACTCCACTCCGGCTTACCCGCAGTCCAATGGCCAAGCCGAAGCATTAAACAATACCATTCTCGATGGGTTGAAGAAAAGACTAGAGAAAGCCAAAGGAAAATGAGCCGAGGAACTCCCAAGTGTCCTTTGGACATATCGGACGACCCCGAGGCGATCAACCGGGGAAACTCCTTTTGCCCTGGCGTACGACATGGAGGCGGTCATCCCATTGGAAATCGGCATGCCCACCATCCGCAGTGAAAATTTTGAGCTTGAATTGAACTCCGAAGTAGTCACCCTGGAATTAGACCTAGCTGACAAGCGCCGAGAAAAAGCTTTGATCCACGTGGCCGCATACCAACAAGAATTGACTAGGAAATACAACAAAACAGTGCACCCCAGACCGTTTAAAGTAGACGATTGGGTTTTAAGGAAGGTCATGGGCAACACACTAGTGCCGGGCGAAGGCAAGCTAGGGGCAAACTGGGAAGGGCCTTACAAGATAACTGGTCTAGCGGGCAAGAGGGCATACCACTTAGAAGATTTGGATGGCAGAAGCGTACCCCGGCCATGGAATGCGGCCAATCTCAAACTGTACTATTTTTAGTATTTATCGTTCTTATGTAATTTTTATAGAAAGACCTATTTTCCCTGCACTTCTAAATGTAATACTCTTTTTGCCAATGTAATAGAAGTGAATTATTTTTGCTGAAGAGGTTTGCTATGACCGAAGTAATATAGTGACTGAGGGCATGTGTTTTAGTCGAGATGATTTACCCCGGTTGCAAGAGTTGGTGATCTGCCTAACTCAAGTGTATTAGCCGAGATGATTTACCCCGGCTGCAAGAGTTAGTGATCTGCCCAACTCAAGTGTATTAGCCGAGATGATTTACCCCGGCTACAAGAGTTGGTGATCTGTCCAACTCAAGAATTTTAGCCGAGATGATTTACACTGGCTATAGGAGTTGATGATTTGCCCAACTCCAAGGCTCTAGCCGAGATGAATTTTAGCCCGGCTAGAAAATTTAACCCGGTTATATGCATGAATTACTTTGTTTACGTAGCGCTAACAAGGCTGTTTACTGTGACCAAGATAATTTTCTCGGCTCTATGAAGAATAGCGCGGTTAAAACGAAAATTACAACAGACATTGTAGGAGTGCAAAATAATAACTTTTCATTGATGGAAAAATTGGGTACATACGATGGGGCTTGTAGCCCGATTACAAAAATTCAGACAAAAATCAAAAGAGACAAGCCTAAACTAAGCTAGAGGGGAAAGATCGGCAAACTCGTCACTGGTTCCTTCTGTCACAACCTCTAGGTCAACCACAACAGCCTTCTCTTTCTCGCCGAGCTCCCGTTGGCTACCCTCTTCCTCGGCTTCTTTGTCTGCCTCCTCTTACAAGGCGTTGAAGACTTCATTGGCATAAGGAATTAGGTAGACCAGCAGGAAGGCCGGGGGAGGAGAAGCAAATACCTCGATCTCCGATCCTTGGCCGAGCTTTTCGTAAGCGGCCTTCCAACCGAACTTAAAATAAATGTCCTTAGTGGCTTCGACCTGCTTGGTGTAGTTATCCTCGGCCTCCTAGAAACCGAGATTGTTGGCCTCGTCCACGGCAGCCTTCCTCCCTTCTTTTTCAGCCGCAAGTTGGGCTTTTAGTTCATCTCTTTCTTGCTCGGCCTGGCCAAGTTGGCCGAGGAGTCTTGCATTGTCAGCATTGGCCATTTCAAGTGAAGCTTTAGACCTCCCTAGCTCGGTCTCAAGATTTTTGGCCTGGTTGTTGGCATCGGTCACCTTCTGCCAGAGCTTGTGAATCCTTTCCATCACCAGATGCTGCTTCTGGATAGCCTGTAAGAGGACGTGTAAGAGATCAAACAAGAAGAGTAACCGTGGAAACACTTAACAAATTTGAATAGATGTGCAGAGCTCTTACCCTGGTTATGGATTTAACCGAGGATTTGACAAGCCGGGTGTTGGGAACATGCTCACTGCCGGCCACATCGCTCGATAACGGTAGTGCTTTTGTCAGGTCAAAAGCCAGAAGGTGTTTTTTATCGCCTTTCACAGAGGTGTTAGCCGGGATCTCTTTTCCCCGGTGCTTCAGCTGCGGGTGCCATGGCGGAATGGGTTCAGATCCCTCCGCGGGTTGCTCGGTGCTAACCTTGGCCACAAGCTCGGCAGATGGGTCGGTAGACCGAGGCCTTTTGCTTACTCGGCGACCTTCCTTGCCGGCCTGCGCCGAAGTGGTCGACGCCAAGGCGATGACGGTCTCGGATGATTGTCCGGCTGTTGAGGTACGATGAGGGATGCTCGGCAGCTCGGCAGATGTGGCAGTGATGAGGTTCTTGATGCGGCTCCGCTTGGCCATCTCTTCTTCTTCGGTTAGCCAGATAAAGGGCACGTCCGGTAGTGTTAGATCAGGCGGTGGGGATGGCGCCCGTAGAAAGTCGGTGACTCTACTTCTGTAGGGAGCCGAGTAGCAGTAGCTTGGTACGTAGCCGAGAAGTTCGTGGCAGTCTCGGTGGCTATACCTCAACGCGGCTCTGATGGTAGCCTCGTTTGGGTTGAAGTAGTTCGCTTGCAAGGCTTCAATAGCTGGAAGGAAAAGAGCGGTTAGTACAGAATAATAAAGCAAAGTCATTTGACCGAGCAGTGAGCACGTTTTACATGTCGAACCGAAGTTCTTGCTGATGTACCAGCCGGGGCACATTAGCCATCTCGTAATTTCCTGATACCTAGAAAAAGTCGTCGTCATACATGTCTTTATCCGGGGTGCCAGTCACAAGTTTTTTTTTGCTCGGTCTAATCTTTAAATAATAATTAAGCCCGTCGCCTGTACGGCCCAGGGTGTATTGGCGCAGAATCTCGGCTAGCCCAAGGTTCAAACCGAGCCGATTGTTTAGCTCGGCCACACCGTTTATTATTCTGAATGTGTTGATGAAGACTTGTGTTGGCGCTAGCCCGGTACGCCTTAAGAACTCACATATTAGAGGCTGGACCGGGAAGCGTAAACCTCCCTCGATTATGGACAGCACGGTGAAGGGGCATTCGTCCAGTCTACCCCATGGGGTGGTGTCCTCGGCGTCGAGCTTGAGATGTACGTCTACGGGACGCCATATTCTTCTTGGAATGCGGCAAGGGCAACCGGCGTGTCAACGAGAAAGCGGTAACGCCCCATGTGAAGCCGGCTGGTTTTAGCACAGCAATGTTGGTTTGGCAAATTTTTGTTTGATGGCGGCTCGACTGTTGAGAGTCTCAGTGTTGGTTCTGGTCCACTAGGACTCTACAGTAAGTGTAAGTGTAAGTGGGAGCGCGGTCGCGCAAAACGAGCTCGACTTTAGCTTGGTCAGATGGAGTGCCAGACCATCTCGGTCACACAGGTAAACCCAGAAGCTCGGCCGCTCAAGCGGACCAGATATTAGCTCAGTCGAGCGGTCAAGTACTCTGTTACCTCGGTTCCTATAGGAGTTTTTGCAAACTCGCAACTTGCTCAGTTTTGGTATTTTTTGGGATTAAAAGAAGACCTGGAGCTCGGTCTGCCCCAGATCCTCGCATGTTCATCACAGAAGTTGAAGAACAGTTGAGAGAGAAGGGGCATAGGTGGTTTTTGGGGAGCTACATCCTAAAACCTACTGCTATCGTGCCCTAAAATGTGAGTTTCAAATGAAAAACAATGGAGAGATTCGAAGAACTTACCAGTTTAGGGGCAAAAGTCGAATCTTCAAGCACGAAGACAGTCTAGAGCAAGAATGGTGTTCGATAGAGAGGATCGCACTGCAGCATTTGGGGCGCCTAGAATGGAAGAGAAACAATAAGGAGGAAAGAGGAAGGGGCAAACGATGAGCTTATAGGAAGAAAAGAAGCGCCAAAAATTCGAAAAATAAAGAGGCGGCGGGGTTGGCTGCTTGAGGCCAATAAGCGAAGGACGTGTGTCCATAATGACGGCGACGTTAGTACTGAAGAGACAGGATGGCGAGTTGAGGCGTCGACTGAGCAATTCAAGAAACCGGGCATGAGGATTAGCTCGTTCAACGTCTTGCGGGTTTAAGTCAGGCGGAGAATCGACCCCGATCAGATCATGTAATCCCAGTCATGCTTGCGTGGACGGAATTAAGGGGCAATTGTGAAGGAGATTTATAATCTGGCTTTGGGCAATGGTAGAAGCCGGGCAGAGAGAGGTCCGAGCATGTTTAGGCCGAGCTAACGTGGGCTTCTCCAAAGTTGGTTTGCTCGGTCGAGGCCTAGGTCTCACGTTTGGGCCGAGCTAACTTGGGCCTGTCCAGGTTAGGTTTGCTCGGTCGAGTCCCAGTTTCCAAGTTTGGGCCGAGCTAACTTGGCCGAGGTGATTGTCGGCTCACCCAGGTTACGTGGTTCACACATTTAGCTCGGCGGGAAGGGTCTTCTGAATACTGGCTTAATCCGTCTGGAGCTCAGTCGTACCGGAATGCTACTGAGCTCGGTTGTGATGGAGCTCGGCAAGTGACGCTGTCAGGCTCGTTACGTAGCACCGTCATAGGAGGCTGAGGTGATGTCATTGGGCTGCCCCATTCCCGTTAATGTTGTTTGGCGGTTTGATTAGGTGGTGTTTAGCTGGATTTGCACTGACAGATGGGAGAGCAGCTCCAAGTGTCAATAGACGAGTGGGTGCAGAGGTGAACGCAGAAAGTATATAAGCATGACTGTACCTCCCATGTTAGGAATGAAACATCATTTGGTGAGAAAAAACCTAACACTTATTGAGCTCTTCTCTCTCTTCCTGAGTGTATGCTAACTTGATCATCGGAGGGGTTTTCCGGCAACACACCACCGGGTAGCTCACCGCCGTTGTGTTCGCAGATTAAACGGATAGAAGCGGAGCTTGGACGAAAGGGGTACGGGCGTTATCATATATTTGCTCCCTGTACATACCCTATTATGGAAATAGTACATGTTACTATATAATATATATACAAAATATATTTACTAACATCCCCCCCTCAAACTTAAGGTTATTTCAAAGAGACCACGAGTTTGAAGAAGATTTTTGTTCAATCCCATTTATTTTTCATCGTATATTTTTCTTCAATTATTTTAATTTATGTTTTTGATTTTGATGTAATGTATAAGGACACTCAATTTAAATCCAAATATAATTAAAATTAATTATATAACTCTACAACATTTTTGCTTACATTTTTATTTTTGGGGATTTTTTTTAAGGTATCTGATATTAAGATTTTATAGAATAAAGGACATACAATATTTGTATAGTGGTTGAGATCCCTCAACATTTTTTCAGAGAAATTTCAATCTAGAAAAATTTTAAAACATAGATAAATTTGTCTGAAATTTTTTATGTTTTGAAATTTCTCTAAATCGAAATTTCTCTCATTTGCTAAATTTTTCTAATTTTCTCTCTGTTTGAAAATTTCTCTAGGTTAAAATTTTGCTCACAAATTTTTCTGTTTTTAACTAATTTCTCTGACTCAAAATTTCTCTAATTTATTTATAATTTTCTGTCTCTGTTTCCACCAAATCAAAGAAAATTGAACATATTTGTAAACAGTTGTGATTGTGGCACTAATTTGTAAAATAAAATAAAAAAAAGTATAGAAGATAGACCCCACCTCAACCCTTCTCTCTCCCTTTCTTTCATTTCTTTCTGTAACCCTCATTGTCCTCTCCCTTATACACATATATCTAGAAGATGAATATGAATATACATATGTATATATCATTATTATCATGAACCTGGTGATGATGATATATATACAAATCACCCATATCAACAACTCACAGATTATATATATATTAATATGAATATGAACATGGTGAACAGAAAGAAGTGATAGATTCTTGAGAAGATTGAGAGAAGATAAGGCCCAATCGCCATTGACGTAGAGCTTGGACTCTTGTTCTTCTTCTTTTTCATCGTCATCTCCGATATTGTTTGGTGTGAGATTGGTGAGCTTGGGAGTGGGAATCTCTATTGAGTCAAGCTTTGAGAAGTGTTCGAAGATGAGCAGTAGTATCAGAATGTGCAGTAATGTCACAACACACAAAGAGAGAAGAGAAAATAAGAGCGTGTGTGTGATATATGGATATAGTGAGGGACCTTAGGTAACCAAAAATAAATAAATAAATAAATAATTATGCACCTCTTTCATTACTAAAAGTTAGAGTGGGAAGCTAAATTAAATATTTCTTTAATTAACATTTAAGTTATATTCATCTTTTTTATGCTTTTGTCTTTTAATTGTATTTCCAGAGCAGCAACTTTTCTTTTCTTTTCTTTTCTTTTTTTATAAAAAAAAAAAAACACTCTGATTGATTGTCCAACTTTCAGTCTGAATAAATCAGCACACCCATTTTAAATGAAAAACAGAATTATTTTTAAGGAAAAATTACAATCATGGTGTAAGATGAAAAATTATTAAAAAACATGATGGATGCAACTTTTTTTTTTTTTTTTGGCAAAGAATTCATAGAAAAAGTTACACCTCACCACTCTTTATGAATATTTTTTGATCAATCCACTGTGATGCAATTCCTAATTTTTAAAGTAGTGACTGCACTACTAATCAGCATGTGAATGAATGGTAACTATAAAATATTTCATTACATTCACTTAATTATTATGTATAATTTTTTGATACATTATACTTGGCCCATTTTAATTTTGATCATTTTCTCACTTTAACCTTTCATGTTTAAAATTTTTCACAATTTACTTTTAAAACTAATTTCTGCTCAAAATTAGACAAAAAATATCATTTTAATCGTCTCATGACATAAAAATTATCTTCTTATTCTGAAGTTTAGATTTGTATTAAAAATGTGAGTTATACATAATTAAATATTTTTATACAAAAGTCAGCTTTTGAAATAAATTGGAAAAAAAAACCCTTCAAAAATAAAGATCCAAAATGGAGGAAAAAAACTTTAAAAGCTAAAGCAAAAAAATGACCAAATATAATCAAAGTGTAATTTGCCCTGTGTTATTTCAACATATGTGCTGTCAAAGCAAGTTGTAGTAAATTTGTATAAAATTCACTTTTGGTGTGTTCAAATAGCACAAAAAAAATACTAGACTGGATTAATCAAGCGAACAGAAATATCAGGGACACTGAAAGGAACCAACTTGTAAGTTTGCACACACTGTAAATTGATACAGAAGTCTCTTAGCGATTTTGAAGGTTCATAATACATAAAGAAGGCCAGAACGCATGGATTATACAAGTAACAATATAAAAACCACATGTATAACCATGGTACACATACCTCACGATTATACAAGTACTGATATAAAACAACAATGATTCATCCCCCCTTTTTAGGACCCCCTCTCTCTCTCATTGGTCACCTTTTCTTTTTCTTTTTCTTTTTCTTTTTCTTTTTTTTCCTGCTCCTCCAATCACCTCTTGCCACGTGGCAAAGGGGGGGTAAAGGGGGTGACCCCCAAAGGGGGTCCCAACCTTTATTCGATATAAAAACCACATAGATAATCATGCTACACATACCTCAAGATTATACAAGTAACAATATAAAACCGCACATATAATCATGGTACACATACTTCATGAACATACTGCATTCTCGCTCTATTTAACAACCTGAATCTCATCTCAAACTCATCACAGGCCATGCAGTCACCCCAGCTGCAGGCAGAGTTGGTCGTATGACTGGGACCCGTTTCACCACTGAGAAAGCTTCATTAAGACGTGCAGCGCGGCTCATGAACTGAGATACCTTCTGCAGATAATCAATCAAAAAATTTAAATAAAAAGAAAAAATGTTAGGCACCAATTATGTATCAGGTCTTGCCCCCCTTTCCTTGAAGACTACTTAAACTGCTGCAAGCAAAGAATAGATGAAAAGAGGGACCTTCTTTTCTTAACACCATGAGACTTACATGTGGTCCAATCCTAGTTGATAATGTAAAAGAATCAATAAAGAAAAAATCTCCCAATGAGGATTACATTTATCCCAAACCTACAACCTCCATTCACTATTAATTCTGATGGGGTACATCAATGTAACATGACATTTTCTCCTTTTATTTTCCTTGCAATGTTTCAATTCTAAAAAGAAATATTGGAGCATCAAAAAGGAAAACCAACATTCAAAGTCTAGTCATCTTGTCAATATACTTAGGCCAAGCAGCCAACACACGCCTACTTCTTCCAAGTAGGTGAGCAGCTATTTAAAAAAACCTTGATCTAGACAACATCAAGCGCAATTCCCACACTACCATGAAAGCTTGAAATGTCTAGTAAACACTCTGCTTTCTTTACACTGAAAATGGAGAGAATATACCCTTTATGATTTTTATCAAAGACGAGGGTGCCAAAGATATCTTAATAATGATTTTTTAGCATGAAGGCATATAGTTACTACCCCTCTAGGGGAAAAAAATGGTATGATCACTCAATAAATAATTTTAAAGACGGGGGCCTTAAATAATGCTATGGTCCAAAGATGAATGAGTAAAAAAACGGGAGGGGGGGGGGGGGGGAACCATACAATGTTTAATAGTATTACAATATTCCAGCAGACAGAGAAGACCAATTATGCATCCAAAGATCCAAAACAAAACCAATTATAATAAGCTTATTTTGTATAGCATGTTCTATTTGTACAATCAGGTTAAAATAGAACAACTTGGGGAATGTGGCATTTTGTAAGATAGAACATCTTAGGAGAGATAAATAGTAGAGAGAGAGAGAGAGAGAGAAGAAAAAAATAGATTTTTTGTTACAAGCGTATTTTTGTCTTAAAAAATGGTTTACTCTCAACACTGGTGCATGTAATGCACTTCCAGTTAATTTGGAAAGAAATTGTGACAGGTCATTTGAAAGTTCCCCAATTGTAAACTGCAAGTAACCAATAGATTACAATACCTAACCTACCATTTCATTTAGTTGTTAAAAAACCAACAGGGAAAGAACAAAAAGCGAAACCTTTTTATTAAAAAATTATCAGACCAAATAAAAAAGAGTCTTATGCTATGAGTTGGTTCAAAAATGAGAATTGAAGTAAGCCATATACTTGTGTGACGCTAAGTTAGCAATATTTTCATTTCCATAGCCTATTTATAAAATATTCAAAATTTAGAAATTTGATTGTTTTTCAATTTTCAAGTTTAACCTATCAACCAAAAATAGCAATTAAGGTGAAAATACTCTACAAAATACAATGTCAGAGTTAAATGGTACTCATTTTGTGATATATCAATAACATGAAATAAGAAAAACAGCAGTTGGAAACTAAATTAACCAGATGAAATTACGAGTCAGTTTGAATAGATGTAGATTTTAAATCAAGGATTTAAACTTAATCATTCAAAGACAATAACTCAATTTAGATATAATAGTTCACTTATGAATTTCTAGATTAAGATAAAACAACTATCTAAAACTAGTTAGTATTTGAAATCATGTTCAAAGATTCTCTTTCTAGCTATAAGGAACCTACAAAAGTGTCAACTAATCTTATTCCATTTTTTTTTTTTAAATTACAATACATTGATTTGAAAATCCACAACTATCCAACAGAACCTAAATGCCACAGAATAACTGACCTTATCATCCATGGTAACCTTCACCTGCAAGCTTTGGCTCTTCCGCTTCATCTTATACAACCTTCGTCCCAAGATAACAAAACCCATAACTGCTGCGGCCACCGAGATTGTCCATGCTGGGTTAGCCCTGCAAGCACAATATTTCAAGAACTCAAATGGAACCTTCCACCACACAACCACCCTCTTCTCTTCCTCACCACTTGGCTTCACTGCTCCTATGGCAACACTTTCTTCACCACTCGAAGCCACATCTCCACCGGCCTCGCCATCTCCACCTTTTCCTTCCCCCAAAAGCTCTGACCTTTCAGGAGAATTTGCATTATCACCAATACCCATCTCAGTATTGTGATCAAAGTCCCCAAATTCCATCGAAATTGGTCCAATTTTGCCAGAATCAGACAACGATTTCCCCAAATCCTCACCCTCACCTCCAATTTCTCCAACTCCTTCAAATCCCGCTTGGATTTTCTCATTTTGAACAAAACCCAATTCGTATTTACCTTCGAATTCCCCAAATTTACGATCGTCAGATCGATCGCTCCCCGAATCAGGCCAAAACTCAACCGATTCCTTATTCGGATACTTAGTCTCCGATTCAGGATCGACCCAATTCAGATTATCAGAATTTACAGAGTCCTCAACGCACACATCATTATCCACAAAATTCTCCATATAATTGCTCTCCAAATCGAGAGAAAAGTGATCGGTTCGAATCATACCTTCAGAGACACCATCGATCCCCTCCAAACCCTTCATGTTCTCAACCGAATCGGACGAGTTAACTGAGCCGGTCTCATCCGAGTTGTGGAGAACCTCCCAATCTTGAAATTCGCCCTCCATGTGGTCTCAAAATATCAAACCGAAACAAACAAACGAACAAGCAAAGCAAACAAACCGTAACCCTAACCCTAAAAAATGAAAGAGAAGATAATCCAGATGAGGATGAAATGCTTACACAAACAACAATACATAAGAAAATCTTAAAAAGTAGGTGTGGAGAAGAAATAATGAATTAGATTCTAGAGAGAGAGAAAGAGAGAGGAGTCGCTGTCATAGGCAGCTGATAATCTCTCTCCTCCTCTCTCTCCCCTCCCTATTTTTTTTATTTTTTTTGTACTACTCTTTTCTCTCTATTTAAAACCGTCAGAATTGTTGTGATATCTAGGCAGCATTTCGCATTCTATAGTTCGTTCGTTTAGGAGGTGGGTTCATTTTTTAATTATTTTAATTTAGAATTAAAATGTCTTTAAAATAATTTTTTAAATTTTTATAAATAAAAAATAAAATAATTATAAATTGAAAGTGATATTTTATTTTATTTTATTAAAATTTTTTTTTTTTTTTTTTTGTGGTTAAAATAGTCATAAATCCAACCGAACCCTTCTTTCCAGACGAGTGCATAAAAGTGTATTTTTTTAAAGTTATATTTAGTATATTTGATTTCAATTCTTTAGAAGTTGAATTTTTATTTTTTATTTTTTATTTTTATTAAATATTTTTAAAATTTTAAATAACTTTTTTATTTTTTTTAGATGCATCTTAGAGCATCACCATCTCTTTCCTTATAATTCCTCCTTACTCAAAATAAGGAGTTTTTTTGTCAAAACATATCCCCAACAATTTTCCTTAGCTCCTTCATATTTGATAAATTCTTATTTTATTTTGTTAAAGGCACAAAAGATGTCCTCCCGAACGTCCTCCAGATGTCCCGTGAAAACCTTGGAGCTAAAGAAAAAAAATATCCAAAATTAACTTGATAGGTCGACCCCCGGTTTGTTTTCCTTTTCCTGTTGTGCTGCAGCATGTGTTGTTTGTTGCATGTGTATTTATTATTTTATTATTAAAAAAATATTTAAATTTAAAAGTAATTAAAAATATTATTTTATAATAGAATACAAAAAAAATTAAGGAATTTGATGGGAGAAGTAGATGAAAAAGTGATTCTTAAAATAGGGAATGAATTTTTTAATAATATTTTAGGGTAAAATTTAGATAGTCTGATAAAGATGCTCTTACTTAAATATATTTAAATAGTGAAATATTTGTAAAAAATTATTTTAAAATATTAATAAATACCCAAAAATATGAAAAATATATTGAATTTTTTTATTTTTTTATATTTTTTATATTTTAAAAAATTTTAAAGATTTTTTTACAAATATTATATTTTTAAATGTATTTATATTAGGTGTGTGTAAAAATTTTAAAATTATTTAAAATATTAAAAAAATTCAGTGAAAACAAAAAAAGTACATAAAATGAAAAAGTCGAGTTTTCTGAAAAGTGAATTATGGAGATAAAAATCAAACAAAGTGATTATTTTTTAATTTTTTTATAAAAAATTAAAAAATATATTTATTTAAATCATGCAAAATACCCTCCTAATTTAAGATTATGGCATTGGCTAATGGAGGATGGAGAGTTATTGTTGGACTTTATGAGCTTATTTTTTAGTCTTATTTCGATAATTTGAGCCGTTCATATTTTAAGATTCGTCGAGTATATCATCCCTGCAAATAATCAAGTTGATCGAATAACGATAATCATGTGTTTAGATCATTTTTGTATAAAAAATAGTAGGTGAGAAAATAATCGATTAATACAAAATTGTTCAGAACACGTGATTTTTATTATTTGATCGACTTAATTTTTTACAGAGATGATGTACTCGACAAATCTTGAAATGTGAACGGTTTCGATTATCAAAACATGGTCCAAAAGTGGATCCACTAAACTAAACTAGACGAGCCAATCCAATTACAGATGGAAGATAGTCCAATCCTTTTAAAAAAATTACAAAACAATATAAAGTAAAAAAAATATATTTATTAAGAAGTCGGCTCAATTTTTACTATGATTTCTTTGCGTATCAAAAGTTACATTCTTATATATTTGTAATTATTTTTAATCTTCTGTATTAGTATATAATTTTTGCTTAAATTTTTTACCATAATATGATTTAATTCACACTTATATTAAAATGATTAGCAGTAGATTCATGCAATAAATAAAAAACAATTGAAAGGTACAATATAAATGTATAAGAATCCCATTATACATGTATCATATTATATCACTAGTGTATGCCCGTGCCTAAAGTCACGGAGTAAATAATATTGGGATTATCTTCTCTTGTCCAATCTTTTATGTAGTACATGGAAAATTTATTCACAAAATAATATCGAAAAAAATTGTTCCTTTCTTATTGCATCTTATTATTCTTACCCAAGTTATCGATCTTTCTTGTTCTAATTGAAGAGGTTGGTCTCATTTAAACTTCGGCTAAAATTAGAAAAGAATAAAATCTCAGTGATTGCAATATTAACAAACCATCTCTAATGTTTTAAAAGAAAAGGCATGGAAAGAAAAATAGTACATTGCCATTCACCCCCATTGTGCAAAATTGAAGTGTATCAAAAACTCAAAGTTTAGCAGGAAAAATGTATCAATTAGTTAAATAAAATATATGATTAGCGAACTCATGAATATATTACACTTAAGTCTCATGAATATAGTTACAATACTCATTTCACTTTCTTAAGCTTAAGTCTCAAGCTTTGCATATTACACTTCTCTCTTGCTAAAGCTTAATTAATAAACCAATTACAGAGAAAGAGAAAAATAGAAAGGGAAAAAAAATAGAAACTAAACCTTAATCAAGAAAATCACCTCTTTTTGGGCAATCAACTAACCCTCCAATCAAGCATATGTGTCTATGGATTACACCAATCTCAAAACATCAAGCACTATTTCTAATAATTGCAAAAGCAAAAATCATCAAGCACTAATTGCAGAAGTGCTAAACACATTATTAGATTTTAGGTCTTAAACACATCATCAAGCACTAATGTTTATAAATGACTCCTTCCATCATCAAGCACTAATGATTCAACAAATATATTTAATTTCTAACATTGAGCAGTCTTTTAAAGACATGAAATTCAGCACTTACGTAGATAATTTTTCAAGAAGCAATTTGTTTCACACCATTTCACTTTTTGCCTCCCTCCATCTCTACTCCCCCCCATCCCACACCCACACACACCCTATCTGTTTTTTAATTTATGTAGCAAATATTTTATGCACCCAGACACATGCAGCGTCCACCTAGGAAACTACTATATATTAAAAAAATGTTTGACAGGGACACATCGATATAGATGGAAAAGAGAGATTTATTGACCAAGAAAAAGGTTCTTTATTTGATAACCTTTCATAGATATCTATGGCACCACAATGCAAGGAGTGTCCGTTTCAAAAATTTTCAAACCACAATCTGAAAAGAAAGATTTCATAAACTCACAACTAAGATCCAATTGAGAGCATTCAAACTATTTAGAAGTAATGCAAACAAAAAAACAAAAAAAATGCTAATTTTTTGGTCTTTCCCAAAAACAATAAATATTAATATAAAAATAATTAATAAAGAGAACATCGTCCAAAAAATAGATAAATTCATAAATTCAACCCAATCAAGTAAAGGGAACTTTTTTCTCACCCCAGTCAAAAGTTTAGCAGAGGGGAACTTTTTCCCCAACCAAAAGTTTGATCATTCGATCAATCTCTTTCCACCTTCCATTCCCTGTGAATTAACAAACACATTAAACAAATCAAATAGAGAAACAATTTATGAAGCATTTCGCGAACATATGAAAATGGTTTTTTATCAAACAATTTATCAAGCATTTTGTGAACATTGTAGTAGCAGAAATTATGTAGTGGCTCAATCAATTATTTTGAACTTCAATTATTGCAAAATTATACCCAAATCCTTACAATGGAATGAATAACAATAAATTTAATTAAAATAATAGGAAATAGGTTGTAATTTATGCCAAGTGACATGAAGAAGTTGGTCTTTCAACTATGGTAATCGAGTAAAAGATTAAATCATCAACTTACAACATGAATGTACAAAAAATAAAAAATAGAAGCAAAAAAAAGGATAAAATCTTAGTTACCTCTATTCATAGAGCCTTTAGAACTATTCTCCTCACCAAATTCTAATGCATCAGTCATCTTTACATGAATTGATAATTTCTCTACAACACTCCAAACTCAACATAAAATTGTGCATTGATTTTAGGAGAAAAGATCTTTCATACTTAAAACTAAAAAGAAAAATTAAAGTGAAAGCAATTTTTTGGAAGTAATGCAAACAAAAAACAAAAAAAAATGCTAATTTTTTGGTCTTTCCCAAAAACAATAAATAATAATAAAAATAATTAGTAAAGAGAACATCGTCCAAAAAATAGATAAATTCATAAATTCAACCCAATCAAGTAAAGGGAACTTTTTTCTCACCCCAATCAAAAGTTTAGCAGAGGGGAACTTTTTCCCCAACCAAAAGTTTGATCATTCGATCAATCTCCTTCCACCTTCCATTCCCTGTGAATTAACAAACACATTAAACAAATCAAATAGAGAAACAATTTATGAAGCATTTGGCGAACATATGAAAATGGTTTTTTATCAAACAATTTATCAAGCATTTTGTGAACATTGTAGTAGCAAAAATTATGTAGTGGCTCGATCAATTATTTTGAACTTCAATTATTGCAAAATTATACCCAAATCCTTACAATGGAATGAATAACAATAAATTTAATTAAAATAATAGGAAATAGGTTGTAATATATGCCAAGTGAATACAAATGATCAATCACTGCTTCAGTAAGAATACAAATCAAATTCTTACCTCAATGTTTGGAAGTTCTCAAGCTGTCTAATGATCAATCACTGTTCTTAGGAAGTATCAAGCTGTCTAATGTGAGCCTATTAAGCAAACACAATGCTTTTTTTTCTTTTTTTTCTTTTTTTCTTTTTTTTAACAGCAAAAACAGAATTGAAGCAACAAAAATAGAGCTACAAATTAATTCTGGTGTATTTCAGCCCTTCTAGAGAGTGTAGAAAATCATTAATGTTGCAATGATAGAGATTGACCCACCCATTCATCCAAAATGCAATTCTAATTTTGATAAATTCCTCGATTTCACACCAAACTGGTTGTTTGTGGTTGAAGATTCATTCATTTCTAGCAAGCCAAAGAGTCCAAATAATAGAATCCAAGATAGTTGGGATGTACATGGCAACAATTAAAGAAATCAACAAAAAATTTACTTTTACATGACAGCAAAACAAAAGACATCCAAAAAAATTAGAGTAACAAAAAATGAATACCAAAAACAATAGAAGAAATCAATACAAATTTTAAAATTTTACATGAGAGCGAAAGCTAATGAATACCAAAAACAATAGAAGAAATCTGCACCATAGTTTCCCTGTTGTAAAGATATAAATTTAATTTTGATTTGGATTAGTAATCAGAGAAAGCTAATCAAAGTGCACAAACAATTTGTCATAAAAAAAAAAGCCAAATGATCTGAATCACTGAATAAACTTCCATTGCTAGCAGAAACTAAAGAAACTAAAAATACCCACAAAAGAATAAACATAGAAATACAAAATTTTGAGTCCTTGAGAAACTTTGAGTCCATAGAAGACCGAAGTAGGAAAGCCAAAGAATAAACAAAGACAATAATACTGATAATAATTGCATTGGAGAATTCTACCTGAGAGGGTAATTTATATGAAAATTGGGCCGAGCTGGGTAATGGGCCGTTATGGGCCACAGTACGAAGGGCTGAGTAAAAAGGCCATGAAGTTACTCCGGTCCAAAAGAGGCATGAAGTTACTCCGGTCCAAGAGAGGCTTGAAGTTACTCCGGTCCCAAAAAGCTCAATCACCACAATCCGGACAAGCAGCTCGGTCATACCATATCGAGCCGAAGTGTTGAGATTAGATCGGTCATTACGATTTAACTGATGGCAGTTAGTCCGATCCAAGCTTGTTAAAGTTAGTCCGGTCCAAGCTTGTTAAGGTTAGTCCGGTTTGAGCTTGTTAAGGTCAGTTCGGTTTCAGCAGGAGAAACCGAGATACAAGCTGTGAAAGGAAGATTCGAGCTAAGCAGAGTTCAGTTGTTTCTTTCTATCTAGTATGGCAGTGTTATTTCGGTCGTATGGTAATCTGACCATGATAAAACCATCTCACTTGGTTTAAGCAGTGAGGGGGGTGTTGATGGATAAGCATTATCTGCCAGGAATGTAATTCCTAGGAGAACTCTACTTGGAGGAGTAAGAGTCCTATTAGGATTGTGCCACACGGAACCTATAAAAGCTTACCTCATCACCTATGGAGAGGTAACACAACTTTGATTCCCGAATACACAGAGTTTTTTGTCTATTTGTCTATTTTCCTGACTTAGGCATCGGAGAGGTATCCGGCACACACCCGCCGGCTAGCTCACATTTGTATTTTCAGGGAGTAAAGCGACGACGTACGAAGGAGTGCAATCTTGATCAACAGGATTATACGAGAAGGTTTATTTCTTTCCCGTATAATTGGCGCCATCTGTGGGAATAAACAGAACGAACAAAACCTCTTAATTAAGTTTTCCTTGCTAATAAAAAGTAATGGCACACAACGAAGATTTGCCGCAGTCCGCCATTGATGGACAAACCCCAGAAGGAGGTGGGAGGCACGAAGGTTTGCCTCATGTCCCTCCCATGGCGAACTTGGAGCCCCAATGACAAAACCCCAAGAGGGATGCTAGAGG
Organism: Camellia granthamiana; assembly: GCA_036172215.1. NCBI lineage: Eukaryota > Viridiplantae > Streptophyta > Magnoliopsida > Ericales > Theaceae > Camellia > Camellia granthamiana. The sequence goes on from CM069914.1 coordinate 116,039,955, forward strand.
GAGGCAGAATAACAGCCCCCGTCACTCTCGTTCACAAAGTCCTGACAGACAAAGGCGAAGGATTGATCCTCAAGTTCTGGAGGATCGCATGAAGGAGTAGGACGAATTGATACGACGAATAGCGGTGGACATGGAGATTATGAAGCGCCAGATGAAGGGAAAAGGAGTGGCGACAGGAGAGCGGCGCAAAAGCAGGACGCCCCCTCGCCACTCAGAAGACCGTGGTAGGAATACCACACCATTACAAGCAGAGAGTATAAGCCTCAGGACAGGCGATACTCAATCCAGAACCTCCAGGACTCGTTGCTCCAGGTTTGAGAGAACTAGGACAGAGAGGTCGTATACTGAGGGAAGCACTTATCGGCCCTCGCGCACACACCAGACGTCATCCAGGCAGACGGAGTTGCCAAGATCATCCGACTTACGGACTGTGCTGGAAGAAAGAGCATGATGAAAGGAGGATAATAAGGCGCGCGACCCTCGCAGGGTATCTGCCCTTCAGCGGTTGGCTCCTCGGACGCATGGAAACATCGAGGTTGGAATGCCATTACTACGACCTGCCTACGAACCAACGGATAAAGCATTAGTGAGGCTGCAGACCTCGCCGTTCGTTCCGGCAATTGAAAATGCGCCCCTACCTTCAAGCTTCCTTCAGCCCAAATTCACCACGTATGAGGGGAAGACAGACCCCTACATACACCTAAGCTACTTCCGCCAGGTTATGGCGGTATATCGTCGAAACGAGGCTTTGATGTGCATCCTCTTCCCATCAAGCCTTGGCGACCTAGGCTTGACCTGATTCGAAAAACTTCCAGAAGGCAGCATAGCCTCCTGGGCGCAACTGGCAAAGGCGTTCGTAACAAGGTTCAGAACAAACACCAAGACGCCAATGAAGATTGACCAACTTCTCTCCATTGACATGGGCGACAAGGAGACACTTAGATCCTACAATAGTCGCTACTGGGAGACCTTCAACCAGATTGGGGACTGTTCTACCAATCTCGTCATCGCACAATACAAAAGGGGCCTTCCAGTTGGGAACAGACTAAGGGACTCAATCACTATGACGCCACCCTAACAATGGAAGCCTTAATGGAAAGAGTGCACCAGCACATTAGGGTGGAAGAGGATGGCGTCCGTGCCAAAACAAAATCTGGCACGACCGTAATACTGGAGAAAAAGGCCTCAGCAAAGGTCAACACGGTAGACCGTCCGAGCAAAAACGGACGAGGCAGGCGGGACAACGGAAAAGACCAGGATAAAAGATAGTTAAGAGTCCGCACTGCCATTACCACGGTATTCAAAAAGCCAATCTACCGGATTCTAAGTGAGATACGCGATGAACCTTTCGTCAGATGGCCTGCTAAGCTAGGAGAGGCTCAGAAAGACTACGACGAAAGGTCACGGTGCACCTTCCATAAAGAAAAGGGGCACCACACTGAAAATTGCACGCCATTGAGGCAGCACCTGGAGAAGTTGGTTGGCAGCAGGTCACCTGGATAAATACATTGAAGGAGGGACGCAACCAGCCTCCCAGGACCACAATAACCCCAACGGGATGCCAATCGACGCCCCACCTCAAGGTGTAATCAATGTGATACATGGAATCTTCGAACCTGAGCGTGTATGCGAGCTCAAAGGGTCGATCAAGAAGGCCGAGCACTTAAGGGAGGTACTAAGTGCACATCCTACCATCAAAAAAGGAAAGACAGAGGCCACGAACATCATGTCTTTTTCAGATAGAGACTTGGCGAGGATATATTGTCCCCACAATGATGCCCTGGTTGTCACTCTCCGAGTCAAGGATTTTGACGTCAAGCAGATTTTGATTGACCAGGGTAGTTCATGTGAGATAATGTATTACGAAACATTCAAACAATTGAAGCTACAAGACAAAGACTTGGCACCTGCCGTGTCTCCCCTGATTGGATTCAACTCAATGCCAGAATGGCCAATCGACAAAATAATCCTACCAGTCAGAGCAGGAAGCGTGACAAAACAAATTCTGGGTGTTGAAGGTCCTTTCCACTTACAACATAATCTTGGGAAGAACATGGCTGCATGCCATGCGATCAGTAGCGTCATCTTACCATCAAGTAATGTGGTTCCCCAACGAAGTTGGGGTAATTGAAGAAGTCTTCGGGGACCAGATCATGTCCAAGCAATGCTTTGTCACTGTGAATGGCAGTCGCGCTGCCAAGGGATATGTCCATTCGGTGGAAGAACCTGAGAGTAATGAACTGTTCGCAGATGTCGGCAAAGCAGCTAATCAAAAAGCAGTGAAAGACTTGGTAGAGGTAAGAATAGATGAAAAGAACCCGGATAAGTTCTTTTTGCTCGGTTCGTCATTGTCCAGCACTGAGAGATTAGAGGTCTTGAAATTTTTGACCTCTAACATCGAAGTGTTCGCCTGGACACCATACGACATGCCAGGCATTGATCCTAACTTCATCTGTCACCAACTCAATGTCCACTCATCCGCTAGACCAATCATTCAGCGCACACGCAGATCGGCACTCCACCACGCCGAGATAGTGGCGGAAGAAGTAGGAAATCTGCTGGAGGCAGGAGCTATCAGAGAGGTGCACTGCCCCAGATGGATTTCCAACACAGTCGTGGTGCCAAAGAAGAATGGCAAATGGCGTGTCTGCATCGACTATAAGACAGTCAACAAAGCATGCCCAAAGGACAGCTTCCCCCTACCACGAATAGATCAACCAGTAGACCTAACGGCGGGGCACAACCGACTTAGCTTTCTTGATGCATACAGAGGCTACCATCAGATCGCCATGTACGAACCAGACCAGGAGGTCACGTCCTTTACAACCCCAAGAGGACTGTATTGCTACAAGGTCATGCTCTTTGGCCTGAAGAACGCAAGGGCAACATTCTAGAGAATGGTTACCAAGATGTTTGAGCCGTTGTTAGGCAGAACAATGGAGGCTTACATCGACGACATGGTGGTCAAGAGCAAGGATAAGAACGACCATCTAAGGGACCTAGGTGAGATGTTCCAGATTCTGAAGAGGCACAAGTTGCGCCTTAATGCATCTAAGTGCGCATTCGGTGTAGGATCTGGCAAATTCCTGGGCTTCCTGGTGACAAACAGGGGTATAGAGGCAGACCCCTCCCAGATCAAAGCTATTCAGGATCTAGAAAGGCCTAACTCAATAAAAGAAATGCAGCATCTCACCGGCATGGCAGCTGCACTCAACCGATTCATTAGCCGGTCGTCAGACAGACTACGACCATTTTTTCAAGCATTAAAGGCCAAGTTCGAGTAGGACGAAGAATGCGACCGCACTCTGGAAAACTTGAAAGAATACATGTCTTCTCCACCACTGCTTGTCACCCTAATACCTGGAGAAGAACTCTTCCTGTACCTGGCAATCTCTCAGCACGCAATCAGCGCAGTGTTGGTCCGTGCGGAAGGAATCCAACATCTGCCCATCTTTTATGTCAGCAAGACATTGCTGGGTGCCGAAACAAGGTACTTACCACTGGAAAAACTGGCCTTGGCCTTGATGATGGGCTCAAGGAAGTTGTCGCACTACTTTCACGCCCACACCATAATCGTTCTCACAACTTTCCCATTAAAAGCTTTGTTTGAGAGGGCGAACTTTTCTAGGCGAATTTTAAAGTGGGCAGTAGAGTTGGGACAATTCGACATCAAATTCCAACCCAAAACCACGATAAAGGCCCAAGCTTTGGCAAACTTTGTCGCAAAATTTACCCCAGGAAGTCATCATATCTGCCCAGTCGACCTGACTGACACAACCAAACTAGGGATAGAAGTTGACGCCGGAATAGCGCAACCCCTAGTGCAGGATACTCAGTCAGACCCCAAGACAGACCAGAGTAAAGAAAGCAAGGAAGAAGCGAACCATACTACACCAAGCCAAAACTCACCAACAAGTGAAGACTTGGTACAAACAGATAGCAAGGGGCAAACAGCAAGCATGAACCTTGAAGAAAACACCAGCAACATGCTGGACCCCAAGGCATCATCTGATCCCTCCACTTGCTGGAAATTATTCGTTGGAGAGATATGAAAGCTCTTCGTAGATGGAGCATCTAACCGGCACGGCGCAAGACTTGGCATAGTCCTCATCTCTCCAGACAGCCTAGTAGTGGAGCAAGCAGTCAACCTTAGCTTCCCAGCATCAAACAACGAAGCGGAGTATGAAGCGCTTCTTGCAGGCCTCAGATCAGCATTCTACATGAAGGCCATCGAGCTAATGGTTTACAGCGACTCACAACTGGTGGTAAACCAAATTTCGGGCGACTACGAAGCAAAGGATGACAGGATGGCTAAATACCAAGACTTAGTCAGAAAAGAGATCAAGAAATTTGAAGTAGTAAGGATAGAACAGAGTGGCAGGGAGGAAAACAGCAGAGCAGACGAACTAGTAGGCTTTGCTTCAATGGCAGATACATCCATCCCTCATCCATTGCTTATTAACTACTTACCAAGACCAAGCATTGAAGACCCCGAAGCAGAAGAGGCATGTTGCGCAGAGTTGGGCCCTTCATGGATGGATCCCATCATAATGTTCCTAAAAGATGGCACCTTACTGTAGACACCCCATTTTTGACCGACCTTAAGACTCAGACGTCACCGATTGAGCGCTCGGTGATGTTGCATATTGTGCTCGTTCAGAAGTCTCAGAGTCTCGGCCGTGAGCCTTGCCTCCGGACTTCCAAACCCTTTCTGTACTTTGTCTCGGTTTGCGAACCAGGCTCGATTTTCTCTGTTTCTTTTCCCTGAGGGGAGGGAGAGGTCTAGTAGATCATCTCTCAGTGGCCGTAGGCTACGTTCCGTGGCCACAGGCCATTTTGCCCATTTCGGAGCCCGGTTCCCGATTTTCGGAGCTGTCAGGCCGTGTGCCTCGGTTCGGGACCGCCTAACCATCTCCGTTTGCTTCAGTTTTCAGCATGCATCTTATTTACTCCCTTTCAAGGGACACTGTGGTCCGAGAGACCAACTTCGTGGTCGAACACCACTCTCGGTGCCCAACGGGCAGTTTTCGGGGCCTCGGACTGCGCGTCTCAGCCCCTGAACCTTCATTTTGCATCGGTTTTCGTTCATTTTTGGCAGGGACCTCTGTTTCATCACCAGGAAGGCCGTAGAAGGGTGGGAGGCCAGTAATTGTTCCAACAACCAGTTATATTTCCTTCATCACCCTCCGACGCCCGTTTTTTCCCACTTCAAAGCCAATGTTGACCACCCTAGGGTCACTTTCTTCAACCCTAACCCCCATATTTGTGATATACACATCTGGGAGGCCACCAATATTTGGTGGCTGGCCAGTAATTGTTGTTGGACCTTTTGAACCCCTTTGAAAAATGGCTTGTTCTCTCTCCTGGTTTACAGTTGCCAATTTTTGACCACATACCTGTGTTGAGCACACATGGGAGGCCACCAATCTGTGGTGGCCGGCCACTAAATCACCTTGACCCTTTTGACCTCTGGCCGGCCGGCCATGGGGAGAGCCGGCCGGCCACCTGCAAATTCACTAGCTGGCCGACCTTGTTCCTTGCACCCTGTTTAGTTCAAAACTGACCTTTTTGACCCCCCAGATTTTGTATCCAGAGGGCCAAATTTTGGGGGGGAAACTTGAATTCTTTTCCCCCCATTTTTTTCCCCCCTCTTTCTCCCCCCTCTTTGTCTATATAAACCAGCCTCCCCAGCTGGTTTAAGGGTTAGAAAAAACCCCTTTGAGTTCCCATATACATATCTCTTCTCTCTCTCTCCCTTCAAGCTTCAAAACCTCCAAGATCCTACCCCCTTTTCACACCACCACCTAGCACCACTCCACCACTCCATTCCAGCAGCTAGGAGGGGCTTTCTAGCGGCTAGGAGGCACCATTTTTCAGTCCAAGAGGATGCCAAGGCTTGGTCTTCAAGGGTAAGCACCATGACCCCCCTTTTCTAGCTCATTTTTGTACCATTTCTTGTCCCTATTTTCTTGCTGTTTTGAGCTCCGAGAAAAACTGAAAGTGGCATTTTTTTGAGCTCTATTTCATCTTTCATTAAGGGTCTTACCCTGTTTGGGACCCCCATCTTGCACTTGCTTCATTACCCCTTTGTATGCCATAATCTTGCATAGTATTTTTGGCCTATGTGTAATCTGTTTTGGAGCATGATGTAAACTGTAGATAGGCTTATTTTGAGCCCTTCTTCAACATTGAAGAAGGGCTCACCACTGTTTGGGACCTCCATGTATCACTTGCCATTGCACCCCTCTTTGGTCCCCATTTTTGCATGATTTATTAGCCTATTGAGCCTCTGTTTTTGGACCTTGGTCCGAACTTAAAATAGCCCTATTTTGACCCCCTATTCATGTTTCATTAAGGGTCTATGGCTGTTTGGGACACCCTTTGTATACTTCATGTTATAGCTCTCTTGATGCCCTTATTTTGCATAGCATTTTGAGCATACTTGTATCTGTTTTTAGGGTTTGTCATAAACTATAATACATCATATTTTTGGTCCCTCTTCAATATTGTAGAAGGCCCCTTCCCTGTTTGGGGCCAGAATTTGTGAGTTGTTTCATTACCCCTCTCTTTTTGGCCAATTTTGCATGCTAGTTTAGGCCCATTTTTACTCACTGTTTGGTCTTGCTTAAAACTGAAAACATGCTTTTTTTGGGGCTGCCTTGCTTCTTTCTTTACACTTCATGTTCAAATTATGCATGCATTGCATAGCTATAGGCCATTCCATGCGCCAAAATTCATGTTTCGGGACTCATTCCATGCATCGGGTATCATTTTGCCATGATTCGGGGCTGTTTTGCATCTCATTTTGCCTCTGAAATTTGCATGCTTGTATGCCATATTCCATGTCTTGCCATGTCTTGTTAGAGTGGCATTTTGGTGCCTTAGGGTCGGTCCTCGGTTTGCGTGCACGCGTGCACGCACTTCGAGTTGTCTCATTTTCATCTTATGGCCTCCTATGTGAGTGTGGCTGAGGTCCGCTTGTGTTGGTGTAAGTCCATTATGCATTGCGTATGCTATTTCATTCCATAGCATTGTGTATGCTAGGTTGTATGTTAGAGCATTGTGTATGCCATGTTACCTCGTGCATCGTATATGCCATTTCATAACATTGTGCATGTTAGGTTGTATCTTAGTTGCATTCATGTATATCATGCATATTGCATTGTGTTTGGGATAGGAGTTAGCCCGGGCACGGGAAACGAGGTACGTTTCGTACTCCGAGTGACAGAACGTGTCTCAATTCCCCAGTCACCGACACTCCGGATCATCCATGATGGAGTTAGGTCTTGTTGTGTTTTCATGTGCATTCATTCTATATCGAGTTGTGCAATTCGACTCCTCGGCCATCATGCATCGAGATGCGTGATCGATGGCACGAGGATCGAGACATGCATACATTTGTGAAATACATTGCTATGCCCCTTTCCTGCTCTCTAATGCAGCAAAATCAAGAATCAGCAGTTTTTCGAGGCTTGGCACACATTTCAAGAACAGGTGCAAACAGAGGTTAATTGGGGCATCCCAGTGGATTTCCGCGCAAGGCAGCCCAAACATACATCATTCATCAGAGTCAAGGCAGTCCCTGGCTTGCATGCCAGTTTATTGTTTTTCTTAGTTAATTTGTAAATTAATTAGGAATTTGTACATTATTTGGACTGTATTATTTGGACTGTACTATTCTTTTATTCGGGACTGTATATTTATTCGGACCCTCTGTGCGAGGGCATAATTGTAATAAGTGTGGGTGAGTGTGATGTATGTCTTCCAACCCCACGTCTTTCTTCCCTTTTATTTACCTGCTTATGATGGTTAGATTAGGGCATAATTCAATTAGCATACAGTATGACAGCATGTTTGCATCATTCATCTGTTTTGCACGCACCGGGCTCGGCGCATCATACAAATTGCATTTGTATTTCAATTCCAAATTGAATACGTGTTAGTTGTAGCATTCCACATGCCATGTTTAGAATAGCCGAGCCTGCTATAGTTTGCATTTTTGCATGTGTTGCATTAGGCAATTCTGTGTATCTAGGATCATGCATGGATTTCTAATGAGTTTCTGTTTTGGCTTGGAGTACTCGGTGAGTTTTTATGCTTTAGCACCCTTGCATGCGTGTGAGTGTTGCCATGAATAGCATGCTTACCATGAGGCTATTTGCTTATGTGATATAACTGCCTGAATGCCTGTGGGTGGAGGTTGTGTTACTTGAATTGGGACAATTCATCAAATGTTTGTTTTAAGCCCTCTAGATAGTGGCAAAATCATGTTTTCTAAAGCCCACCCGAGGGTGGCAAATCCACGTCTTAGCCTACCTGCGGGTAGCACCATCAAACCATTTTCAAACAAACAAACATGAAATGTTTTGTTCCAATTCAGGCGATCCAGTCTATACTTGTATGTTGTGCGCATCACGTAGTAATCTAGGCTAATAACCGGAATAAGAACACACAATGTTTTCAAAACTAGATATCACGGTTAGTAGAGGCCGGTCTTTGACCGGGCGAGCGGGGGTGCTCACGAAGTGACCTTTCCCAATCGTACCCAAGTTCCCGAGCCGAGGCAACTTTGGTGATGACGGACACGTGGCCTTTGGCACCGAGTCAGGGTTTCCTAAATTTCCCCATAAAAAAATATTTAGGTGACGACTCTGTATTTGGCAAAGCAGTCCATGTTTGGCACTTCTTTCAAAAATCTGTTTTCTCAAAAACGATTTGCCGGATTTGGACTCTTTGGTTCAAGATTTAGAACCGTGACAATCGGGTCCTTGAACTGTAGTGAACCCAAATGAACAGAACGGGACTTAACCCTCCGCCAGCAAACAGTCAGGTTGGGGTTTCTGTTTCCGCCATAGAGGTACACTTACCGATCAGTCAGCTGGACCAACAGAATATGGCCGGAATAGAGGAAATGATGCGTCAAATGGAAGAGAGCATGAGACAGATGCAGGAGGATGCCATCCGCCAGGCGGAATTTTCTAAGCAACAGGCCATAGTCATGGCCCAGCAGGCCGAACTAATCACTAGGCTGCAACAGCAAAATACGGCATCTGCTTCACATCAGGCTCCTCCTCCACCCGGGGCCCCATCACCCGAGCAGGCACCTACTGTTCAGAATACCCTCCCAAACACCCAGAACACCCTACCCAATGTCCAGAATATCCAAGAGGACACAGGCCTTCCAACGGGGCTGGCTCCGCCCCCGCTTCTGCCTCAACTGTCCAAAACCCATACACCCAACCACCCGGACTCTCCCTTCGAGTTCGAGATAGACCATACAGCTCTGAAATTGAGCAAGCTCGAGAAGCTTTTCAAGAAATCACAAGGCGTGAAGGCTATTCCGGATATCGAGGACGGATATACCGATGTGGCCGTGACATTGCCCGACAGATTCAAGATGCCGCAAATTGACCGCTTCGACGGATCCGGGGACCCCATGGTCCTTCTTCGGCTATTTTCAGACATATTGCGGCCAATGGGCCTGACTAGACCACAAAAACTTTCACTATTCAGCCGAACCTTGTCAGGCGTAGCCGCCATTTGGTACGCAAAGTTGGAGGATGAGGTCAAAAGAAGTTGGGACGAAATGGCTGAGGCCTTTGTTGCACAGTACTCGTACAATACCCAGATCGAGATTACAACTCGTGATCTTGAGACGACGAGGCAGGAGCCCAAGGAGACTTTCTCCGATTTTGTAACTCGATGAAGGGCGAAGGCATCGATGATGACTTTGAGGCCCACTAATAAAGACCAAATCAGGATGATTGTGTACAATCTCCAACCGAAATTGATGCAGAAGATGATTGTACTCCCCTTTCCCACCTTCTCAGACCTACACGAGATGGGGGTACAAATCGAAGATGCAATGAAACAAGTTCTGATTGACCAGGACCGGGAGCAACCCCAGAGGACATTTAACCGCAACAACAACGCAGGCCCGAGTGGCGCTGCAAATACAAGAGCTCCGGAGGTCAGTATGGTCACCACCATTCCCCCTCCCCATCCAAGGCCCGCGGCAACCACGCCTTTCTCCGGTGCATCCAGAAGTAATACCCAAACCACAAAATATCAGCCCAGAGGCCAAAGAACCTTCACACCCCTATATATGCCCATGTCCAAGGCTCTGGGGGTATTAATCAAGAAGAAGCATTTGACGCCCCTGGAGCCGAGGCCATTACCAAATCCACTCCCTCCCTCTCATGACCCGGCAAGATACTGCGCGTATCACCAACAGTACGGTCATGACACCAACCGTTGCTTTAGGTTGCGTCATGAGATCCAGGATCTTATTGACAAGCAGGTGATCGCGCCTCCCGAAAAACCCAACGTCACAACAAATCCCCTCCCACCACATAACCAAGCCCCTCCTCCCAACAGAATAAACTTCATCCAAACTGGGGTCGTGTCTTACGATCCTAGTAACTATATCACCCCGTCCCACCTACCTAAGCGGGAGGTAATCCTTCCTGTCTGCACTAACTTGTGCATGATGGACATCTCCACAACCCAATCTGAGCCAAAGGTGGTGACCACCGAAGATGGGACAGGGCAGATTTCAGAGAAAAGTAGGATTGTTGAGTCTGGGATTGAACAGTCTGGGAATCTCGCTGCAGGAGCCTACGATCCAAGTGAATACATCCAGTCAGTGGGCCAGTTTGAGCCAAGTGTGGGACTGCCAGATAAAGATGAACTGTGTGTGATTCAGGGGGACAGACTTGAACAGGGGACGGATGACCTGACAACAATGGAAGAGGACTTTGCCAACCTCCAGTTCTTCAACGACCAAGAATCAGGCGATGCAACAATCAACTGGTTTGAATATGAGGAGTCGGCAGAAGTTACCGGATGGTTGGATGATCAACCAGACATTGTGGAATATCAACCAGAACAAGGCCCGGCAGGGGCGAGAGTATCAGTGGTGGCCGGAAGGGCTGAGAGTCAGAATACACCGCCGGATAGCGCCGGCACTAAGAATTTCGCTCAGAATTTGGGGATTGTAAATGTAGGGAATATTGACCAACCGGCTGTACTGACGCAGTTGGAACAACAAAGATTTGAGGATTCCGAGAGAATCAGAAAAGCTAAGGCCCATGTGAGGGTCGAGAGTGCTGTGTGCACGGGAATAGGAAATGTTGCGGGCATGAAGACTGAAGGTGCTGCGAGTACGATCATACCGGAGCCGGACAGGTGTCTGTCGGCTGCCGACGGGATGTGGTGGGAAGACGACGACTTATGTCTTGCCCACACAGATGAGGACTAGGGGAGTAGTCAACCAGATGATACCTGGTATATTGACGAGATCGCTCATATGACAAGAAGCGGGCAGTACTTCAAGCCCCCGCATCTTGACCAACCTGAGACATCTGGAAAAGACAAAGAAGCCGAGAAACAAAGAGAGAAACAAATTGAAGAAGAAGCTGTGCTTAAGCAATTAAAGAAGATACAAGCAGACATCTCCATCTGGGGACTGCTTATGGCGTTGCGAGTACACAGACAGGCTGTCCTATCTGCTATGGACAGGGCCAAACTCTCTATAGACACTACACCAGAGCAGCTGGTTGGGCTGGTTTTTCCGGGAGGAGGTTCCCCGGCATTAACCTTTTCAGATAAGGAATTTCCGCCTGAGGGCATGAATCATAACAAACCTCTCTACATCTCCGTAGAATGTAGAGACAAGTGGATACCGGTGGTACTTGTTGATACCGGGTCTGCCATCAATGTTTGCCCAGCCAGAACAGCATATGCAATCGGGTTGAAGCCCGCGGACTTCGTCCCGACAACTCAGGTGATCAGAGCATACGATAATACTAGCAGAGAAGTGATGGGGACTGTCAAGATTCAGACCCAGGTTGGTCCAGGACAACACAACATCGAATTTCATGTCTTGGACGTTCCCGCAACCTTCAACTTACTCTTGGGGCGGCCGTGGTTGCACCAAGTAAAGGCAGTCTCTTCCACTTTACATCAAATGCTGAAGTACCCTCACGGGAAGGGAGTGGCCATTGTCTTCGGAAATTCATCCATCCATCCTTCGCCGGAAATGTCTACACCAGTTCTAGAAATCGAGCATGGCACGGAGGATGTGTTCTTATTGGGGTTCACTTTGGCTGAGGCCCGCGTGGTGCAGAATATTATGGCTGTGAATGAAGGTGTGTACGTCAGTGCTCAATCCGTCTACCTCATGAACAAGCTACAACACATCCCCGGGATGGGACTAGGAAAGAGCAGTCGGAAAGGCGTCGCAACATTGTCCGAGGTGCCACACAACCCTCATACCTTTGGTTTGGGTTATCTGCCCACCAAAGAGGACTGGGTGAGGAAGGGAAAGGAAATGGCCGGAAGAGCCAGAGCAAAGCAGGCTGGGAAGCCTTTTGAATTAATGCATAGGCCCATCCAGGGTACCCTGAACGGACGCTTCGTCCAAGAGGGGGAGGATTTTCCATTTTGCGGCTTCCCAGAGCCGTGGATAAACGCGAAGAAGAAGCGCGTGCCCGGTTTCGAGATCTTCTTCAACCTGCAACTATCCGGGGATGACGTTGCCACAGAGCAGACAGACCCATCAGCTGAGGTTGAGCAGTGTAAAGTAGTGGATCCTGAGGGCACAGAATTTGAAATGGGGGTAGCGCTGGCATGTCTACTCTCTGATCCTCCGATCGACCATAAGTGCTTGGGGGATAACTTCGTGGTTTCCATGATTGGGGATGAAACGGCTGCTAGCCAACCAGCAGCTATCTTGGATGCATCTATCGCACCCTCTCTCACTTGGCAATACGAAGAGGGATTTTTGTCCAGCAGCACCGGGTCAGGTAGTGAGCCGGAATCTGATTCCACCGAGTCTTGTGAGTCGAAATCAGGTTCCAGCTCGACTGAGTCTGAGTCTGGTACTCCTGGGGATGTTAACCCGGATGCCACAGTCCTGTCTAGGTCGTCTTTTTCCTTTTCATTTGAGTCTGTTGTAACCGAGAATTCGGACGATTTGGATGAACTTAATGAGAATCAAGCAACTGTGGTTTCTGAGTATTTTTCTGTGCCCTTAATTTATTGCATTGATTCAGACTTTCAAAATTTTGAAAACGACGAGGACGAAGTTCCTCCGGTTTTGCAACGATTAATTGAGCAGGAGCAGGAAAGATTTGTTAAACCCCTAGTGGATGAAATCACTACCGTGAACATTGGTACTGAGGAGGACCCGCGGCTGGTCCAGATCGGGTCCACGTTGTTTTCAGAGGAACGCGAGCGCTTAGTCGCTTTATTAAAAGGTTTCAAAGATGTTTTCGCGTGGTCCTACGAAGACATGCCTGGAATCGATCCTGAGATTGTACAGCACCGGATCCCTCTTGACCCTGAGGCCCGACCAGTCAAACAGAAACTCAGGAGGATCCGCCCGGATTGGGCTCTCAAGATTAAGGAAGAGGTCACCAAGCAAATCGACGCAGGCTTCCTGCTGGTATCTGAATATCCGACTTGGTTGGCCAACATTGTTCCAGTGCCGAAGAAGGATGGAAGGATCCGAGTATGCGTAGACTTCAGGGATTTGAACAGAGCTAGTCCGAAGGACGACTTTCCCTTACTGCATATTGATGAGTTGGTGGATTTCACAGCAGGGCACGCGTTGCTTTCATTCATGGATGGCTTCTCCGGCTACAATCAGATAATAATGGCACCAGAAGATCTGGAAAAGACTGCATTCACTACCCCGTGGAGAACATATTGCTATAGAGTCATGCCATTTGGGTTGAAGAATGATGGAGCTACTTATCAACGGGCCGCGACCACAATATTACATGATATGATCCACAAGGAGGTTGAGGTGTACGTGGACGACATGATTGTCAAGTCCAAAGATAGAGAGGGCCACTACACCGCTTTGCATAAGTTTTTTCAAAGGATCAGGGAATTCCGGTTGCAGCTAAACCCTCAAAAGTGTACATTTGGTGTTACAGCGAGAAAAATACTGGGGTTTCTGATTACACAAAGGGGCATCGAAGTCGACCCTTCCAAAATCAAGGCCATCCTAGAAATGCCCCCACCAAGGACTGAAAAGGAGGTGCGAGGCTTTCTGGGTAAAGTGCAATTCATAAGACGGTTTATCTCAAAATTAACCTTGACTTGTGAACCACTTTTTGGTCTCCTGAAGAAAGGCAAGAAATTTCAATGGGACGGCCGATGTCAAGCAGCGTTTGAACAGATCAAAGAATATCTACAGAACCCGCCCGTGTTGTCACCGCCAGAACCAGGGAAACCGTTGATATTGTACCTTTCAGTGACTGAGACCACAATGGGCTGCATGTTTGCACAAGAGTTTGAAGACAGGGTGGAGAGAGCCATCTACTATCTGAGCAAGAAGATGCTAGAGTATGAGACTCGGTACACACCGCTGGAGAAGGCTTGCTTAGCTTTGGTATGGGCTACCAGGAAGCTGCGGCACTACTTGTTAGCTCACTCCGTAATGTTGGTTTCACGTCTCGATCCCATCAAATATCTTTTCGAGAAACCAGCACTTACGGGTAGGCTAGCTCGTTGGTTGCTGTTGCTCTCCGAATTTGATTTGAAGTATGTCACACGCAAGTCAGTCAAAGGAAGAGCAGTAGCAGAGTTCCTTGCCGACCATCCGGTTAAGGGGGATGAAGCAGTTGAATACTTGTTCCCAGATGAAGCAATTTTGCATATCGACGACGAAACTTGGACGATGTACTTCGACGGAGCATCAAATCAGTACGGGTATGGGATAGGAGTGTTGCTGATAGCACCCGACAATTCCCATATTCCTCTAGCCTTCAAACTCCGATTCAAAGTCTCGAACAACGAAGCAGAATATGAGGCATGCATTGCTGGCCTAGAAGCAGCCCTAGAACTAGGGGCAAGACGGTTGGACGACATCGGAGACTCGAACCTTGTTGTGTCTCAAGCAAAAGGAGACTGGAAAGTAAAAGAGGAAAAGATGATGATGTATCACCAAACCTTGGATTTGCTAATTCCTCGGTTCGAGAAGCTAAGTTTTACTCATCTACTAAGAGAGAACAACAGGTTTGCAGATTCTTTAGCAACTCTATCTTCTATGATAGACATCCCGTGTGGAGTCCGGATGCGTCCAGTCATCATTGACCGGAAGTTTGCACCAGCCTATGAGTCGATTGCTGCTATAGATGAGGTTCAGGACGAAAACCCCTGGTATCATGACATTTGGAATTTCTTAGAGAAGGAAACGTATCCACTGGGGGCAAATGCCAAGGACAAAAGGGCAATAAGAAGATTGGCCGTTCAGTTCATCATCTGTGGGGGTAAGCTGTACAGGAGAGGTCATCTGGGAATGCATAAGCTGTGTGTTGATACCGAAGAGTCGAAGCGCCTAATGGAAGCCATCCATAGAGGAGAATGTGGAGCACATATGAATGGAGTAATGCTGGCACGGAAGATCCTCAAACAGGGGTACTACTGGTCCACCATGGAGGAGGATTGTATCGGTTTCGTCTGGCGATGCCACAAGTGTCAAATTCATGCAAATCGCATGAACATCCCGCCGACAAAGCTGTACAATATGACTTCACCATGGCCATTTTCAGTCTGGGGAATTGATGTGATCGGGGCTGTTACGCCAAAGGGGTCGAATGCGCATGAGTTCATCCTGGTTGCGATAGATTATTTTACAAAGTGGGTTGAGGCCCAATCTTACGCGGTGTTGAAGGCTTCGCACATTGCGAAGTTTATCAGAAACAACATCATCTGTCGCTACGGGGTCCCAAATGAGATAATTTCAGATAACGGTTCCCACTTCAAGAAGGAAGTGATAGACTTGTTGGAAAAATACAACGTGGCTTTTCATAAGTCATCTACCTACCGGCCGCAGACTAATGGAGCAGTTGAGGCTGCCAACAAGAATATCAAGCACATATTGCAGAAGATGGTGGAAACCTACCGGGACTGGCCAGATAAGTTGCCGTTTGCTCTATGGGGCTACCGGACTTCAATCAGAACTTCTACTGGGGCGACTCCGTATTCATTGGTTTATGGGATGGAGGTTGTTCTACCCATTGAGATTGAGGTTCCGTCATTGCGAGTATTGGCCGAGTGTCAAATAGCCGAGGCAGATTGGCAACAAAACAGATTCGAGGAACTTATGCTTTTCGATGAAAGAAGACTGAAAGCGCTGTACCACATTCAAGGCTATCAACGCAGAATTGCTCGGGCTTTCAACAAGAAGGTTAAGTCCAGGAATTTAAAGGAAGGAGATTTGGTACTCAAGGACAACCGAGCTCCCATCCACGACCCTAGGGGCAAGTTCAGACCTAATTGGACTGGTCCCTACATCATCAAGTCTATCTGGTCAGGTGGAGCTGTGGTTCTGATGGATCTGGATGGCTTAGAGTTCTCCCAACCGATCAACATGGACAAGTTGAAGAAATACTATCCTTGAGAGGCTCGCTAGGCCGAAAACCTGAAAGGGCGACCTAGGCAAAACTCAGAGCACAAAAAAATTTTGAAAATATAAAAACTGAGCTCGCAAGGTTGAAAACCCGCAAAGGGCGGCCTTGGCAAAAGTTAGAGCGCAAAAGGAGAGTGAAAATACCCGAGCGAACCTAAGCCTGAACTACGGAAGGCTTGATTCCCATCTTTGGGATACGTAGGCAGCTTCATCCTGAAGTTTAGCCATAAACATTTTCCTCGATCAACTTTGCCCATCTTGATCATCTCAGTCATCCTTATCCATCAGCATTCATCGTGATCTCCGGTGCAGTGCTATTCAGACTAGGGGCAACTTTCTAGTTGCTAGGATCCGGGGTTGTGCATCTCAGTGACAGATCTCAGGCATGTCCAGTTCTGATCCATATCGAAAATAGTTTTGAAAAGTTTTAATAAAAGTTGACTTTGTTCAAAATAATCTTTTTACAACTAAGACCATTTTTGGACCAAAGCGGAAAATTCTCAGTACCACAACCTTCAATTTCATTGATTTCAAAACATAGTTCTCCTGCTCTTGCATACAATTGAAGTTGCTTTTTATTACACTCATAACGAAAACTTGAAAGTACTAATAAAGCAATAAGTCCGGGGCATAGTCAAGTCAGGTGTCCCTGCGCCCCCTTCCAGAGCTGGTTGAAGCCTCTGATGCCAAGCTAGGCCCAACCTGCGCCTCCTCATTGAGCCAATCCCAGCACTCGTCAGACAAAGTGCAACTGAAAATAGGGGCGGGGGGCAGGAGCTCTCTAGTCCTCCAAGCCGTAGTATGTCGGGCAAGGTGTGCACCTCGGACCGGGAAAGCAACCGGGTACTCAATCCCCTCCGGAGGGCAGGTCTGATCATGACCAAACTGGCGCAGGATATGGAATGGGAAATAAAATACACAATGGGTCAGGCCAATCAACCGGATCCCAGTATCCCGGAACATGTTGTAGCTCATCGCCGGAAGATTGAGCCAAGGACAGCGCCAAGCAATGTGATCAGCAGACAAATTGCACATCCAGTCAAACCACCATCCCTCATCAAGAGCATCAACCAGGCGTTGTCGAAAGAAGTAGCCGCGGGCTGAGTAAGCAGGGCAAGAGTCCACAACTTGCAATTTATCCATCAACCATATCTGGGGAGGGATGAAAAATGAGAGAATAAAGAATAGAGAAATGTGCGAGGAGAGAAAAGCAAGATGGGGGTTTTGTGAGAAAAACCGAGCCTGAGGGCCGAGCGATGTGAGCAAATACATATGTGAGCTTGGGTAGGAAACATTACCTGCAGCAGCAGTGGACTCCCTGCAAATCTGGTTGTCTCCCAGCGATAGAAAGCATCCAAGCCCATCAGTGTTTCGGCTAATGCCATAGCAATACAA
The DNA here is from genome assembly GCA_036172215.1 of Camellia granthamiana. Lineage (NCBI taxonomy): Eukaryota > Viridiplantae > Streptophyta > Magnoliopsida > Ericales > Theaceae > Camellia > Camellia granthamiana. The sequence continues at coordinate 116,057,773 of CM069914.1, forward strand.
CTCTTTCCTTCCTTCAAGCCTTGAGCGACTTCAATCAAACGGATGCTAGCTCCTCCGGAACCCGAGACAAACAGAAAATGAGATAGCATGCACAAGCAGAGGGCATGTTGTCGGAAACCTTGCCAATGATGGTCGCCGCGGTCGCCGATACTGGAAAAACGATGAATCAGACCAAGGATATCCAGTTCCCCGTTGCAAGTCAGAAATCAAATGTCATGCGCGGAGAGTCCACACATCCCCCCTAAAGCTTGGGCATGGCCAAAACGAGACTGAGGCAGGATCTCTTCCGAATGTTCAAACTCCATCAAAACTTGAAAATCTTCAAAAGTGGGACATACCTCTTGCCCTCCGAAGCTAAAGACATGCGTTACCGGGTTCCAAAATCTTGCCGTGGCATGGAGGAAAGGAAGGTGCAGTGGAGTCCGGCTCAGTGGGAATAGTGCATTCAAGCTGAAACCTCAGAAATTCAACTTTTCCGAGCCATCTAGAGAAGAGATCCAAGATGTGAGATTTTCTATAAGAAATGCCTCCATTTTTTATGCAAAGCAGTGATGAAATGAATGAGTCCCGAAGTTCGAGCTTTTATAGAGGATGGGACACTATTCGGGGCACACGTGTCAAAAATTTGACGGCTGCTGAGATAAGTGGCCGGCCGGCCACCTTTTCTAGCTAGCCGGCCACATTTCTCCTTTCAAACACAAAAAATGGCCAGCCGGCTCCTAAAAGTGGCCGGCCATGCTCTGGTGTGTTCCTCCAGTCCTGTTTTACCCTCCAGAGGAAGTTCCAAGCATTTCCGAGCATCGGATGGGTCGAAGGCCTCCATTTCCCTCTGTTTCGGATGCGTTTCGTTAACCAGATCGTCCGTAAATACACTCTGTTTTGTCAAGTTTTGCTTATCGAGTTGTTGTTTCGCTTATCGAGTTGCAAGTTTTGTCGAGCTGTCGTATTTTGTGTTTTGAGTTGTTACTCTTTGTTTAAGCAATTTTGTTGAGTCTTGTTTATCGAGTCGTCCACATTGTTATGTTTTGCTTATCGAGTTGTAAACTTTTTAAGATCTGATTTTATCCTAATGAGTTAGGTTGTTTAGTTTGTTGCGTCGGTTCACTACCTGACTGGGCAAATGCACGATGCACATTTCCATTCAATCTCATTTTTGCGTAAAATGATGCGATATGATGCTAAATGTTTAAAATACAACACTTTTTCAAAAGCTGTTTCATTCCATCAGGACAAACATTTTACAAGCAAGGCACAAGTTTCACAGAAAATAAAACTGCCTAATAATGTGCAATATGCTATAAACTACTAGCAAAAAGGAAAATAAAGCAGGGAACATCAGCATCAATACTCTCGGGAGCGGGAATGAGAGGCCCTTCTCATCCTCTTCTGCGAGACAACCTCTGCACCACCATCACTATCCGGGTCGGAGCTATCATCCTCAAGATCCCCCTCAGCCTCGCCTCCACTCCTGGAACCAAGACCGGAATCCCCCTCCTCAGCAGATGTCTCTGACTGACGGTCTGCAACCTCCTCCTCCTCATCCTCATCAGGCTCCGCCTCTATGATATGTACCCTGCGCCTGCGAGACGACCCCGCCCCTCGAGCTCCTCGAAAGGGGCTGGATGGCCCAGCTCCCCGAAAAGGCCCAGATGGCCCAGCGCCCCGAGGAGGTCCAAATGATCCACCTCCCTGAGAAGGCCCGGGTGGCCTGGCCCGTGGCTGAGCATATACTGGAGGCATTTGAAAATGAAGAGTTCAATACATCAGTTCAAATATGAAAATCAAATGCAAATACAGCATGTAAAGTGGGGTGTGTGTCAGATGTGCCCTACACAAGTGGCCTATCAATGCAGTAGAATGTTCGAAATCAGCATGTCATCAGAGATATGATAAATGCAGAAAAACTGGGGGATACCTGGACGCCCATGATGGCCAGCTGTGCCTCTCTCCGCAGGATCATGCCCTCAAATGCGGCCATCACCCCGAGCATCTCATCCACGTACTCGACAGGAGGCTGTGGATACAAATGCAAAATGATCAGCAAAGGAATGAAGGTTCAAGTGCATGACTGATAAATCAAAGATGAAAAGTATACCGGTGGTGAATCAGGATCTCTGACGTATCTGTGATCAGGCAGGGGAGGCTCCAGCTGGATCGGATAAGGAGTCCCAAATTGCCATCCCGTCAGCTCAGTCGGCATGTCTGGCCACCCAGGATGATGAAGAGTCGGAGGAATCGGAGGAACCGATCTACCCCCACCTCTCGATGTACCAGCCCTGCTGGTGGAAGGAGCGTCTGTGGCCCGAGCCTGGCTCGAAGACGGCACACCAATAGGCCTCATCGAGGGAGTGCGGACTCCCGTCAATGGGGGCATCAGATATATGTGGCGATAAGTGGCATAGTCCCCCTCCTCGAGATGTAGCAAAGCATCAGTGCCCAGCATAGCACCAGTAACATCCCGAGCAGAGAGCCTATCAGCAATCCGCATACTGACTGGGGGTGCTAAGGGAGGATCCTGAGAAGTATAGCCCCACACCTGACGTAAGAAGCGCTCCCCCAAAAACCACGCTCTACTGACTGGTCCCTCAAATAGGATCCTGTACTGGGAAGCACCCGACCCTCCGCCAAACTGAAATCGGAGACCGTCACCTAAAGGCGCCCAGGGCTGCCAGGTAATCTGCGGATAACCAGTGCATAAACCAATTAGAAATCGGGAATGTACAAGACAGATCAGAGATTGAAAACAGAAAGAACTGAGAGTTCTGAAATACCTTCGTCGACCGCACAGTGTCGAAATACTGCCGTAGGTAAAGGAGAGACTCTCGGGGCCTCGGCCGGTGCTGGCCCTCGAATACCAATGAGTACGGGGTCATGCGGGGCCCCTCCACTATCATCTCTGGGGCTAATGTTGGGAAATACACATAAACCCATAGCTGCGGAAAACAGTGCAGAATGTAAATGCAAAGTGCTGAGGGCAAAATACAGAGCATAAAGTGCGCCGTATGTGCAATGTACAAGTAATGAAGGGCAGAAATATAAATCAAGAAGGCAGAAAGTACCTCCCAAGCTCTCCGGTAACCACCAAGTAAGTCTCCCCGACCGCGGGAGGTCGCGCTCATGTAGCAGTAAAGGGTAGCCAGACCGGCGCCCCCGCAATCATAGCGTCTGACCTGTGATAGGTCCACCAAAGCGCTCAACAAATACAGCCCAACAGTGTTCCCTCTATCGGCGAACAGAGTAATCCTGAAGAGGAACATCAGAAAACCACGGGCATACTGTGCTGCCTCATCAGGGGTCCCGGGCTCCATCTCCTCCCTCCGAAAATGGGAAGAGAACCAGGTGTATCGGACTCTCCTTGAAGCTCTATCAACAGGTGGGCGAGCCCCCAGCAAATACATCCAAGCGGCCTCCCACTGGCCCATGTCCTCATCATAAGGGATAGGCCAGCCTCCCACATTAAGGCCAGTCAGCACAGCAAAGTCAAGTGGGGTCATGGTCAAATCCCCTGTGGCGGAAAAATGAAAGGAGTTGGTGGTGTCCCACCATCTCTCCACCAAAGCTGCCATCATCGTCCTCCTGACAGGACAACGAGATAGTCCAGCACAGAAGGGTCCGAACCCTGCCAAATCAACTAAATCACGGACGGCCTCCGGAAGCTCAGCATACCAATCTCTAGCTACTGTGGAGCCGTATCCTCGCACAGTACGAGAGGTCACCTGCATTTAGAATGAATACATGTTTCAGTACGAAATCCATTTAAGCTGTGTGCAAATGAAATGAATGAGCTGTGTGCAAACGAAATGAACAGACTGCGTACAAAGTAAAGCGAGTGGACTGTGCGTTCATCATCGAAGTGTGGGCTGTGTGTTCACCATCAATTTGGGATGCGTGTTCAGAAAATCAGAGTTTGGGCTGTGTGTTCTACTCTCAATCAGTGTGTGCCGCGTGTTCACCATCAATCTGGGCTGTGTGTTCAGAAAATCAAAGTTTGGGCTGCGTGTTCAAACCTAAATCAGTGTGTGCCGTGTGTTCACCATCAATCTGGGCTGTGTGTTCAGAAAATCAGAGTTTGGGCTGCGTGTTCTACTCTCAATCAGCGTGTGCTGCGTGTTCACCCTCAATCCGAGCTGTGTGTTCAGAAAGTCAGAGTTTGGGCTACGTGTTTTACTCTCAATCAGTGTGTGCTGTGTGTTCACCCTCAATCCGAGCTGTGTGTTCAGAAAATCAGAATTTGGGCTGCGTGTTCTACTCTCAACCAGTGTGTGCCGCGTGTTCACCATCAATCTGGGCTGTGTGTTCAGAAAATCAGAGTTTGGGCTGCGTGTTCAAACCTAAATCAGTGTGTGCCGTGTGTTCACCATCAATCTGGGCTGTGTGTTCAGAAAATCGGAGTTTAGGCTGCGTGTTCTACTCTCAATCAGTGTGTGCTGTGTGTTCACCATCAATCTGGGCTGTGTGTTTAGAAAATCAGAGTTTGGGCTGCGTGTTCTACTCTCAATCAGCGTGTGCTGCGTGTTCACCCTCAATCTGGGCTGTGTGTTCAGAAAATCAGAGTTTGGGCTGCGTGTTCAAATCTCAATCAGTGTGTGTCGTGTGTTCACCTTCAACTTGGGCTGCGTGTTCAGAAAATTAATGTTTGGGCTGCGTGTTCAGAACATTAATGTTTGGGCTGCGTGTTCAAATCTCAATCAGTGTATGCCGTGTGTTCACCTTCAACTTGGGCTGCGTGTTCAGAAAATTAATGTTTGGGCTGCGTGTTCAAATCTCAATCAGTGTGTGCCGTGTGTTCACCATCAATCTGGGCTGTGTGTTCAGAAAATCAGAGTTTGGGCTGCGTGTTCTACTCTCAATCAGTGTGTGCTGCGTGTTCACCCTCAATCCTAGCTGTGTGTTCAGAAAATCAGAGTTTGGGCTGCGTGTTCTACTCTCAATCAGTGTGTGCTGCGTATTCACCATCAATTCGGGCTGTGTGTTCGAAAAATCAGTGTTTGAGCTGTGTGTTCAATCCTCAACTAATGTGTGACGTGTGTTCACAATCAATTTATGAGCTGAGTGTTCGGAAATTCAAGTGTTTGTACCGAGTGTTCAAGATGCAAACAAAGTGCTATGCCATAGACTAAACTGTGTGTTCAAATATGGCAAAGGCACGAAATGCACGAAAAATACAGAAAACGAAGTAAATACCTCTCGTGCCTCGTGAGAAAGGTGATACTCTGGCTCCCGTAAAAGCAGATCCCCAGGTGCCCGCTCATCAAAGTCAGTAAAGTGATGAAAAACAGCTCGCGGGAGGATGTGTGCTGATGGCGCATACCTCTCGGGTATGAAGGGTCGAACCCTCGGAGGCAGAGCCATGACATCGGGATCATCCCCGGCACCCGGAGGACCTCCACCGTGAGGAAAATGACCCGCCATTTCGGAAAATCTGCAAAAGGAGCAAAAACGAGCCAAAATTGGAAAAAGTCAACAAAAGTCAACTCCCGGGAAATGAAAAAAGTCAACAAAAGTCAACTCCTGAGAAAATCTTCCAAATGTTGAGACAAACTCACCTCAAGTGGCGAAAATGAGAAAAGAGGCACCGAAATCAAAATTTAATCGGTTCAAAGTGCTTGAAACGGGAAGTTTTTGCGAAAACAACTTGCGTGGGGCATTGGAAAACGCGTATGGAGCACGGATCTGAGTGAGAAAATGGTTTGGGAAGCAAGAGGAGAAGATTTCGGAGCTATGGTTATGAGCTCAAAGTGTTTGAGTGAGTGGATATAAAGGAAAGAAGGTGAAAAGACCAAAATGCCCGCGGATTTGGGCAAGTGGCCGGCCGGCCACCTTTTCAGGCTGGCCGGCCATCTCCTTTTGGAAAAGTGGTCGGTGGCCTCCCCTGGGAAAGAAAAGTGGCCGGTGGTGTTCCCCACATGCCCACCTAGCTCTCTGCAAATTTTGAGGAAGATTGGAGTTCCCGGGACCTGAAAAAGTTCAAGGAAAGTGCACTTCCTGCCGCGAAATCGCTCCACCGGAACTTCAGCTTCAATTTCTGACATGTGTCTCATCATTACTCATCAAAATCAAAGTGTATCCTTTTGTAGCCTCCCCGGGAGGTGAACCGGAGGCCGCGATCGAGTCGCCCTCGCCGAAACGCGCGTTTCTTTGCTCGTTGTTTCGTAACAAACAGACGCCTTAATTTATGCTCGTTCTGCATTGTCATGCACATAACTTGCATTCTCATGAGCATACCTGCATTGTTATGCACGTTTCTTGATATTGCCATACCTCTGTGCTTAAGCATGTGTTCTCACGCACGTTCCTTTCTCGCATTACGATGCATTCACTCGCCGGCACTGCGTGTGTCAAACTTTCGAAATCACATTGAATATATGTTGTTAGTATATTGTGCTTGTTGAGTTTCTCCCTTTTGCAGGCACAATATTGTATGTACGATTCATTTGAAGCTGGTGTGACCAGACGAATCGCACAGGTATTGTATTTTCTCCGTGTGAGACGCGACGAGAATCGAATAATTCTCCGCATTCCTAACTGCATGAAATATAGTTGTTGCTTTGCATTCTTGCTTAGAACTGTTGCATCTATTTGCGAATACTTGCTTCATTACAGCCTGCTACATTTGCATGATCATTGGCTTACCTCTGGCCTTGTGCATATCGCTTTGCATTTTACCCCCCCTGCCTGCGGGCACGCTTGCGGGCACGCCTCTGTTTATCTTGTATGATTGTCCAAGTCTTCGGCCTTGTCAAAAATGGGTCGTCTCTGGGCTTTGACATTCACTCCCGTCACTTGTGACTTCCGAGTTCTGTCAAAGAGGGGCAACTGTAGACACCCCATTTTTGACCGACCTTAAGACTCAGACGTCACCGATTGAGCGCTCGGTGATGTTGCATATTGTGCTCGTTCAGAAGTCTCAGAGTCTCGGCCGTGAGCCTTGCCTCCGGACTTCTGAACCCTTTCTGTACTTTGTCTCGGTTTGCGAACCAGGCTCGGTTTTCTCTGTTTCTTTTCCCTGAGGGGAGGGAGAGGTCTAGTAGATCATCTCTCAGTGGCCGTAGGCTACGTTCCGTGGCCACAGGCCATTTTGCCCATTTCGGAGCCCGGTTCCCGGTTTTCGGAGCCGTCAGGCCGTGTGCCTCGGTTCGGGACCGCCTAACCATCTCCGTTTGCTCCGGTTTTCAGCATGCATCTTATTTACTCCCTTTCAAGGGACACTGTGGTCTGAGAGACCAACTTCGTGGTCGAACACCACTCCCGATGCCCAACAGGCAGTTTTCGGGGCCTCGGACTGCGCGTCTCGGCCCTCGAACCTTCATTTTGCATCGGTTTTCGTTCATTTTTGGCAGGGACCTCTGTTTCATCACCAGGAAGGCCTTAGAAGGGTGGGAGGCCAGTAATTGTTCCAGAAACCAGTTATATTTCCTTCATCGCCCTCCGACGCCCGTTTTTTCACACTTCAAAGCCAATGTTGACCACTCTAAGGTCACTTTCTTCAACCCTAACCCCCATATTTGTGATATACACATCTGGGAGGCCACCAATATTTGGTGGCCGGCCAGTAATTGTTGTTGGACCTTTTGAACCCCTTTGAAAAATGGCTTGTTCTCTCTCCTGGTTTACAGTTGCCAATTTTTGACCATATACCTGTGTTGAGCACACATGGGAGGCCACCAATCTGTGGTGGCCGGCCACTAAATCACCTTGACCCTTTTGACCTCTGGCCGGCCGGCCATGGGGAGAGCCGGCCGGCCACCTGCAAATTCACTAGCTGGCCGACCTTGTTCCTTGCACCCTGTTTAGTTCAAAACTGACCTCTTTGACCCCCCAGATTTTGTATCCGGAGGGCCAAATTTTGAGGGGGAAACTTGAATTCTTTTCCCCCCATTTTTTTCCCCCTCTTTCTCCCCCCTCTTTGTCTATATAAACCAGCCTCCCCAGCTGGTTTAAGGGTTAGAAAAAACCCCTTTGAGTTCCCATATACATATCTCTTCTCTCTCTTTCCCTTCAAGCTTCAAAACCTCCAAGATCCTACCCCCTTTTCACACCACCACCTAGCACCACTCCACCACTCCATTCCAGCAGCTAGGAGGGGCTTTCTAGCGGCTAGGAGGCACCATTTTTCAGTCCAAGAGGTAGCCAAGGCTTGGTCTTCAAGGGTAAGCACCATTACCCCCCTTTTCTAGCTCATTTTTGTACCATTTCTTAGCCCTCTTTGCTTGCTGTTTTGAGCTCTGACCAAAACTGAAAGTGGCATTTTTTCGAGCTCTATTTCATCTTTCATTAAGGGTCTTACCCTGTTTGGGACCCCCATCTTGCACTTGCTTCATTACCCCTTTGTATGCCATAATCTTGCATAGTATTTTTGGCCTATGTGTAATCTGTTTTGGAGCATGATGTAAATTGTAGATAGGCTTATTTTGATCCCTTCTTCAACATTGAAGAAGGGCTCACCACTTTTTGGGACCTCCATGTATCACTTGCCATTGCACCCCTCTTTGGTCCCCATTTTTGCATGATTTATTAGCCTATTGAGCCTCTGTTTTTGGACCTTGGTCCGAAAACAGAGGGCTGTTGGTTCTGTTGTTGGTCCAGTCTAGCAGTTATCAGTTCCATCATTCTTTCCAGTCTGGCCATTCTGGCCTCAGAGAATGAGGATGAGGATTCATTTGCGGTGGTTGCATTATCCATTTCACTATAAGCAGTTATAACAGTTTCAATCATAAGCAGTTACATACTTAAACAGTTTATCACATAAGTAGTCATGTGTTTACACAGATTAACACATTAACATATATTCAGTCACCACACACTTATCGTACCCATGAATGCCCTAATCGCTTTTTTAGGACACCCTATAGCTCATTTGGACACGTGTGTGCGGTATAACTCGTGGTTAAGAATCGCTCTGATACCACTCTGTCACGACCCAAACCCGCCCCTATGGGTTTAGTACCGTAACCGGCCAGTAATCCGAGATTACCGAAGGCCTACTGAACAGTAATACAGTAAAACAGAGTACAGGGGCATGGCGGAAGCCAATACAGTAAATAAACTATGTCCAATGAGCTGTGACAGTCTGTATGCCAAAAAGATTTTTCATACATTATGCAGAACAATATACAACACATTTACAAACATTCAGGACAGGGATCAAATCCCTATTAACCAGTACAGTGCAGTCTAAACAGTATTACAAAACAGTACAGAGACAGACGGGGAACATAAAAACACCCCTAAGCCTTAGCTTGGTAGGCTCGGAACCTCACAGTGAAGTACGGCGGTTGGCTTGACAAAACTGGAGTTTACCCCGACGCTCCTAACTGCGGTCTGGTTCCTGTACACCTACATATATATATGAGCAGTGAGCTAAAGCCCAGTGGATAACACAAAGCGTAAAGGGGTTTAGAATGAATGTCCTTACAGTAATGAAAACAGTTCATTAAATCAGTATTTCAGTCTTTCAGTCAATCAGTCATATGTGGTACATCCATTAGCATAACAGTACAGTAAGCAGTAGGTCTTAAAGACAGAACAGTAATGATGGCCATCAATCAGTAAACAGTAGTGGTTCCACGAGGGAACCGACAGAGATCTCTGTAACAGTAACAGTAAACAGTAGGTGCTAAGGATGTCACAGTACAGTTCAGAATATAGGACATACATTCATTCAGTAAATAGTAAACAGTTCAGAAAACAGTACAGTTCAGTTGTCCAGGAGATAATCATTTTGAACATATCTTTACACAATTGTTACTCACAGAGTTCTGGACTACAGTAGGCTAGAGCGTCTCCTCGAAATGCCAACCCTATACAGTTAACAGATTGAACACACACTAAGCTTCACAGTTGGGAAAGATAATAACTTAATCCCTAAATTTGCCTTGGTGTGTTCTACATCTATACCCTCTTAAAGATGCCTTAAATATGCCCTAGGAATGCCTAGGATGGAAAGAGGATGCAAAGATGCACTTTTGAACACTTAACAAAATTTGCTAAAAATAGGGGTCTTGCTCGAGCGTGGCTTTCTACGCTCAAGCGGACATGCAGACAAAGGAGCTCCGCTCGAGCGTGAACTCGGTCGCTCGAGCGGACTGTGTGCTACAGTAAAAATGCTGGATGCTCAGAATTTACGCCCGATGGACGCTCGATCCTCGCTCGAGCGTAAGACACAGCTCTTCGCTTGAGCGTAAGTACCTTCGCTCGAGCGTACGCCTGCCCGCACCAAAATGCTGAGAGCTTGAAATTTACGCTCGAGCCACCATTCCCTCGCTCGAGCGAAGCTCAGAAGAAACGATGGTCGCTCGAGCGTAGAATCCTTCGCTCGAGCGTAGGAGCCAAATTTTGGAATTTCCAGATTTGCCTCCCATGCTCAAACCAAGCATTTCTAAGCTCAAAACTCGACCTCTTGGGCCCAAATTCTGGAAAACACCTCTAAACTCCATAAGCAACAAGTTTCAAAGCTCAATTTGTGAATTTAAAGCCCAAGGGTGAATCAATTAAAACCAATTTTCAAACCCATTTTTCATGAACATGCTACAAGGTGACATGCATGAGATTAAATCAAATCAAAGCTTCCATTTCATGCACAAATGGATCATTCTTCCAAATTCAAGATGAAAACATAGTCCTTAACACTATCATGAACATGCATGTGAGAAATGAAGGATTGTAACCTCAAAACTTGGCAATATGCACATGCATTCAACAATTGAGCCTCAATACAACATTACAAGCCATAAATTGGCTCTAGACTTCAACTTAGCTCTAAATCATGCAAGAGTCTAACAAAATTACAAACAAAAGGGTAGTTATCCTACCTTAGGTCTTGAATTAGAGGTGTAGGAGCTCAAATATGCAATTCTCTAACAATTTCTACAAGTCCAAGCAAATTCTTCAAGAACACATCAATTCTCTCACTCCCTCTCTCCCTAGATCAGTTTTGTGCAAAGAAATGGCTGAAGAGTTGTTTTGTTTGAGTGTATGAAGCTCAAGGATAATAATAAACAAAGGCCCCACTAGATGGCATGATTGTAAATAAGCCAACCTATGCAATTCATCTATATTTAATCTAATTTAAGCATACCAAATCACATTTCAGATAATTACACCATAAAATCATATAAATTCTCATGACCATAAATCACTAATCAATTTCTGGTTCGGCCGCCAATAAGGCCTTCAATTTACAATTCAAACATATAAACATGAACAGGTAATCACACACTCAACAGATAGAAAATACATTTAGACAGATACAGTCAGTCAATCGGATTCAGATCTCAGTCAGTCAGTTCAGTATTTCGATCAATTCAATTATCAGTCTTAATCAGTCTTAATTCAGCAGTAATCGGTAATTAATCAGTCATTAATCGGCAAACAGTGTGAGGGTTGTTACACCATGGCCCTTCGCAATGTGGGGCTTGGACATAGTAGGACCACTTCCAACAGCACCAGGCAACAGGAAGTTCTTTCTTGCAGCAACCGACTACTTCACAAAGTGGGTGGAGGCAGAAGCCTTAGCATCAATCAAGGAAAAAGACGTGAAGAAGTTCGTCTGGCAGAACATCATCACTCAGTTTGGCATACCAAAAGCCCTAATATCAGACAACGGCACTCAGTTCGACAGTAGAATCTTTAGAGGCTTTTGTGAAGAGTACAAGATAGAGTTCTACAATTCTACACCGGCATATCCCCAAGCAAATGGTCAGGCGGAAGCATCAAACAAGGTCGTCTTGGATGGATTGAAAAAAAGGCTAGAGAAAGCAAAAGGCAAGTGGACAGAAGAGCTCCCTCATGTTTTATGGGCTTACCGTACCACACCTCAGCGGTCAACAGGAGAAACTCCATTCTCCTTAGCCTATGGTATGGAAGCAGTAATCCCACTAGAAGTTGGCCTCCCCACAATTCGAAGCGAAAATTTTGATCTAGACTTAAATGGCGAAGCCATAACATTGGAGCTCGACCTTGCAGAAGAAAGAAGAGAAAGAGCACTGGTTCACATTGCCTCGTACCAACAAGAGTTATCCAGGAAATACAACAAAACAGTGCATCCAAGACAACTCAAGATCGGAGATTGGGTGCTACGTAAGGTAATGGGAAACACCTTGGTACCAGGAGATGGCAAGTTAGTGCCTAATTTGGAAGGACCTTACAAAGTGGTTGGATTAGCTGGCAAAGGGGCATACCACTTAGAAGATGAGGACGGCAAACCCATTCCCAGGCCATGGAACACTGCCAATCTCAAATTATGTTATTTTTAACTTTTTTCAAGCATATGTAATTTTCATTTTCCTTTCTCAATAAAACAAGTAGATTCTTTTTAGTATAAGTTATTTGCTGTAAAAGATAGCTTTACTGAGTTAGGAACATTGTAAACATAGTTGGCCGGAAAAACCAACACCCCTCATAAGCCCAAGATAAGGATCCAGGCTGCAGGACGTTTGGTTGGAATAACCAAACATTTTACTCTAGGTTGGCTGAAAAAACCAACTTAGAGGTTGGCTGGATTAAACCAACACCCCTCCTAAGCCCAGGATAAGGATCCAGGCTGCAAGACGTTTGGTCGGAATAACCAAACATTTTACTCTAGGTTGGCTACAAAAACCAACTTAGAGGTTGGCTGGATTAAACCAATACCCCTCCTAAGGCCAGGATAAGGATCCAGGCTGCAGGACGTTTGGTCGGAATAACCAAACATTTTACTCTAGGTTGGCTGCAAAAACCAACTTAGAGGTTGGCTGGATTAAACCAACACCCCTCCTAAGCCCAGGATAAGGATCCAGGCTGCAGGACGTTTGGTCGGAATAACCAAACATTTTACTTTAGGTTGGCTGCAAAAACCAACTTAGAGGATGGCTGTAAAAACCAACTTAGAGGTTGGCTGGATTAAACCAACACCCCTCCTAAGCCCAAGATAAGGATCCAGGCTGCAGGACGTTTGGCAGGAATAACCAAACATTTTTCTAAATTGGCAAAGAATAATCAATTTAGAGGTTGGCTGGATTAAACCAACTCTTAGTACTCTTCAACCGATGTAAGGATATCGGCTAAAGAGTGGTTGGCTGGATTAAACCAACTCTTAGTACTCTTCAACCGAAGTAAGGATATCGGCTAAAAAGTGGTTGGCAGGATTAAACCAACTCTTAGTACTCTTCAGCCGAAGTAAGGATATCGGCTAAAGAGTGGTTGGCTGGACTGAGCCAACTCTTAGTACTCTTCAGCCGAGGTAGGTATCTTGGCTAAAGAGTGGTTGGCAACTATAATTAGATTGCAAGATCAAGACCAAAATAAGTATCTCGGCAAGTGAATGTTGTACCTCATCCAAGACTTCGGTTAGAAAGTAAAGTACAAGCATGGAGATCAACCGAAATAAGAGTTGAACAAAAAAGCAGACTTCATTGAAAATTCAAAACAAGTACAAAGGGTGGGGCCTCAGCCCGGTTACAATTTGTTTCCAAAAGCACAGAAAAGAAAAAAGCAAAAAAAAGAAAAATACAAAGTCAGTTAAACAAATCATCAAGGTCGGCATCAATATCAACTCGGAGCCCGGTTTCACTCGGTAGTACGGTCTCGGTTGGAAGAACGGTTTCAGTAGACAGCTCGTTGGTCAGGTCTTCCACCATTGGCTCCGACCGAACTGACTGATCGACAGCATCATTGACAACCGAGGTATCTTTGGGCACGGTGTCTTCTTCATCATCTGAATCCTCAAGAAATTGTTGCTGAAGGGCAGCAGCATATTCCGTCATAGAGCTCGGAATGAAGTATGTAGGAGCGTTGAAGACCTCGGTCTCTGAACCGTGACCGAGCTGCTTTGCAGCCGCCCTCCAACCGCATTTGAAGAAGAGATCCTTGGCAACTTCACATTGTTTAATGTAAGTTGCCTCCCCCTCCTTGTAACCCCGGAGCTCGGCGTCATCAGCACTCTTCTTCAGCTGCTCTATCTCGGCGTTTTTCTTTCCTTCAAGTTTAGCCAGTTCGCGCAGATATTTGTCTTTTGTCACGGCTGCAGCTTTTTGTTTTTCTACTTCAGCCGAGCTAACAAGTCCGGTCAAACGACCGTTTTCGGATTTTAGCTCGACTATTTGCTGCCTGGCTTACTCTAGCTCGGCAGTTTTTTCAGTCACTTCGGCCAGGGCTTACCTTGTAGTCTTGCGAAGTTCAAGCACACGCTTATGAGCGATGTGGCTCTTCTGCATGGCCTGCAAAAGGAAGCGAAGACTTGTAATCAAACCGAGATAAAAGTTGCGCAAATTAGAAAGGTTAACTGAAGAAGCTACTTACAAGCACCATGGATTTCGTGGCCGAACGGATGGCCCTTAGTTCGGTCAGATGTTTGTGGTGCTCCATGTCTGCTGGAAGGCAGACACTCTTGGCAAGGTTAAATGCCATTAAGGGATCTTTTTCAATGACCACTGAGTCAGTGTCCTGAATTTCTCAGTTTTGAAAAGTAATTTTGGGTGCCCACTTGGAGGAGCTGGCTCGGTCGGAGCGCTCCGGTTGCGGGCTCAGTGGAGGGCTTAGTGGAAGAATGGTTTCGTCTTCATCAACAAGGCGTTGCTCGGTTAGGGTAGTCCGGGCACGCTTGCTTGGGCGAGATGAGGAGGGTTGTTGAGATGGAAGGGTCACCACGGTTTCCTGAGTCTGGTTCGGTGGTGGTACCTCGGCTCGGTTTGTTTCGGTTAGAAGGGCCCTTACTCTGTTCTTTTTTGCCATCTCTTCTTCAGCAGTAGTTCGGACCAGGTTGAATTGAGGCAAGGATGGATCCGGTTCAGGAGCGTCTTCCAGCAAGAAGTCTGTTACTCTGGCTTTTCGTCGATTGCTGTATCTGTACGTCGGTTCAAAATTCAGTAACTTGGCCCAACTTCTTTCAGGATATCGTAGTGCAGCGCGAAGTGTGTTTAGATTGGGGTAACTGTATAGTGACTTAAGGTGGGCCGAATCTGCATAAAGAAGACAACTGTCAGTTCGGTTCAGAAATAGAAAACCGAAATAAAGAGGAGCAGGCAAAGAAGCCGAAGTAATTATACCGAAGGTTCCTTTATTCCAGTTTATACTGCGGCCTGGGATTTGGGCTCGATGGTCTTCAAAATTCCCAGATACCCAGAAAAAATCATCGTCGTTCAAGTCTTTATCCAGTGTGTCCTTTATTATTTTCTCTCGGCGGTGGTGTATTCTTAGATAATAGATCCAGCCATCTTCTTTTGATCCTATGGAGTATTGATGGAAGAGTTCGGCTAAGCCGAGGTTAATACCAGCTCGGCGGTTTAGCTCGGCTATGCCATTTATTATGCGGTATGAATTTGTGGAAAACTAGGTGGGACATATCCTAGTTTGCCTAAGGAATTCACAGAGTAAAGGCTGTACAGGGAATCTTAGTCCGGTTTCTATAATGGACAAAAGGGTAAAGGGAACAAAGTCGGGGTTTCCCCATGGTGTGATATCTAGATCGGCTAAGGTGAGGTGAACATCGTCAGGGATGTTATAATCCTTTCGGAATTCAACCATACCACCAGGTGTGTTTACTAAAAACCTATACTTTCCCATTTATGGTTTAAGTTATGAATAATAAATTAAAACAGGGTTTTAGCTCGATTGGGGAATAATGTTGAGTAGCTCGGTTGAGCGCTCAAAGGAGTGCCTGGGCAACCTAAGTCTGCAAAGTGAAAAAAGAGAAGTGTTAAGCACTGATCATTGGACCGTGCTACAAAAAAAACAAAGGCAAGATAAATAAAGTCCTAGCTCGAACTATGTGAATTGCTGCATGACTTAGCTCGGTTTGAGCAAGGGGCCTGTTAGCTCGGTGTGAGCAAGGGGTCTCTTAGCTCGGTGTGAACAAGGGATCTGTTAGCTCGGTTTGAGGAAGGGGTCTCTTGGCTCGGTTTGAACAAGGGATTTGTTAGCCCGGTTGAGCCTCTTGGGGCAGCATTCTTAGCTCGATTTCAACTAAGAAGGCTGGTTTAGCCCCAAGTTTTAGCTCGGTCATGGTTGAGGCTTTCAAGCATACTATTGCGCAAACCTAGTACGGATCAATAGCTCGGTAAAAATTTAGTGTAAAGATGGTTTGGTTTGTTGAAACTACTAGTTCAGCATGAGGTACTAGTCCGATTGGTAGTCCGGCTAGATTGACATCAACTGCAAACAACTTCCTAGTTCGGTTATATTGTGATTTGGATCAAATACAGTGTTCTACAGATTGTTTCACGAGTTCAAGTGGTTCTATTTTTAAGTTTTTTCCAGAAAACGCATGACCAAGCAGAAAATGTGTTTTACAAAAACACAAAACAATATGCCATGGATTGTAAAAAACAAATGCGAAAACAACAAAAAACAAGACAGATTTGAGTAGCTTACCAAGTCAAGAGGAGGAAACTGAAGATGGAGGCAACGACAATGAAAAACACGAACACAGCAAGCTTAGGATCGATGAGGACTAGAAGCATGGAAGAAAGAGGAAATGAATAGTAATTCGAGTGATTCAAAAGATATTGAAAGGGTTTGTTTTAATGAAAGGCCCAAAATTTGGGCGGGACTGTTCAAAAAACGCGAGATACGAAGACGGCGTGATAGCTGCCTTCAGCCAATAGGAATATGCCACGTGTCATTGGAATGAGAAGCGATTCAGTTGCTGTGATTGAAGAGACGTTTTAACCGGACAGGTACAGCCCGGTGTAAATTTAGCTCGGTTGGAAAGGCTAAAATAGTTTCAGCTCGGCTGGAAAAGCTTAAAAGCTTAGCTCGATAGTAAGATTAAAGTGTTTAGCTCGGCTAGAAGATAAGGTAATCCCTATCATGCTGCGCAGATGGAATTAAGGGGCAATTGAGAGGGTAATTTATATAAAAATTGGGCCGAGCTGGGTAATGGGCCGTTATGGGCCACAGTACGAAGGGCTGAGTAAAAAGGCCATGAAGTTACTCTGGTCCAAAAGAGGCATGAAGTTACTCCGGTCCAAAAGAGGCTTGAAGTTACTCCGGTCCCAAAAAGCTCGGTCACCACAATCCGAACAAGCAGCTCGGTCATACCATATCGAGCCGAAGTGTTGAGATAGCCTTATGATTAGATCGGTCATTACGATTTAACTGATGGCAGTTAGTCTGGTCCAAGCTTGTTAAAGTTAGTCCGGTCCAAGCTTGTTAAGGTTAGTCCGGTTTGAGCTTGTTAAGGTTAGTTCGGTTTCAGCGGGAGAAACCGAGATACAAGCTATAAAAGGAAGATTCGAGCTAAGCAGAGTTCGGTCGTTTCTTCCTGTCTAGTATGGCAGTGTTATTTCGGTCGTATGGTAATCTGACCATGGTAAAACCGTCTCACTTGGTTTAAACAGTGAGGAGGGGTGTTGATGAATTAGCATTATCTGCCAGGAATGTAATTCCTAGGAGGACTCTACCTGGAGGAGTAAGAGTCCTATTAGGATTGTGCCACACGGAACCTATAAAAGCTCACCTCATCACCAATGGAGAGGTAACACAACTTTGATTCCTGAATACACAGAGCTTTTTGTCTATTTGTCTATTTTCCTGACTTAGGCATCGGAGAGGTATCCGGCACACACCCGCCGGCTAACTCACGTTTGTGTTTTCAGGGAGTAAAGCGACGACGTACGGAGGAGTGCAATCTTGATCAATAGGATTATACAAGAAGGTTTATTTCTTTCCCGTACACTACCATACACACTTTAGTTATGCCATTTTCTTCTTTAGTTATAAAAAATTGTCTTCTTTAGTTGTGAGATTATTTTAGTTAGGACTCATAAGATTTTTGGTTAAGCCTCATGTGATGTTCAGTCATGATTTTTTTTTTTTTTTTTTTTTTTTAAATATAAAGTTATACCATTTTCTTCTTTAATCATAAGGTGCATATGGTAGAAACCTTTTGAGAGGTGTGTACATAGTCTTTCCTGCCAGAAAGATTTCAAAAATTATGGGAATGATGCCTATTGTATTAGCTTCTACCGGAAATATATATTAAACTATAAGAAAGTGATACTATAGACACCTTTCAAAGGTGCATATGGTTTGTACCTAAAATTTTAACCACAAAGATTCATGACTACAACCAATTTGAATCATAATAAAAAATCCATAACCAAGATCACTTTCAATTCATAGCAAAACACCACAAACCCTCACATAAGGCAACTTGGATTCATAACCAAATATTAAAAAAGGTATCATAACGAAAACTAATTTAAGTCCTAATAAAAATCTCATAACCAACTTTATTATAAATTTGACCGGTACAAAGCTCATAACTAAGTACCAACATGATTTATAACTAAAACCACAAATTTTCATAATTGAGGGATATGGTACATACTTTTGAAGGGATATGTATCATAAAATTCCTAACCTGTATATGAGAGATTTAGATAGAAAATGGGCAGTGTCGTGGCTCCCACCAATCCCTCTATAGTTCCGCTACTAACCATGGAGTGAATGAGTCCAACATAATCTCTTTGGCAATCAGAACAATCTTAGTGATACTTGAGTTAATGTATAATAGAGGTCAAAACAGGGCTCTAACATAAAGCACTTGCAAAAGTGATAATCAAGCTGATGCTCTCTAGCCTCTAGAACTGCAGGCAAGGGAAGTAAACTGTGGAATGAACTATACACATCGATTGTATTTCGGCCTTAATTGATCAATGAAGAATTTATTTCTAATGCAAGCTTAAAACAGAATCTATAAATTAAAAGATAACTAACTAAAACTAAAAGATAGCATCACATACCAAGAAACTAACTAAAACTGTTAAGAAGATAGAAATTTAGAAGAGTTTATTGAGGGACTTATCTGTTGAAACATGTAGGACATTGATCAAACAAGTGATAGGCTTTCAATGAATGGATACATATTACCAAGATGCTTCCCAATTTTCAAGATCCTCTGGCGAACAATCTCGAAGCTCCTTCAATGTCTTGGAGTTGAGATGATAAGAAATAACTTTGCCAGGAACAACTAAAACCAGAGTAAAATCTTTTTCATTTGCTCCCTAGTAATAACAGAGCACGTAAAATTTACAGAATCTAGTAATGGTTATGTTTACTACGTCAGGGAATAAAGATAAAATGGGACTAAAAATTAGAGAAAAAATTAGATATATAAGATAAGTAATGGTTGTGTTTATTTCATCATATATATTTGTCTTAAAAAAATAGACGATAAGTATAATTTTAAAAATAATCCTCAATTTTTTTATATATATAAAATCACATAATTATAATTACTAAATTAATATAATTCTGTTTATAAATAATTTACAAATAACAAATAAACAAATTAAATAATTTTATGGTATATCTACACCCCCACAAAGCCTCCAACTCACACAGTGGATTGGGAAGAATTCTTCCCCTACTATAAATAAGACAATAAAAGACAAATAAGGAGATTCAAACCAAAAAGCAAGTCCATTAAAATTATACTGAGCTATATGAAATTATACCGAAGCATCCGTATCTTATTTCCTTCCATCTTCCATAGCAAGTAAGTTCTCCACTACAGGAGAAAACAAATCAACAGGGCTGAAATCAACTGATGGGTAATGAATAGGACCATCATTTATGATCGCATTCTTGATGGGTGGGGCCGATGGGAGTGAAGCCGGGGCAGGGATCTCAACCGTTGTTTGGACAACAGCAGGAATGTCACTCAGATTCTGAATTTGTTGAGTTGAATTGCCACTTGAACCAACTTCATGGATTTCGCATGCACTGTGACTGCTGAAGGATGCATTTGCTCCAGAGCAATGATCAGTATCAATAAAAGGGTGGCATTGCTTCCATAGCAGATTGGATTGAGGCATTGATTGCCATAGCTAATTCTATATCTTCTGCAGATGATGATGGGGCAATTGTTGAAACAACTGGCGCTTGGGTGTTAAAAGGAAAATTTTGATGCATTACCTGAATTTTTGAATGGGCACAGTTAGTTGTAAGTATTTCATTTTTATTTTTATTTTGGATGAGCAAGTAATAAGTATCTCATGACAATCAAATGGTTAATCAAATTCATAATTGGCAGGTTTTCTGATGTACATGGCAAAAATGCAAAGTTAAACTCAATACTCTCTAGATTTATACTAAAATTATACTATATTGTGTATCCAATTGTAACACCTATGAGATTACCATACTGAGCTATTCCACATAGCTTCACTTGGGTACCTCCTGAGGAAAACAGAAATGACCCAAATCCATGAATATTTGAAATTTCTACCTTTACCCATATCATAGTTTCAACAACAATAAAACTAATCATAAAATTAATCACAAAAGATACACGGGAAACAAATATAACTACAGATATTAAACATTGGAGTATTGGACACAAAATTCTAATAAAAATAGGAAATAAAAATATACCCCAAATTACATAGATTGTAAGCCCCAATGAACCCAATTTTAAACCCACATGATGAAACTAAAAATATATCAATGTATTCATGAATGTATGTATTAATAAAATGAAGAAGAATAGAGAGAGAAGGGAAAAAAATATCAAACCCAAATGCACCAATCAAACCCAAGAATGTTATAAACAACCCTAAAAATACGGCAGATCACACCCTAGAAAAAATATATGTGTATTCATGAAATGAGGGAGAAGAACAGAGAGAGAATGGGAAAAAAATATCAAACCCAAATCACACCAATCAAACCCAAATCACACCGATTTGACGATTCACATGCGGCAGATCCATCAATTTGGGCACAGGAGGGGGACGGTGCAATGAAGAACGGTGAAGGCGGAGGAGGAGCAAGAAAGGAGGCAGCGATCCTCTTTGAGGATGAAGCGGTCGTAGTCGACGTCTCAAGCATCGTGAGAAGTACGGGTGATGAAGGATTGGACGAAACCAATGCCGGAAAAAACCGAGGAGGTAGATAAAGGAAGCGATGAGGGAGGCGATGGCAGCGAGTTCGGAGAGAGTGACGACGTGGAGATGGGTGGAGGATCGGATCTGATCGCGCTAACGATGGAGGAGGTAGTAAGCCATAGAAAAGAAAAGTGTGAAGAAAATGCCATTGGTCAGGTATAAAGGGAGAGGTAAGGCATTAGAGGCTTTTGGGATGAGGAGGAGGATGAGAGAGAATGTGTAGAGCAGATGTGTTTAACTAGACGTGGGAGAGAGAGCAAAGAGTTGTTTGGGCGGGAGATCTATTGATCTGAGCCATTGATATAAACTTGGATTAATCTCAGCCATTAAATTAAAATGTATCTCACATACATTTTATACATTTTCAAAAACCTTCCTCCCTTATTATATAGATATTAAGTCACATTATTTTCTTATTTAATTATAATCAATTTTTCTTTTTTAATTATGACATTATTTTGAAATATTTGATTATAAATTTTTTACATTTGGTAATGATTTTTTTTAATTATAATTCAAAAAATATAAAATTATGCCATTTTCTTATCTAAACATACAAAAATTGACTCTTGTGTGTGTGTGTTTGTGTGTGTGTGTGTGTGTGTGTGTGGTCAAACCCTTGCATTTGCTCTTATTCTCATGTATTTAATGATTTTTTTTCTTTTACTTTTAAATTAATGAGTGGTGTTACATACGCTAATTAGTGCGCTAACTAGTGTACCAACATTAGTTATGATATTATTATTGACCATACTCATTATATAAATTACAAATTGTAATAACCCAACCCTCGCATGTGTTCCTGATATATTTTCAGTCCCTCATTATGCGTATTTATATGCCTTTTGTGAAATGTCATGTGGACTTAAGTTTAATTAAGTGAACCTTATGACTATGGATTCATATTTGTTGAATAAGGAGACATATCTGTCACAAATAAAATGTTTGGATTAAGAATTGAAAGCCTGAAGAGCTTGATGATCTGGAATTTTTCCCTCCGCTCGAGTGGGGGCGTTACCGCTCGAGCAGACTTTTGGGGTTCCCAGCAATTTTGCAGACGGCTTAAGATTCTGAGGGTTGTAAATTTCCACTCGAGCGTAGAAATGGTCGCTCGAGCGGGAGGCTTTGTTGGTCCGTACGCTCGAGCGCAAGGTTGGGCGCTCGAGCGGGTCTCCAGGTTGAGTTTGAATTTCTAAGACACGTGCGTTCATTTTTGACATTTTTATTGGTATGTTTGGAACCTCCTCATTTTATTTTGGGGTGTTGCTTGAGGTGGTAATATGATGGTAAAGTAAGATTGGACCAAAAAATTGTAACTTGAGTATTTCGTCTATGATCAGCCGGCACTTTTTTGCCTTTTTATTTTTACACACTTTGAATTTGGATGTGAGGTTAAAACCATTGGAAAGCTTATCTCCGGGGCTTCAATTTACCACAAGAATGACCTAAAACGGAGTCCGGATGGGAGAGTTATGCCTGTTTGAGGTTTTGGAATCTGTGCTGAGAACAGGTCCGCTCGAGCGGGAATAGGGACGCTCGAGCGGGTTTCGCGGGTACAGCAGATTAAAAACGGGATTTTGAGGTCATTTCTTATATTTTCTTTTCCCCTCTTCTCTTCTCTCTCCCTAGGTCCGAAAACCCTAGGGTTTTGATCCCAAATCCTCACTATTTCTCTAAGTTTTGATCAAGATTTTCCACCAAGGAGTGAAGAAGGCATGAAGATCAACATTTGCAACCGATTGGAATTCTGAAATGATGGAGGAATCTCACCAAAGCTTGCTTGATTCTTGAGGTATGGAATCTTGAGAGTTAAATTGATGGGTTAAAATGGTGGATTATGACTCCTAGGTGTTTAATCAATGGGAAAATTGGAATAAAAAGTAATGAGTTAATAAGTTTGAATTTGTCTTGAAATTTCAATATTTTCTTGAAACCCTAGGTTGATTAGTGATGATAACCAATGATTTGGCCCAAATTGAAAGTAGACTAATGAAATTGAAATATTGAATTGTATATGTACAAGTTTAATTGGAATTTGGAAATGTTTGGAAATTATGTTTAAAATTTGCGAATGAACTTTGTTATAAATGTTGGAATTCATGCTATTATGTAAAGGAAAAATTGAGGAAATAATCTATTAAGGATATGGATGACATGAACTCGGTTGTGGAACGTTGAAATGGGATTCAAGGATTTAGTTGGAATTATGTTGAATTACAAATTGATGTGTAATTGGTATAAAGAGAATTAAACAAGTTAAGAACGGACTAATTATATGTGATCCGATTTCTATGTGTATTATGAATTGTGTAGGGTCAGCTACAGGGGCGGACCAAGCATCTGAACACTGTGAGTAGTAGTACAAAAATGTACATTTTATCTATTGTTGATAATTATTGTCACTAATGCTCTGTTCTTTGTAAGTGTTATACGAACATTTATGACAATTGGAAATCAATGTGAAGTTACATGAACGCTGAAAGAGTCGCGTACGTCGGTATGATTTTGGAATCCTTGTTCTGTTAATGACGAATATTAACCCTTTGTTATTTATAAGCATACTATGTTATTTCTTAAAGAATAAGTGGAACTTATGTTCATCTTCGAAGAATCAGAATAATTGGAAAGTTATGTGAATCCATATGAATCTGAAGCTATTTTGTTGTGTTACATATGAATTCGAATTTATTCGGAATCTACGACATGAATGCAAAAGTTTAACATCATTATGTGACCCACATAAGAATATGAATTATTCTATTTGATTAAGCGCACAATAGTGACGTAATATAACAAAAAAAATGCTCTGTTTTCTGATATGTTACGTTATGACTTAATGAATGATTATTCATATATGTAAAAGTATTCACATCATCTTTAGCACAAGGCCCTTACCCGGGGGTAATAATACCGTGGTTCAAATAATTAAGTTACAAGTTTACGTATGTTCTAAGTTTAAGTCTGTTACAAGTTTACGTATGTTATAAGTCAAGAATGTTACAAGCTCAAGAATATTACAAGTTTATATATGTGACAAGTTCAAGTATGCACAAGTTTAAGTAAGTTTACAAGTACAAGTATATATAAGTTTAAGTATGTTACAAGTTTTCAAGTTTAAGTATGTTATAAGTTCATGTATGTTACAAGTCCAAGTATGTTATAAGTTCGTGTATGTTACAAGTCCAAGTATGTTATAAGTTCAAGTATGTTACAAGTATACGCATGTTACAAGTTCACGTATGTTATAAGTTCAAGTATATTACAAGTATACGCATGTTATAAGTTCACGTATGTTATAAGTTTAAGTACGTTACAAGCCTAAGTATGTTACAAGTTTAAGTACGTTACAAGCTTAAGTATGTTACAAGCTTAAGTACGATACAAGCTTACGTATGTTACAAGCTTACGTATGTACAAGGTCAAGTATACTACAAGTTCACAATGTTGAGGAATTTCTTTATGGAACTAACAAGAATGCTTTTTATTGATTTGCCAGCGCTATTAAAATGCTAAGTATAAGCAAGTATGAATTCTGATTACTGTTTATGATTCAAGCATAATGCATATGTATGAATTTATTTCCGTTTATGGTATGACATTTATGTATGGTTTGGTCTGTAAGACCTACTAATTATTGGTATGGAACAAAGTGCTACTTGGAACTAAGTGCTACATTGTGAGCCACCGCTAGAGTCCATGTGAGACACCTCTTAAGTCCATACATATGTGAAAGTTATGAGGCTGAAAGCCGTTATGTGCAAGTTAGGAGGCCTATGGCCATTCTGTATAAGTTGTTATGATACGAAACAAAGTACTATACGGAACTAAGTGCTACAATGTGAGTCACCTCTAGAATCCGTGTGAGACACCTCTTGGGTTCATATATATATGTTTCAAGGGCTTTAATGCCGATATGTTTCAAGGGCTTTAATGCCAATATGTTTCGAGGGCTTAATGCCATTCTGATAAGGGCTGTAATGCCAATCTGATAAGGGCTTATGCCATTCTGATATGAAACAAAGTGCTACACGGAACTAAGTGCTACGATGTGAGTCACCTCTAGAGTCCGTGTGAGACACCTCTTGAATTCATATAAATATGTTATGATATGAAACAAAGTGCTACACGGAACTAAGTGCTACGATGTGAGTCACCTCTAGAGTCTGTGTGAGACACCTCTTGAATTCGTATAATATGTTCAAGGGCTTCATGCCATATGTTCAAGGGCTATATGCCAACATGTTTAAAAGTTTAATGCTAATGTGTTCAAGGGCTATATGCCAACATGTTTAAAAGTTTAATGCTAATGTGTTCAAGGGTTATATGCCAACATGTTTAAAAGTTTAATGTTAATATGTTCAAGGGTTATATGCCAACATGTTTAAAAGTTTAATGTTAATATGTTCAAGGGCTATATGCCAACGTGTTTAAAAGTTTAATACTAATATGTTCAAGGCTATCGCCACTTTGTTCACGGGCTTAAAGCCACTATGTTCCAAGATATTATGTTGCAAGTCAATATGTTTCAAGACTGGGCCCTAGGCCGTTCAAGAATTAATACAAAATCAATTAACCTTATGCCTCATTATTTATGAATGCATTGATATGTATTATAATTCAAGTTGAGCATTGAATCGTTTATGTACTATTATTCACTGAGCTTCGCTCACTTTATATTATGTCTGCTCTGTAGGTAATCACTTTGGCAGTCCGTCTTAACCCTTGATGCTCACCCTTCAGTTACCAACCTCAGTATACCCAAGCTCCCAGACCAAGTCTTTGCATTTATGACAAGTTTTGTTAAGATTTTGATTTGCACTTTAATTATTTACCTAAAGTCAATAAGTATGTATATGACCTCTTTCTATACCAATGTTCGATTATGCGGTCATGTATGTGTATGGGTATAAAAAAAATAAATGGCTCTCACGAATGTGATCCTGGCATGTTAGATTTAGCTCAATGGATGCTTTTCTGTGTTACGTTATAATTTTAAATGCTTCCGTTCAGACCCCATATGATATGTATATCAGGTTAAGTGTCCGTTTCTGTATGGGTCATGCCCGAACTTTTAGGGGCGAGTTTGGGGCGTGACAAGTGGTATCAGAGCACGAGTTGCCATCTCACACACGAATCCATTGAGCACGAGTTGCCATCTCACACACGAATCCATAATGTTAATATGTTCAAGGGCTATATACTTTTCTAGCCGGCCGACCAATTGTTGCTGCTGAATTGCAATTTACTGTAACAGAGAGCAAGAAAGAGCATGGCAATGTATTTGCAAGATATGTGTGCACAACCACTCTCCCTATCATGTCATGAACTCAAGGGAGTGTAGTTCTCGACCCTCGGGCCACCAATCGCGCATTTCAATGCATGATGGCCGAGAGGCGAAGTTGCACAATTCAATGTAAAATGAATACACAAGTAAACACATAAAGCCTAGAACTCTATCATGCTAGATCAAGAGCGTCGGCGACCGGAAATCGAGGCACGCTTCATATGAAACGTCCATCTTTTCCCGTGTTTGGACTAACACCTATTCCAAACACAATGCAACACATAACATGGCATGCAGAATGCTATGTAACTTAAGCATGCAAACATCTAATGCAAATGGCATACAAACAACATGCAAGGGACAAGCATGCAAACAACATGTAAGGCAACATGATCAAACTACCAATGCTAAGGGCATGCATACTCAATGCGAGGCAACATAAGCATGCACAATGCAAACAACATGGCATACACAATGCAACTACAACATGGCATACTCAATGCAATATGACATGATCAACTTAACCAAGCTAATGACTTGCAAACAATGCTAATGCATGCATGCACAATGCAATGCTACAAGGGCAACTTAGCAATGTTAGGAACATGCATGCTCAATGCAAAGGAACAACTTGACAAGCACAATGCAAAGGACTACGTAGCATACACAATGCGAAGTAAGATAAGCATGCAATCAACATGCAAGTGAACATGCTAAATGGACTTAAACCAAAAGGGGTAGACCTCAATCATGCTCAAATTAGTGGCCATTGGTGATGAAATTAAGGCACATAAAGCACATACAAACATGCATAATGCAATAGCCTATCAAAGAGGCCTAAGAGCACAACTCTTAAGAGTGCTCAAGGAGTGACAAAAGTGGAAGTGTAGCAACACTAAGTGCACTGAAGTTAGACAAGAAATGATGCCAAATCATTTAATTAACACAAGCATGGCATGCAAAGGTTCTTAAAGCATGAAGCTAATAAAGAGGACTACAAAGGAGGCATGCAATACATGGCACGAATGCATGAACCAACCATGGACAGAGCTGAAATAGGTCAAAACATGGACCAAAACATGCTAAGATGGAGGCTCAAAGACCTAGGCATGCAAGCATACAAGCTAGGCTACAAGTAAGGCAACAATGCACAATACTCAAAGGCATTCAAAGCATGAATGAAGTGGGAACATGGCAATGCTATAAGCTCTGAAATGAAGTATTAAATGATGCCAAATCATCTAAGTAGCTCAAAGATAGCATGCATGAGGCAATAAAACACAAAGCTAGCAAGGTCAATTGCACTACAGCTATACAAAGCATGAAGCATATGACCAAGGCAACCCAAAACAGTCCTAGAACATGTTAAAATGAGTCTAAAACATGCATGGAAGGAAGCCAAAACAAGCTAGCATGAGGGGCATAAGACATGGTGCATACAAGGCAAATAAGGTGGATTACACTATACCTATTAAGACCAAGCATGGGATGACTTAACCAACAAAAATCAGAGTTATATCATGGCAAAATAACCCCAAAAACACATTGAAATG
Organism: Camellia granthamiana; assembly: GCA_036172215.1. Lineage (NCBI taxonomy): Eukaryota > Viridiplantae > Streptophyta > Magnoliopsida > Ericales > Theaceae > Camellia > Camellia granthamiana. Next base: position 116,085,477 of record CM069914.1, read on the forward strand.
ATGGCTCGTAAGCTAAGGCATGAAGGCATACACAATGATTCATGTTAAGGCATAAAGGGGGAAACCCTCCAACGCATTGAATGAGTGACAAATGTGAATGCATGGCCATGAAACATGGACTAAAATCACATAATAAATGATACCAAATCATTAAAATAGTCTAAGTAATGCATGCTAGAAGATTCAATACACAAGGCTAACAAGCTAGATTGAACCAAGGCTATACAAAGAAAGTCATGCATGGCCAAAATAACTAAAATCAGACCTAAAGCATGTTAAAACATGGACAAAAGCTTCATGAAGTTAAGCCAAAAACATGTTAGAATGACATGTTACAACATGATGCATGTTAGGCCATTTCATGGAATTGCATTACAAGTGCATGGAGCATGCAAGGGCCAACCAAACCAAACCAAAACAGAGTCATGACATGGCAAAACATCACCAAAAACATGCTGAAATGGAAAGAAAACAAGTTTGAATGACATGCTACCTCATGAAGCATACAAAGCTAGTTTGTGTGATTTACACTACAAGTGTATTAACCATGCATGGGGTGACCAAACCAAGCAAAAACAGTGGTATGCCTCAGCAAAATAACCACAAATAAATGCTAAGAACAAGCCAACATAAGCTTAACAAAGGTGCTCAAACATGAGGCATATGAAGTTAGTAAATACAATATAAGGAGAGGGGATGACCCTCTCCTATTTAGGATACCAAAACCACTTTTCCACCACTAAAAATCCTCTGGATTTCAGTGGTAGAAAGGTCATGCAAAAGGGTCAACAAGAGCCTAAAGGGATGGCTCAAAATAAGGCCTAACAAGGCCTAAGAGGGGGTAAATCACCCCAAACGAAAAGTGGTTTTGGTATCCTCAAAACAACATGAAAATAGGCTTAAAAGCTTAAGCAAGAATGAGGGTTTTAAAGGTCAAAGACTCACCCTTGAAGACCTTCTTTATTACTGCAACTCTAGCAAGTTCTTTAAGCTTAAATCAGTCCAAGAACACAAAAAACAACTCCTTAGCACCTTAGCTACCCAAGGATGATGTTTGAGTATGTGTTTGTGTGTTAAACTAAGACAAATCTACACTTTTAAAGCACAAAAATGAAGAACCAAGCAAGATAGATACAAAACTATATGTCTATCTCTAAGGGCAATTTTTTGAACCTAGAGGAGGGAGGAGGAGCCTCCCTCTTATAGAAACAAAAGGCAAAGCTTCTTGGAGAAGCTAAGCTTCAAACAAATCCCTTCATACACGTGTATGGAGGATAGCCCAAATGTCCTCCAGCTGTGTCAGCTGGAGGAAAATATCTCCAAAAAGGTGCCAAAAAGCAGCTGACCACTTGAAGTCGTCGGCCTGCTACTTAAAGTGGTCGGCCGACCACTTCAAGTGATCTCTAAGAGCAACAACTAGTCGGCCATGGTGGGAGAGGGCCCAGGGCATGAAAGAAAACTAGTGGTGTGGTGGCCGACCAGAAAAACTGGCCCAAAGACCAAGCAAGCTAGTTATCTAACCAGAAAATTGGCTGGCAGAAGGAAAAGTGGTCTCCAAGGAGAAAAAGTGGCCTCTCACCCTTGTACCACCTTCCAAACAAGGAAAACAAGGTTTGTACCAAAAACAAACCAAAACGGATGCAAGACGAGAGATCGGGAGGCAAAGCACGCAGCCGAAAGCCTCGAAAACTAGCTGACGAGCACCAAAAGTGGTATGCAACCACAAAAGTGGTCTCCCGGACCACAGTGTTCCTCTAGGCAGAGGCAACAAGGTGTGGTTCAAAAACCACGCCAAATGGAGAACGTTAAGCGATCCCGAGACAAGGCGCGCGGCCAAAGGCTCCAAAAATCGGAAACTAGTTTCCAAACGGGAAAAGTGGCCTACGACCAAAAAAATTAGTCTACGACCACCAAGAGATGGTCTGCAATACCTTTCCCTCCCTCCGGGAAGAGAAACAAAGTTCGGTCCACAAACCGAGCCAAAGCACAAAAGAGTTTAGAGGCCCGGAGGCAAGGCTCTCAACCAAAACTCCGAAATCTCTAAATGAGCACAACATGCACCATCACCGAGCGCTGAATCGATGACGTTTAAGTCTTAAGGTCGGTCAAAAATGGGGTGTCTACAAGGTGTTGAAGGATAAGCATTTTCTTTCAGGAGTGTGATTCCTAGGAAGACTCTATATGGAGAAATAAGAGTCCTACTAGGATTGTGCCACACGGAACCTATAAAAACTCATAACAGAACCTATGGAAAGGGTAACACAGTTTTGATTCTCGAATACACAGAGCTTTTATCTATTTGTCTATTTTGCTGACTTAGGCATCGGAGAGGTATCCGGCACACACCCGCCGGCTAGCTCACGTTTGTGTTTTTAGGGAGTAAAGCGATGACGTTTGGAGGAGCGCAAACTTGATCAATAGGATTATACGAGAAGAATTATTTCGTACTTGTACAGCAATATATAACATAAGAAATAGAAATTTTGGTTTGGTTGTAAAAATTATAATTAAATAGGCCATGAACTAGTGATAACTTTAAGATTTTCCAATTTGTTTGCAACTAAAGATATGCATAGAAAATTATTTTTTAAAACTATAATAAAAAGTATGAAAAATTAGAGATATCCCTGCCAATATAAATTCATAGTACGTGGACTCTTAACAAAAGATGCTTCTAAAGGAGATACTTCACACTACTAACTTTGTAGTTTAATAAGTGATTGGAAAAGTGTGTTGTTAAAAAATAGAAAAGGGTTGTTTGAGGTATTTTAAATAAGTGTATTTTTTGTCTTTTAGATTAAAAAGTAGAGAAAAAAATATGGATGTTTGGGTTAATTTTTAATTTTTTTATTATATAAAATTGTAAAATTACCTTATTATCCTCGCTGACACTGCGCAGCAGTACTGCACAGTGACTTTTTGTCACTTTTCAAAATTTTTTTTTTTTTGTATGGCATGTGTGGCTACACAAACTGTCACGTTGACAATTTTGTTGGAATGTGTGGCTGCACAAACTGTGCAGCGCTGTTTTGTTTTTTTTTTTTCAATTGATAGATTTCCCGCCAAAAAAAGGTAAATAGTATGAACTTTTTGTTTTTTTAATGACTTTTTAATTTTTTAAATTTTTTTGAAGATACCGAACTTGGCCTAAATATTAGTAGAAGATAATCACTTTATAATTTTAACTTATGCTAAATTGTATATTTTTGATTTTTTATTTTATTTTTGTGTGTATTAACACTCAATTGGAGAATCACCATGTTTGTTTCTAGTTTTTTGAAAAAAAATTTAGAAAAGTCTACTTTCTTATTTTTCGTATTTTTTTTTTTATTTTTACTAATTTTTTTTAATATTTCAAGCAATTTTTTTAATTTTTAGACACACTTAACATAAATACACTTAAAAAGTGTAACTTTCATGAAATTTTTTTAAAAAAATTCACTAAGTACCTAAAGTACGAAAATTCAATATATATTTTTAAATATATTTTTGTGTATTTATTGATATTTTCACAAATATTTTATTTTTTAGATACATTTAAGTAAAGTGCATCCAAAAAAATAAAATAAAAATGCTTAAAAATTTTAAAATATTCACTAAAAACAAAAAAATACGAAAAATAAAAAATTCAATTTTTAGAAAACTGAAACCAAACACACTGATTCAATAAGTTTCAATTTATTAATTTACTACAAATTCATTAATTGATATTTCAAAGAAAATCTAATTCATTAGTTTACTTCAAAGTTTAAAAAAAATAAAATAAAATAAAATAAAATAAAATTGTGTAAATAGAATTTGATAGCACATATGACAACATGTATTGTGTCGTAAATAGAATTTGATAGCACATATGACAACATGTATTGGTGCTGTTTGGTGTAGCTGTTAAAACAGATTATAACTTATAGCTTAACAGATTATAGATTATGACTTTAATCAGAAGCTGTTAATCTGTTTGGTATAGCTGTTAGATTATAGATTTAAGTTGCTGAGTAGTGTTTGTTAAATAAGCTGTGAAGTAGCTTTTTCAATTAATTTTTATTTTTTATTATTCACTATTTGTCTACATTTTTCATAAAAAATAATAATAATATTTTATAGTCCATTTGGGTCTTTTTCTATTTTTAAAAAAATAAAAAATAAAAAAATTTAAGAGTATAACCATGAATTAACATGTCCACAGCAGAAGCTGATAATCAGAAGCAGGGGGTGAGCAGCTTCTCAGAATCAGCTTTTTTGACTTAAAATAAGCTGTTAGAATCAGAAGCTGTTTGAAATAAGTTTAACCAAACAGTCCAAAATAACTTTTTAAAAGCCAGAAGCCATAAGCAGGCTCAAAAAAGCTGCACCAAACACCCCCATTGTGTCGAACTTGTTAGCTTCGCATTAATTTAATTAACATGACATTTTTATGAGAGAACATAGTAAAATTTTAATCATGCTAAAATTTTGCATTTTGCTTATATCACTGGGGTTGATTTTTTGTGTTCATCAAAGCCTTAGGCACCGTTTGGGAACGTGAGTTTGTGGCTTTTTTAACTATTTTAGTCCCAAAAGATAAAATAGATTATTGTAGCCACAACAAACAAAACATCAAATCCAACCCATAATCATTACACTCTGCTCTCACAAAAAAAAAAACTAAAAAAGTCAAAAGTCCAAAAAATTCTTCCCAAACCAAGTTTTTTAGCCCAGGTTAAAGTAGCAAAAAAAATTAAAAAATCAAAAAACTAACTCACTTCCCAAACGGAGGCCAAGAGAGTACTACTAGAAAGGCGCCAATAAGATGAATCTATGAAAGTAAAGGTTGTGATTAAGTTTGACAGTTAAAAAAAATAAATAAATAAAAAATTAAAAATAAAAACAATCAGTGTGCTTCATTTTAGTTTTTTGAATTCAATTTTTTAAAAATTGAATTTTTTACTTTTCATATTTTTTTGTTTTTAGTGAATATTTTTAAAATTTTAAGTAATTTTTTTACTTTTTTAAATGCACCTTACTTAGATGTATCTAAATAGTAAAATATTTGTAAAAAAATATTTTTTAAAAATTAATAAATACACAAAATACAAAAAATAAACTGAATTTTCATTTTTTTTTTTTGTATTTTTTGGTATTTAGGGTATTTTTTAAAGATTTTTTTTTACAAATATTATACTTTTTAAATGTTTTTATGTTAGGTGTGTGTAAAAATTAAAAAAAAAAATTTGCTTAAAATATTAAAAAAAATTCATTGAAAATATTAAAATATGAAAAATAAAAAAATAAAATTTTTTAAAAGTTGTATTCTAAAAACCAGAACCAAACAAGTTAAACCATACTTTTCAAAAAACAGAAATTTTTTTAAAAAATATATTTAGCCATGAAAACTATGACAATCACTAAAAACCCCTTTTCATTTACCTTTGGAAATGAAATGGTTTTGGTCACTAAAATTTCTTTTATACCATCTTTAAGACAAATTTAAATTATACTTGACTCTTTAAATTTTGCAAACTCTCCAAGAACCCGCCTAGAAGCATTACTCCATGGGTCAGCATCAGTAATTGGCGCCCCAGCAGAAGAAGACAAAATCAGTAGAAAATAAAGCTTCTCTTCAAATATCAGAAAAATGCACGCCAAGAAAAGACAAAAAAGATTTTGTAAATATTTTGTGTCTGTAATTATTTGAGTCTGTCAGTAATAAGGATTTTCCTTCACTCACTACTTTAATATTCGTCACTGGTGATAAAACTTTAACAATAAATCACAAGATTTTGGGTGATATATAAAATTATTTTTCCTTGTATTGTTAACTGAGAAAATTGTCAAATACAGAAGTCATTCTCTCTCTATACTTCTCTCTCACTCGTGTTTGTGACAACAACATTGAAGGGAAAATAAAAATGAATTAAGTTTTTTACCAAGTAAAAAATATACAAAATATCCCAATACAAATTTCCCTACAATTAGAAGAATAAATCAAATGAGCTCTAGCAAATACCATCCCTAATCTATATTATAGTATGCATTCTAATTTATCTCTAAATTTGTAGCAATTCTCTGCTCATCACCCGTCTTTGTTCTTCCAAGCACAATGCCGCCTATGGCAAGACTTGAACCCTATTCACTAACTATTTTTATATTGACTATATATGATGATGGTGACGGTGACGGTGACGGTGATGGAGGAACTTTATTTTCTTCTGCATCCTATTCATCGATGATCGATTTCCACCATTAACCAGTAGCGCTAGCCACAAATTGTTGAACGTCGATCACCATGATAGTTATGTCATCCCTGTTACCTCTACCTAAAGACATATCGACAAGTTTTCTACAAGATTCTTGTGAATTCTTCTTGTTTTTTAATACCACATCAACTGCCTCTTGATCATTTACCTGTTTCAGAATCACAAATTGTTAAATTAATTAATTAATTAATTGTCATTTCAAATTTATAGTGCAGTGAGGTTGTGAACTGACAGAATGGTAAATCAAATCTGTCATTGGTTTTTAATAACATATGTAGTTTAGCATAAAATGAGATGAGATGAGATAAATAGTTGTACATACCTTATCCCATAACCCATCAGAAGCCATAATCAAGAAATCACAGTCAGAGGATAAAGGGAAGTTGTTAATAAGAGGATCAGAAATGACCCATTGTTTCAAATGCAAGTCCCCTATTGCTCTTGACACTGCTAGTGATCCATTCACTCTCCACACTCCATTTATACAATGCACATATCCACCCTGCAAGGCTCAAAATAAATTTCTCAAATCAATATATATGTAGCCACAAATTTATTTTTATTTTTTTTTTTAAAAAAAATTAAAGTATATAAATGTTGGATGTCGGATGATGATAGAGAGGCTTACTTACAGAGCTTTCAATTCGAAAACGTTCATCTTCTCTGGAGAGGCGATGATCGGTGGTGAGTACGTGAGCAACTCCATTCCTACTCAGAACCACTTTACAATCTCCCACATTGGCTACATGTAGATTTCCATCTCTAAACAGTACACTTGCTGCACATGCTCCTCCATTTACTCCCTAAGAACCACCAAATATGTAAAAACCAATTAGTCCAATTATCCATATATATCTATATATAAAATCTTTGAATATATGAGAATTCTGCTCAAATGGACCGGTACCCCAACTCAAGCAATTCTGCTATATATAAATATTTTTCTTGAATAATTTTTTTTTTATTTAAATTTTATAATTAAGGCGAAACTTGGAAAGCTACAAATGAGCCAGACAAAAAAAGATGGGCATTTCAAGAATCAACCTATTAATGAAAAACAAGCCCACACCTACACCTACATAAATATTTTAAATAAATTCAATAGCCTATATTAAGTCAAGCCCACTTATTTTAATGAGGTTGAAACTTTCAAATTAATGATGTCTATGATCACGAGAAAAAAATTAAAAAAATTGTTTTTGTTTTTAAATTTATTTACCTGACTAAGAAATTCCTTATCAGTGTCCAAATAGCCGCGATGTATGGCTGCTTCTAACTGATCTTCTTCGTCTCCGACAAATTCAAGTGCTTTCACAATGTTCTTTCCCAGATTTTCAGCAACATAATCTGCTGCAGCTTGCCCTCCATGTCCATCAATCACTGCAAAAAATGCCTGCAAAAAAAATTAAAAAATTAACACCCTTAATTTGCAGCCAATTAATATATATGGTCTCCTAAATCTTGACAATAGAACATCTAAAAAAATCTCATCTACTAATAACTAGAAGATTAAAATATACTTCTAAGAAACCCATCAAAAAAGAAGAAGAAGAAGAAGAAGAAGAAGATGAGAAGATCGTGTTATTTGGAAAACTATAGTTGTTGATTGGATAGAGCTATAGAAGGGGACTAGAATTAATAGACGGATTTTAGGCAATTAGATACATGATTTCGATTAGTTTTTCCTTTTTTGGTCTTCAACTAGTTTGTATTATAAATAATGATGTGGGCTATGGGAGTTAAATTTTGAGGGTTCATCTCTTTTTCGGCTTGTGAATTTGAGGACGGATCATGGTAAAGAGTTATTCGACTTCTCCTTTCCTCGCTTCCCTGTTCTGCATCAACAATTGGGTTATGATTTTGAAATACCAAAACTTGCTTTTGATTGAAAGATTCCCACAGCTTTTTTTTTTTTTTTGTTTGAAAAGCACATCACTTTCACGATGATTATCACCAAAAGGAAGGCAAGTCAATTATGATTTTTAGTTTTCATATGTGACACCTATCATTACAAAATCAGATATAATAACCTTGTACGAATTGTAAAATTATTTTCACTAAAACGAGAATTTTGATGACCAACCTGTTTACGGTCTCCGAGAATATTAAGCAAAACACCATACCGATCTTCCATGACCTCCCTCTTTCCTTTTTTACTAGCCAAGTAATAATCTCTACCTTCCACAACCTCAAACTCCTCGCTCCGATCTATTTTTTTATCAACATCACCAAATTCCAAACTCGGATAGTGTTCTGGTACGATGAGCTTCCCAGGCCTCTTCTTCAACCTAATAGTACTGGTAGTAGTTGTAACCGCCTTAACCTCACCGACCTTTCCCTCTCCTTCACAAAACATATTTTCTTCTTGGAGTCGTGGAATATTATTCGTCACCGAATCATCTTCTTGGTTGTCTGTGGATCCCAAACCTCGATTCTTTGAGTTCTTCTCGTGTTCAAAGAAAAACCAAGAAGAAGATGGTGGCGGTGGTGGTGGTGGTGAGGTCAGAGATGTAGCTATGCAAAGCGTGGTCCTCTTAAGGCCTTGAAGAAAGTAAAGAAAGAAAGATATAATATAGAAACCCAAGAGAAAGTCTTGTATATCTATCATCTTGTTAATGAATATTCCAAAGTTTGTAGAGGAAGTAATAGCTTTTTGAATCATGCAAAAAAGAAGAAGAAAGAGGTTTGTGAATGATTGATTCATGCAAGAAAAGAGAAGGATGGAGAGAAGGTTAATATTGGGGGGTAGGGAAGAGGAAGAGACAAAAATGGTTTTGGCAAATAGAACTAAAAGCCAAGGACTTGGTCTTGCAAAGAATGTGTATAGAGATACAGAACAAGTTATTGTTGGAAATGGTCATATCTCCTAGGACTTGGTCTTGCAAAGAACGAGTACACCTTGTCATCTCCAAAACTGTGGCTTGGATATTTAATTTTGGAAATACATCATTTATAAATAGATTTTTTCCGTATTTAAATTGTCTTGGCTAGTGATATTTTTGTAGTTATTAATTATAATAATATGTATTTTGATTTGTAATATAGTTCTCAAAAGTTTCTATATGCACAACAAAATTATTTATTTACATTATTTATTTTTGAGGGCTGCTAATAATTATCTTAATTTTTTTTTTTTTACCACTCTTCGTTTTTTCATTATCTTAACATAAAGTTGAAATTTTATGACTTTCTCTTACCTGTCAAATTCCAACTTTGACGCTACCCCACCAATCATCACTACCATTTCAATTTTTTCATTCACAAAAATAAATATTTTGTTTGCGACGACTGAGCTTTTCTCTAATCATGCATCTAGATTGAAGGTTGTTATTTGGAATTGTGAGATTCATTATGGATTTTATTTTGATAATTATAATTATTTATTTTATAATTTTTTTATGTATATTATTTATATAAAAAAAAATAAATCAATCCGATAATCGTAAGTTATTTAATTAATCACATTTATTTTTTAAAAAAAAATTGAAAGTAAGTGTATTTTTAAAAATAAATCATCTATTTTTTTGTAACAAATGCGAAAAATATAATAAATTAAATAAATTATAATTAATAGGTCAATTTAATTTTTCATATAAATAACACATATAAAAAAAATCTTATACAAAAATTATTTAAATAATCAAAACAGAACCTATGAAAAGCGCCCTCCAAATAGGCCAGCCCTTTTTGACAACTTCGGAAAAGTATACATATGTGGGTAAATTACACTGACTTCTCCTGAGATTTTTGACAAATACAGCGACCTCTCCTGTAATTTCAATAATTACAGTAACTTCTTCTATTTTACATGATATTCTCCAAATTCCCCCTTTTGTCAAATTGGAACAAACAAGATTACTTTTTCTATAATAAATGACCTAATTGCCCTTCCTCTTAAAATATTAAAAAATATTTTTGGATTGGAGGACATGTTTGGAAGAAACGAAAAGGGTTTGAAACAATATTTTTGGATTTATTTTTTAAAAATATTAAAAAATGTTTTTATTTTTTTATTTTAAATATATAATTTTTATTTATGTTTTTTATTTTAAATATTTTATTTTATTTTGTAAATATTTTAATTTTTTTAATTTTAATATTTTAAACTCAAAGTACATTTCCACATTCATATTATAACCAAACACATAACTCGAAACTCCACACTCAAATCGTAACCAAACACATAACAAAAAAAAATATATATTTAAAAACATATTTATAAAATAAAATAAACTATTTATAATAAAAATTATATATTTAAAATATTAAAAAAATACAACACATAAATGTATGAAATATAATGCACATTGAAATAAATAAATAAATATTTAAAATATAAAATATTTATCCTAAAAAGGTAAATTCGAAAAATTTCAAAACTTATAACTAAACAATTTTTTTCTTTTCAAAACTCATAACTCAAAATACTACTCCACACTCAAATTATGATTCTAAAAATAATTTTAAAAAATAAAATAAATTTTTTAAAAATTTTTTTTCTTTTAAAATAGAATTTTGGAAAAAGTTTGATTTTGAGTTTTGAATTGAGTTTTAAGTTTGTGTTTGGTTATGAGTTTTGAAAATAATTTTTGAATTGAGTTTTTAATAAAAACATGTTCTGAAAAAAGATTTTTTTTTAGTTTTAAGTTTTGAATTGAATTTTGAGTTTTGTGTTTGGTTATAAGTTTTGAAATTTTTCGAATTTATTTTTTTAGGGTAAATATTTTATATTTTAAATATTTATTTATTTATTTTAATGTGCATTATATTTCATACATTTATGTGTTGTATTTTTTTAATATTTTAAATATTAAAAATTTTAAAAAAAATTATTTTAAATATATAATTTTTATTATAAATATTTTATTTTATTTTATAAATATATTTTTAAATATTTTAATTTTTTTGTTATGTGTTTGGTTACGATTTGAGTGTAGAGTTTTGAAAGTAGTGTGGAGTTTCGAATTATTTGTTTAGTTATGAGGTTTGAAAATAATTTTTTAATTAAGTTTTGAGTTATGTGTTTGGTTAGGATATGAGTATGGAATTGTGTTTTAAGTTTAAAATTAAAAAAAATAAAATATTTACAAAATAAAATAAAATATCTAAAATAAAAAAATTTAAATAAAATTTATATATTTAAAATAAAAAAATAAAATTTTCTTAAACATTTTTTAATATTTTTTAAAGAATAAATCCAAAAATACTGTTTCAAACGCTTTTTGTTTCTTCCAAACATGTCCTTCAATCCAAAAATATTTTTTAATATTTTAAAAGGAAGAACAATAAGGTCATTTATTATAGAAAAAGTAACCCCGTTAGTTCCAATTTGACAGAAGGGGGGAATCTAGAGAATATCAGGTAAAGTAGAGGAGGTTATTATAATTATTAAAACTTCAGGGGAGGTCGCTGTATTTGTCAGAAACCTCAGGGGAGGTCAATGTAATTTACTCTAAATATATCTCTTTAAAGTATAAATTATTTTTTGTAATTTGAAAAATTACAAATACTCCCTTGTTAAAAAAATTTATTTAACAAAATTAATTAAAAAAATAAAATTCATAATTTTTCTCCTATACAATAATGAAATTACCTAAATTATTAATTAAAAAATATTGCTAACATCATTAAAAATTGTTAATTAATTTGATAATTTATTAATAAAAGGGATTATTGTTATGAAATTAAAAATTTTAAGAGGTGGAATATAATTTTTAAAATCACAAGAAATAATTCATATTTTAATCAAATTTCAAATAGTATATTTATAATTTACCATACATATCACATATATTTAAAAAAACAAAAAGGAAAATGCTATGAAGCATAAGTAATCTATCAAATTTTCTACCAAATCTTAGACTTATACAAATCTACATATATATGAGTCTCATACCCATATAAAAAATTTAATAAATTATTTGGAGATCCTACTATAAACAATAAAAAAAAGGGGGTAAATTACACTAACCCTCTGAAGGTTTGGTCCAATTACATTCCACCCATTGACGTTTTGGAAATTACGTTCCCGCCCCTGTGGTTAATAGTTTCATTTCACAAACCCCCTACTTATATAAAAGGCAACAACTCTTATTAGAAAAATAGACAAAAATTACATTGAAAAAAAAACTAAAACAAAGGAAAAGGGGGAAAAAAACAGAGAAAATAAAGTAAAGCATGAAAAGAGAGAGTATATAAGTTCAATGTCTTCATTCCGTCTAAATAATTATAATGACAGGGGGTTAGTGTAATTTTTCAAACGTTAGAAGTGATATGTATTAAATCCAAACTTTAAGGAATGTAAGTGTAATTTATCTAAAAAAAAATAAAACAAAACAAAATAAAACAAAAACAAAAACAAAGGGAGATGCAATTTCCTCATTACCACCAAATAGCCCCAAATTCAGTGGTAGTTTCGCCCAAGACACACTACCTAACCAACACTTGAAAAAGGCAGAGCATTTATCCAAGGCTGTTTAAAATGCACAACCCACCACTTTGGCTACAATGCCTCTCCTCTCCACCTCTGCAACCTCTCATCATACCAAACTTCCACTTCTCTCTCTCTCCTTCTTCTTCTTCTTCTTCATCATTTCTTTTCAATAATTTCAAGCCCAGGCGCTTCAGCTTCTCGAAGCCATTCTCTTCCCTTAACGAAACGAAGAAACGAAAGACCCTCCAAAAGGGTATTCCTAAAACCCCCCCCACAGAGCCCCAGGACGCTGTTGAATCTGAAACCAAACAATGATGGTGATGAAGAAGAAGAAGGTGGGTTGGAAGCTGAGACTGCTGTTAAAGGAACCCTTTTGGCTGGTTTCTTGCTTGTGGGTGTTGTTGGTGGGTTTGGCACTGTTGGGTTCATCTACAAGGATCAGATCAATGACTTCTTAACCCAGTTTTCAGGTTTCATTGAAGGTAATTTCTCAAGAATGCCATACCCATTTCAAAATTCTTTAGAATTATGGCCTAGATTTTGTATGTATTGCTATTTGAAATTTGGGTTTAATATCATACCTTCTTTTAATTTTTTTAAATTGGTGTAAAACTGTTTATGGGTACCAGAAGTTTTGGTTATGGTGAACGCTATTTCTTTATATTTGAAACCCATCAACGGTTATTACTTACACGCCCCAAGAAAATTTTAAATTTTTTTTAGGGAAATCACAAGACATCATTGAACTATTTGAATCCATCAAATTTAATTCAGATTGATTCAATTAATTAGGACGGAATATAAATATGCAACCAATCACAAAGAGAGAGAACAAGATTATATGTGGAAAACCAAAACTCAGGAAAATACTATAAACAATTTTGAAGTTGATCCTCAAACTCATTTGTGTTGTTGATCTTCACATTTACTTTCCTGATCTTCACTAGCAACGTCAACTCCAATGAAGGTGAGCAATCGATTAATGCATATGTCCTAAATTTATATGAATGAGAGTTAACCCAAGGAACCAATCCTCACTGTCACTCACAATAGATTCAAACCACTGAGATCACCAAGAACTCAGCAATCCTTCAGGACAAATCTCACCATGTTCAAACATCTCAGTGGAGTGTTTACAATGTTTGAATCGTCGTTCTAGACTAAAGCAAAAACCACCTATTCCAACTGACACACTTTCGAACGAGATGTAGGAATCTTCAAATTAAAATAGAATCTGTAGTTGCAATAGTCCACCAAAGTTTTTTTTCTCTATAAAGTTTCTGCACTTTATTTAAAAATATATATATATATATATATATTATAAATTGAGCTTCTGTTAATGAACAGGTTATGGACCAGCTGGATATGCCTTATTTATAGTGGTTTATGCTGGATTAGAAGTAAGTGCTTGCTCTCCTTCTGAAGCCTAACATGTTTACAAGGCTAATTATTAGCCTCTCATTGATGTTCAACATGCTATACTTTAGGTTCTGCATTAATAGCAAATGTTTTGTGGTTCTATTCCTCACATAACAAGCCGTGAGCGGTTGAATGTTGGTCCATTTATCTTTTTTATTTCAAGTCACAAATACTCAGCAGATCTGCATATGAATGCTATAAACCAAGAATTCTCTCAGATTTCCATGAATAGTCCCTTTGAATACCTATCCTTGCTGCCATTTCTCTTGAAACAATATACAACATTTGCATAGTTCCGATCGTAATTCATGTATAGAATGAAGTTGTTTTATTATTTTATGCAACTTTACTGATACTTTGACTGATATGTTATCCTAGATCCTTGCAGTACCAGCTATCCCATTGACCATGTCAGCTGGTCTCCTATTTGGTTCTATTACTGGCACTATCATTGTCTCTATCAGTGGAACAGTAAGTTGAAGTATTTCCATTTTACAAGAAAACAGCCTAGGCAATTGGGTACATGAACTTGTGTCTTTTTACCCTTTCAGGTGGCTGCAAGTGTTGCTTTTCTAATTGCCAGATATTTTGCCCGTGATCGCATTCTTAAATTAGTGGAAGGAAACAAAAAATTTCTTGCGATTGACAAGGCAATTGGAGAAAATGGTTTTGGTGTTGTTACTCTTCTCCGTTTGAGCCCTTTGCTTCCTTTTTCTGTTGGAAACTATTTGTATGGACTTACATCTGTGAAGTTTGTTCCATACGTGTTGGGAAGGTTTGCTTCTTGTTTATTCAATATATTTGTGTTATATAATATTGGCTTCTGCGTTGCTTATATTATTAATTGGATAGCCTTTTAATTGTTGTAACCAATTTCAGTGATTTAATGTTTGTGCATTTTATTAATTGGTATCTAAAGTATTTTAGGATGCCTTTACCCTTGAAATGATATTTATTCAAGATCGACATGCCTGATGTTGAACAAAAATATAAACTTTTATATGTAAAAGTATTTCCACATCTAAATCTAGTTGTTCAACTATGTTACATTCTGCTTCTGCTTCTGCTTCTGCTTCTGCTTTTTCTTTTCTTTTTTTTCTTTTTTTTGTTCTTCCCCTTCCAATAAGTGAAGTACCACTTACTAATTCAACTTATTAAGGAAGGTTTTAATTTTGCTATTTAATTTTTGTGTTCTTCAACATTGAAATGAGTCCAAAATCCAGAATTTTAGTTCATTCTTCTGAAGTATAAGATACTTTGTGTTATCTAGCCAGTATCAACTGTGAAAAATTAATATTACTTAAATGACATCCCAAAATCTGCTGCAAGATCAAAATTCAGAGATTGGCCTCTGGCTGAATGATTGATATGAGGTGTCTGGATTCATATATAAACCAAAAAGTTACTCACACACGGAACACTGTAGTTTACACTCAAAATTCCAAGTCCATTTCGAATCTCTTCTGCTTTAAATACAAAAATTGTAACCAAGATTTCTCATGCAGTTGGCTGGGAATGCTTCCAGGAACCTGGGCTTATGTTAGTGCTGGCGCATTTGGGCGAGCAATGATTGTGAGTTTGTTATTGCTTTTTCCTTATATTATAAATTTATTTCTTTTAAATTTCTGATTATATCCAAACAGTACCTATTGTTTTTCTTGTTGGGGAAATTTTGTTGAGTTTACTGTAATGCATAGAAGTGCTATTATGTGACCCTGGAAAGTAAAGAGGGTACAACGAGTTTGTCTGTCGTTGTGAGCTCGAAAACCCGCACTGGGTAGGATGGCTGTATCCTTTGGGTTAGGAACCCAAAAATGGATCGTATGTCACTGGACTTGTGCATAGCAAGCGCTGGAGGTACAATGTTGTGACTTTGACAGTCAGATTTGGAACCCTCAGTTTTGGACTTGGTATGTTATGGACTGTTGTTGGTTTTGGAACTTTGTATGTACTAGTAAGGTGGTGTGAGTTAATTCCTTAAAAAAGTTAAAAGGTGGTTTTAAGGTAAAAAGATGCATTTGCTTACGCTCCACAAATTGATGCGTGACTCAAGGCAGTCCACTTGATGTGTGCTTCCACTCCTAGTGACCCATCGACCCCCCAGTCAATACAGTAGTAAGGTAAAATATGTTCCTAGGAAATGGTCCTCAAGGGGTTGATCGCATTTCCTAAATCTCCATATAGCTCCATGAAGTTTCTAATAATTGGATATGTATTGCTTGTTCCCAGGTTGATTCTCATAGTTTCAAGATTGAAAGAATTGTGTATTATTAATGTGTAACTAAAAATGATTAAACAATCTAAACGTCTTCATAAACCAAACCAAGCCTTAAGTCTCATAAAATGGGATTGGTTATATGAATCCTTCTTCTCCACTCGACTCTATCAAGGGCTATTTGGTTAATCAAAACAAAGAGATTCATATATTTATTTATTACACTAACTCACGTCAATTTTGATCTGTCCCTTCCCTTAACACTTCCATTTGCTGTAATTGTATCGCATCTCTTCACTACTATCTCTATTAGTCTCCGTTGTATATGATCAAACCATCTCAATTTATTCGCTCTCAGCTTATCTTCTATCAGTGCTATGTATTTACCTATTCACAAATATACTCATTTCTAACTCTGCCTTTTATAATTTTACCACACATCCACCTTAGCATCTTCATCTCAACAACACTCATTTTATCTACATGTTGTTTCTTACTTGCTCAACATTTTGTCTTATACAACTTTGCTGGTCTAATAACCATTGTATAAAAAAAAAATTGATCCATCATAGAATGCCAACTGTATTATATTGCTTTCCTAAGTATCTGAGGACCACCGGAAAGCCAAGCATTTGAATCAATATTGTTTGTGATTAAGTGATGAGTACATGTCATTGTGCTATTGGACTGAGCTTGACTTTAATACATAAATGTTATAAATGCAATTATTTAAAATTATTACTTTTTGAGATGTTACTTTTGAGTTCTTTAGCTTATTTTTGTTGTATTGAAATTTGGAACGTTACAGCAAGAAGAATCTGGTGTGGGTTTATCCGGAGGAAACAATCAGCTACTTACACTCGGGCTCGGACTATTGGCAACAGCACTGGCTGCAACTCATGTTACAAAGCTAGCTAAGGTAATGTCTCCTCCAGCATTTTCTTTATATTACACTTCAACTATTATTATTTTCTGTACTACTGCTTTAACATCGAAACAGTTTAATTGGGGGCTTTTTAGTTTCTCCGTGAAAATTACTGTGGAGGATCTGATTTTCTTGTTTCTTTATTATGCAGGATGCTGTTAAAGATACTGATGAATAGAGACTGGCTCATGGCTTCGTCAGGGAATTGGAGCACAGAACAATAACGATTTAGATTGAACAATCAACAGATGTGTTGTTACTGCATGTAATTATTCAAATGTATCTAATAATTAACCAAATGAAATAGGTACTGTCAATTTTTATTGATTTGTATCATCTATGATACACTACGGAAATAAATAACCATGATTCTACTCTCTCTCTCTCTCTCTCTCTCTCTCTCTCATACTTAATCCAGCACTTGTTGGACATTGGTATCCTTGTTGAAATGATATTTGATTTTGTGATGGTTAGCATGGCACAAACTCTTTCAAATTAGCAATTTGATTTCTATTGCTATGTGGTAAGCCAAGTTTATTGTTTTTGATAAAGCAAGCTATTGTAGTGAATGAAGATGTGCTCCAATTCTTTTGAATAACTGTCTTTTGAAGAGCTCAATTTAAAAAAATTGTCAACCAGTGAAATAAATTAGGACTTCTGTATATTATTTATTTGAGGAATTAGATTGATCCTTTTTCCCATTTCAAGGAGCAAAACAATATGAAGGACACAAGCTGGTAATCATTGCATATGATAATTTAAGTTCAAAATAGTGTGGCAGAAAATGTTATTACCCTGTTTTCTGTTTTTTTTTTTTTTAATTTCCAAAAAAAGTAGAAACTAGTTTGGTATAAATAAATAAATAAAATTTTTCATATGATTTTTGGTAAGAATAATTTAAAATTTATTTTTTAATATTTATTTTTATCAAATTAATCTCTATTTTTTTTTAAAAAAAATCAGAAAACTGATTCTGAAAGTAAAACGAAAGATAGTAATTTTTAGTCATTACAATACTATAGTTGCAAAATTTACGACTTGCTTCAAAGGCAATAGAAAATTATTTGCAATACTGTTTAAAATTCGATGAAAAACATTTGATTTGACTTGCTTCAAAGGATATCAACGTCCTCTTTCTTAATAGCATTAATTATTACACAATTTTTTTTTAATTATTAACAAATGTCACTTTATTTCCTCTTTCTTAATAGCATTAATAACTACACAAAAAATTCTTTAATTATTAACAAATAACACTTTGTTCTCTCATCTATCAACCCGAAAATTTTGATCCACCAACTATAAATACAGTACAAACACCACTAAAATGCAATTTTATAGTTAAAAAGTCTAAATGTATAGAAGGATAAATATGATAGTTGCTAATAATTTAGGGTCCTAGTGTAACTAACCTTTGTTAATATTATAGTTGGGAGTTCTTATCATTGAACAACATCATAAAAAAAAGAAAGATGAATAAACAATTCAAATCAACTCTGAACAACCAACAACCAACCTATCAACTGATAAAAACTAAAACGATTCAGATACTGAAAATGATGAACTACTACGATTTTTATTAGAAAGGAAGAATTTTTATTTGGCCCTCTCTCAACAATTTACCAACAAAAATTGCACAAAAAATCCAGTCACTAAAATATTTTCTTGGCTTACTATGATTTCTTAGTTTGCGAGAAATCTACATTCAAGTGTGATAACCCAACAGTATCTGGGCTCTGAAGCTGTTGAAGCTGTTTCTTACCACGCCGAAGCAAGTATTCAATATAGAGGAAATTCTTACGTTCAACTAATGCTGAATTGCGACGAAACTCAGCTGTCACAACTGATTCAATTTGATGTCGATCTTCTGGGGATTTGGTGCGTGCTGCTCGCAAAAACCCTCTGTATAGACCAAGTACTTGCTTCTGCATCCCAGAAAGCTTTTTTGGTCCAGTAGAGCCTACCATTGGATCTTTCTCATCAACTTTGCTTCTAAATTGCTTTTCAGTAGTATATTCTTGAGCAGAAAGAAAAAGCAATCTATTACCCTTTTGCCTTCTACTGCAGCTCGGCACAAGTAGAATGTTAAAAATTATTATAACACTAAATCACAAACGGAATAAAATAAAAATAAAAATAAAAACCCTATTATTAAAAGATAGAAAAGCATATAGTTGCTCTCTACTTTTCAAAATCTCAAAACTTGTTATTTTGTAAGTGCCAAATATTCAGAAAACAAAGTATTGAGTCAATTCCATGATAGTCACACAAAAGACAATAGTCTCAAAAAACTGTGTCGAGATTGGATTCTAGAATTGGAATGAGCCTCAAAGGAAATAAATATGGTAAAGCAGATGCACCGGATTACTTCAATTGCAGGGCTATTTGTCTAGCCAAAGACCCATAAATACATATGGTAAAACAGTTTCACCACTATAATTCATTAAAAAACAAGAACAAATTTGAGTGCAAAGAGATCCTCCATGAATATTGATATCTTAAATTTCAACAAACAATTCACATAGATTTGTCAATTGAAGGCTTAGATCTTGCCCATACTGTATCTTTTTTCCAACTACATGTAGCCTGGCAAATAACCAAAGAGCCTTCTAACATGAAATTGTCAGTGTGTGCTATCTTGATGCCCTTTATAGCAGATTTTTTGCTTGGCAGCAACCAGGACTTGCACAGCATGAGTCAAACGACTATGTAGAGGTAAAGCATCGGCCATTGTTTTGCAGGTTCGCAATTGGCAGAACCAGGGATCTTATCATACTGATCAGCAATGAAAAGATCTGGTTATGCTTGGTGATGAATACTTGAGTGGTCCTATGCAGGGTGTGTGTGTGTGTGTGTGTGTGAGAGAGAGAGAGAGAGAGAGAGAGAGAGAGAGAGAGAGGGGGGGGGGGGGGGGGGGGGGCTGTTTATTAACCTGTAAACCCTGGAGGAAATATATAAGAATAGTATTTCTATAATATTAAAAACTATTAGGGGAAAACATTAAAAAAAATGAAATAGTTACAAAAAAAATAAGAGAAGAATATCATAACTATCTCCAACATTTTAAAAGAAGAATAATCCTCTCTCTCTCTCTCTCTCTCATTCTCATATACTGATTTTCTTTACTCCCTCGTACCATCTCTCACTACTGGCTTTCCAAACATGGAGGCTTCCATCATCTCTCCCCTGCCTCTCGTCCTCTATTGCACACTCTCTTCTTTAAGTCTCTCTTTCAAGTTGTGTGTGGACTTGTTCATCTCGAGCTCTCCCTACGTCCCGATTCTCCGGAGGGTGAAATGTTTTAATTGTCTCATCTGTTTACATAATTTTATTATCATGTGAATAACATAAACTTTAGTTAGTATAATATTGATACACTGCAAAAAAAAAAAAAAAAAAGAACAATCGATCTTGTGAATTTCCTAATGACCAATCCATTACAAAAACAAGCACCATCACTATGGATGGCAATGAGCCAAGACGGGTGGATTTTGTTTTCCTTGTCCTTGATCCCTGAGTAACTTATGTCCCCCTGCTCCCAACCCAATCCCCGACGGGAAATTTTTTAGGCTACCATCCCCACCCCTCAACAGGGAGCAGATTTCCTCGCCTCCCATTTCTGAGCATTGATAGCAACAAAAGGAGAAGAAAAAAAAAATTCATACAAAATCAGCCACACAAAAATAAATAAATAAATAAATAGATCCAAAAGATTTTGTTTCCATCAGACGCAACAGCTAAAAGGGGACCCTAACCGTCCCAAATTGGATTTCAAATTTTTTTCAATCCTACAACACAATAATGTCAGATCTGAAATATTTTATTATAGTTTTACCCGAATTCTACTGAGATCCTATTGCCCACAACTAACATAAACATCAGTCAAGATTAACACATCACAAAAAAGATTAACCAAGACTTCCATGGAATCACCCCCAATTTGCTTGAAGAAAGTATTACTGGCAATAAAGAGATTCACCCAAGAAGTTGAATGCTTTTGATAAAGACAAAATGAAAAGCTTACAAATTGGACAATAATAATAGGAAACAAGTATCAATAATGAGTAGATTAAAAAATCTCAATCTACTAAGCAAAATAAGATAACAAGAAACACAAAAGTAGACATTAGCAGACATATATTATTATGATATTGAATGCTATGACAGTGCTATCATCATATAACAAATCAAATAGGGCTAAAGAATGTTATAAGATGTACCGGGAATGTGAGGGAAATCAGAGTTTTGGGTTTTTCCAATTTGGGAAATCAGAGTTTTGGGTCTTGGAGGTGTCGATGAGCAGGGGTATGCAAGGTGCGAGTCGGTGCCTTTTGGACGTAAAATAGAAACCGTACGGCAGGTAGCGGATTGATAAAAGTGTCATTAGAAATTACCATTTTTCTTATCAAAAAGAGGCGATTCGGTTGGTAAATAATGATGGTTTTGACTTCGCGGTTCGGAGGGATTAGCAATTTATAAAAAAACATAATTGAAATTACAAAACTTGAATGAAAGAGTAAAAAGATCTAATTTATAAATTAACTAAAATAGTCAAAATTAAAATAGATGTTCATTCATCGAATCTAACATTAAATATTGACAAACTAGTGAAATAAAAATTCAACAATCCAAACAAATTATACAATGACAATTGAACATAAATAAATAACAAAAAAAACTATCATCAAAATCATTATTAAAAAAAGAAAAAAAGGCCAATACAACAAAATAATATTGAGCACAGACAACTGGATCCCCAAAAATAAGTGGCATATTGACCAACTATTCCATTCAAGGACTCAATAATTGGAGGCTGGGGAAGGTGATTAATGTATATTTTTATTAGTTGGATTGAGCAGTTAATTATCTAACCCTTCTCTTCTCTCTCTCGCCAAGATTCTGAGCTACCATATTCAAGAAGGCTTCAAGAAAAATGTCTGGAACCAGAGACATTGATACAGGTATCGATGACAAAAAGCGAAAAAGGATAAAGAGCGAGAGCTATGTACCAGCGAACAGCAGCGGCAAGCTGGCAGCGACGAGCAACGAGCGGCGGCAACGAGAGAAGAGCAGCGGCGGTGGCAGCAAGGCTAATGGCGCGCGGTGGCGCTGATCGGCAAGGTAAGGAGGAGGAGCAACAATGGAGGCGAATAGCAGTCGATGAATGAAAGAGATGGATTGGGTGTGAGTTAGGTTTAATCGAGAATGAAAGAGATGGATTGGGCTGTGAGTTAGGCTTAACACCAATGATGGATCACTAATTTTGGAGCTCTTTTAGACCACTAATGACATGACACTCAATAAAAAAAAAGAAAAAATACAATACCAAAATCAAAATATCAAATCATTCATGATGAGACTTACTGTCACATAATTAGTGGTAGCACTAATTAGTGCTCCACTCATTTTCCTAGGTTTAATTGAGAATTGATTGTGTGTGTCGGAGTCTGTACATTTACTTTGATAGGTTCCAATAGCTGGAATTGAACCTAGATATATATATATATAGGGTGAATTACACCAAAGGTCTCTATAGTTTGGAATTTGTGTCACTTTATCTCTGATTTTTCAGTTGTGATACATTTGACCTTGAATTTTAAATCTTGTTCCAAATTAGGACAATTGAAGATACTATTGGATTTTTCAATGACAAATTTGTCAATTTGATAAAATATAAATTAATTTAACAAAAATAAATGTCAAAAAATTATTTTTGAATTTTAAAAAATTATTTCTACTTATTAAAGATAAAATTATATAAAATTGATAAATTTTTTAGACATTTATTTTTTTTTACCAAATTAATTTTTATTATATATTTAGATGATGATCATGTAAAGTTAATTTTTAAAAATTAATCATGTAATTTTTATCAATTTTACATAATTTTATTTTTGATGGGTAGAAATAATTTTAAAATATTTTTTTGACATTTATTTTTGTAAAATTAATTTATATTTTATCAAATTGACGATTTTGCCCTTGAAATTAAGCAATTGTATGTTCAATTGTCCTTAATTGAAACAAGATTTAAAATTTAAGGTCAAATGTGTCACAATTAAAAAGTCAGGGATTAAAGTGACACGAGCCCCAAACTATAGGGACTATTAGTGTAATTTGTCCATATATATATATACACTAGTGAGAGGGCCGCGTGCAAGGCACGCTAACTAATGCCCAACAGTGCCCATTACGTTTTTGTTTTGAACTGAAATTTATAAGCATATCTAGTCTAGAGTAGAAAATTATATAGAGAGAAAAACGTTATGTAGATATAAACCAACTTTGAAATGAGCCATTTGATTAGTGGAAAACAATTGCAAAAGAATTTGTCACAAGAGATAAACATAATCGGTAATACTCAAAAATAAGTGTAACAAAATAACCAAGCGATTTTTCACTCCAAGCATCCAAACAAAGCAAAATAATTTCCCTCTTGTAGCAAAGAACTACAGCAGCAGAAAATATACGGTAACCATATGACAAGTAGTACCTTGCTTCAAACAAGCAACATTAGTAGTCGGTGGTATTACATGTACGAATTAGTATATCAATTAGTATATTAAGGCCAAGTTTGGGAAGACTAAATAAGTGTACTTTTTGACTTTTTATGAAATATTGGTTGAATTTGGGTTGGGTTTAAAGTGATGTGTTAGAGAAGTGATGTGACTTAAATAAGACGATGTGACTTAAATAGGATAGTGACTTTTTGACTTTTTGAATTTTTTTGAGGATGCCAAACTTGGCCTAACATATGTTATGACATTATTACGTTAAAATTATAAGTCCATCCATTATACAAATTATAAATATCCAAAATCTCTATAATTATATCACATCATCTATTAGTACACTAATTAATATATCAATTGGTGCATATAGAATTATTCGACAAATAAACATAACAAACATGTACCTTTCCTTGGCTTTTCATGGGTACCTTGCAAACATAAAAAAAACTCCTAAAAAAGTTGAAGTAAGACTACAGGTACAATTATGATTTATTGGCTAATGTGAGGTTCTAAATTTAAAGAAATCAATCAAATACAAATTGGAAAAACAAAAGAAGAAAACTGTAGCAGAAACTAGAAAATAGCTTTGAAAGCCGCTGTATACAAAGCAGCTAAGGCTCTTTATTTTATTTTATTTTTGGATAAATAAAACCTAAGGCACATTATTTTCCAAGTGCAAAGAATACAAATGAAGGATATAGAGTAAGATTTTGTAAAGAGAGTAAAACATATCACTCCAATCTCTAAAATGTAAATCATGTGTAAATATATCAGTCACAAGAGCTAAATTGTATTTAAGGGGAAATCGTAAGAAATAGTTAGAAGTATATTTTATTACTCTAAAGACAACACACATATTACACGGACTATCTAAAACTCGGATCTCTTTTTGAAGCAATTAATTTAGTCAGAGGCAGGGAAAATTTATTGATAAACTTCACAACCAATACCACTTCACTTCAGGTAAACACATGAAAGGTAAAGTACCCAAATCAGTTAGCAAAATACCAATCTTTGCAAAGAAAGAAATGAAACCTCCTTTTTTTCCTTTTCATAGACCTCAAACTGTTAAAAGCTTAGCGAAAAACATGTTATTGACCCTCAAACTCAGCACTAAAACCATTAGCGAAATTAGAAGCCAATAGCTGTCAAATCCATGCAAACATAGGCTTAAAGCAAAGAAATACAAATCCATGAAAGTAGAAGATACCAAAATAGCAAACGAAACAGACAAATAGACAACATGGTAAAGGTCAACCATAAGTGGGGAAAAAAAAACAAAAAAACGGAATTTTTAAATAACATAGATAGGAATTCATGGAAGAAAACACCCAAAAAAAACAAAGACTACAAACTTTCTGATAGCTAGCTTATGCTCAAAAGTAGAGATAAACTGCTAGTTCTAAAATGCGAGCTCCTAAATTCAAGAACCACTTTTCAAACACAACCTGTCATCATTGAATGAAATTTGGAAGACATGTTCTATAAGGACAAGCAAAAAGTAGCAGCAGTTTTTTTAATTTAACATCTGAATTGAAAAAGAAGAATGTGAAGAAAAATGAGTACCACCGCTGACACCAAACAAAGAAGAAATACCAAGGGTTTTGATACATTACAAAACATACAGATATATATAGAACCAGCATCTTTCAGTTTCTTTATTGCAGATATGTACAAATTACAAATAAGTCTAATTTTAAATATATTAAAAACATAAAAGCAAGGAAAATTCAAGAACAAGAATGAGAAAGAAATGTGCAATTAAAAGGTAAAAGGACTTAAAATAACAGGTTCATGAATGATTTGCAACATTGTCCTAATCTATACCTTCATATTGCTTTTTATTTTGATGAGTAGCTTCTAGTTTCTAACTATAATATTCTTTTCTTTCAAATACCTCAATAAAAAAGAACTGAAATCTAGTTATGCTTCCTTCTGTTTTATAGTATGATTTTTTTTTTTTTTTGGGATAAATTCCTTCTGTTTTATAGTATGATTACCTAACATAATAATGCGCAGACTTTGTTAATTTCAATTCGGAAATAATATTCACTTGCTTTAGGTTGGTACCATTTGAAGAATTGTTTTCAAAATGAATTTAAGCAGGCCCATAACTCACAGGATCATTCCTTTTAGTATCATAACACATCATGAATTCCCATTGAAGAGGCTTATTCTACTGCCACTCAAGTAGAATTCATAACATTCAAATTATACACCCATCGTAACATCATAACCCTCCTTTTGTGCTCTAACAATACCACAATCTGACCCCAAGATCAGATGATTAGAAGTTGTTAGCAATCTCAAACTACATTTAATAATTCAGATACCATAACTCATTGTCAATTGTACTATATATACTGCTAGGAGACTTCACAATTGTTAACCAAAAAAAAAAGAAAAGAAAATTAATCGCACGAAGAATTGGGATAACCAAACATGCTTACGATGTTCTAATGTAAGGAATTTGTGTTGGTTAATCATGCAGGGAAATAGCTATGTCTACGAAACTTTCTTGCGGCCATATGTAGCAAAGCACAAGCCGGACATTGACAGGAATTTGCAGCAACTGAGGACCAAGGCATGGGACTTGGTGTTTTACTATCAGTGAAAGTGCACAAAGCTGGGGCAAACAACATTCTTCCAAATTATTTAGTACTTGGTTGCTTAGTCTAGAAATATCACAAAAACTAAAAATGAGGTATGGTTTTCCCATGTTAGCTCTCTCGCTATCATTTTTAGCTTGTAGGTAACTCAAGTGTGCTGGTCCATAGTGGCATGACATGCATTCACATACTTGTAAACGACAAATTTGAATTTTAGAAATACTTTTGGTATATATGAATTTGATGGCTTGAAAATCTAGGCCATATAAGTATTTTTTACGACATTATTAAACTGAGCCTTGTTTTTTGGTTGTAATTTTTGTCAATCCTTTCAAAAAGTACCACTTGGTTAAACAAATTTCAATTGCAGAGATTTGTTACTAATGTTTATGGGAAGATGATTTGTGATACCTAAACATAAATCACTTGTGTGAAGGTGGTCTTGTTTTCGTTCTTCATGATTTCAAAAGCAAATATAATGAAAAATTTGAAACACCTATCATTTTCATTTTTATGCACAAAAAAAAAAAAAAAAAAAAAAACAGTTTTAAAATGTCAAAAACAACTTTTTGATATTTCCTAAAAGTGAGTTGCTTTCAGAAATTTTTTCCCAAAACAATTCACCAAACAATTTTTACTTGTGTTTTTGCACAAAAAAAAATGAAATATGAAACAAAAAATCAAAACACAACCAAACAGACAACCATATTGCTTGAGCCCAATGTTAAGAAAACAAGTACATACCATAACTCAATGTTAAGAAAACAAGCACATACCGTTAGCTTATGTAAGGACTGTCCTCATTGACACATTGAACAACCCACCTTAATGTAGCTAACAATTCATAATGTTTTTGACTTCAAGGTAGTTGCAACAGTCTTGTGGCAATATCTTCAATCCACAAGGCAGATTGAAGGACTACATTATCTTGAAGTTTTTGTTCTGCTTTGTTTCTAATTGATATTTTGAAATCATATTAGATTTAACTATTAATGAATCTTTGTATGGTTTCTTTGAAGTGTTTCAAAAAGAGAGTTTTCTTCACTTCGCTTTCATGTTTTTTTTTTTTTTTTGTTGATTGGCCACTTGACTTTCATGTTAAAGGCATCCTCCATAAGGTGATGTGCTACTGTGTTGTTGTAAATCATTATATAAGTGAATGATTGACGAGATAATGTGTATCTTTTGTTGCTGCTACATTTTTTAGCCAGAGTATTTGGATCTTTGTATAAAGGGAACACAGGCAAATATTGTCCCATTTTTTTTTACTTATTATGATTATTATTGTTATTTTTCTATTTTCTTTCATTTCATAGTTCTCATGAATGATTTGGTTTTGAATTAGATTGAGGCTGATTGGAATCATGTTATTGAACTTGCTAAAGTTCGAATTGCTTTTTGAGTTTAGGCAAGTAAGGAAGATATTCCTTTTCAATATTCATAGGATGATATCTTGGAAAGTTTTGAAGTTGAATTAGTGCTCCAAACTGTTGAGTTTTAGAAGTGCTGAATGTTTTTATAGGCTTTTGTATTTCCTAGCTGGTCTGTAGATCACCTATGTACTATGTTGATCATTTTACTTCTATTTTTTGACAATTGTTCCATGATAATTGCTTCTGCTGGTAGTGTTCTTTGGCAAAACATGCTTGCTTGCTTTGCCTTTGTAGCTTTTGTACTGTTACTTTAATAAAACATTTATGATTGATGAATGTTTAATGATATGATCAGTGGTTGATGTTGAATCGATTTTCAAATCATTTATATAATAATTACCCTTACATTTTTTTTTTTTAACAAGTAGGATTCTTATATATAAAAAAATTTAAAAAATCAGACCTGTTCATAATAATAATTACGAATGAAGAATAGTGTATTCCTCTATTATATGAACACCTAACATGCAAAAGGTAGTAGTAATACTATAGCTGAAGTTGAACCGAACAAACAACAAGGCAGATTGAAGGACTGCATTATCAATGGTTGTTGTTGAACACAAAACTTGTAGTTTAAGAGGCATTATTTTTAAATTGGTGAAGTTATCTAGCATGAGTTTCTAAGTAATCAAATCTCTATGAATGAGTTTCTAATGTGTCTGCAAATGGGCTAAGTACATAAAAAAGATTCTTAGATATTTATATATCATATATGGAACATTTTTTTTTTTCAAAGCAAACAATAAACTTCAGCAAAAAATCAACTTCGCATAATTATTGTACAACATATAAGAAGAATTTAAGAAACCCTAACTCTATACAGTGAGAGCCCAACAAACTTCCATAGAAAATACCAAAATTAATTTTCATGAGACTAACTTGTAAGTTAGATTAAAAAAATGTACAGGACAAAAAACAAAGAACAGAAGAGGAGTGCATATCTGGCTGGAAAAAGGGGGGAAAATTAGGGGAAATGAGAAGTAGGCTCCAAGGTACAATCCAACAATATATGTATGTACACACAATGAAAAATTTAAAAACTATCCCATAACAACTTAAAATTTAAAATTAACTAACTAAGAACAAAATAGGACTAATAATGCTGAACTACCAAATATAATAACATAACAACTAAAATCTTCTTTACCTGCAGAGAACAAGGTGGTTACATAGTGCTATAAGATTCTACAAGCAGATAAGATAAAACACATCAAAAGGGAAAAAGCAGAAAAATGAGAAGGCAAAAAAAAACCCAAAAAAAAAAAATCAAAAAACAATTAAAAATGACCAACAAACATAGTGAAACAATTTAATACCATTTCCCCCCTAAACAAACAGTAACAAAATAACAATACAAGAAAATAGTGCACTACCTCAAAATAAACAAGACAAAAAAAACTCCTAATATTAAGCACAGAATCCCAAAGACCTCAGCACAGAATATGATCAACCAAATTAATTTTTAGCTCAAATTGTAAGCCAAATTGCAAAATAAAAATGAAAAAAAAAAAAACTAATGAGAAAGAAATACTAAGAAACAAATATAATCTACCAAAAATACATAACAAACCTCAAAACACCATTGTGTAAGACCCCTCAAGAACTTGGAGTTCCCTTAAGGGTTTTCTAATTTTAGATTCAAGAAATTAAATTTTTTTTATATACAATCACAACTAAGTTAAGGATCCTAATTTTCGTAACCGAACACCAATTGTTTTAGATTAACAAATTTTTTTAAAAAAAGTTAGTGTTCAACCCATTAAAGAACCCAATTTCACAATAAGCAATT
The DNA here is from genome assembly GCA_036172215.1 of Camellia granthamiana. Taxonomy (NCBI): domain Eukaryota; kingdom Viridiplantae; phylum Streptophyta; class Magnoliopsida; order Ericales; family Theaceae; genus Camellia; species Camellia granthamiana. Next base: position 116,115,048 of record CM069914.1, read on the forward strand.
GACATTGAAGATATTTTTCCCATCACAAAGAAATATGAAATCACTAAATATGAAACAAAGAATTGGCGAAGACTCCAATGGCTATGTGTAGTTTTCCTCACATTTCTATTTAACCCTCCATAGTGGCCCAAGGCATTGACCCCCAATCAAATTAAAACATGATTCATACTAATGTGGTATAATTCTCTTTTATGAATGAAACTCAAACAAAAGTCATTTCCAAACCCAAAAAAAAAAAAAAAAAAAAAAAAAAAAAAGCAATGAAGAGAAAAGATTGGACCTTTAACCATTCAAATCGACATTTAAAACTGATCTTAAGACATTGTTGAGGTTTATTGAACTTTTCACATAGATGATATATTTTTCAATTTAATCAAAGGAATAAAATTAGTAATAAATTTTTTTTTAAAAAGTATGGCAACTTTTTGCAAACCCATTTCACAAAAGACAACTAATGAGGCAAAGAAAACCATTGGCCAAGACTACAAGTTGCACAGTTTTTCCATACCCAAAACTCAACATCATTTAACCTAAGAGTGGAATAAATAAATAAATAAAAACCAAGAAAGGAGAATACTTAACAGAATAACAATTAAAGATAAATTTTGTTGTCCAAAACAAATCCCAACATAGGTTAGGAATTTCAACAAAGCACAATCAAATATGCATAATATCATATTAAAATAAATAAATAAAGTTTATCTACAACATATTATTTCAGTAGGTTAGGGATTTCACTAAAGCCCAATAAAATCAACATTTCATAATATTTTAGGCTTTTAAAAATCCACAACAATGAAAAACAATTCAATGAAACCCTCTTTTTACCCAAAATGAATAAGCCACAAAATATACACACAGTAAACATCATGCAAACAATAATAAAAAGAACAAAACCCTAACAAATTAACAGAACCAAAGAAAATTAAAACACTTTACAAACCCTAATTGGATCAAAAGGAACCTAAAATCGAAATACCTAACATTCTTCATCTATGTCTTTACCTTAATAGAAGCTTGTGTCGTATTCTTCCATCCTTGAGCTCAATTTCCGTTTGATTCGCTGGTGAACACTATGAATACCCACAAAAAATAAAACAAAGTGGCACCACAGAGGAGACGTCATCGGCGGTCGCCAGAAGAGAAAGGAGGGAGGAGATCGGTGAGAGGAGAGAAAATGGAGGAGGTGGTGGTGGTGTTTGGCAAGCGGTTTTGGGGCTAAAATAGTCACAAAAGACAAAATAAGCTATTTTAGCCATAACAAACAAAATATCACATCCAACCCATAATTATTACACTCTTCTCTCATAAAAAAAGTCAAAAAAGCTAAAAAGCCCTTCCCAAACCAAGCTTTTTAGCCCAGGCTAAAATAGCCAAAAAAGCCAAAAAGCCAAAAAGCCAACCCACTTCCCAAACGGAGGCAGAATATCGTGGTCGGTGGAGGGAAATCATCGTTGAGAAGAGAAGGGAGGGTTCTCTGAGACAGATTATAGAGAGAGAGTGGGTATACTATGGATCCTTTGATGTGATAAACAGCTGTAAGCAATTTGAGGTTAGTTTTCCATTAATACCCTTGCATCCAAAGAAGAAAAGCTATAAAGCACAAGGTCAAAACCGACTTTTCAACTATTAAAAACACTGTTTATATTTGGCTGAAACTACTGTTCACCTTGCATCCGTGCTTTGTATATATTGTATAGATATTAGGTGGAAGGGAAAATGAAATCAATGACGGGTCGAGTCGGTTTGGTTGAAATGGTGGATTGTCTTTTGTAAATTGTCACTCAAAGCATCTTTAAGAGGACAGTTAAACAAGGCTTGTTAGGCATTTTAGCCAATGTAAGTCTAATTTTGAGCTTCAATGGGTTAGTTATTAGGCTAGCTACTTTACCATTCTATTTTTTTTATGGTTACAATTGAAGAACCCCAGAAGCTCTCCAAACAATTATGTATGTTTATATTTTAGATTTTTGTATATTTGTCTTGGATTTGAGATTTTATGTATTTTATATATATATATATAGCAATTTTATATGTTGTTTCAATTCTGTTTGATGAATTACGGAATAACTTATTTTGTATTTTGTATTTTTTTTTCTCGTCATTTTACAAGTTTTGTATGTTTGTATGGACAAATTTATTATTATTATAAATTTATATTAGTAAAATATCAACAATTAGTATTTTTTTATTTTAAAAATTAATTAAGTTAGTTTTAATGATTAGCAAAAATAAAGAGCGTGGTTAGAGAAAATAATAACTAAAATAATTAAGTAAAATAAAGAGTGTACTTTTTTTATACTTTAACTAACAAAAAGTAGAGAGCGTGGTTAGAGTTACTCTCGCGTCGATCCGCCCTCCTTGAACTCTCCACCCACCCGCTAAAAGTTTAAAAAATGTGTAATTCAATGTGACTCGATGCGATTTTGACAGTATCATATACAATCCTACACGAGAGCCACTCTCCTAAACCTCCATTGTGGTGGTGGGTCTCCACATCAAAAATCTGAGAGACAAAAAACACTCCGTTTGGATCGTGGCTGAGGTTGTGATGTACAAAGGCTGTGTATGTACTAACTTTTTTGTTTATTTATATACTAGCGTATTTTCGTACCTGAAGATACGGTGTAAATAATATTAGGATTAGAATATAATTGTAATTCTAACACTATTTATATTTATTTTTGAATTTGATAAAATTATAAATTTATTATAAAATTTTGAAATTCTCACAAAACTTCTCACGGAAACTCGCTTTTGTTTTTATAATATATAGCTAGAGAGATAGATGTACCTAGCATATATACAATTTTCACGGATATACATACAATGCTGTTTTTGCTTATATAATTATATGAAATTGTATGTATACATGTAATGTACTAGTGTATTATGGGACATACATTGTATGAAAATATGTGTAAAATATATTGAACAAAAAGGAGAAAATAAAAAAATAAACAAATAGAGAGAAAAATAAAAACATGAGAAAATAAAAAGAAAATAGAGAGGAATGTGGGATCATGGGATCATGAAATGAGGGGTGTGAGAAAGTGAAAAAGTAAGAGAGAGAGAGAGAGAGAGAGAGAGAGAGAGAGAACAGGAAAGTAGAAAATGTATATGTAGAATCTTTTTGGGAAAATATATCTCAGTCATTGTTTTATAATTTGAACAAATTTGAACCATCCAAATGTCCTAATAGAATAAAAATATGTTGAAGATTCAAAAATCATCCTACTTTATTATATAGATGTTGAATATTCATATGAAGTCCAAATTTACGAAATCTATCGGGAATTCAATATATTTAAATATAATAATTAATTATTCAAATTCATTTAATTTGTGGACTATAAAATTCATTAATTTAATCTCCATTACACACAGAAAAATCTGGCTCCAAATTCTGGGATCACAGACTTTTTCATATAATATGAATAAAAATAAGTGAACAAAAAGGAGAAAATGAAAAAAAATAAACAAATTGAGAGAAAAATAAAAATGGGAGAAAATTAAAAAAATAAAAAAAATAAAAAAGAAAGTGGAAAGTGGGATCATAGGATCATAGAAGGATGGGTGAGAAAAGGAAAAAGTAAGAGAGAGAAGCGAGACAATAGAAAATGTACATGTAGGATTTTTTTGTAAAATATATCTCAGCCGTTGTTTTATAATTTGAATAGATCTCAGCCATTCAAATATCCTAGTAGGACAAATGTGTGTAGGACAAATTCAAAAACAATCCTACTTTATTATATAGATATTATGCATTTTTGTGCGAAATTATTGGTAAATTTTTTTTAGTATCACCGTTATCATTATTTACAGGAGTTTGTTGGGTCGTACTGGAGGTTTGAAAAATATTGTAGTGAGAAAACAGATGAAAATGAGAGTAGTATGATAATTTTATTTAGGGTCTTATTAATAATTATTTATAGGATTCAATAAAAAGATAAATAAATTGAATAATACGAGATACATTTTATTAAATTCAGTATATTTTTATTGAAATTAAATTTTTTTTTAATATTTTTTTTTAAAGAATAATGTTATATGTATTAATTAGTACATTAATAAATGATGTGATATAATTTTGTTTTGAAATAGCAATGTTATAGCATATGTTAGTATACTAATTGGTATACCAATTAATACGTGAAGCACTACCGATTTTTAAAATACTTTTGCACACTTCTCAATATTAAACAATTAGTGGTAATCCGTGCTATGCATGACATATTTTTATACAAAATAATATAATTGTTAAATTTTTATATGCAAATTATAAAAACAAAGAAGATAGAAATTTACAATTTCAGTCGCACAATTTTATCACAAATTATTTATTATTTTTTTATTTGTCACAAAATTTAATCATGTAACTTTCAAAATTGCAAACTAAGATGAGCTTTTAACCTAAGCAGCTTGAGTCGAGTTTAAAAAATTTTAAAGATTGGACAACATGATTTTTAATTAAGTGAGAATCTATGTAGAAATTCAAAAATTCAAATTAAATTTGAGTGAACTTTGGCAAAAACACCAAATAACCTGAGCAACCAAAACAAAATTTTATATATAAATATATAAATTATTTGCTAATTTATTTTTTTAATTAATAAATAAAATTAATTAAAAAATATAATATTAATGAACAAAAGAAAAAGCAATATACTTAAGATTTCCAATATAATTTTTCTTGAAAATATTTAAAAAATACACTTTTAAAAATGGATCATCGAATAAAAGATTGTTTGGAAACTGCCATATTAGCTCACTTTTCTTTTTTTCTTTTTTTTATCTTTTTTGGGTTACATCACATGTCTACTTTTCTACATATCTTTTCGTAAAAAGTTAAAAAAAATATACTTAATTATTTTTTTAAGCCACATCACATCTTTATTTTTCTATACATATTTTCATAAAAAATATACTTATTTAACACTTTTCAAACTACCACTAAGTTTATATTAAAAAAATTTACTTTTTTATAATGGCATTAATAATTTAAATATAATTTTTTAGAAATTCTTTTTAATTTCAAAATTACAATAAAAATATTAAATAGAATAAAAACAAATTTCTTACAAAATAAAAGTATTTGAATAAAAAATGGTAAGAAGAAAATTTAATATAGTATTTTCATTTAATCTGAAAATAATTCTAGATTAACAATAAATTATCACCTATAATCCTCTCTTTTTTAAATAAAAAAGTTTAACGAACTATCACTTTTAATATAAAAAAAAAAATTAACGTTTATTTCTAATTTATTTTAGTAAAAGTAACTTTCTAACAATTTAAGCCAAAGATATCTTTATTCTTTATTTTAATTTCTTTAATTGACAATTGAAATAAATAAATAAAAAAAATCTAACAAAATCCACCATTTTTGGTAAATACTAAAAAGGTTATGTTTTGTTCTTTTGTCAAGAAAAAAAATTATATTGAAAAATATTATTGTTCAAGTCCTTATAGTTTAGAAGGATATAATTTTTTTTACAAAATTTAAAACAAAAAAGAAAAAAAAAATTATAGTGATTAATAAGGAAAATATCTCGAAACTCAAATTTTGTGGCTCAAAAGTGGCTCAAATGGCCAAAACGACGTCGTTTTGGCCATTTGTATGTTGTTCTGTACTCAAAACGACGTCGTTTTGGTCATTTGAGCCACTTTTGAGCCACAAAATTTGAGCTACGTAGCATTGTCGGATTAATAATTTGAACACATGTATTTAAAACAAATTATATTTAGACCAATAATATTATGACATATGTGAATGTTGATCTCATTCTAATTGAAGTAATATAATTTGAAGAAGAATTTAAATTTGAAATTTTATTTTATAATTTAATAAATGATGCAAAATTTAAGGAATGAATATTGATCTCATTCCAATTATGGTAACATAATTTAAGTAAAAATCCAAATTTGAAATTTTATTTTAAAAATATAAAATTAATTTATAGACCAATCATATTGTAACACGTATTAACAAATAATTAAACAAAATAAAAAAAATTAAGAAGAAAAAATTACAACTTTCAACCTTAATGAAATGACAATATTTTGTAATTATAATAATATATAGATATATAGATAAATCATGGAATAGATCATTATTTAAAACTTATATGTTATGGAATAAATCATTATAATTGTAAATTTAAATTAATGGAATGTTTTTCATTAGTGCCTCTCAAATTTAAATTTTGAAATGAATTAGTACTATTATAATTACAAAATATTGTCATTTCATTAAGGTTGAAAGTTGTAATTTTTTCTTCTTATTTTTTTTTAATTTTGTTTAATTATTTGTTAATACGTGTTACAATATGATTGGTCTATAAATTAATTTTATATTCTTAAAATAAAATTTCAAATTTGGATTCTTACTTAAATTATATTATCATAATTGGAATGAGATCAATATTCATTCCTTAAATTTTGCATCCTTTATTAAATTATAAAATAAAATTTCAAATTTAAATTCTTCTTCATATTACTACAATTAGAATGAGATCAATATTCACATGTGTCATAATGATGTGTCATAATATTACTGGTCTAAATATAATTTGTTTTAAATACATGTGTTCAAATTATTAATTACTATTGATTATTTTTTTTTAAAAAATTATTTAAAAAATTAGAAAAAATTACTCATAAATCGCATTTTGAAAAATGTTACTTTATTTAGTCCTGAGTGTTTTTTATTAAATCATTTAGTCATTTTTATTTTTGGTATAATATATATTTTTTTACTAGAGTTTACCTTTATGCTCATATTGTGATTGTTTTTTGATTTTTTACTAGGGGTATGCATTTAAGGTATGATGTAACATTACTTTTTTCTAGGAGGGGATTTCGTGGGCTCCTATGGAAGCATATGATGGTCCTAGTTGATGATATGTGTTGCTAATGTTGTTTGGGAGGTGTATTGCTGATAGATTTTTGGGTGGGGTGTTTGGGGTGGTGCTGATTGATTAATCGAAGTTGTATGTATTTGACGTGCTGTGTGGAAAAATTCAGGTTAGTTTTATTTTTAGTTTTCTAGTTTTGTTTGTGATAGGGTTCTGATGTTGTTTTGGTGCGGTTATTGGACTATTGTGTTTATGATTGTTGTGGTTATATGTTGTTGTTGATTTTTTTTTTTTTTTTTTTTCCTCGCAATGTGGTTTCTTAGTTTTGTGGGGTGTGTGGGGGGAGGGGGGGGGGTTTCGGATTTTGATTTGGTTTTCTTTTTGTGGGATTTTGGTTTTTGTAATGTGTACTTCGTTATCGTATTTTTTATTTTATTTTTTTCGCAATGTGGTTTCTGGGTTTTGTGTGGGGTTTTCGAATTTTGAGTTAGTGTTCTCGTTTAGGAATTGATGTTTATAATGTGTAGTTTGGTGTCGGGTAAACATTTATTTTTTTTTCGCAATATGGTTTCTGGGTTTTGTGTGTGGGTTTCGGATTTTGATTTGGTGTTCTCTTGGGGGAATTGGTGTTTATAATGTGTTGTTCAGTGTCAGATTAACATTTTATTTTATTTTTTGCAATGTAGTTTCTTGGTTTTGTTTGCGGGTTTTGGATTTTGAGTTGGTATTTTTATGTGGGAATTGATGTCTATAATGTGTTTTTCGGTATTGTATTGTGGTGGATATGTATGCACAATGTGCCGGCGATTAGGATTTTTGTGAGATTTTTACTTGCTGATGTTTATGTCGTATCGATTAGGTTTGTTAGGGTGTGTTTGGTAACGTTTACGTTTTCAGTTTATATTTACAAAAATTTTATAAACTGGTTTTTGTTTATTTTTTGTTTATTTTTAGAAAAATATAAATTACAAACGCGTTTGGTAATTGACAAAATGTTTAAAAAAATTTAAAAATATAAAAAAGAGTGAGAAATGGCAAGTGGTGGCAAGTGGCGGCGAAAAACGGTGGTGGAAAGTGGTGACGGTGGGTGGTGGGTGGTGGGTGGTGGGTAGCTGGCAGTGGTGGGTGGTGGCTGGTAGGTGGGTGACGGTGGCGGGTGGTGGCTGGTAGCTGGTAGCGAGTGGGTGGTAGTGGTGGCGGTGGCCGGTGGTAGGTGGTAGTGGTGGGTAGGTAGCGGATGGCGGATGGTGGCGGATGGGTGGTGGTGGTAGGTGGGTGGCAGATGGCGGGTGGTGGTGGCTGGTGATGGTGGTTGGGTGGGTGACAGTGGTGGGTGGTGGTGGTGGTGGTGGTGGCAGGTGATGGGTGGTGGTGGCAGGTGGGTGGTGGCAAGTAGGTAGCGGGTGGTGGTGGTGGGTGGGTGGATGACGGTAGCGGGTGGTAGGTGGTAGCAAGTGGGTGGTGGTGGCAGGTGGGTGGTGGCAAGTAGGTAGCGGGTGGTGGTGGTGGGTGGGTGGATGACGGTAGCGGGTGGGTGGTGGTGGCAGGTGGATGACGGGTGGGTGGTGGGTGATGGTGGTGGTGGTGGTGGTGACGAGTGGGTGGCAGGTGGCTGGTGGTGGTGGGTGACTGGTGGTGGTAGGTGGTGGCAGGTAGGTGGTGAGTGGTGGTGGCAAGTAGGTGGCGGGTGGTGGTAGCGTGGGGCGGTGAATAGTAGTGGCGGGTGGATGGCAAGTGAGTAGTGGTGGTGGTGGTGCTAGTAGCGTCGAGGGATGGGTGGTGGTGCTGAGTAGGTGGCAGGTGGGTGGTGGATGGTGGTGGCGGCGAGCGGTGGGTGGTGGTGGCAGGTGGGTGGTGAGTGGTGGTAGCAGGTGGTGGTGGGTGGTGGGTGGCGGGTGGCGGTGGCGGAAGACGGTGGTGGAAAATGGTGGCGGGTGGTGGTTAGTGTTAGGTGGTAAAAAAAAAAAAAAAAACTCAAAACTCAAAACGAAAACACATTTTTTGTGTTTTCATTTTTTGACCAAATTTATAAACTGAGACCACTGATTTATAAATCAAAAAATTTACCAAACAAGTTTTTATTTGAGTTTTTTAAATTTTTGTAAATATAAACAGAAAACTGAAAACGTAAGTGTTACCAAACGGCACCTTAGTGTTACATTGCTTAACATATGATGATGGATGATGGAGTAGTAGTTTATTAAGATATGACAATGCAATTTGTAACATATGACGATGCAATTTTTAAAGATGCATCTGGGTGTCATTGAAATAGTGTAACCAATAGGCGACGTTCAACCGATTCAATTAATGTAGCATAACCATGCACAGTGGTACGTTTATGATGCTCTGTGTGTAATGTTTTTGTTTTTGTTTGTTTTTTGTTTTTTTTTTTTGCAGCCATGGAGTTTGCAGTGTTGTTGATATGTGCTTTTGGCCAGACGAACGCAATGTTCCGTATTCATCACACATTTAAGTTTGCACAATTGGTTGCTGTTGTTTGCATCAAGCATGATAAGGACCACCGTAATTGCTTACTGAAACCAGGATACCAATCCGTATTGTAACACAACTACATCATAATAAATGACACAACAGCAGTAACCATTAAATCCAAACTCCAATCCTGTCATTCCATTAACACACCAACGTACAACACAAAACACACCACCAATCGACAACGGGTGTCACGACCCAAACCCGCCTTTATAGGTTTAGTATCACAACCGACCAGTAATCCTTGGATTACCAAAGGCCTCATGACAGATTAACATATAGATAGGGGCTGCGGAAGCAAATTAACTTTTATAAAATGCGAGCGAAGGCAACACACATAATATATACACAACACACTTAGGCGTACATGACAAAAATCTCGTCCACAATTTAACAAACAAACAAACATAATCTAATACAGATTACAAAAACAGCCACAAAACCAAACTTCATCAAGAACCTCCTCGGGAGACACAACGGTTGGCTGACAAAACTGAAACGTGGGTCGTCAACTCTGGCCCTGATCACGTGCCGGCTCACCTACATACATAATATAAACAGTGAGCGGAAGCCCAGTGAATAATAACGGAGTAAAGGGTTTTTTATGAATGAGGTCCATACAGATTTAGAAATCATAAATCAGATTCAAATTCATAATCATGTTCAGATCATATATAGAAATCGTAAGTCATGCTTAATCATACGTGGTACATCCATTAGCGCTAACAGAGCAGATACAGAACAGATGCAGAACATGTGGTGGTTATGAATAACCAGTTCCATAAAGGAACCTCCGGATCTGGGTAACAGAAAATAAACATGCTGAGCTCCATGATGGAGCCTCCGGTACGGGTAACAGAGTGTAGACATATTAAGTTCCATAATGGAACCTCCGATACCGGGTAACAGCTAACATATATCACATGATGCTAAGGATGCCACGAATACATGTCAGAAATTGGACAATCATTCATGGTACAGAACATAGCATTTCAGAAAACAAATCTTAATTATTCATACAGAAAATACATAAAGTTGAATATAACTTTACTAAGTTATTACTCACAGTTGGCTTCAGGTGCAGACAGACAGAGTAGACTAATCAACGGTTTATGGCACGTGACCTACACGAACATATAACAACGCACACTTGAAACACACGTTCAAAACGCACACAACTTGCTTTATTTGTTCTTATTGTGTTTCTAGCCTTTAACCTCATTATGGAGTCTTAATCATGGCCTAGGAATGCCTAGGATGGAATGAGGATACAAAAATGCACTTGAAAACATTTTTCAAAACTTGCTGAAAACAGGGTCCACGCTCGAGCGTGGCTTTCCTCGCTCGAGCGGACATGCAAAAAGTGAAAGTTCGCTCGAGTGTGAATTCCCTCACTCGAGCGGACTGTAAATTTTAACAAAAGTACTGGATGCATGGATTTCACGCTTGACGAGCGCTCGATCTCCGCTTGAGCATGAGACTCAGACCTTCGATCGAGCGTGAAGTCCCTCGCTCGAGCGGACTGTAAAACACATGAACTTCTGGGTATATACATGTCATGCTCGAGCGTGACTCACGTCGCTCGAGTGGAAGTGCATGTACTCAGAGTACTCGCTCGAGCGTGAAGTTCCCCGCTCGAGCGTGGATCAAATTTCTGGAATTTCCAGATTTGGTCTTCGAGCTCAAACTCAACCTATAAAGCATCAAACCTCATTTTTCCGGGCCAAAACTTGAGAAAATACATGAAAACCCTTAAAACAACATGAATTAAAGATCATTTCAAGAAATCATGGCCCAAAAGTATGTCAATTGTACAAAATTTCAACTTAAATTTTAGGAATGATTCAAGAACATGTCATGCATGGACTTTCTTAATTTTGAGCTTCTCGAAACATGATCAAATGCCATAAAACAATTTGAAACTTGATGATTTCCCTAAATTGAGGTGAATTTTAAACATGCACGAAGGAATTTCCTAGCAACATGTTCTCAATGCATTGAAATATACATGCATGCATGAATTCATTCTTAACTCCATCCTTTAGCCCAATTCTCATGCTAATTTACCTATCGCAATTGATTTCATGCATCAATCAACTAATTACAAAGCTAGAGACTAACATTCTTACCTAAGGTTCTCAATTCCTTATGGTTAAAGATATTCTTGAGTAATTCTCCAAGGTCTCCTAGCAATTTCTTCTACCTTCAAGCTTGATCTCAAATTCCATCCCTCTCTCTCTCTTTCCCACGTTTATGTGTGTGAGGAGGCTCAAAATGTGATGACCATTCAAGAAAAAGATGAATAGAGCATGTAGGGAGTTTATAAGAGCTCACTTGGTAGCTATTAATTAAAACAGCTAAATGTGCATTAAATTAATCTAATTCAATCGTTCTGAATCGAATTTCAATTGAACCTACCACACGGTCCTAAAAAATTCCAATTAACACATAAATCAGATCAATTTCTGTATCGGATGCCGATAAGGCCTTCGATTTTGCAATTTGAAACTAAAACATGTACAGATCTATCTATGCTGAACAGATAAAGACACAAAAATAATGCAATGCACATGCAATTAACTCATGATCTCTTCTTAATTACTTGTTAGGCACACTTAAGCATGAATTAATGTTAATTAAGGGTCAGGGTTGTTATAACGGGAATACAATGTAACAAGTCCATTTAAACAATCTGCAATAGAAAATCAAAAGCAAACATCAGAAACCTATATAGTACATACCTGCAGCCATGTTTCCCGCAACGATCACCGACGTCGATGATGTGTAGATAGTGTATTCAATGTCAATCAAAGGTCAGAGCGGTGCTCAGACCCAACTTCACAATGGTAACAACGTGTTACAACGAATGAGGTTTTCAGCAACCTAAGGTTTTCGACGGCAATGAAATGTTAAATTGGGAATTAACATAAACATTATCAACCCTGTCACGACCCAAGCCCGCCCTTACAAGTTTAGCGTTGTAACCGGCCAGTAATCCTTGGATTACTAAAAGCCTCTAACTTGAATACCATAAAATGTAAGGGGCTACGGAAGTAAATAAATAAAATAAATTGTCCATAAAGTTGTACTAACGTAAATGGGACAGAAATTTAAAACTTAAATACATATAAATGACATCATCACATAGTTGTTAACAAAAGGGGTTTAGCCCTGTTTACATATATCCAAAAACAAATAAAAACTAAAATGTCCTTAACATAAGCCACAAAACTTGACTACATCACAAAAAGGAAACCTCCTCGAGAGGAACAGTGGCTGGTTAATCCAAAACTCTCCAAGCAGCGGCCTAGACCTGGTCATGTGCCTGCTCACCTATATACATAAATTAAACAGTGAGCTAAACCCTAGTGAATAATAACAGAGTAAAGGTTTTAATAAATGATATCCGTAACAGAAACAGAGTCTTGTACATAATCAGATTTCAAGCAGAAACAGATTCATATACATAATCATATTCGTATTTTGAGTTCATACATTTCACATGATAGTACGTGGTACATCCATTAACAAATTCGATGACCCATAAAGAGACGGCCGTGAAGGTATTCCGATGACCCGTAAAAAGAACAGCCATAAGGAATTCCGATGACTCATGTGCACAGAGAGACGTTTCCGATAACCCATAAAGGGATGGCCATAAAGGCATTCTGATGACCCATAAAGGGACGCATATCATATGACGCTACAGATGCCATGAATACATTTCAGAAACTTGGACAATCATTCATTCAAACAAAACATAGCATGTTAGAAAACAGAGCATTTCTTGTTATGTCATATCAATTAAGAAATTACATAGACATAAAAATAGCTTTACAAAATTATTACTCACAGATGGCTCTGGTAGCAAAACAGAGAAAACGAGCGGTTCGGATAGTTTATGGCGCGTGACCTACATTAACACATAGCAAATACATATTGAAATATACGGTCCAAAGGCACAAAATTTAATTCTTTTCGTTCTTAGTGTGTTTCTAAGTCTTAAACTCTTTATTATGTCTTAATTATGGTCTAGGAGTACCTAGGATGCAATGAGGATGCTAAAATACACTAGAAAACACTTAGTCAAAATTTCCTAAAAATAGGGCCTTCGCTCGAGCTGAGGCTCAAAAATGTGAGTGGTCGCTTGAGTACAACTTCGGTCGCTCGAGTGGTGTGTAAACTCTGCAAAAGTACTGGTTGTGTGAATTTTTCGCTCGACGGTCGCTCGAGCATGAGACTGCGGAAGCAAATATATCATATACACATAGTCCATAGAGCCGTGCAGACTTACATGGACAAAAATTTAAAACCTTATAAAATATATTTACATACACGTGACATCAAAATGCAGTAATCTTCGTCACATTTAATACAGTTATAGCCCAAAAGGGTATAGCCCAATATACATATAACAAAATACTTGTTCGTATTACTAAAAATACAAGTTCTTAACTTATGTCGTTTAGACTTGACTTGGGCACAAAAGGGAACCTCCTCGAAGGCACAACAGCTGGCTGACAAAATAGATATACCAGATCCTCAACTTTGGGTCTAGTCACACGCTTGGTCACCTATATACATAATATAAATAGTAAGCGGAAGCCCAGTGAATAATAACAGAGTAAAGATTTTAATGAATGATGCCCGGAACAGATTTCAAATCCCAAAGCAAATCAGAATCATATTCAGGTTTATAACAGAAACAAAGTCATAGTCTAATTCATATTCAAATAATGTGTGGTACATCCATTAGTATAAACATGTCTCTTTGGTCAAGCATATCAAGTTCCAAAAAGGAACCTCTGGTACTAGGTAACATATCTCATACATGGGCTACGGTATTGTTTCCCCTAAGCGAAGGCCTATACCACAGTATTATCTCCCCCGAGCGAAGGCCTCATGACCATAAACCACAGTATTATATCCCTTGGGTGAGGGCCTCTACTGAGGATACCATAATTATTTTTCAAAAGAAATCAGACATTCATTCATTCACACAAAACATAGTATTTCAGAAAACTGATCATTTCGTATTATCAGAAAATAATTAAAATCAAAATAACTTTACAGAGTTATTACTCACAGATAGCCTTGGCAGTAAACAAATAAATCAACCGCTCATAGCACGTGACCTACACCAAACATAACAAATACGTATAATAAAACGCACACTCGGTTGATACTTAACCTTTTTTTTCTTTTTCTTTTTTCATTCTTAGTGTGTTTCTAAGTCCTTACCTCTTATTGAGTTTTAGAGTCTGTTTGGAGTGTCCTAAATAAGTGCACTTCTTGTCTTTTTGAACTAAAAAGTTGAGGAAAAAAAGATGGATGTTTGGGTTAATTTTTTGTCTTTTTACGAAAAAATGTGTAATAAAAAATTGTGTAAATAAAGTGCATAGTGGAAAAAAGTTAATTGGTTCTACGGCTGCCCGGCTGCCCCAGCATGTCTTACACAGAAAATAATTGCCTCATTCAGGGCAAAGTGTTTGGACAGTGATGGTCGGTCCGTGGGGGCCACCATGGGTCTCATTTTAATAATCTGAACCGTTAAATATGTACAACTCGTCGAGTATTATATGCCTGTAAAAAATCACGTAGATCGGATATTGACAGCTATATGATCGAATTAGTTTTTTTTTTAACAGTTAACTATCACATCATCCGTTTTGTTTATACAAAACTGATTTGATCATATAGTTAACGATATCCGATCAACGTGATTTTTTACAGGCATATATTACTCGACGAGGTCTACATATTCAACGATTCGAATTATCAAAACGGAACCCTTAGTGGACCCCCAAGGGCCCAACATTACCATCAAACTTTGTAGCTTTACATATGTAATTTTTTTTTTGGCCCAAAAAGTGTATAATGCCTTCCTGCTTCACAAGTATGGCCGACAGAGCTTGATCAAACTTTTGTATTATAAAAATATTCAAAATATTTTTTTAATATTTTTATTTGTGAATAGTAATGACTTTTTTACTTTTTGTGTAACTTTTTTGCTTTTTGGATTATTTTGGACTTGCCAAACCAAAAACCAGCCCTTATTCATGGCCTAGGAGTGCTTATGATGCAATGAGGATGCTAAAATGTACTTCAAAACACTTAACAAAAATTGTTAAAAATAAGGGTCTCGCTTGAGCATAGCTTTCTTCGCTCGAGTGGACATGCAAAAATGTAGTGGTCACTCGAGCACACATTCTTTCGCTCGAGCGGCCTGCAAAAGTACTGGTTGCTTAATTTTTTCGCACGATGCTTGCTCGACGCTCGCTCAAGCGTGAGACTCAAGTCTTCGCTCGAGCAACTCTTGTTGCTTGAGTGGTCTGCAAAACATTCAGACTTCTTGGAGCATGCATTTCATGCTCGAGCAACCAAAAGCCAACCTTTGGTTGCTCGAGCGGAGGTGAGATACAGAGTGGTCGCTCAAGCGTAGACTCCTTTACTCGAGCGTAAGAGCAGAATTCTGGAATTTCCATATTCGCTCCCAAGCTCAAAATTCAATTTCAAACCTTCAAAACACATTCTTTTGGGCCAAAACTTAGTAAAACATTAAGAAACTCATAGTACATGATGCATTACAAACTATTTTGCAAAAGTAAGCCCAAAAGCTAAGCCAATTGTACTAAACCAAGCTTGAAACTTAAATAACATAACTTGTATATAATGTCATGAATTTCAATTCCCCAAAACATGATCAAGTGAGTCATTAAGCTCAAAAACAAGTTGAATTCTTTTAACAAAACCAAGATATGAATATGCATGTGATAATGCTTATAAAAACAACTTCAAAATCTCATGATACGCACATGCATGCATGAGTCATGTTCAATTCTATCATCTAATTTCAATTCTCTTTAAATATTGCATAACAACTTCATTTCTTATTGATTTCACATATAATTGAGCCTAAGGTTAAAAAATGTGAGTTGAGGTCTTACCTAAGGCTCAAATTCTTCAAGTTGGAGTTTAATTCATTTGAATTCACTTCAATCTCCTCCAAATTCTAACAATCACTTTACAATTGAGCTCAATTTCCTTCTCTCCCATTCTCACACGTTTTTAATGGTCAAGCAAGAGGAAGTGGAAGTGTAAAAGTGTATAGGAGGAAATGAGGTAACTTTATATAGGCTTGATTAATAAATTCATTAATTTGGGCTTAATTGAGCATTAATTATTCTAATTATTTTGTTCCGAATCAAATTTTAATTAAACTTACTATAAAATTCTAAAAATTCTCATTAACACATAAATCAAGCCAATTTCTGAATCGAATGCCAATAAGGACTTCAATTCGCAAACCGAAACGGAAACATGAACAGATCTTTCTACGTTAAACAGATGTAAACACAAATAAAACAATGTATGATGCAAAATTTCACTTTAATTTCTTATTAGGCGTAATTAAGCATGAATTAACGTTAATCATGAGTTAGGGTTGTTACAATGCATGAATGAAGTGCTTGAAAACAACCTCAAATTTCCATGAAATGCACATGCATGCATAAGATACTATTCTTTTACTTCCCAAGTTCAATTCTCATGATTAAACACTTAAACCTCTTGAATTGCAAGGTTATTAAGCTCATTATCAAGAATCTAAGGTTGAATTCTTACCTAAAAGCTTAAATTCTTCATGTAGGAGTTTAATTCCTTTGATCTTTCTTCAATTTCCCCAAAAGCCAAGCTTGAATACAAATTCTTTCTACTCTCCCTCTCTCCCACGTTTGATGCTCAAGGGTGATGAAAATGAGAATGTAAAGTATATCCTAGTGGTCACATGTGCCTTATATAAGCTTAATTAAGAGTTAGCTAAATAAACTCAAAGTGCCAAAGTAGTGGCTATTAATTATTTCAATTAATTCGTTTCAAATCGAATTTTAATTAAACATATTATAAAATTCTAAAAATTCTAACTAACACAGAAATCAAGTTAATTTCGTGTTCGGATGCCGATAAGGCCTTCAATTTACAGAACAAAATAGAAACATAAACAGAAATTCCTACGATAGACAGATATAAATACAAATAATGCAACACGCATGCAATTAATTCAAAATTTCATCTTAATTACTTATTAGACATCTTTAATCGTAGGTCGCGGTCGTCGCCGTCGCTAGTCTGCTCGTCGCCTCGTCGCCGTCGCCTCGCTGCTCTGCCGTCGCCGTCGCTGCCCTGATCGTCGCCTCCGCCCCTCGTCGGCTCTGCCCCGCTCGTCGCCTCCGCCGCCTCCGCCCCCTCCTCCTCCTCCATTTTTTAGGCCCCCTCCAGTCCTCCCCTCCCCCCTCCCCCCTCCCCCCTCCCCCCCTCCTTCGCCTTCTTCCTTCGTCTGCAGAGAAGAAAAAAAAAAAAAAATACAAAAAATACAAAAACGATGCCATTTTATATATTAGGGGCATTCGGGACTTCGAAATTTCGAGGTCCCAATCACAATTGTTTTTTTTATAGAATATTTGAAAAAAAAAACTCTTGAAACCTTATACTAATAAACGATAATTTTCTTAGCCAGCACGACATCCATTTTCCCAAGAGACCGTCTGGTTGTCTCAAATATCCCAAACTGAAATTTTTTTTTACTGCTACTCTTAAAATCTTAAAATGATCTTAAAATGAAATAATAAAATACTAAAGTAAATACCTCTTTTGACTCTATTCTATCTCTACCTCTTTACGCTCTATCTATTCCTTTCCACACCAACCACTCTGTAGTCTATACCCTTCTCTCTCTCTCTCTTGACTCTCGCCGATCTCTTTCTTCCGACGATACAATCTCAAAGTAAGTCAATTTCGAGTTTATTTAAATTTTTTGGGTTATTTGATTCGTTCCTTGATCATCATAGAGAATATCAAAATAAAGGAAAAAATAATAGAGATTAAAAAAGTAAAAAATAGGAATCATAATTTGTTGGTGGTTTTGCTTTGTGGGTGGTGGTGGAGGAGATAATTATTTTTGTTGTTGAGAATTTGTGATTTGTGGTACTGAATCTGTTTTTATTTATTTTTTATTTTTTATTTATATTTAAGATAATCCATGATCTGTTACTCTCTTAGGCCTTGTTTGGAATCTCAACCCTTTCAATTTCCTTTATCCTTTGTTGTTTTTGTTATTTTCCTTTTTTTTTTTTAAATTTTTTTTGTATCATAGGAATTTATTATCTGACCGTTTTCTTTCTAAATTTTGTGATTGTTTGCAAGCATGGGGCTCTGTTTGGTTGGTTGGATGATTTTTTACCCTTTTTTTAATTTTTATTTTAATTTTTATTTAATAACTGAGTGCCTTGCCCAGCTTGCCTGGATCTCGACGAATCTCAGGACCTGAAATTAAGGACCGGCCAAACCTCCACTTGCTCCTTGGGTTGACTCGGACGAGACCGTAGATCTTATCCTCAAATATTTACAGTTGGGATTGGGATTTAGGGTTGAATTTTATGTAAATATAAGAGATTAAGATGTTGTAGGTGGAATGAGAAATTGAAAAAGGGGGAAATAAATTAGAGATTAAAATATTTTATTATGACTCTTTTAGAACTAGAACCGTTAGCATGAAGGATTTTTAGTCACTATTTTTACATTATTATTTTATATCCATCACGACAAATCTTCAAATTCAACTTTGAAATTTATATCCAAACTATAAAACCTAAATTTGGGCTATTCTCTTTGAATGAATAGTATTAAATTATTTCATATCAAATCCATTAGTTCAAACATAGCATGATTGTCTGTATTTGTTCTTTTGAATCTGCATACTGATATGAATTTTCTTCCTCTTACTTTTTGATATCTTATATATATATTTTAAATAAATAAAAAAAAAATTAATATATAAGCCCAATTTAACGTAATGTGAAATTACCCAAAAAGAAAAAAACCATAATGCATAAAACAATCTCTCGGGTATTTTTTTCTATAATTTGTGGATAACGATAAAGTTTTTATTTATTTTTTATTTTTTATATTTTTCCTTCATGAGTCATGCCTCCTCACACTGGTTTTCTTTGCATTTTTTTATAAACTTATCAACAATAGGAAAATTAAACATTTATGTGTAGTTTGTAAACCACATTAGAGATTAGGCCAATGGATTTGCAATTAACTAGATGTGAGTGGCCACAAGAGTTATAACTGGCGTTGTGTTCTTTAAAATGTTGATTGACTTAACACTCTGTTTGGGAACCTAGGAGAGAAAAGAAAAGAAATAATTACTTAAGTAATAAGAGAAAAGAAAAGAAAAGAAATGATTGTGATTTCTCTCATTTTTGTTTGGATAAGGAAGAAATAAAAAAAAAGAAATGATTATGATTTCTCTCATTATTTTTTGGTTAAATTTGATTAAAAGAAAAGAAAAGAAATTATGTTATGTTATATTACCAAAATAACCTTTTTATATTTTCAATCATTTTATTTCTTTTATTTTTATAGGGATAAAATTGGTATTATGAAAATAGTAGTTTCTTTTCTTTCCCAATCTCTCCACTTTTGGGAAGATTGAAAATGAGGCTTATAAGAGAAATGAGTTTTTGTCAATTTCTCTCAATTTCTTTCCATTTCTCTCCACTTAGATTATCCAAACAAGTAAGAGAAATGCAGATCTCTCCATTTCTTTTCTTTTCTCTCCAAATCACTCAATCCAAACATAGCGTTATAGTTTTATCTTTTATCATGTTGATGGTAACTAGTATGTAGGTAAATGATAATAGTTGCTTCCCATTTGTCCATGTGTGTCATCTTAAATTGTGATTTACTAGTTAAGCCCTCAAACTTGTACTGACATATTCTTCTGGATAATATGATTTTATAGAATGGGTGGAAGTTCAAACGATGATGATTGGGAATTCACTTCCCCTTCAAATGGGGTTCAAACTGTGGTTTTGGTTGGGCGTACAGGAAATGGAAAAAGTTCAACAGGCAATAGCATTCTTGGAAGAAAGGCATTTAAGTCGAGGGCTAGCTCAGCTGGTGTTACCAGTACTTGTGAGCTGAACAGAACTGTATTGACAGATGGCCAGATTCTTAATGTTATTGACACTCCTGGTAAATCTATATCAATTAGCAATATAAGCATTTTTTCTTTTGTTAATATGTTTTTTGGTTCAAACTGCTAACCTAACAAAAAATGGCAGGATTATTTGATTTTTCTGCTGAGTCTGAATTTATTGGAAAAGAAATTGTCAAATGCATCAATATGGCCAAGGATGGCATCCATGCAGTTCTTGTAGTTTTCTCAGTCAGGTCCCGCTTTTCGAAAGAAGAAGAAGCTGCCCTTCATAGCTTGCAGACTTTGTTTGGGAAAAAAATTTATGACTACATGATTGTAGTCTTTACTGGTGGCGATGAACTCGAAGAAAATGATGAAACATTGGAAGATTACTTGGGTTCCGAGTGCCCCGATCCTTTAAAGGTAGAGTATCTCCTGTGTATTGCACCTTTCTGCTTCTATAAATTTTTTATTAATCATTGGTTGTAATTTGATAGCTCATTAAAGTTACTTGTTGGTGGTTCTGTTCTGTAGTCTTTGATTGTGATAGTTGCGAACCCTTAAAGCTGTTTGGAATGTGCATAGAATTTCTGATTTTTTTTTTCTAGTTAGCCAACTATTGCCATTTCGACAGTATTGATGCAGATCAAGTGGTTGTTTAATTGTTTATATTCTGAATGAATTAGCTAACAATATACAAATAGACTAATTATTTTTAACATTGGTGTAGGAAATTCTTCTTCTGTGTGGAAACCGAAGAGTTCTGTTTGACAATAAGACCAAGGATGAGGCGAAGAAAGCTGAACAACTTCAGCAACTTTTCTCTCTCGTAAACATGGTCACTGAGCAGACTGGTGGTCAACCATATACGGACGAAATATTCATTGAATTGAAGGTGAGAGTCCTACTGCTGCTGCTGCTGCTGCTGCTGCTGCTGTTGGTGGTGGTTGTTGTTGTTTGTTTGTTTGTTTTTTTGTGTTTTTTGGTGTGTGGCAGAACTCTAAAATTAACATCATGATAAAAGCGAAATTATAACAATCTCTATGTTTTGTTTAACAGAAGGGGGCTATGAAACTTCGTGATCAGACAGAAGAAGTTAATTCCTTGGAGGGGTACTCGAAACGTGAGATTTCTGAGTTGAAGGAGCAGATGCATAGATCATATGAAGACCAGCTCAAGCGAATAACTGATATGGTATGATTAAGATATATGCCTATTTGATATTTTAGTTGTTGCCTGCTTGTCTTTCCTTCTCATTTTATGCACAATAGATCTTCATTCAGTGTGTTTAAATCGTGGTTAGAAACAGTGTCCTTGAATCCTTGGTTGCACCATGATTGATGGTAAAGAGAGCCGTGATTGGCAATTTCATTTTTACTCCTTTAAGCGTGTCCTGCCTTTTTGGGTGGATATTTTGTTCTTGGGAAGCATTACTTGTGAAACATAAAAATGTACTGGGTCCTTAGGCTTGGACTGGATGATTTAGATTTGATTGTGCACCATGTGACACAAATAATAGAATAATTAGGGGCATTTTTATCTTGTGACACAAGTTATTGGCTTAGCCTAGAATATGATGGCTATAGTTTATATGGGCAGTTTTTATAGAAACCATTAACACTAATGTTTTGAAAATGTCTAATGGCCATGTCGTGGAGTACCAATGGGAACTTCTTGTGAAATTGAGTGGGTACTATTTTTTGTGATTGTTATCCATAATTATGCTATATGTTTTTGTGACAATTAAATAATTTTGGATACAAAATCTGAATCAGGGTTTTATGAAGCACTTCCCAGTTGTACTTTCATAGAATAGCTATTTGTTTTTCTAGCCACAAAAATTAGCAAACTTTCACCTACAATAGACGAGAATACTATTCGATTGCAATAAATTTTGTGACTAGCTTGCAAATGGAAACAAAAGCTTGAAGCATGTTCTGAGGGGTTTCAGAAAACGTGTTAAATTTAAGCTCACTCATTTACTCTCCAGGTACATCTAATTCCACCACATGATTGAGTTTTGGGAACACTCACATGGGCAAATCCTATTTTCTTGTGGGCTAAGCATCAATATCTTTTTGTCACATGGCCAAACCCTATAACTCGACCTAAAGAGAGTAGTTACTATTCTCTGGTACTCCTCACAGCCTTCTGGAACAGCCCTATTCTGTTAATTCCCAAAGCTTTACCACTTTGCTGCCATGTTTAAACCCTAAACTCCTCCATAAGTTCTGCAAGCTTGACCACATAAACCAATTTAAATGAGCCCTATAACTGAAGTGTTTGCTGTTGTATATTCTTAATTGTCTCATGGTTATTGGTGTTTAGAATTGTCTTTATGATTGACTAATCAGTTTAAAAATGAATATTGATTGCATTTGTGATATTGTCATGCCTACAGTTTTTGGCATGGAAAATATGACTGGAAAATGATAGATATGAACTAACTAAGGCCCTGTTTGGTAGGGCTTATTTTCAGCTTATTTTGACTTTTAGCTTAATTTAAGCTATTTTGATGTGTTTGGTTCAGCTTAACAATACAGCTTATAGCCTTTTGTAAGTCAAAAATCAACTTATTCTTTGAGTGGGGGAGGAGAAACTTAATTTATAAGTAAAAAATCAGCTTATGTTCACAGCTATAAGCTATAAGCTGTTAAGTTATAAGTTATAATCACTTTCTCACAGCTCTACCAAACAGGGCCTAAGCTTTCATCCTGATATGAGAAACAGTGAATCAGAGCTACCATTTGGAAAATTTTCAGTTTATGGTTCTTTTTGTTTTTTCCCATCTTGAATAGATTATTATTATTATTATTTGTTTTGTTCCACAGGTTGAATCGAAGCTGAGGGAGACTACTCACAGGCTTGAACTGCAATTGGCAGAAGAGCAAGCGGCACGATTGAAGGCAGAAGAGATTGCTCAAGCAGCTCAAATGAGATCAAATGATGAAATCCGTAAGCTGAGAGAACATTTGGAGAGAGCCCAGAGGGAGACCGATGAGCTTCGCAAGCAAGCTGAAAGTGGTAGGTGTGCTATTTTATGATGATGATATGTAGATGCAAGCAATGCATTTTCTGGAGCACGACACATTGTTTTAAAGTTTGTTTATGAGGCATAAACATAATTGCAACTTTATCCAGTATACTTGTGAGTTCATTTCCTTTGTAAATTGTTTACTATGGTGGTTTGGAATTTATTCAACTGTTTTTATGTATATATAGATGTATATTGGATTTTATCTTTTTTTTTGAATTTTAATGTGGGGGAATTGAATTTTCTGATGGCACAAGTGGAATCAACATAGCTGTGCTTCCTGGTTATTGATGGGTTTGGGTTTGTATTAGAAGACTCTTTGATATGGGAGTCTCTAAATGTATTGAGCCCATTTCATCGTCCTCTGTCTCTACATAGAATCTGCTAGTGCTATGGCAGCCACTTGTCTGCCTCCTGAAGCGACACGTGGATCCATAACATATCTCCAAATGTACGGATGCCTTTGATGTCTGTTGTTACGGACATTAACTTCCTACATGGATGTCTAGGCGGGAAGTAATTGAGATCCCTTCTAATCACCACCCCCATCACCCCCACACACGTGGGGACTGGTGATTGGAGGAGGAGAAAAAAAAAAAACAAAGAAGGCTGGCCAATCAGAGAGAGAGGGGATCATGGGCGTGCTGCCTTGTGGGGGTCTTAAGTCATTTTTCATGCCTAGGCCATCCCAAAACCTTCTTTTAAAGCTTCAAAAAAAAAAAAAACAAAAACACCCATGTGTGTTTTGCATAATTCTTCAAAAACAAGTAAAATACTTTTGGGATATATATTTTAGGATAAATTACTAATAGGTTCTAATAGTTTGATTTAATTCTTGCTAAATCCTATAGAAAGTAAATTCTAACAAAATCGTTGTTGAAAATAATTTTGTGACGATTTTTTGCATGTGTTGTTAAAAATTGACAATTAGTAACTTTTTTTGATACAAATTTTGTAAATTGTCGTTAAAATTTACAATTAGTAATATTTTTTGTGACAATTTTTAAACTGTAGTTGAAAGTTGAAAATTAATGATTTTTTTGTGAATTTTTTTTAAACTGTTATTAAAACTTATAATTAGTACATTTTTATGATAATTTTTAAATTATCACTGAAAATTAATAATTATTGACATTTTTTTAATAGTGTTTGATGAAAAATATCATTAATTATCATAGAATTTATTGAACAATAAATTTACTTATTACGATCTACATGTAAGTCTTTTTATATTTTATCCTAAAAAAATGTAAAATCATTTTAAAATAAGACCTTATCTTATTGTGCCTTAAAAAAAACCTAGAGCCGACAGTAAGAATTTTTTGAATTTTTTAGGTGGACTTTAGATAACTGGTTAAATAACTTAATGGTTAAATCACTTAGGCATACGATTACCTTCTTCTGTTTTTTGATTAATAATGATAACATTCGTTGGAATTCTCACTAGACTTGATGTAATGGATTTTGTCACTTAGACTATCCTGATATAAATTTTAGATAATGTTAGGGACATTAAAGTTTTTATTAAATAAATGATTAAATGTGGTGTCGGACTCAGTGTGAGATATTTGGTCATTTATTTGATAAAAAATTTAGAAATTATAGCATTTAACATTTTTCTTAGGGAGATATTTAGTCATTTGTTTGGTAAAAATTTTAGAACTAATAGCATTTTTCATAAAAATTTAATCATTATATAGCATTATTATTTTCCCATTAATTGCACCAACTATAAGTTTAAGTTAAAAGGGTTTCAACACCATGAGAGTAGCCACACAAATTAAAGATAAATATGCTACTATCCCCCGCCACTGCCAGGAACCTTATGTAACTTTTTTTTTGGTTCTTATAATTTTTATTATACTATTTTATATACAAAATTGGAATCTAAGCTTTGCAGCTTCTGATCTTGAGATGACAAGAGGTGATCTCTTTTAGGGTTTCTATTGATTGTTTGTGATTTGACAAGATTCTATTGCCTTCAAAGCTAAGTGGTCGGTCGACTTATTAATTAAAAACTCACACTAATTAACCTTTTATAATTTGTTTAATGATAATAATATTGATATACAAAACTCATTTGCATAAATATATCGACAAATGAGTTTTCAATTGTATTTTAAAATATAAGTTTTTGAAAAAAAAAATTTGTTTCATTATGAGTTTCGAAAAGATTTTTGAAACTAATTTTTGAGTTATATATTTTAAAAACTTGTTTGATTACCAGTTTTGAAACTAATTTTTTTATTATTTATTTTTTTAGAACAAAATAATTATTTTATTTTTAAAAAATTGTTTAAAAAAATTTTAAATATATTTTTTTTAAAAATTATTTAATTTTTTTTAATTTAAATTTTTTTTGAACTGCCCATATATATATATATATATATCTAAATCATAACAAATTTTTTAGCAAATACTTACAAAAATAACAAAATATTCTTTTTGAAAAAATAAAAAAATTCAAAAAAATAAAAAATAAATTAAAGAACAAAATAAAAAAAAATTGAATTTTTTTTAATAAAAAAATATAGAGTTTTGAAAACTTGTTTGGTTATGAATTTTTTTAAATAAGTTTTTTAAAAGAGTTTTCAAAACTTTGTTTGGTTATAAATTTTAAAAGAGTTTTGAATTTCAAATTGCGATTTGAAAATTAATCAAACACTACCGTTGTATTATCAGATTGATTTTACATATGAACATGCAATACATGAGTTAAATTATATCACAACAATTTTTTAAGTATTTTTATATGCACAATTTCTATGCACATATCTTTTCTGTTTGTTTAATACACACACAAAAAAGAAAAATAAATAAATAAATAAGCTAGCCATTGATGTATGAAAGCACTAAAATACTATTTGGTTGATTAGAATTAAAAATGCAATGAAATAGTTATTTCATTAAAAATGTCTTTGATTCATTGAAATTAGAGTGAAATAAAATAATCATTTTATTAAAATATTTATTCTTACTATTAATTCACTAAAAAAATACATTATAAATAAAACTATCATTCACCATCGTCACATAAAAAAAAACTACAGAGAATAACATTCCCATCCCATTCCATTTCACTTTCAATCAACCAAAAGGAGAGAAAGCTACGAGGGGAATATTTGTGGTGAGCCAAACCAGAAGACAAAGAAAAGTGAAAAGTGAAAAGTGAAAAGGGGATTAGGAAGAGGATGGAGTAAAAGAGAAAGGGTGGGTGGGAAAAGGCAAACCCAACATTGGGCAGCTCATTCATTGGCTCGACTCAATCAATAGAGAAATTGTAGACACCCAAAAAAATATTAAAAATTTACTTAAAATTTTAAATTAATGATAATCTTGCTATTATAAAACCACGTCATAAATCAATTACAAACTCTAGGATACCAAGAAAAAAATGTTCACATATTTACCATAAATATTTATTGATGTGTGACGTAGCTTTAATTATGTATAATGAGACTCATACTTGAATTGAGTGCAATGAGCTATTTATAATTTTTTTTTTTTTTAATATTTATTCTGAGAGCATGTATTAGACTATTTTATGTAATTTACGCTTAAGTTTATCAGGCAAAATAATTTAAATAAATTAAAAAAATTTGATTTCTAAAAGTTAAGTGAGGGAGTTTTTAATTTCTACTTTTTAATTATCAATTTTTAATTTATAA
Organism: Camellia granthamiana; assembly: GCA_036172215.1. NCBI lineage: Eukaryota > Viridiplantae > Streptophyta > Magnoliopsida > Ericales > Theaceae > Camellia > Camellia granthamiana. The sequence goes on from CM069914.1 coordinate 116,142,087, forward strand.
TAAATTATACCAAGTAACACCTTCATCCCTTCAATGTTTTTTTTCTAGTTAAAATTTCTGATATTGTAAATCAATTTAGACCTTTAATTACAGTTTTTAAATATTTTTTTAAGTTTGTTTTTCTAAGATTGTAGAAGTGCTCCCACTAGTAAGAGATTTGATGGGCTGCACATGTATGGGAAAAAGCAATTGCATGATGCTGAGTAAGCTTGCATAAATCATGTGGTTAAATACATGTATCAGCTGCCCCACTTTAAACTTCTCCTCCATGATGTTTGGCCCCCAGTGATACTATATATCTATTGAGAAAAGTCATTCTTTTTTACTTTCAGAATTTGAATCCTAGGATTATTTTATATGTAAGATTCTTTCTTCTTCATTATTAATTTTTGTTATTAGGGATATTAATAGTTTAGAATAGAAGATAAAAATTAAAAATTAAAAATTAAAAATCACTAATGGGTGAAAATCTTTTTGAATGTAAAAGATTATCACCAATTTGTCACATTTACTCTTTGATATTATGTCGAAATATATTTTTAATTATGAAATCATATAAAAAAAATTTGAGAATCAAGAGATATAATTTAATAATTAAAAACACATTAAACGCTTTTGGCTGTCTCCACATTCGCTGCCTCTTCACCCTCTAAGAAGGTGAAAAGAAAAAAACCAGTAATGTCAGACATGACAAGTACAAGAAGAACCAAATATATATATATTACTATATAAGTTTTTTTTTTCATCTTTATGTATCACTTGTGGTAATATATTATTTGTAATCATTAAGTTTTTGATAATTATTTTTAAACAAAAGAATCACTCATGAGTATATAGGTAGATGGCGATATAAAATGATATAAAAAAATCGATCATAGCTAAACATTTCTCTATCTTAACTTTTTTGTTTAATAAAAAAAAAAAAAAACCGTGAGGCCGAGGGATTGGTTGTATAGATGCGAGTAGCAATAGTAGGGGTATTCTGTACTTTCCGAATCTCTCTTGATACATGTCATCTTCCTGTACCTTTAATTTCATGCTTTTAATGAAATTTTTCTTTGCTGATCAAAAAAAAAAAAGGCTAAACATTTCTCTATATATTATTTATAAGAAAGAAAGAAAAAGAAGAAGAAAAAAAAAAAAAAAAAAAAACACCAAAGTGATGTGGAAAGGGATGCCAACCAAATGATTCTCATCTGAGAGCGAAAGAGAGTGAGGAGAGGAGAGAGAAGCATTCACTCACTAGGGGTGTACATGCATATAAAGGAGCCAAGGCCTGGTACGGGACAGTCAAGCTTTCACAGATAAACTGAGGGAGGGATGTTGCAGCACCTCGAAGCTAGTTCAAACTAGTGGGAGGTCGTCTGCAGAGAAGCACACACAAAACACAGCAATCAAAACAGAAAAAGAAAAAGAAAAGTAGAACTTGTAGATATATATATTGTCATGGCTAGAGGAAAGGTTCAGATGAAGAGGATCGAAAACCCGGTGCACAGACAAGTCACCTTCTGCAAGCGCCGAGCTGGGCTTCTTAAGAAGGCTAAGGAGCTCTCTGTGCTTTGTGATGCTGAAATTGGTGTTCTCATTTTCTCTGCCAATGGCAAGCTCTACGAACTCGCCACTAAAGGGTATTTTACTATACTATAGTCTCTCTTTTTTCACACACTAGTGTTATTCAATTGCTAACTTTGTTTTTCTCGTAATAATAATCTTTCTTACTTTGTTTCTTTTTTTCATTGTATATATGAAAGAACCATGCAAGGGCTTGTTGGGAGGTACATGAAATCAACCGGAGACACTCAGGCCGACCACGATGAAGAAAAGCAAGTTATGGTATGTGATCCTTCCTTACCATCTCATCTCATCTCATCTCATCTCTCCAAGCATTTTACACAACATATTTTTGAAAAAATAATTAAAACTAAAAAAAAAACCATAACATTAGCCTCTCAAGTCTCAAGGTCTTTGGAATTATTGTGTTGGTGGAACCAATCAGGGCCTTTTTTTTCTTCTTCTTGTCCTTTTTTATTAATTTTTTATTTTCATTTTTATAATGGTCTTTGGATCAGATGCTGGTTCTCCAATATAATTGTCTTTGCACATTAGAAAATAATATCTGCAAGGCGGATAATAAAATTTATTGGTTGGGAAGGTTCAATAAAGCTCTACTGATCATCATATTCTTCATAAATTTGAAATATAGTTCACCTATATAATCGACACGTTGGTGGAGGTTATTAAAGGAGCAAACCATTATATAAAGGAGAATAAGAAAATTTGTATCCATTGAGTAGACAAAGGAGAACAGTAGAGCCATGGCATCTTGAACACGTAACATTATTTTTTCTTTTTACTTAAGCTATCTGTTCATCTCTTTTTTTTTTCTTTTTCTTTTTTTTTTCTTTTTTTTTTTAAAAAAAGAAATATATTCTTTCTTGTTATTTATTTATTATTATTTTTTTCCATTAATGCACATCCCACAGTTTAATTGAATTCAATTTCCTTATATTTATTTATTAATCTTGATTAAAGTATTACAAAACCAAACCTTAAGTTCTATCAAATGGGATTGCCTATATGAATCCTTCTTTTTATTTACAATGTTAGCCAACGTTAATCTAGGTCTACCCCGTCTCCTAATATTTCCATTTATCGTTATAGTATCGCATCTCTTCACTACTACCTCTGTTGGTCTCCGTTGAATATGACCAAACTATCTCAATCGATTCTCTCACAACTTATCTTTTATCGGTGCTACTCCTGCCCATTCCCAATGGCAGAGCTAGGATTTTGGCTCATTTGAATTAAAATCTTAACAAAACTCATAATTTAACTTAATTTTTATTTGATGGTAGGACTAAAAATTAGTTTAATGCAAAGGTTTATATTTAAATATAAGATCAAGTTAACTAATCATTATCTTTATTGTTATTAATTTATTTTATATATGATGATTATCACGGTTTAAAAAATAATTATATATACCCTCATAAAATATAAGAACAAAATTATATCAAGTTGCACACACACATAAAGAGATATAGTGAAGATAGAGAAAGAAATGAGAACAAGATAAATAAATAATATATAAAGGCTATTATATATTACTTGTTTTTTTCACCGTTTTGAATAATTGAATTACAAGGTAATATATTATTAGTTGTCATTAATTATGTAATAATTATGTGTTGTATAAGAGGTGATATAAAACAGTAACAAAATATCAGTGATATATAACATTTCTCTACTATAAAATTTATAAGAATTTTTTTTAGCATAATTAAACATTTAAAGTGATAAATTAAACATTTTTTTATATAAAAAAAAAAAGTAAAGAAAATAGTGATATAAAAATTTCAAGATATTACTTGGATTAAATTCAAATATATATTTTTATTAGAGGCCAAAAAAATTTTTCCCAAAAGTTGAGGGGGGAGGGCACGCAACCCCTCTGGGCCTCACGTGCCTCTGCCCCTGCCCATTCCCGAATATACTTATTCATAATTCTGTCTTATCTAGTATTGTCACACATCCACCTTAGCATCTTCATCTTAACTACTCTCATCTTATCTACATGTTGTTTCTTGGTTGCCCAACACTCCGTCTCATACAACATCGCTGGTCTAATAATCATTCTATAGAATTTACCTTTTAATCTAGTAGGTATTCGTTTATTGCATAGTACCCCAGACGCACTTCTCCACTTACACCATCCTGCCTTAATCCTATGGGCCACATCCGCATCAATCTCCCCCGCTGTTATGATAATCGACCCTAAATAACGAAAATGTTCATTCTTAGGCAGTTTTTGGTTCTCAATCTTCACTTCTCCTCTGCTTTTAGTGTTACTATTACTAAATTTACACTTCATATGCTTCGTCTTAGTTCTGCTTATCTGAAATTCTTTAAATTCAAGAGTTTTTCTCCAAATTTCTAACTTTGTGTTAACTCCTTATCTAGTCTCATCCACTAGCACGATATCGTCTGCAAAAAGTATACACCATGGCACGTTATCTTGAATATTTCTTGTCAACTCATCCATAACTAAAGCAAAAAGATAAGGATTTAAAGTAGATTCTTGGTGTAACCTTACAGTGATAGAAAATTCATTTGTCTCTCTAATAGGCGGTCTAATAGTGGTCACCACCCCTTCATATATGTCCCTAATCACATCAATGTAACCTTTTGTCACCCATTTCTTCTTTAACACTCACCATATTAGATCCTGGGCCATTCTATCATATACTTTCTCAAGGTCGATAAACACCATATAAATGTCTCTTTTCATTTCTCTATATTTTTTTATTATTTTCTTCAAAAGATAGATCGCTTTCATTATTGACCTACCAGGTATAAAATCTCCATTGATATTTGTTTGATAACGAATTATATATCCCATTTTTTTCTAGGACTCAAAAGAGGAGATCAACATGCTGAAAAATGAAATTGAATTTCTGAAGAAGGGACTCAGGTACGAAGAGTATTATTTTACATTTTTCTTTTCCTTAAAAAAAATTAAAATTAAATAATAATAAATAAATAAATAACATGACAAGACAAGTCTGCTAGTTAGCTTTCTGATAAACTATCTGGATTAAAAAATTATCCATCCACAACAGACCACATAGTGATAAGATTAGGCATGAAAAACAGCTTAATGTAGATTTTTGAGTTTTGAATGTACATATAATCGGTTACTAAATACAATTAAAATACATTCAAACTACATATAAGTTACTTTTGAAAATGAAAGTAGAAGAAGTAATAGGTTATATATGTAGCAAAACCTCACTTTATCGTAATATCACTACAACATATAAGAGTTTAAGAGATTAAATTTTTTGGTCTCTAAAAATGAAAATTTTGTTACAAAAGATATTTAGAAACCAATTTCTATCGTCGTCAGGATAGTCACTAAAAAGTCGTTCCAAAAAGTCAAAAATAAGGCTTTTAGTGACAAAATTTTGAAAATGTCACTAATAAATATACTTTTATGGACAAAATAATTTGGTCTTAAAAAGGTTTATTTTTTAAGACAAAAAATTTGGTCCCAAAAAGATAATAATTTATCACTAATGTCCAATTTTCGTTACTAAAAATATAATAATGACATTTTTTGTAACAAAAATATTTGGTCCATAAATAATAATTTTGTCTCTAAATTTTAGTCTCTAAAACCTTTATTTTTTGTAGTGTGTTACTCAAGTCCTTGTATTTGTTGAATGAGATGAAAGGGGGAAAAATAGCAGTAAAATCTTACTTTCATTCTAGTGATTTTTGAGAAACAATAATCATCAAATACTAAATTTACAAACTCTTTTATATTTATAATGACTTTAAGTTTATATAAACAAATATTTTTTAGGTTTATGTCTGGAGGGGGAGTTGAAGCAATGACACTAGACGAGTTACACATGCTTGAAAAACATCTTGAAATTTGGATTTATCATATCCGCTCAGTAAAGGTATTTACTTATTCTTTTCCAATTTGAATTATGAAATATCATATAAATGAAGTAACTAACTACAAATCAATGGAGTACAATGATGAGAATTGTACCTAGTGCAACCAGTTGCAAAGTTTACGCTGATTTGTTATTAGTTTTTTCATTTACTATTTATTTGACATTTTCCCTTAAATTTTCTTTACTTACCATTAACTGAATAATTGAACTGATTTCGTACTCAATTATCATTTGCAGATGGACATCATGTCTCAAGAGATCCAATTATTGAAGACTAAGGTTAGCCTAAGTCTTTAGTTAGTTTGCATGTTAGTATGATTAATAGAAATTGGGTAATTCATTAAAATGATGTCATTATTTGACGAATATTTCCATATTGGAAAATGATAAACAAACTCACTTTTTAAATATAGTGATATGTCAACAAAATGGTTAATTAATAATTAGAGAAATAAATGAGAGAGAGAATTGACTTAGATATTTAAGTATTCAGCAATGCTAGGTATCATGAAAAAAATTTTATGAAAGTTTTGTGACCCTTAGATTACACTTATAATAAAGCACAACACACTAATCAAGGAAATCCAATGATCATAAATCTTTCATGATCATTTTCATAAAAAAAAATTCATGATCCCTAACTTTTCTCTTAAGTATTATTTGGCATCCCCTACAAAAGTGGACTTTTTTTTTTTTTTTTTTTTTTAATCTTTTTTAGTTCACATCAACTCTCTACTTTTTTGTACATCTTTTCGTAAAAATAAAAGTTATACTTATATAGATCATCACAAACACCCTGCTAACGGGGTGCTACATCATTGAATCTGAAAATTGAGTCTAATTTTTGGGGCTAAATAGTAATACTTTTTCATAATTATAGTGTAAATACACAAGTCTAATAATTAGTGAGATGTCTAACATGGTTGAAATATGTAATCTATATGTCAAAATTGGGTTTACAAGCCAAATCAATAGGTGTTCAGTCTATAAACCACAAGGTAAAAGGTCGCAACCAAATCTCACACTAGGTTCTCTACACTAATTATCTTAACCTGGTAGAAATTAGAAGGATGCTGTACGGGGGGCTTTTCCTAAATTAAGGTAAAATAGTAACCTATTTATCAAAGTAAGTTTAGTTTGGACAGAATTTATAAACTAAGCTAAAATGGGAATACAAACCACGCTTTCATCGTTTTTGTGGCCCTCCCACGGAAAATTTGTAAAATCTTAAAAGCGTGGTTACAAACCACGCTTTTAATTAAGAAAACGTGGTTACAAATCACACTTTTAAGGAAATTTGATTTATACATAAAGCGTGGTTATGAACCACACTTTTAAATAAATTTTTTGTTTTCAAAAAACGTGGTTGCAAATCACGCTTTTACAAGAAAACGTGGATGATAACCACGCTTTTAACCAAAATATAAAAACGTGTTTTGAAAACACGTTTTCAATACAAAAATAAAGCTAGCACTCACACTCTTCTCTCTCTCTTCTCTGACACACACACACCCACAACACTTACACACTCACATCAAATATATATAATTTTTAATATATATAAATTTTATTTTATAAAATTGAGACCAATATTAAATATATATAATAATAATTTATAATAGCAAATAATAATCAACTATATAATAGCAAATAATAATTTTTATAATTTTTGTAAATATAAATCATACGTATCTATATAATTTTTTACAAATTAAATTGAAACAATCATACGTATCTATATAATCTGCCCAAAAGTTTAAATGATAATTATTTTTTACCCTTAAATGATAATTATTTTTTATTTTTTATTTCTTAACCAAATTAATTTTTAATTTCTTAAAAAAAGATTCTAAAAATCAAACCATACATAGCCTAAAAATCTTTTGATAAGTCATTTCTTACGTTGGTAATTTATTTAATTATTTGTTAATTTTACGACATTTTTACCATCTGAGGCATGTTTGGTAACCATTTCGTTTTTAGTTTTCAATTTATATTTACAAAAATTTAAAAACTATCATAAAAACTTGTTTGATAATTTTTTTGGTTTATAAATGGTTGTCTCAATTTGTAAATTTGAGAAAAAAACGTAAGTTCAAAAAATGAGTTTACATTAGTTTTTAAACAAAAATTTAAAAATTTTACTAACAAAATTTTTTTCAATTAATTTTTTTTTTCAAATAACTTTTTTTTTTCATTAATTTTTTTTTCAGATAATTTTTTTTCCAATTAAAATTTTTTTTTTCAATGATTTTTTTTTTCAAAGGTGAGGGGGGAACTGTCATAAACATAAACCTCATGGGATGTCAGTGTAATTTACCTAAATAAAAAATAAATAAATTTTAAGAATTAAAGTAAAAAAGTAATCATTTTATATAGTTGATTATTATTTGCTATTATAAATTATTATTATATATATTTAATATTGGTCTCAATTTTATAAAATAAAATTTATATATATTTAAAATTATATATGTTTGATATGAGTGTGTGAGTGTTGTAGGTGTGTGTGTCACACAGAGAGAGAGAGAGAGAGAGAGAGAGAGAGAAGAGTGTGAGTGCTGGCTCTATTTTTGTGTTGAAAACATGTTTTCAAAACACGTTTTTACATTTTGGTTAAAAGCGTGGTTATCATCCACGCTTTCTTTGGTCAACAGTAAAAACGTGGTTTGTAACCACGTTTTTTGAAAAAAAAAAATTTACTTGAAAGCGTGGTTCCTAACCACGCTTTATGTATAAATCAAATTTTCTTAAAAGCGTAGTTTGTAATCACGTTTTCTTAATTAAAAGTGTGGTTTGTAACCACACTTTTAAGATTTTACAAATTTTTCTCGGGAGGGCCACAAAAACGGTGAAAGCGTGGTTTGTATCCGCGTTTTAGCTTAATTTGGGAATTCCGTCCAAATTAGGCCTACTTTGGGAAATAAGTTGCTATTTTACCTTAATTTGGGAAAAGCCCTTGCTTTATGGCTCTTGTGAATCTAGATTTTATTCCTAAGTGATAGGATACTATGGGTATTGATTTCTAACTAAAAAAACAAAAAACTTAGCTGGAAAGCATGCGACAAAATAGATTAAGCCAACTATCTGCCAACAAGAAGATGATAATACCGTGGTGGCTCGTCTATTCGGGGGCACTTTGACGATCAAGTCAGTTAACTTATCTCTCAAAGATATCAAATAAGTACTCAATGCACAAGTCAAAACATCTCAAATAAAAGCATACGTTAGACCTACGAGAGTGTCTTACTCTTATAATGATCAGTGTCTAACTTTCCCTCAAAGTCTTACTTTATGGGACTCTATTATTTACAAGGATAACATCTATCATAACTTACACTATTCAGATTAAGATGAACTTCCTCAAGAGTCTTATCTCTATCCAAATAAGTAGTTTGATGTCATCTAGGACTATTGTCCTCTATTCAAATATCTTGAATTCAGATATAATCACATCATATTTCGGCGACTTGGTCCATCCACGTGGCACCTAGGCTAACAATCTCGGCCACGTGGATAACCCAAAAAATATTTCCCCACAACTGCCTCCTAGGTTATATTACCTCGGTAACCTCAGGTGATAAAATCTATATTGCCTGATTTTCCAATATGTCAGCTAAATAACATGTTAGATATACTCCTTCGACCGAGATCATGGCTCGTCGGTGTCAAGAAACAAGGACTCAAGTGTCCATTCATCAAGAATCAAGAACCAACATGTTCTTTCATCCAAGATCAACATCTCAACCGAGATCGAATTACTAGTCGAGATCGCAACTCGCTAGTTCATGAACATCACGATTCAAAATCTGTTGTCTCAACCGTCATACGAACATCATGACGTGTCACCTCTTCATTGGTTCCCAATATGTCCCATAATTGACACACGCCGCCCTATTAGATGTCACCTAACATCATCCATCATATGTCTTCCAAGAAACTTGAATCATCACAATTTGTTACCATTTTCTATTCTAACAAAACATTTTCACTATCCCATTTTTATCTTTCTCTATGTTCCGAAATTTGTCGTCTCAACCGTCATACGAACATCATGACGTGTCACCTCTTCATTGGTTTCCAATATGTCCCATAATTGACACACGCTGCCCCATTAGACGTCACCTAACATCAGCCATCATACGTCTCCCAAGAAACTTGAATCATCACAATCTGTCACCTCTTTCTATTCTAACAAAACATTTTCACTATCACATTTTATCTTTCTCTGTGTTCTCAGACTTTCTTTCTCTCGGCCTCTGCAAACCATCATTTTTGTTCTTAAAATTATTCATTACTATGAATACTCCATGCATGCCCAAGGTTCAAACTCTACTAGCTGAACCAAATTAGTAGCCAAGCACTTTATCAGCTACTCCACACATCAACCCACCATCTCAATGGCAGTGCAAACACTGACATAGCGAGAACCTTACAGCTAAAACCAGGAACAAGAAACACCAAGGTCCTAAGCTCCCAGCCTTAGACCTTAATAATCCTCTAATCGTTCTATTTGTGAGTAACCATCGCCGTAACCAATGACAACGTGTCTCGCTAAACTCTTGTTGTAGAGGACCTTCTTGTTGACATCCCTAATGTCATAACTGTGCAATCCACTCCATCTCCTTATAATCAATCTAACATGTTCATGCCTCCAGCAACTCAACATCTTAGAAGAGAAGCACATAAAGCAAAATGACCAAGTTACTGCTGCCAAAGCCGAGGCCATTGCTAAGGCCGTTGAAAAGAAAACTGTCAAAGTTGAGAATAAACTAGCAGAGGCACTAACCAGCAAGGAGCAGACGTCAACACCTATCAAGAAGGCCAAGACTTTATCCAAGATCAATATAAGGATCAAGTCAACATCTAGGATATAAGTGTTATCTCGGATACCTTTATCTCACCAATTTTTTTTAAAAAAAATTTCACCATGTATCACTTTCAAATCACTGATTTAGTCTTCATTAACTCATCTTTGCTCTCTGCCCCCTAATGTGAATACAAATACAACTTAGGTTCATATTAGGAAAACATCATCTGAATCTTGCCTAAGTTTGATTTAGACATCCATAACCATAGTCATCGTGTTTAGCTCGTTTAAACAGAACACTCAATGTTTAACCTTAGTGCACTGAGAGTACTACCTACCTCGGCTTTTCGTACAAACTAGCCAGATTATGGTTGGTTTCTCTTTGTTTCTTTTTGAAACATCTCTTTAACTTAGTTCAGCTCTGTTTTCCCAACAAGTCTAAGTTAAACGCATAGTTCCTCGTTAGAACATCACTTGGTTTCAGCTTTACCTTCTTGGCAAGCCTAAGTTAACTTACTCAGGGGTCATTTCCCACTTAAGGGTCATTCATTCGATTTCATTTTAATGGTCGTTTCCTTCGATTTATTCTTAACTTCAGCTGAGGTTATTGACATCATTGGAGCTGAGCTCCGAATTTCGTCAAACCACATTCCAAGGCCTCGACAATCCCTTACTGTCAAGATCTTCTAATCTCGGCTAAGCTTTGTTTATCTCAACTCTGTTCACTTTCGGTAAGTTCTATCTTTTCAAAATTGTTCATCTAGGTTGAACTCTTTTCATATTGGATCTGCCAACCTAGGCTGAGGCCTTCTCCTCTTGAATTTGCACACTTAGGTTGAGTTCTTATCTTCTCGGACCTACTTATTTAGGCCAAGATCTTGTCTTCTAGGATCTGCTCACTTAGGCTAGGATCTTATCTTCTCAAACCTACTCATCTAGGCCGAGATCTTGTTTTTTGGGATCTGAAATCTGCTCACTTAGGCTAAGCTATTGTCTTTTCTGACCTACTCATCTAGGTCGAGATCTTGTTTTATGGAATTTGCTTACTTAAATTGAGCCCTTGTCTTCTCGAACCTACTCATCTAGGCCAAGATCTTGTCTTCTGAGATTTGAGATCTACTCACTTAGGATGAGCTCTTATTTTCTCGGACCCAGTCATCTAGGTCGAGATCTTGTCTTTTGGGATCTGAAATCTGCTTACTTAGGCTGAGCTCTTGTATTCTCGGACCTATTCATCTAGGCCGAGATCTTGTTTTCTCGAATCTAGGATCTACTCACATAGGTTGAGCTCTTGTCTTCTTGGGCCTACTCATCTAGGTCGAGATTTTGTCTTCTTAGATCTGGGATCTGTTCTACCTAGGCTCTTCCTTTAGTGCATGTCTTTCTTTTTTTCCTTTTAAGTTTTGGATGTTTGTTTTTTATAACTACTTTGTGTATGCTTTGCTATCTTCTTTGTCTTGTATGTTTTCATACTTAGACTTTTTCTTATCATTTGAAGTCTGACAACCTGGTTGCTTACCTCAGATCAAAATACCTCGGGAATAGCACTGGTCAATCATCTCGAACTGATCATCTCGGATTTAGCTTAGTGATCAGCCATATCGGGTAACATATCTCGGATAGTATCTCTATCAATCATCTTAGATAACTTTAACTTGTAAACTTTTTCTAATTTTTTTTTTCACAAGTTTTATACTTATTCATGTTTCCTGCCCCTTAATGTGAATCTAAGTATCACTTATGTTCACATTAAAAATACATCGCTTGGTTCTTGTCTAAGTCTAACTTAGACGTCCATGACCGAGGTCATTGCGTCCCAAGCTAAATACTTGAGGCTTGACCTCAGTGTACCGAAAGTACTTTCTACCTCGGCTTTTCGCACAAACCGACCAAAACATGACTAGTTTTGCCTTGTTTCACATTGAAACACCACTTGTACTTAGTTTAACTCTACCATCACATCAAGTCTAAGTTAATCGCCTTGTTCACCATAAGAACATCGCCTTAAGACTTTCTCAGTCCTGGCTTATTTTTCAATCCGCGCCATTAGTTCTTTCATATTCTTCTGGAGAGTCTTTGCAAGTGATTGTCGAAGTGGGCAATTATCATCCAAATCGTTCTTAAAAGATACGACTGCGAGTTCTTGGTTACAAGTCGGAATCCAGTTGTAAACCTTATAGTACCTTTGGCGTAGGTCCTAAGACCTTTGCTATCGCTGATCTTTAACGCTAGTAGAGAGTCTACCCTCAATGGCTGCAATCTGTTTGTAACAAACCTGGCCACAAACATCTCGGCTAGGATTTCCTAACTCTTCACACATCCTTTTGGCAGTTTGTGGAACCAATCTGATGCTATTTTCCCAAATGACGATGGGAACACCTTACATAATAGCTGCTCATTCCCACTTCACAAAGCAATTGAATTTAAGTATAATCCGACATGAAAGTCTCAGTCAGGCTTACCATCATAGATCTGAAATCTCAGCATGCTAAACCTTTTTGGTGTTTCAAACGCATCCAACTCTACCGAGAATAGCGTCTTTGGCTGGCCGTTGCATGTGTTCTTGGCATCATATCTCTTCCTTTAGAGGTAATTTCTCAGGTCCTCCTTCGTTCGTCCAAGAGCTCGATCGTTTTTCGACTTCAGTCTTTTCGGCGCTCTGCTTTCTATATTAGGATGCGTTCTCTTGGACTTCTCCACATCCACTGCATCATCAAAACAGAGGCCTTTCTCTTGGATCTACCGAGATCCCTTGACGTAGGTGTCCTTGGTTCGTGGTGTCCTTTGGGACTTCCCTCGCATTGACTCTGTCCGCATGGCATCTCGTGATTGCCGATATGAATTTCCCTATCTCTTAGCATGCTGTGGGACAGTTGGTACAGCCTTCTGCCATCCCTTTTGGACACCGACTTTGGTTGCTAGGGCAGACGTATCTTACAATGGAAACGCTGATTACATCATATTGTTTTGTATCGTAAAGTTGACCACTGTCTGCAAGTCTGTCAACTTGTTCGCCATGTTCTTTAGTTCCTCATCTCTTCTCAAGCACCTATCCTTCCATACCTGGAGATCGCCTTCGTGGCAATATTCATCTCAATTACTTTTCTTGTTACCGTTTCGGCCTTTGGCGACATTGTTTGCCCCAAGGTCGACCATCTATACTTCTTCGTTATTGTTCCATCCTCCAATATTAGGATCCATGTGTTCCTCCTCCTCACTATAAATGTCATCCCCAATCCTCATTTCCTGTTCGTTATTAGCCATTTATTTTATACTAAGTTTCCATAGACGACACCATATTGTGGGTGTTAATTTTCAACCACACAACTAAACAGGGAACTTAGCTGGAGATTAAGCTGCAGAATAGATTAAACCAACTACTTGCCAACAAGAAGATGATAATACCGCGGTAACTCGTCTACCTAGAGGTACTCCGACGATGAAGTCAATCAACTTATTTCTCAAATATATCAAATAAGTACTCAATGCACAAGTCAAAGCATCTCAAATAAAAGCATATCTTAGACTCACAAGGATGCTTTACTCTTATAATAATCAGTGTCCAACTTCCCCTAGAAGTCTTACTTCATGAGACTTTATCATTTACAAGGATAATATCTATCACAACTCACATTATTCAGATTAAGATGAACTTCCTCAAGAGTCCTATCTGTATCCAAAGGTAGCTTGATGTCATCTAGGACTCTTATCCTCTATTCGAATATCTCGAATTTAGATATGATCACATCATATCTTGGCGACTTGGTCCATCCATGTGGCACCTAGGCTAACAACCTTGACCACATAGACAACCCAAAAAATATGTCCCTACAAATACTATTATAGCAATTGAATAAAGTTCTTGGCTCCACAATTCAAGAGCCTTTTATACACAAGTTACGTTAGGGGCTTCAAATAAATTACTAAATTTTCTATCAAATCTCTCACATGGGTGTGTGACCAGGGCTGCAAATGAACCGAGCTGTTCGTGAACAGGCTCGGCTCGGCTCGGTAAGGGCTCGGCTCGTTTAGTAAACGAGCCGAGCTCGAGCTCGAGCTCGATTATTGGGCTCGTTTCGTTAACGAGCCGAGCTCGAGCTCGCATGTGTTCGGCTCCGTAGGCTCGGCTCATTTATCTTTAATTAAATTATATAATAAATATATTATTTATATATTAAATAATATATAAATATATATAAATGCATTATTTATATATTAAAAATATATAAATATATATAAAAATAATAATATAAATGCATTTTTTATATATTAAATAATATAAATAATATTTTTTATTTAAATATTTATATTTAAATAATATAAATAATATTAAAAAAAATTTATCGAGCCGAGCCGAGCCGAGCCGAGCTCGAGTTCGATAAAAATTAACGAGCCGAGCCGAGCTCGAGCCCAGTCCCTTATCGAGCCGAGCTCGAGCCCAGCAAAGCTCGGCTCGGCTCGGCTCGTTTGCAGCCCTATGTGTGACCCACACATGTGATTTGTGTAGGTTCTACACCCATGTGAGAGGCTTGGTAAAAAATTTGGTAATTCATTTAGGATTCATAACATTTTCCTTTATACACACTCATTGTATTTATTAGAGTGAGAGTAAAGGGAGAAGATACAATACATTATTGGAATTCAAATGTCTTTTGAGCTAAATGCATTACGTCACTACAAAAAATTAAGGTTTTAGAGACTAGACTAAAATTTAGAGACAAAATTATTTTTTAGGGACCAAAATTTTTGTTGCGAAAAGTATCATCATTATATTTTTAGTAACGAAAATTGGACATTAGTGATAAATTATTATCATTTCGGGACCAAATTTTTATCTAAAAAAATAAACCATTTTGAGACCAAATTATTTTGTTCCTAAAAGTCTATTTATTAATGACATTTTTAAAATTTTGTCGCTAAAAGACTTATTTTTGACTTTTCATGATGACCTTTTAGCGACTTTCGTCACGACAATAGAAATTGATCCCTAAATGTCTTTTGCAACAAAATTTTTACTTTTAATCATCTAAAAATTTGGTCTCTAAAACTCTTATATGTTATAATGCGTGTATTTATATATAGACCTAATGGTCACCTCTTATGGGACACAACCCAATAGGGAGTCATAACGAACAGTCACCAACCAATGGTTGTGTGTATTCCCACTAAATCGGGTCAAGCCACGCATGATCACCTGGTTTGGGTTCTAACCTAGATTCCTATCTCGCACTTACATGTGGTTGGTGTGACATTGCAATAAATCTCTTGATCATACATATACAATAGTGTTTTTTTCATTTATTTCACGAAATAACATTTAGTCTCTGTTGCATACATTTAGCTTATACTTGTTATGGGTTTTTTTTACTTGACCTAATCTTTCAATTCTATTATTATCCTTTTCTTTTAGCTTGTTTAGGTAAAGAAGTATAATTATGTTTTATTGTTTTAGGAGGGGATACTGAAAGCAGCTAACAACTATCTTCAAGAAAAGGTAACCTAATAAAATGAATGATTTTGTTCTTTGTGCATCTATATATGTTAAAAGTTCTCCATCAACTAACATATATACACTAATTCTTTATATATGCAGATAGATGAGCAATATGGGACAACTAACTATGGACCGGTGATTACTAATCCACACCCACTAACAATACAGAATGAAATATATCAATTCTGATATATCGATTTTAAGGATTATGCGCTGAGGAGGTTGTAAGAAATTAATAATTAGTTAAACATGTTATTGTGAGTCGTGTTGTTCTTAATAATCTCACTAGCCTAGCTACTTAAAGACTGGGGCACTATGATTTGTAGAATTACCCAATGGTGTATCACTATTTTAGTGTGTTGAATGCTTTATATTGTGGAATGGTTTGCCACCAAAGCGTAATGTTTGCCCCTCTCTCTCTCTCTCATTATTTTCAAATGCTTAAAAAAAAAAAAAAAATTTGATTATACAAGATTTGTTATTGTTAAATTTAATAGTATAGTTTATGGTAGTATTATCGGTTTTCTTCGCCCGTTAACAATACGCTATAACTAAAATAATATGAGAATTATCTACGGCCTCGTTTGGGAAGTGGCTATTTTAGTAGGCTATTTGGCTTTTTGGTTATTTTAGTAGATATTTTAGTTTTTGTGTTTGGGAAGATGAGATGGATTTTATTTGAGTTGTTGTATTGAAAAATGTGTTGAAATGATGTTTGAAATTAAAATGACAAATTTATCCCTAACTTTTTATTTTTTAATTTGATATAAAGGGACAAAATGGTAATTTGGCCTTGATGTGGACAATGGCCGGCTGTGACAGTGTAGGCCGTGCCTACACTGTCCCGGCAGCAGCCTAAATTTTTTTTTTTTTTTTGAAAACATGTGAATAGTGAGGCTTTTGGAATTTTTTGTGAAAATAGCCTAAACCCGGCTACTTTTTCCCTTCCCAAACAGCGCCGCGTATTCATTGTCTTGATTCTTGTCATGAAGAAGCAAAGCAACAATCACTCATATAGCTTGGATTGAGATCTCTATGGCTTTTTTTGCTCCAATTTTTTCCAATTTTGTCAGTCCATTCTTGAAGCAAATTGAAGATCAATCTATTGTATTTACTAATTAAATATAATTGCATTCAAAAGTCCCTAGACTTCAACTACTTGTTTAAGATTATGGTCCTGTTTGATGTAATTGTCAAAACAGATTATAAATTTTAACTTAACATATTATAGATTATGACTTTAATAAAAAACTGTTAATCTACTTGGTGTAACTGTTGGATTATAAATTTAAGTTGCTAAGTAGTGTTTGTTAAATAAGCTGTGAAGTAGTTTTTTCAATTAATTTTTATTTTTTGTTATTCACTACTTGTTTACATTTCTCATAAAAGATAATAATAATAATTTATAGTTCATTTGGGACTTTTTCTATTTTTAAAAACATAAAAAGTAAAAAAAATTTAAGAGTATAACCGTAAATTAACATGTCCATAGCAAAAACTGATAATCAGAAGTAAGTGGTGAACAACTTCTCAGAATCTATTTTTTTAAGTCAAAATAAGTTGTTAGAATCAGAAACTATTTGAAATAAGTTTGACCAAACAGTCCAGAATAACTTTTCCAAAACTAGAAGCTATAAGTTGGCTAAAAAAAGTCCAAACAAACACCCCCGTATGTTTGGGAAGCAAGTTTGGGCTAAAATAACCATATAAGATAAAATATGTTATTTTAGCCAAATAAGACAAAATGTCACATCTAATCCATAATCATTTTATTTTTTCTCTCACAAAAGTTAAAAAAGTCAAAAAATTATCCCAAACGAAATTTTTTAGCCCCAAGTTAAAATAACCAAGTAACCAAAAAGTCAAAAAGTCAATCCATATACCAAACGAAACCTAAATATAGTTCTTTGGCAACTCAGATGTGATGACCAATTGCATTGAGTGAGCAGGTTTTAAGTGTTTTTTTTTTTTTAATATTCTAAAAAAAAATATTTAGAAAATTGACCAACTTTTCAAATTATTTAAAAAACTAACCTGCTTTTTGAAAATGCAATTTTGAAATTGAAATTACATTTTTAACATGCAATTTCATCTTGAAATCACATGTTGAAAATGCAATTTCAAAAAATGAAATCCATGTCATCATAAATTGCATTTTCAACATGCGATTTTAATGTAAAATTGCATGTTGAAAATGCAATTTCAATTTAAAATTGCATTTTCAAAATGTGATTTTAAAAAGCAGGTTAGTTTTTCAAATAGTTTGAAAAGTGTGTCAATTCTCTAAATTTTTTTTTTAGAATATTTTTTTAAAAATTCCATGTTTTAAGGGTGTTAATAAAAAAATATATACTTATCAAGTTATCAACCTCCAACTTTCATCTAATTGTTTAAATTTTCACTCAAATTTTAAAAAGTTAGGGGCCAAATGAAATTCAAGTAAGAATTATAAAATTGTTTCATTCACTCAATTTTTTTGCCATAAATTTTCCAAGTGGCGTGGCAAGAAAAAGGCAAATTAATGACACACTCCTGTACTTCTCTATTCTCTTAAAATTTTTTAATCAATCTTGCCATATTGTTCAAGAGTTTATGAGAGAAATTGTATAAACGTAGTACTGTCGTAAAAATTAAGGTGAAAATTATAATTTAAGTGTGATTACAAAACTACAATTCACAAAGCGTTGGAATAATGAATGAGATAATGGCTTATCCCCAACCAACCCCCCCCCCCCCCCCCCAAAAAAAAAAAAAAAACATAAAAATAAATGATCCATTTGTGGGCTTAAATACATGAATGGATATAAGGCTTGTTTTAAAAGTTGGTTGGGCTGAAATAATTCATTAAAAGATAAAAAAAAAATTAAAATAATTGATAAGATAAAATATCATATTTAATTTATAATTATTATTATTTTTTTTTATAATTATCAAATTAACTATAAAAAAAAAAAACCAACTAATTTTCAAAACATAATTTTCTTAGTCAACCTAAAATAATCAAAAAAAATAAAAATAAAATAGCCAATCTCTCAAACAAGACCTAAATTGTGTTCATTATAAAAGTCAAGAGTTTTATTTCAAAAAATAAAAACCCGCAAGGATTTACTTATTTATTTTTGGTACATCAGAACAAAAAACCCAAAAGGATTGTTTTATTACAAATAAAAAAGGTAATATGTATATGATGAGTCGGTTACCAAGCCCTCAAATAAACCAATTTAGTTGAAGCTTTTGCGGACTGGGGGCACCGGGCTTGAAGCGATAACCCTGCTACTCCTCTCTCTCTCTCTCTGCAAAATTTTGATTCTGAGGAGGATCTGGTAAGTATACTCACCAACAGAGATCGATGTCGACGTTAGAAATCGAAGCCCGAGAGTGAGTTCCTTTCGCCATTGTTATTGTTATTGTTATTTTTCTCTATCAAGAATTTCTGATTTTACCTATTTGCATCTGTTTGGTTGTCGAGAAATTGATAAAAAAAAAGAAGAAAAAAATATTTGTGTTAAGAATATTTCTTCTATGTATTCGGTTGCGGAGCTTCGGTTTTCTCTAGCCCTAAATCGTGAAATTTATCTATGATTCACAATGTTTGCGTTCTTCTCTTTTTACTCGATTTTCTCAGTAACTGAACTGCGTTACATGTATTATATCCGAGTCCTGTGAATTCGTCATGAAGTTTCCCCACCCCGACAAATTTTTTTTAAAAAATTATTGTTCACAAATAGCTTGTTTGTTTGCAGAGCTTTTCCAGAAGTAACTTGGGGTCCTTCAAGTCATAATGATTCAATGGAATTATGGTAGTTAATTTTCACTTTGGGCTCTGTTTTTCTCAAGGGAAAGTAACGCCGTATCTGTCTCTTTTGCACTAGAAAATACTCCATGGAAAATATGTTTATACTTTATAACATCTTAGGAGGGAAAAAAAGAAGAAGATGAATTATTGTTGATGAATGGTTGATTGTTGATTAACAGTTTATTATGTATTTGTGTTGGGAATTGGAGCTTACATGAATTGTTGTTATGGAATTATGTCAGTCAAATTTACTTGGACTGCTATTATGTTGATGGATGGTACTTCAAAAAGGCAGTTTATTGGGACACGTTACTATCCCGCGTTATTGCATTGCTACCTTTTGTCAAGCCAGGGAATAAACGATGTCTCTGTTACTAGTTGTGAGTTTGTTTATAATGTTAAATTTGACAAGTTTTTAGGGGAATTTTGTTCGAGTGCTGCTAATAGTTCCCACCAAATTTCATTGGAACCCCCCACCCCCCACCTTCTTTGACCCCCACCTACCTTAATCCCGTCTATACCCCCTCCTTCTTTGGATCCCCCATCCTCACCAACCCTTCCTATGGCAGCCCCCCCAACCATGTTCAGTGCCAGCCCACCCTACCTGTACCTAGCCCCTTCACCTCTGGTAGCCCCTTCCTCGCTCCTCTCCGCCTCTAACACCACCTCCCCAACCCCTCTCTAGCATTTAGCCACCTCCGGTGCCATTGCCAACCCTCCCCACCTCCATTGCCACCCTTGCTTAGCGCCGCAACCCTCTCTCACCTCAAACGCAACCCCCAACACCTCCCCCACCTTCGACACAACCCCCAACCCCTCCCCACATTCGGCACAACCCCTCAACCCTTTCCCCCTTTGATGCAACTCTCTCTCTCCCTCCTTCGTTTGCTCGCAACCACAAGCTCGCGCAATGTTCCATTCACGATCTATGTGGATGGCAGCATAGTGGTGGTAGGAAGAGGGTGTTAAGGGAGAAAAAGGATGGGCGCCGAAGGGTGAGGATGGGGTTGGGGGTGTTTGGGCTTTGGCAAGGGAGGGGGCTGGGGGGTGTCAGGGGTGGAGGAGGAGGAAGGGCGGGGAAGGATGGGGATAGGGTTAGGGTGTCTAGGTGGTGGCAGGGAGGGGTTGGGGGTGTTTGGGCAGTGGCGGGGGTGGCAATGGTGGAATGAGGGGTGCATCGGTGATGGGTTGGGGGTGGCCGGAGCTGGGGCTAAGTGGGTGGTGGTGGGTGTTGAGGGATAGGTGGGTGGCTAGAGTTGGTGGTGGTGGGTGGGAAGGGATATGTGGGCGGAGCTGGGGCTAGGTAGGTGGAGAAGGTTAGCGTTAGGGTTTTGGAGGCAAGAGATGAGGACAAAATTGGAATTGTGTGATGCGGTAAAATTGTATTACAAAAAAAATATGAAGAGGTAGGGAAAAGTTGGGTAATATTAGCAAGCACTCTTTTTGTTAACATGTTTGAGTCATAAAGTCTAGTGTAAATTACACTCTTCACCCTCCAACTTCCATTTGAATTTCACTTGGTCCCTCATCGTCTAATTGTAACAATTAGGTATTTAGACTTCAACCTTTGTTTCAATGTAATCCTTTCGTCACTTATCGTTAAAAAAATGAATAGAAAGTACTGACGTTATGGCCATGTGAGCACATTTTAAGAGTATTAAAGGAAAAAACTATACTTTTCACCCTTCAACTTTCACTCATAATTCCACTTTGGTCCTTCATGTTTCAAATTTTACTCAAATTTTAAACGTGGGGTGGCAAGAGGACTACATTGAAACTCATGTTTTAAATTCACTTAATCTTTCATGTTTCAAATTTTACTCAAATTTTAAACTTGGCGTGATGAGAGGACTACATTGAAACTCATGTTGAAGTCTAAAGATTTAGTTGTTGCAATTAAAATGTGAGGGACCAAAGCGAAATTCATGTGAATTTTTTTTTTTTTTTAGAATAACAGTGAAAAAGTGTAATTATAGTCTAAATTGGCTTCGTAGATATTGGTTTATATATCTTCATAAAGGATGGAGAAAGTTTATTATGGTTCTTCAATTGGATCTGTGACAGTATTTTCTTCCACTTCAGAATTAATTATTTTGTTAAACATTTTCATTTTCTTTCCCCTGTAAGCTTATTATGGTTCATTAGTTGGGTCAAATGGTGTAATGTTTTTTTAATTTGACCATAATACTCCTAGGTGGTCTTATTTCACAGAAGCTTATGCATATCCTTGGTTAAATTTTTGTTTATTTATTATTATCGTGTTTGTTGCGATGGTAGTTATAAGGCAGTAGTGTTTGCAGGCTACTTTGTTTTTTTCTTTTTTTCTTTTGTCAATTTTTCTTTGGAGTCTTATTGAATCTGTATTATTTTACTTGAAAACTCTGGCAAGCATTTATTTATTTATTTTTATTCCTCTTAGTTTTTCCTCATCTTTGTCCATGACAATTGCACATTGTTTGCAATTCTTTTGTTGTTTGGATGCCACAAAAATCTAATCTGGTTTGTCCTTTTCATCTTGCAGTGTTATTAAGATAGTTCTTCAATTTTGCAAAGAAAATTCTTTGCATCAAACTTTCCAAACATTACAGAATGAGTGTCAGGTTTCTCTGAATATAGTAGACAGTCTCGAAACATTTGTTGCTGATATTAACAGTGGAAGGTGGGATGCAATATTACCTCAAGTGGCACAACTTAAGCTTCCTAGGAAGAAACTAGAAGATCTGTATGAACAGGTATTCATCTTATGTGCTTGCATTATCTTGAGTTTTGAAGCCTTATGTTATTGGTAACTTAACTTGAAAAAAGGTCACACCCACTGCACCATAAGTTCCATATGATTCATATATATCATACTCAATGATAACAAACACAACACAGTTCTTCCTTAAATAGTGTATGAAAGGTGTGCATAGGAAAGTCACATTGCTTTGCAGTCATGGCGCTCTGTATGCATGACAGGCAGAATTTGAATTGTGGATCCACAAAATGCGTAAATTGCACATGCAAGGAGTGGGCAAAGCAAAGCATGTGCTCATCCTACGAAGATCATTATAATGATAATATTTTCCCTCAGTCTCCACATTGTGTGATGAATACGCGTGCAACGGGAGCAAAATGTAGGACCACTATGTATTGTGTACATGTGGACAATGACATGTAACTACATGTTAGCATAAGGATTTACATATGTTAGCCTTTAAGAGACACGTGTTCGGCTTGGAACTATGCAAGGAATTGTTAGCATCTTGTGTGAGCCTAGTCCTACCGTAGGTGGTTATACCGTGCATAGTTATATTGTACATCTCAACATTTGATTACGGCAGAATAACTTAGTTCACCTTCGCAGTTGTTGTAGCATGCCATTTTAATTCACCACTGCGGTAGTTGTACCTAAGCTAAGAGGCAGGGTTTAGGTATGTGAAGCCTTCAATGGGGTGCGGGACCTTGGGGTTTTGTGGCTGGGTGTCTATAGACTGGTGGAGTTGCTTGGTGTGACATCTCCTGCAGGAGTCTCTGCCTTAGTTCAGTCCCATTTGGAGAGAGAGACCGTGCCACCAAGCTCATGTACATATTCTCGAGGATTGAGGCATATCCTACCAAATCAATATGTTTTGACACATGCTAATAGAATTCTAGAACATTCTGAGAGTTTATTACAGATCACATGACCAACCTTCTATAAAT
The DNA here is from genome assembly GCA_036172215.1 of Camellia granthamiana. NCBI lineage: Eukaryota > Viridiplantae > Streptophyta > Magnoliopsida > Ericales > Theaceae > Camellia > Camellia granthamiana. Next base: position 116,165,336 of record CM069914.1, read on the forward strand.
ATAAGACTGTACTTCTCTTATATCAGATCTACTCTTTACACATCACCTTGTAAAGAGGAGTCATCCCTGCACTCCAGATTCTAAGCCCTGTGCTTGTGTCTTTAGTACTTCTCTGTTGGACTGCACTGTCTCACTCAGTCAGTTCCATTGTCTCTGGAGTCCTTGACGTGTGTTTCCACTCCCCAGTGAATCCCCAACTCATGACATATCTTTCTACATTCAATTAAAATAACTTACGTAATTATGCAAAAATGGCAGTAAGTGATTTTGTCTTTTCTGGGGGTCATTAGGTTGTTTGCTTATGTGTTTTGTATAGTTATTTACATGTTTGTTTTGTATTTATTTTCTTTTCTACTAGGAATTTGTTGAAGTTCTTTGTTTGGAAGCATATGTTTCAATACAAGCTAGTGCTGTAGAACTTTGACAAACAGAAATTTCTTTGCAAATTTGTGCTTTCCTTTATGGTAATGTCTCCACTAACTTTTGTCCTAGTGAGACTCCTGGAAAGCCTTGTGGAGATTTTAAGGTTCATAGTCTTCTTTTTCTTCTTTATTTTAACTTCCAGTAGATATAAGAAGACGATCAGCCTTTCTAGGAATTAAAATCCATCCCAAAACTCTCGACCCTTTGATCCTAAAACTCAAGTCCCAATTTACCCACCTTTTTTCCATATAACTTTGGTTTCCCTTTCTGTCAGAATATCTAACAAGTTTTCCTTTTGTTGCTTGCCAACACAGCTTAAACCTTATCCAATCTAATCTTGATTTCAGCATTGAACCTTATTTTACCTACCAAACCATATCATAGAAGCTAAAGCTGTGAGCCATGGCAGTTGATTGTATGGAAGACTTCATTAGGCTTCGGCTTGCATTGCACCCATACTACCCCAACCAAGCTTATTTACCGTGTCATTCTAAATGAATAGGATGATCTGCTGACAATGACTCTTTACCTAAAAGCACCAATTTGGTAGCACTTTCCCTCTGACCATTTAGAGGGCTTCTCTTCACACATAAAGCACCTTGTAAATTTCTTTACTAGCCTGGATACCTTTTCAAGGGTAGAAGACTGTTGAAGTATCAAATAACGAACACTTTATATGATGATAATCAAGATTTCCTGAATTATATGGGGATAGTCTTTTGTTCTCTCTCTCACTATAGGGGTTGTTTTGTAATTTCTGTTGCCAATCGGGATTTATTGGTTTGAGACTAGCAATGTTAGAAATGCTGTTCAAGCCCCCGGGGCATGCTTGGTGTTGGTGAACTATCCTGATTCATCTCCCTATTTTTCTGCCTGCGCTTGGCTCATGCCCTTAGTTTATGTGTGAGCCAGTTCAATTTGAGTTTAGGTGGTTTAGAGGGGATTGGACCTAAACTCTACAGTAAGGTCCTATCAGTCCTAGTTGGCTAGTTGTTATCATTTGAGGTAGATAAACGAGGTAATTTTTGATTTTATTTGTTCAGCTAACATGTAATGATGTACCTTTTCGCCCATCCTTTTCATTTGCAGATTGTTTTGGAAATGATTGAGCTTCGGGAATTGGATACTGCACGTGCCATATTAAGGCAAACCCAGGTAATGGGTGTCATGAAGCAAGAGCAACCTGAAAGATACTTGCGACTTGAGCATCTCCTTGTTCGAACTTATTTTGATCCACATGAGGTTGGATTACCTTTACTGAGTTCAAACTGTTTCTTATTCTCCATTTTGTGCTCTTCCATATTTTTGTGCATGCTTTTACTCGTGATTGTCTACTTCAGTAGTATTTTGAACACTTGTACGTAGAATATTGGATTTTTGTGTTTTGTTTTTTTCATTTTTTCTTTTGCAAAGGTCAATGCATGAAAGGTTTTTTCTTTTTTTTTTTATAGATAAAGAAAAATCTATGATATTAGTGGCTACACATTCTGTAAATGGCTTTTTTTGTATTCTTCTTCAGGGTTTTATTCATTAGCGTATTGGACAATGTTCGATTTTATGTTTCCTTGTAAAAGTTGGTTCTATTGGCTTACATATGCACTGGCAGAATTGAGACTCCCCAATAAGAATAGCTTTGACTTCATGACAAGAAAATTATTATTGTTGGAAAGTCTTGTACTTATTATTTTAATGTTAATGTGCCTTTTGCTGAAACTACTGCTTTGGACTATTGCAGGCTTATCAAGATTCAACAAAAGAGAAAAGGCGGGCACAAATTGCTCAAGGTTTTACCCATTCCTTCCCTTTTTTTGGTAGATTCATCGAAATGATGCATACACATTATAACCATGAATGAGATAAAACATAGGGGTAGTGATAAAATCGAGCAAATGTGGAGACCAAAGCCCCCCTCCAAAGGTAGCTTTTTTGTGTGGATGATGAGGGAGGCTACTCTTATGATTGAATTTTGAGGAAGTGAGGCAAGTTCTTGATGGAATGGGGTTCTATAAGTGTTTAGGGGAATTAGTAAATCATCTTTTACTGGTTGTTCAGTGACCACACTGATTTGGAGTTTGTTATTTGTAGCTTTTGGTAAAGTTTGGGTGACGCCTAGGTTGGTGAAGGACCTTTTTGCTTGTTGATATAGAGGATGTTTGAGGAGGGGTAATAGGGAGGATTGGGGTGTGGCTCCTTAATGTCTCATGAGAAGCATTTGGAGGATAGGAATTGTAGATCTGTTGAGGATATATAGAGCTCAATTTGTGCCTTGAAGGGAACAAAGGTGGCATATTTCTTTTGGGATTCGAAGAATATTTTCATTTTCTTTGCTTTGCACATCAGATATGTGGTTTTTGTTTTGTTTGTTTCTTTAGCCTTGTATAATCCATTTATACCAGGTGCCCCTCTTCTAACATTTTTTTTAATGCTTTTACTTATAAAAAATGATTAAATTATATGGATCTGTCAATTCCATATGAGGATAATACGTTATGATAGGTAAATCTGTTTCTAGAAGAAGAGGTGGTTTCAGTAGTTACATCTTTAGGAGGTGAGAACTAGGTTCGGATGGTATTTTGATGGCTTTCTTTCAGAAGAATTGAGATGTGGTGGGGATGGTGGTGGGGTATTAAGAAACGAGTTTTAAAAAGATTGAATGCGTCTTTTGTGACTGTAGTTCCTAAGAAGGGGCCATTGATATAATGAATTTTAGGCATACTTGGTAAGGTTTTTAAAATTTTGTAGAGGCTCTTGTATTTTTAATTGAATGAAGTGGTTGGCAAAGTGCTGTTAGAGTCCTAGATGTGGTTATAGAGGCAGGTAACTTTTGGATGTTCTTGTGCCAAATGAAAATGTTGATTTTGGGTTACATAATGGAGTTCTGAGGGTCATCTATATGTTGGATATGATCATTTAAATTTGAGTTTATTGTTGTATGTGTTGGAACCCTGTTTGGTTTTCAGTTTTCAAAAACAGTTTTCTGAGTTTTCAATTTGTATTTTTATATTTTTAATGATTTTTAAAAATATTCTAATCAATTATTTTTAATTTTTAGATTCACTTAATCTTAGTATACTTAAAAAGTAATAAATTTGTACAAAAATTTTTAAAAAATTCATTGAATACAACAAAATACAAAAATGTATTGAATTTTTGTTTTTGTTTTTTTTTTTTTTTTGTAATTTTTTGTATTTGGTGAATTTTTTGAATTTTTTTTCATAAATATTATATTTTTGTAAGCGTATTTAGATTAGGTGTATCTAAAAAATAAAAAATTTGCGTAAAATATTAAAAAAATCATTAAAAAAAAAAAAAAAACACAAAACAAAAAATTCTATTTTGTGGAAAGTGGCCTCAATTTTCTGGAACCAAACATTTTGGTTGAACACTGTATTATACCCAGTTTAAAAATAGTAAAATAGTTCACAGTTTTCAGTGAGTTTGAACACTGTATTATACCCTAGTTCATTATACAATTATGAGATATGCATGACCAGAAGGATTGTTTTCACATGTGTTTGGTCTATTTATCTTTCTGCACTTTCTTATATATTTTCTTCTATCCCATTTTGTAGCTCTTGCTGCAGAGGTTTCTGTGGTTCCACCATCACGCCTAATGGCTCTAATTGGTCAGGCTTTGAAGTGGCAGCAGCACCAAGGTTACATTCTACTAGTAAATGTTTACTCTATACATATTTTAATATTTACACTATTGACTGATGTTAACCCTATGCATAAACTTGTACCACAAATGGGAACATGAAAGTTTCCCAATTTATGAATACAAAGGATAATTTATTTCTTTTGATAAATGAATATAAAGGTTTCCTGATGGTTTGGCTGGTGCCTAGATAAGATCTTGATAATGTTTCCTCATCTCTTTCAGGGTTGCTTCCTCCAGGAACACAGTTTGATTTATTTAGAGGGACGGCTGCTATGAAACAAGATGTAGATGATATGTATCCAACTACTCTTGGGCATACTATCAAGGTGCTGTAGATATATCTTTTTCCTGGCACAATTTTCACATCTTCCAATATGCTCGGAATGCTGAGAATGTTTCTTGTCACTGTCACATTTAATAGTTGAAACTTGGCCACTATATTGCTGTGGACTTGACCACTATATCTGATGTAGCATTGTTGGTGCAAAAATAAGATATGGATTAATTAAAGTTGCATTAGGAGTCTTTCTAAGTATACTGCTATATATATATTTTATATTTTATTTTGAGATGTTTCCAAGGTTTTAGCTGTGACAATGTTTCTGTTCAAAAAAGCTGTGACCGTATTAGGTAGGGTGGATTTGTATGATAGAGTGCTAGGTTTCTAGAGAATAGATAAAATTTGAAATATTAGGGATGGTGGGGGCATAGGTGTGTTTGGTTTTAGTTGCAAATTATCCGAATAAATATGGAATACGAGGGATGTAGGTGATATTTGGACACAAGGACAATGTAGGGTAAAGAGAGGGTTGATGAAGAGAGCAGGGAAAGAGAGGGATGTGGAGGGACTGGAGGTGGTGAGGGAGTGTGAGGGTTGATGGTAATGTTGTAGAAGAGTAATATGATAAGTACTAGTCTATTGTATGTATACATATGGCTGGAGGGTAGATGAGGGAGAGAGGTTTGATGAATAATGATAACTGTGAATAAGGGTGTGAGGGGATGACGATGGTGGAAGATGATGGTAATGTTGAAGAAGAGTAGTATTTAAAGTTATAGGTTATTTTATAGATACGTATAAAAACCCATTTATAAAGGGTAAAATAGGAAGTCATTAGAAATTTTGCTGACATCATGATGATCCATCCATGAAGACACGAATGGTGAAGTAATGGTATAGGTGATTATAAAATATTAGGGCCACTATAATTAGGCCAAACTCGGCTTGCTATTATTTCTTCATTACTTGAGGGAGGTTAGTGTAATTTACCCTTAATTATTTCATTCTTCCCATTGACTGAGGTGTGGTAATAAATGAACTCTGAATAGGACTTTATGAACAAAAGAGAATGGAAGGCATGTGAAGGGTAATACTACTTTACATAAAGAAATCTAGAGATTAATGGTGAAATAGCAGTCTGGGTGTGACTGTAATGTGATTTTAAAATATCAAACTCATGAGGTTCGCTATAATTTCTTTATTACTCAGGGGAGGTTAGTGTAATTTACCCTTAATTATTTTAGTTCTTTCCATTGGCTGAAGTATTGTTAATAGTATTTGAACTCCCACTAGAACTTTATGAAGAAAAGAGAATTGAAGGCATGTGATGGGGCATACTAATTTACATAAAGAATTGTAAGCTTTGGTGTGATCACATGCTTTGGAAAGTATAAATTAGATACTTTCTGCAATCATGAGAGAAATTTTGGTTGTGAAGAAAATGAGAGTTTTGGTTAAACTGCTGCTATGATAAAATAAATTTGGATATCTATCAGAACAAAGGAAATGAAAACATATCATATTTATGACTTCTGTTTCTTTTATCTATATTTAATAGAACATTTGGTTTAGTAGTTCAGAATGTAGTTTTTCCTTTATAGTTTCTTACTTTATTTTTGTTAAATTTAGTTCTCAAACTAATAAAATGATATTTTCTGGTGGTGTTTTCTGCAGTTTGGGAAAAAAAGTCACCCAGAAAGCACTCGGTTCTCACCAGACGGACAGTTCCTTGTTTCTTGCTCTGTTGATGGATTCATTGAGGTATACAGAATTAGAAATTGCCTCTCCTACAGTTAAGAATCTGTTGATGTTATCTAAATGCTCTCTGAATTTGGTTCGTACCAGGTTTGGGACCACATAAGCGGGAAACTAAAGAAGGATCTGCAGTACCAAGCTGATGTGAGTATTTATTGTTTTAATTGTTTTGCTTTGTTATTTCATTTGTGTTAACATATTTGCTGTAATATGCATATGTGGACAACATTGTACTGCAGTTCTTTATTTCTTTAAGAAAAATGTCTGAATGAAATTTGTACTTGTCTTTGTATTGATTTATTTAACTGAACTGAACTAACCCTTGTTTGTATTATTTAAGATTGGATACAGAAATTCTCTTTGCTGTTCTTCTCTATCAAAAGGGCCTATCAGATGCTACTTACTATCTCAACTCAAATGATTGTGCTCTTTTTCTTTGTGTAAAGTATATCTCAATGTTAACAATGTCATGCTTCATTACTTATGTATGTAGTCACTAGTCTTTATTTCTCTTATGACCTAACTGACACTTTTAAGTTGCTGTGTCGGTGTACATTTTGAACATCAACACTACACTCCCGGACTGTGTCAAACATTTGTCTAAACATGTTCTATTAAATTTTTTTTTTAAAATCTTTTAAAACTGGAGACACTTCGGACACTTTGAACACTTAAGGGACACACTTGTACATGGTTTAGAAATACATAAAACGCATTGTTAAGTTCGGAAAAAAATAACTTTGGATCCCATGATAAAATAATAATAATGTGGATTTATAACTATTAATCCCTCATTTAGACCTTTTACGAATTTTGAAGTGCAAAGCATCCAATTTGTTTATGAACAGAGCTTTCTAAGATAGATATTAGAACCTTTTGCTCACGCTTATCTATAAATATGTAGAAAATAAATAATTTATTATTTTGATATATTAAAAATATAATGTATTTGTAATGTGAAAAATAAAATAATTCAGTGTGTTTGGGTTTAGTTTTCTGAATTCAGTTGTTTGAAAATTGAGTTTTTTGTTTTTCGTATTTTTTTGTTTTTAGTGAATATTTTTTTAAATTTAAGTAATTTTTTTTACTTTTTAGATGCGTCTTACTTAGATGTATCTAAATAGTAAAATATTTGTGAAAAAATATTTTAAAAAATTAATAAATACACAAAAATACAAAAAAGATATTGAATTTTCTTTTTCTTTTTCTTTTTCTTTTTTTTTTTCTTTTTTTTTTTGTATTATTTGGTATTTAGGGTAGGGGTGCAACTCGGGCGGGTTCGGTCAGGTTGGGAGATTGTCCAAGCTTAGCCCAAGTTGTGCTGAGATCTGTCCAAGCCCGCCCAAGCCCGAATTGTAACCCGAGGTTGTCTGCCCAAGCCCGACCCGACTTAAACCCGAATTGTCCGAGTTGCCCAAATTGTAAATGAATTTCAATTTTTTTTTTCCAGCTACATTATTGAATTATTAAAATTTGACTCTATTTACAATTTAAAAAAAAAAAAAAGAAAATCATTAATACCATCAAAACAAATAATTTATATAATGTAAGAGAGATTCCACTATAGTAGTCCTTACAATTTATGAGTGAAAATAAAAAGAAAAAAAAGTAAAATTTTATGTTATTTATATATATAATATATATTCAATATGATTTAATAATCTCCATTAGAGATTTTTAAGTGTATTTATGTTAGGTGTGATTTAATAAATTTTAGGGTATTTTTTAAAGATTTTTTTCACAAATATTATACTTTTTAAGTGTATTTATGTTAGGTGTGTTTAAAAATTAAAAAAATTTGCTTAAAATATTAAAAAAATTCATTGAAAACATTAAAATACGAAAAATAAAAAGGTATAATTTTCTGAAAACTGTTTTCTTAATTTGCCATGTTGGCTTGTCCATATCCCTGTTTGTATCCATGCTTATTAGCAACATCTCTTCTCCCATCCAAGTCAACCTACTTTTGTAACTGAGTTATATAATCTCCATTAGAGATACATAACATTTTGTATTAACATTGTGTTTGTAGTATTTTGTTTTACTAATTTCAATGCAATGCAGCTTCGCTTCATGCTGCATCTAACATCTGTATTTAACTTGAATAATTTTGAGTATTTTCTATGTCATTAGAAAAAGTGAGGTTTGTTGTCTATGTGTCATCTTCCCACCTTAGCAAACTCGCTTACTGTAGCTTACACTCTATTCACCTGGGAAGCACCTAGCCTCGCAGTCTATCAGTGGGATTATCATGGCTATTTTAATTAACTTGATTTTATTATTATTCTTAGACATACAGTGGATTTGATAACATATGTTGTTTACTTCATTGTAAATGGTGAGTTGGTGCGATTGTATAGCAGACTATTCTCTAGCACTGATGTTGCAAAGTTGTTCAATTAAAATGAGTTTATGATGTCAATTTTTGTGTGCCTTGTTCAATTATTTTGTGGCATTAGAATATTCTACTGTTGTTATTTTTAATTATTTGTTTCCATATAAATGTGTATGTGCTGGATTTAACTTCTTTGTTATTTATTTTATCTTGTCTGTTTTCAGCAGTGTTAGAATTAAATGTCCAATACAAATGCTTCTAATAGTAGTTTCATGACTAAGAAAAACTGGATCCAACATAGTGGGATGAGGATGATCTTCTTCTGTTTGGTTAAATTTATAACTATTTCTCTGCAGTCATTGTTAGAATTTTGCATTTACTGACATGCTATTTGCTTTTTCAGGAGACATTTATGATGCATGATGATGCCGTCCTTTGTGTTGATTTTAGTAGAGATTCTGAGATGTTGGCATCTGGGTCCCAGGATGGAAAAATCAAAGTAGGTTTTAAATGTATATGTTTGGTTCTGAATCTTCTTATGCAAATGCTTTCGTAATTTTTTTATATCAGCAACAAAGAAATTTTATTAATAAAAAATATAAAGTGATTTATTCTCACAAAGATCAATTTTGCCTTGAAAAATAAACAGTGATGAGTGAATTTTTTTTTTCCTTATAATTAGAAAGGACAAACAATGAAACATCAAACTATCTATAGTTAAGGACAAGCATAAGAAAAAGAAAAAATACGTACCTTGGGTTTTTCAAGATATCAGGGGTTTTAATAGTTGATCACTGAAACTGATAAACCCTTGCATCCCCAAGCTGTAATTAGCTTACCATGGAACAGATGCCTGAGAGAGTGGCATCAGTTAGATGAATCTTAAAAGTACAGACAAAGGAAGGTCACATGGAGAGATAGTTCAAGTGATAATCATCAAGTAGCTGAAACAATGATATTGAAATTTGTGTTCAAGTGAGTTAATGCTTTGACTGTCTAGTTGAATGGATCTAAATTCATGATTTACTCAACTGGGCGATTTCCAATATTAAAGAATCTTGAGGTCGCCTAGTTATAGGTGCAGGGAATCAAGCTGCCAGGTCTGTGCTGTTTTAAAACATTAGAGAAGGCTCATTGAAACTGATCTCCTGTTAAATTCGTCAACATATCTTTCATGCTGTTTTTGTGTGCTTAACATAAATCTGTGATTAATATCTTTCAGTTGATTGTCATGTGTAATCTTTGTTTACTGTCGATGAAACATGTAATTACTGGTTTTTGAAATATGTTAATAGAAATAGTAGCTTTGTTTAATTGGTATTATTGTTGTAGGTTTGGCGCATAAGGACTGGTCAGTGCTTGCGACGTCTTGAACGTGCACATTCTCAGGGTGTCACCAGTCTCGTCTTCTCTCGAGATGGAACTCAGCTATTAAGCACATCATTTGACAGCACAGCAAGGTTTGGTTGAACATTTCTTCCGTTAACTGTCCCGTCAATCTGTTTGGCATGTTAGTTAGTGCTTCTGGTATTACATAATTCATTATGATTTTTCACTATATATGTTTTTACTTTTTGATTGATTGGTTTTCTAGTCCTTGATGTAATATTTCCCAACATCAAGGGTTCATATTATTGATTATATATGGAGAAACATACTTCCTTGTCAATCCCAATTTTACATTGTGCTGTGTTTGGTGTAGAATCCATGGCCTGAAGTCAGGAAAATTATTGAAGGAATTTCGTGGACATACATCCTATGTGAATGATGCCATCTTTACAAGCGATGGATCTCGTGTTATTACTGCATCTAGTGATTGCACTGTCAAGGTAAGTACCTTGGTAATTCATATGGCTTAAGGACCAAAGTAGAAGTTTCTTTGGTCTCCTGTAGAAATAATGGAACACTTAATGCTTTGTGTAGGTTTGGGATGTGAAGACAACAGACTGTTTACACACATTTAAGCCACCGCCTCCTTTGAGGGTATTTCGTTTCTCGTTGTAACAAATGCAGCTCTTATCTATTATAGCAGTTAAACTATATTGACTTGTTTTGCATTCTCAGTAATCTTTGACTATTCTTGTTATGTTTTGTTTAGGGAGGTGATGCATCTGTGAATTCTGTTCATCTCTTCCCTAAAAATACAGACCACATAATCGTGTGTAACAAGACATCGTCGATATACCTCATGACACTTCAAGGACAGGTATTCTTAAACAGATTTTGGATAGAGAATATTCTTTTAAAATTTTAAAATTCTTATTTATTCACATATTGGGAAATATACGAACTACAGATAAATTTGCAATTTCTTTATGCCTCTGACCCAGTATAGTTGAGATCTCAAATGCAATGAAATGTCTGACTTGCTGAATTTTTGCTACATACTTGAACATTTCCTAGTTGGGGGTTGCTTGAGCACGTAGCATATTTTAATTTTATATTATACATTTCGCTAATGCTTGTTCTAGTTAAATGTGTCTCTTTAAGTAAATTTCTGGCTTCCCATATTTCGTTTTGGGTTATGTGGTGAGCAGACCACAATGAAGTATTAAAATATTATTTGTTTCTATGTTTCTGTTATAGGTTGTGAAGAGCTTCTCATCTGGTAAAAGAGAAGGTGGAGATTTTGTAGCAGCTTGTTTATCACCTAAAGGGGAATGGATTTACTGTGTTGGTGAAGATAGGTATGGCGTAAAGGGCATATTGTGCTTCATTATTATATGAACTTTTGCCCTGTTTTTTCATGCTTTCATTTAGTAAATCAGCCCTTTTGCTCTTATTGTTATTAAATGCCTATATGGCCAGGAGAAAAACCATATTGAGATTTTTGTTTTTTTGGCACTATTGGCTGTTCTACTTCAGGGCGGTGTGCCTAACAACACCACAAGTTAATTACTTGTGAATAAACCTTTTGGATTCATTTAGTCTTCTCAAGATAATTTACTTGTTAATATCATACTAAAATTTGAAAGAGGATTGGAGACAGCTGAGGGAAAGTGCTAAACAAGGAAACTTAGTCTCAATTCTAGCCTGCACTGACCCATTAAAATAAATACGAAGACGGCAATTTTAGCCAGCACATCTATGAGATTGTTTCTGTTGCCAGCATCAAGAGAATAATCTTTTATATTTATGAACAAAAACTCATCATAATCAGTATGATCATATTGATGCAGAAAGATTATAAAGATGAAGTATCATATTATCAGTTGAAAAGAGATGCCATAAATCAATCTCCCTTCTCCTGTGCCATGTCTACAGAAAATGGTGAATTTTTGGAATTTTATTTTAGGAAATGAGATGCTACAAATCATCCTCTCCTTGACCATGCTGTCTATGAAACGCAGTGGATACAGTAACTCATTCCTTTTGTTCTGTTGGTTCCCTGTCTTCTTGTTCATCTCTTTAATGTGGTGGCAATGGGTTTTGTTGTTTGGAAGCCTATTTCAATCTTCCAGTTCATCTTTATTGGATTTGATTATAAAATAAGCTTATTGCTTTGGAACAGCTGAGCTGTAAATACTAGCCTATTTCCATATCCTTGAATTGAATGCCTTGATGTCTTACTGAGAACCACATGCTTCTGTGATAACAATTTTTATGCTTAGAATTGCTACATTTATGGGATTCGTTATTAACTCTTAACGATTTATAAATTTCGTGCAGAAATATGTACTGCTTTAGCTACCAGTCTGGTAAACTGGAGCATCTAATGAAGGTAATCTTTTATTTTTTCGGAGGCCAAGCAAATGCCACAATCTCTACATTACAAGAATCGGCAATTATGTTTTGAAGTTTGATTCATTCTTAGTCTTATAAACAGGATGTGGTATTAATTGTTAGTTATATTTATTTACTAATTTGGCTTGCATTATGCAGAAATCCAATATTTCTGGCTTGAAAGTGCTCTTATTATTTCTTAATAATTTGGCAGGTCCATGAGAAGGATGTAATTGGTATCACACATCACCCCCACAGAAACCTTGTCGCTACATATAGCGAAGACTGCACGATGAAATTGTGGAAGCCTTGAGAATTCCTCAGTGGTTGGTGTTTCTGCGTTAGTCTAAAACGCAATTTAGGTTGCTTTATTTATTTTCATTTTTCTTTTCTTTTTTTCTTTTAAAAGCTAGTTTCCTACTAGTTCTTTTGCCTTGAGAATTCCCACTTCTTTTTTTCTCTTGCTTTATTTGTAATATTTTAAAATTGTTTTCTTTAGGTTGTGTTTGGTTGGTGAGGGAAGAGGATGATGGGTTTATTCATTTAGAAAATGGATAACCCATTTGGATTTGGTGGGTTCAAGGCAAAAGTAGTGCTCATTTTGCCCTTAATGTGCATGATACATTCCTTTTGGGGTCATCTTTTTACTAATTAACTTGGATGTAGGTCAAAATTAAAACTGACTCAAAATTGTGAGGTTTTTTTTGTGTTCAAATTATAATTATTGGGGCTAGAATAGAATCAGTGAAAAATATATATAAATAAATAAACTATATGGATGTATTTATTTATGCCTCAGTATAAACTGGTGGCTTTTGCAGCCTAACAATTAAATTGTTTGACAGCATCAGAATGGTCGCATTCACTATGATTTGCTGTACTACATTTATATATATATATATATATTGAAGGGGAAATTACATGGGGTAAATAATTATCAAAAAAGTAGTAATTTTTGTGGGGGTGTCATTTTTGCTGTGTTTGACAGCATCAGCCTAACAATTTTTACTGTCTCGTATTTTTAATTAATTTTTTTGTCAAATGCCTGAACATGTAGTTTTATTTGCACACCGTTGTTCCTATCAGTTAATACCATCTTCTTTTCTTTTCTTTTTTAAATTATGACGGTTCTTCAAGCAAGTTATCTTTTTGGACAAAATATTAAAATCTAATTTTTCATGATAACGCACACCACTATATATATATATATATGAGTAATGCCATTCATCACTGTCAGTAAGAGTAAATCTGGTGACAATTTGTCACGGTAATGTTTTTTTTTTTTTTAACTTAAATGAAGTGGGTCCCTGTAAATTTTTGTTTTGGTGGCAAATTTCGTTATTATATTTGTGGTCTGTAAAGTAACTCATACTGTCATACATAATAAATTCAATGTGATGTATGAAAATGCTCATTCTAGCATTAGTTATATTTGTTGCAGATGAAATGAGTTGCGTAGAGTATTTTTACCTGATGTGTCAAATCTAATGGGGTAGTTTTAACAGTTTTGTTGTGGCATATTAAATGAATTTACCCGGAGTGTTAAAAGTTTATATGGCTTTCGGCATTATCTTTTCATGCCATTTTTTATTTTTTCAAATAAAAATAGATTAACGGTACACGAAGGAGTTAAAATTTTAAAAATAATAGATTTGACATATCGGGTAAAAAGTTTTTATGTCTGCTCTCTAACTCTTCAAAAAAATTTGACATACTAATTTTGAAAATTTGAGTGGAAATGTTCTTGTAAATTATTTTAATTAGAGAATCTGTGTTAAATTATTTTGTATAATTTTTGTTTATAATTTATTAGATAGAGATAGTTTAAATAAAAATTGAGAAAAAAAATACTTTTAAGATCTATTTTTTGATTATCAACATTTGATTTATAATAATTATCTTACTAGAAAAACTTACAGTGATTGGCACGCAATACACAGGCACGTGAATTGGGCCACAAACAATTGCAGAAGTCAAACCGTGTCATGTTCACAACGCATGGGGAGTGCCTTAATAAATAAAGAAAATATCATTGGGAATGGTTATTTTGCCTAACAACTAACAACAATGTTTGGTATCATAAAAATAATTATAAAAGTTTTGTGACCCTTAAATTACATTTAGAATAAAGTATCACACACTAATTAAGGTAATTCAAGGATCATAAATTTTTCATGATCATTTTCATGACAAAATTTTTATGATCCCTAACTTTTCCCAACAACTAAATACCGTTTCAAACAAATTTAATGAGGGCATGACGTTGAAGCGAGAAAAGTTAGGGATCATGAAAGATTTATAATCATTGGATTACTTTAATTAGTATGTGGTGCTTTATTCTAATGTAATCTAAGGGTCACAAAACTTTCATGATTATTTTTATGAAAATTTTTTCATGATACTTAACATTGTTGCATTAAAGCTTCATTAGCCAAAACTATTTTGCCATTAATTTTGACAAGGGAAATTGCTACATAAATAGTTTCTGTACTAACTTTCATCAACTGATGTGGTATCTATTAACAAAATATTGCGAGTATTTGAAATTGACAAAATGATAAAATAACAACTCAATTGTTACATCAATTTATAAATAAATTAAATTTGTAAAAAAAATATTATTTACATAAAATTATTCTGCAAATAAATGTTGGGCACACAGAAGAGAGGATTCAATGAGTTTGTTTCTCTCTTCTCTTCTCTCTGTCTCATTGACAGAGATGAGATCAATGCATGAATAGTGTTTAGGTGGTCATTTCTTTGCTGCCTTCATCAATATTTCTACCCTATGCTCTCAACCATTCATCTTTATAACCCTTGCGTGGGTAAAGCTGACTTGGAAAATAGTTGATTCAAACATACTTGAGTTGTGCAATATAATTTATATAGCCACCTGCCAAATTTATTTTTAAGAAGATTTCTGAGTTGTTTAATGTATGGATTTTACTTTGTTGGTTGTTTTGCACAGTGAAAATCTTTATTCCCTAGATAGTGAAAGTTCACTGTCATTTTGTATAGGAATTTCAAAATTGATTGAATAATTTCAATTTTGAGGGTTAAAAATTCCAAATTGAGAAATACAAATGAAAAGGTTATTTATCATTCTTTAACTGTACAATTTTACTGCCTTTTTTTTTTATATTATTTTTTAGAAAACAAAAAATTTTAAAATGCTAAAATTGATTTTGGATAAATTTTAATGGTTTTACAATTTTATTTTTTTTGGTTTTCTAGGTATTGGTGGTGTGTTTGTGGTAGTGGTAGTGTTATGATAGAGAAGAGTTTTCCAAAGTTGGTGGCGGAAATAAGTTGCTGAAGGAGCAAAGTAGCCAGAGGAGGGTGGGGGGAGAGTCATTGGAAATGGTTGTCAAAGATTTGCCACCACTTGCAAAGGAAGATGGTGGTTGGCAATAGCCAATGGGAGTGGGAGCAGAGGCAAATAAAATTTCACTTGAGAGTATTTTGGCCATATTTTGACCGTTGTCCTTGATGGATGTTTGTCATTTATGCAAGAAATTTGATATTGGGGACCTCCCAAATTTCTCATATATTTTAGATTAAGTAGGTGGATTTAAAATTTAATTTTTTTTAGAACTCGAATTACAAGATTAGGACAACATTGGGTCAAGCCGAAGTGTAAAAAATATTTAATTTAAAAAAATGCTATTTGATGATATAGTTCGTCCTGGTGAATGGGCTAGACCGATCCAAGCTCCTCAAGCCCGTTGGATAACCTGCAAACAAGTTCAACGGGGAACGGGGTAGTCCCCCGGCGAACCCTTCGGTGTGTGAATTAGAAGAGGTGGTAGACAACGTAGCGAGAGAGAGAGAGATAGAAAACTTAACACTCTTCTTGTCTTCCAGCTTTGCTTATATCCTTTGGTAATCATTTCACTGTCCCTGCCGTCTTGTCCTCACCGCCGAAAACTTATGCCGTGGTTCGTCTTGTTCAGGGTGAGGGGGTGCCATCTCGGCTGAGAGGTGTTGTCGCCATAAATGCTGTGATAGGCTGCATTAATGGTGATGTGTTGTGGCAATAACTTTGCAGATCTTTGTCTGCTGACGTGGCCTGTTCTGCACCCACCGTGTCCGAGTACTATTGGCCTCCTATGCTCAGTTGGCCTCCAGCTGTCTTGGATTCTGCTACCCGGGTTATGCAATGGGGTATAAATGGTGGGCTTGGGTTTGTCCACTATGGGCCGTGGTTCTTATGGGCCCCTCCATGTCAGTAGTCCCCCATTCCCGAGTGCAGCTTCAGTCCAACGAAGGGAATAGTGGTGAGGGAGATGGTTCCGGCTGGTGCCGAGTGCGAGGGTGGCCGAGCGGAGGAGTGCCGACCGCGAGGGTTGCCGAGCGGGGGAGTGCCGACCGCGAGGGTGACCGAGCGGAGGAGTGCCGACCGCGAGGGTTGCTGACCGCGAGGGTGGCCAAGCGGAGGAGTGCCGACCGCGAGGGTTGCCGACCGCGAGAGTGACCGAGCGGAGGAGTGTCGACCGCGAGGGTTGCCGAGCGGGGGAGTGCCGACCGCGAGGAGTGCCGACCGCGAGAGTTGCCGACCGGAAAGGCACAGGCCCCAAGAGGCGGCGTGCCACGTGATGATTTGAAGTGGAAAAGACGAGGAAATGGCAGGAGTCAGTGCATCGGGACCATACACGTGGCAGAATCGTAGTTGGGAAGTGAGGCGTTGGAGTAAAAATGAAACGATAGGTCATTATGGTGTTTGAGAAGACGATTTTGGCGACTAATTTGAAAAGTTTTCAAACTGGCGAAGATTAACTTGGATCCTTGGGAGACGGGTAAACCGTGGGCTTTTGGCATTATCCGATTCACCTACCTGTGTTCAAAGAACCAAAACATTCCAAGTCTTACCCCATTTGTTGCTCGCGATACACCATTGGAGCATTTCTTCAACTTCCTAGCGCCTGCATCAGAAGCGATTCGTAGACATACCGCAGAGATGGCACAAGAAGGAAACGAGGGTGTGAGGATGGATCAGTTGGGAGAGGATGATGCAGTGGAATTAGCTGCGCAGTACAGAACGGAGAGGGTGGGAGGTCCTGCGATACACTTCCATGGTTCCACCATGATTGCAGCTCCGAAACCTATCAGCCAGGTGGAGCCTGATCATTGGCACACGAAACCAGACAAGTCGTCAATAACGAGGGCGGAGCTGGAGGCGATTCGGGAGAAATACCAGATTCCGGTGGAGGTGGAGCTGTTGCTGCCAACATCGACGGAAAGGCCATCCGACGTCAGGCCAGGGGAGTTCTCCCTTTATGAGGAAGCGCTGAAGGGGGGTCTGAGGTTGCCACTCCCGTAAATAGTGGTGGACGTGCTTAACTATTTAGAGGTGGCGCCAGGGCAACTAATGCCCAATGCGTGGAAGATCTTGCTGGCTTGTGCCAGTGCATGGCCGAAGGCAAACGGAGGGGAGGCCATGTTGGTGGAAGAGTTCTTTGCCTGTTACAAGGCCGCAGGGCAGCAAGAAACGTGGGTCACCCTGCAAGCAGTAATGGGGAAGGGGTTGGTGGCAGGGCTGCCAACGTCAATGCGAGCACGGTGGTTTTACGTTTCTGCCAATGCGGGACACGGCGCGCGGACCATCTGGAAGGTGCCCACCAGGTCGATGGAGGCAAGACTGGGGGCGGGGGCTGAGGGAAGGGTGAAGAGGGTGAAGGAGTGGAGAGAGAAGGAAAATGCCAAATGGGACGACCTTGTTCAACCGTCTGCGTTGTTTCAGGCAGGGTTGGGGCCACAGCCAGTCGGTGAGGATCTTGACCGAGCTGAGCTGGAGGCGAGGAGAAAAGCACAGGAGGCAGAGGATCAAGCCATCCTTGCCAAAGCCACGCAGTTTAAGAAAGCGCAGGATGACCAACCGGCGCAACCGATTGCAAAGGAGAGGATCCGACCCCGCCCGAAGCCGCTGGGGGGGAAAGACCTGAGCACTTTTGAGCCGCGAAGGCCCCCTGTGGATCCTGTGAAGGAGAAGGCCAGGAAAGAGGGAGAATCTGCGAAGAGGAAGAAGAAGAAGAGAAGTGCCCCAGAAGGGGCTGCAGAGGAGTTTGGGCCCAAGAAGATGAGGGAGACCCCGGTTGCGGAGGAGACCGCAGCGGTCAGGGGCACCCCAGAAGTGGTAAGGGTCACCCCCACACTGGAGACTTCGATTGGGGCTGAGCCAAGTGGGGGAGAGCAGACCCAAGGGGGGCTTGCACCCCAGGAAAGAGGAGTGGGTCTGGGCATGGCCATCTACCACGCGCGCGCTGTGGCTGGAAGGCTGGAGGGGGAAGAGATCCCAGCCAGGGCGGGGGCAGACCGTCTAGTCAAGATTGTGGAAGAAACGGCTCTGCGTTCGGCCTCTGGATTCAGCGAGGTTGACCTGTTCAGGGGGTTATGCTCTGCCCAAATGGAGGTAACCACCCTGGCAGGGGCCCTGCTGAGGAAAGCTGGGGGAGCCAAACTCAAGGCTGAAGAGGCCAAGGCTGGGTTGGCTAAGTTGAAGAAGGAGAGCGCCGAGTGGAAAGCTGCCCATGCTGAGCTGCCATCAGTCAAGTTGGAGCTGGAGGACACGCGTCGCAAGGTGGTGTCGCTCGAGTTCCAGCTGGCTAATGAGCAGAAAAAGTTGGAAGAGTCCCAAAATGCCTGTGCCATTGCTAACGAGAGGCATGAAGAGGCCATGAGCAGCAACGAAGAGCTGGTGAAGCTGAAGGATGAAGCAGATGCCAAGGTTGAGGCTCTGCAGAAGGAGTTGGAGGGAGAACGCGCCAAGATGGAGGAGGAGAAGGAGATGCTGCATAAGGAGTTAGAAGCTGGGAGGGCTAAGGCGGCCGCTGAGAAGGAGGTGCTCCAGAAGGAGTTGGAGGTGGAGAGAGGCAGGGCAACTGCTAAGAGGGAGGCCCTGCAGAAGGAGTTGCAAGCTGAGAGGGCCAAGGCTTCTGCTGAGAAGGCGACCCTGCAGAAAGAGCTGGATGAGGAGAGGGCAAAGGCAGCCTCTAAAAGGGCTGCCTACCCCGATCTGTACATTGCAGCGGTGGACCAATTCAAAGGGTCGCCTGAATTTCAGATGGCGGTCGACGCTGCGGTCGCCTCCAGCTTGGCAAGGGGGGAATCTGGGGAGGCTGGTCCATCGAGGGCGACCGCTAGGGGGAGAACTGAATCCGAAGTCACCGCTAGCTTCCAGCAGTCAGATTTCTACAAGCACGAAATGGCAGAGTACTGGGACAGTGGGTGGAAAATGTTCAAACGGAGGGCTGAGGAGCTGTTCCCAGAACTCGACCTAAGTAGTGTGACTATTGGGGAAGATGATGTGGCCCAGACCCCCCTGGATGAAGGTGTGGAAGAAGAGGATCTGGCCTCCAGTGAAGAAGGGGAGTGAGCTGAAGACATGTACTGAAGAATTTTATTTTTTTATTTTTTTTTTGAAATATTGTAGTAGACTGTTGTACATATTTTGTGAATGAATAAAATGCCATTTATGTCTTGTAATTGGCCGTGTTTGTTTGTTTGGTGTATTTGAAATGGACAAATGTTCGTAATAAAAACTGGTGATGGACTTATGAAAACATTGAACTGCAAGAGAGGGTGAACTTAAGCTAAGTGAACTAAGTGAACTTGAACTTAAGTGAACTTGAACTAGTGATGATGTTGAGGAGGGATCAATTTGTAATGTTAGGTCAACTTGTAATGAAAACTTCACGCAGAGTGAACTGGTAAAAGCTCTTCATGCAGAGTGAGATTGGACTGTTTTTTTGTTTTTTTGTTTTTTTAAATATTCAGAGAATGAGAGTGGTTGACTGAAATTGAGAAATTGAGTGAAAGGTGGTTGGAATGGGATTAATACTTAAATGTTCCACTGAAAACCTGTAGAGAAGAAATTTGAGAAGTAGGCTGGGTGGTGGGGAAGATAATCTGGTCAGTAAATGGAGGGTGTGAGAGCATCTTTGGAATTTGACTGAGTAAAGACGTGGTCCAGGGATTGGGGCTAGGCTTCGGATTGTGACTGAGTGTCCCGCTTTTTGTAGTTTCATGGATAGGATAATCTCAGGGCTGATCTGGAATTAGAGCTGCGAGTCACTTGCTCTGGACCAGCAATGGTGGCTCAGTCTGGCGGAGGCTTTGAGCGCTCGGTCTGGATGAGGCTTTTGAGGTGCTCAGACTGGCTGAGGCTTTTGAGTGCTCGGTCTGGCCGAGGCTTTTGAGGTGCTCAGACTGGCTGAGGCTTTTGAAGTGCTCAGACTGGCTGAGGCTTTTGAGTGCTCGGTCTGGCCGAGGCTTTTGAGGTGCTCAGACTGGCTGAGGCTTTTGAAAGTGCTTGGTCTGGCCGAGGCTTTTGAGGTGCTCAGACTGGCTGAGGCGTTTGAACGTGCTCGGTCTGGCCGAGGCTTTTGAGGTGCTCAGACTGGCTGAGGCTTTTGAAGTGCTCAGACTGGCTGAGGCTTTTGAGTGCTCGGTCTGGCTGAGGCTTTTGAGTGCTCGGTCTGGCCGAGGCTTTTGAAAGTGCTTGGTCTGGCCAAGGCTTTTGAGGTGCTCAGACTGGCTGAGGCGTTTGAACGTGCTCGGTCTGGCCGAGGCTTTTGAGGTGCTCAGACTAGCTGAGGCTTTTGAAAGCGCTCAGTTCTGGCTGAGGCTTTTGAACGTGCTCGGTCTGGTCGAGGCTTTTGAGGTGTGCAGACTGGCTGAGGCGTTTGAGTGCTCAGACTGGCTGAGGCTTTTGAAAGTGCTCGGTCTGGCCGAGGCTTTTGCGAGTGCGGCAAGCGAAAGTTTCCTGGAAGCCACATTCAGACAGTTGAATTATAGAAGATTGGAACTTCAGTCGGAATTTGTATTATGTGTTGAAAAAAGGAAAATACAACAAGTTTAATAATACAAAAGTAGGAATTCACTGATAGTAACGCTTCAGATGTTCAGCATTCCAGGGATGAGGAAGGTCTCGGCCATCCATGTCTTGAAGTCGGTAAGTGCCTGGCCGTGGGCGGGCCTTCACAACGTAGGGTCCCTCCCATTTGGCTGCTAGTTTGCCCTCGATCGGATTCTTTGTGGCAAGAGTGGCTTCTCTCAAGATAAGGTCCCCTACAGAGAACTCCCGTGGTCGGACTCTGCGGTTGTAGTGTGTTCTCATTTTCTGCTGGTACGAAGCCAATCTGACAGCAGCAGTCTCTTTGAGCTCTTCGATGAGGTCCAGGTCTGCTCGACGGAGTTCTTCGGTTGAGGCGAGATCCGGGTGTAAGACCCTGGGGGTGGGCAGACCGACTTCTACCGGAATGACCGCCTCAGCGCCATATGTTAAGCGAAAAGGGGTTTCCCCAGTAGGAGTCCAGACAGTGGTTCGGTACGCCCAGAGTACATGTGGTAGTTCCTCAGCCCAGAGGCCTTTAGCAGCTTCGAGCTTAGTTTTGATGATCTTCAGGAGAGAACGGTTGGTGACCTCAACTTGGCCATTTGCTTGGGGATGACCGGGGGAAGAGAAGCATGGTTAAATCTGGAGATCTGCACAAAATTTCCTGCATTTAGCGTTGTCGAACTGTTTGCCGTTGTCGGAGACGATGGCCTGAGGGATGCCAAATCGGCAGACGATCGATTACCAGATAAACTTGGTGGTGTTCCGCTCGGTGATTGTGGCGAGGGGTTCTGCTTCGACCCACTTGGTGAAGTAATCAATGGCCACAATCGCGAACTTGGTTTGGCCTCGACCAGTGGGAAGTGGACCAACCAAGTCGACCCCCCATTTGGCGAACGGGTAAGGGCTGCAGAGGGTGATCAGCTCAGTGGGAGGAGCATGGGGGATGTTGGCGAAGCGCTGACACTTGTCGCATTTAAGCACAAAATCAGTGGCATCTTGGTTGAGAGTCGGCCAGAAGTAGCCTGTACGGAGTACTTTCTGTGCGAGAGACTTGCCACCCGAATGATTGCCACAGATTCCTTCATGGATCTCTTGCATTACATAGGTTGCTTGGGCGGGGCTGAGGCATCGCAGGTAGGGTCGTGAAAAACCGCGCTTGTAAAGGACGCCGTCGACCAGAATGTAGTTAGCCGACCGAGCTCTGACCTTGGCAGCCTGCTGCTGGTCATCTGGGAGTTCTCCAGTGGTCAAGAAGAGGAAGATGTCGGATGCCCAAGGGATGGGCTCCGTCTGGAGGAATTGCACTTCTTATAGGTCGGGCGAGATGGCCGGGTGGGTTAGGTATTCGAGGCGAACTCCATGGCTAAGGTCAGAATGGTCGGCAGAGGCCAGCTGGGCCATCTCATCTGCTTTGGAGTTTTCCGCCCGAGGTATGTGTCTGATCTGGAAAGTATTGAAGAGGCGAACAAGGGGGAGTGCCATGTCCCTGTAAGCCCGCATTGTGCTATCCTTGGCATCGAATTCCCCCGTGATCTGGCCGACGATGAGTTGGGAGTCACTAAACACGCGGATGTGGCTAACACCAATGTCTTTGGCCAAGCGAAGCCCCGCTATCAATGCTTCATATTCGGCCTCATTGTTGCTGGCCGCAAACAAGAGGCGGAGGGCACATTTGAAGTAACCTCCCTCAGGGGAGGTGAGGATGAGGCCAGCCCTACTTCCTTCCCTGCGAGACGAGCCATCAACGTTGAGTGTCCAAGAATGAGGATCTTCGGGCTCTGGTGGAGTTGGTGGGGGTGGAGAGACAGTGGCTGGGGCAGGGTTGGTGAATTCTAGGATGAAATCGGCAATGGCCTGTCCTTTGATTGCCGTGCGAGGTCGGTAGGAAATATCAAACTGGCTAAGCTCCACTGACCACTGCATAAGTCGGCCGGAAAGTTCTGGTTGTTGCATGACCTTCTTCAGGGGTTGGTCGGTGAAGACCACTATAGAATGGACCTGGAAATAAGGACGAAGTCGTCTGGAGGCAGTGACCAGGGCCAGGGACAACTTTTCCAGCAGTGGGTAGTTCTGCTCTGCTCCCCTGAGAGCTCGGCTGATGTAATAGACCGGCCGTTGAACCGAGCCATCTTCCCTAATGAGAGCTGCGCTAACGGCGGTGTTTGATACTGCTAAATAGAGGAAGAGGGGTTCGCCTGGGATTGCCTGCGAAAGAAGGGGGGGTTGGCCATGCATTGTTTTAGCTGCTGGAAGGCCTCTTCGGATTCAGTCGTCCATTCGAAAGTCTGCCAAAGGACTTTGAAGAATGGTAGGCACTTATCTGTTGCGCGGGAAATGAACCGGTTGAGGGCCGCTACTCTGCCAGCGAGTCTCTGAACTTCCTTAACGGTTTTGGGCGACTGCATCTCAATCAAGGCCTTGATCTTCTCGGGGTTGGCCTCAATTCCGCGCTGACTGACCATAAAGCCCAAGAACTTTCCGGATCCTACGCCAAAGGCGCACTTCTCCGGGTTAAGCTTCATCTGGTACTTGTGAAGGGTGACGAAGGTCTCCCGTAGGTCGGTCAGGTGGTCGGTGGAGAGTTTGCTTTTGACTAGCATGTCATCCACATACACTTCCATGTTTCGACCGATCTGGTGTTGGAAGACTGCGTTGACTAACTGTTGGTAAGTAACCCCCGCGTTCTTCAGTCCGAACGGCATGACACGGTAGTGGTAGGTGCCCCGGTCGGTGATGAAGGATGTGTGTTCCTGGTCAGATGAGTGCATCATGATTTGGTTGTACCCGGAGAAGGCGTCCATGAAGCTGAGCATTTGGTGGCCGGCCGTGGCGTCGACCAGCAGATCAATTCGGGGGAGTGGATAGCTATCTTTGGGGCAAGCTCGGTTCAAGTCAGAGTAGTCGACACACAGACGCCACTTGCCGTTGTTTTTGCGGACTAGCACCACATTGGAAAGCCATCTAGGATAATCCACATTTTGGATAAACTGAGCCTCGAGGAGTTTGTCAACCTCCGCAGCTATGAGATTGTTGCGCTCCGGGTGAAATATACGCTGTTTTTGTCGGTAAGGTCGGAAGTGAGGTTCGATGCTGAGGCGATGAGTGATGAAGGAAGGGTCAATGCCTGGCATGTCTGAGTGGGTCCAAGCAAAGACGTCGTTGTGTTCGGTCAAAAGGGCAGTGAGGTCGGTTTTTGCTTCGGGGGATAATTGGCTGCCGATCTTGGCAGTTTTCAGTGGGTTGGTGGGGTCAATAGGAACCTCAACGAGCTCTTCCACCGGTTCTCCTCTGATTAGCTCGTCCTCATCCCGGACATCAAGTCCTTCAATGATCATCGCCTCTTTCAACTTGACTTCTTTGAGTGAGGCAACATAACACTCCCTGGCCACAGTCTGTTCTCCCCTGACTGTTCCGACCCCGAGATCGGTGGGAAACTTGAGGGCAAGATGATAGGTGGATGTGATGGCTTGGAAGGCGTTGAGGGCAGTGCGGCCGAGGATGATATTGTAGGCAGATGGGCAATCAACCACCAGGAAGGTGAGCAACTTTGTGGCTTGCCGTGGGTACTCGCCAATTGTGATGGGAAGATCGATGGAACCAATGGAGGTCACGCGGTCGCCAGTGAAGCCGACGAGAGGGGTTTGGAGCGAGGAAAGGCTTTCTTCCCCAACCTTAAGTTGGCGGAAGCAGTTTAGAAAGATGATGTCCGAAGAGCTGCCATTGTCGATGAGAACTCGTCTGACCTTATAATTGGAGAGGATGGCGGAGACGACGAGAGGATCATCATGAGGATAACGGATGCCTGCACAGTCGGTGTCGGTGAAGGTGATGGGCTCTGTCCACTGCTTGGGCTGTTTGGGGGGTCAGTCTATTGTGGCGACTGCCTTGTCTGAGCCCTGTCGTATTTTTCTAAGTTCTGCCCTTTGAGCTGAGCGAGATGTCCCCCCACAAGCAAGACCACCTGAAATAACTCTGATTTCACCAACTGGTGGAGGTGGATTACCTTGAGGTCGAGGCTGTTGGGGGGGTCGGTCATGACCCTGGTTTGGTTGAGCTGGTTGTCGCGGAGGGATGTGTTGGCGATTATCTCTGTGGGGTTCGGTTCTTTGCCTCTGCTGAGAGCAGGTGTCTGTGAATCGACTTAGACGCCCCTGGCGGATGAGGGTCTCCACCTGATCCTTGAGACTGATGCAATCGTCAGTGTTATGGCCATGGTCCTGGTGGAAGCGGTAATATTTAGATTGGTCTTTCCGGCTGGAAGGGTTCCGTGGAGGGGGAGGCCACTTGAGGGGGTAGTCCCGTTGGATCTGGTTGAGGACGTGCTCCATGGGAGAATTGAGAGGCGTATACCGCTCGAACCGACCGGGAGGTCGGGCTGGTGCTGACCGGTCGGGACGAGGGGGTCCATCGGTATAGCGGGGTGTTTGGCTATGATACTGGGTGTTGCTGGGTTCTTGGTCTTTTCTCTTTTCTCGGGGGGTCGGGTTTTTAGCTGGTGGATCTTGCCGAGCGGCTAGTGAATCCTCGGCATTCATGTATTTTTGGGCTTTGGAGAGTAGGGCTGCCATGGAGGTCGGGGGGTTCTTGGAGAGGGAGAAAAGGAAATCAGAGGACCGCAGACCGGCCATGAAGGCTGTGAGGATGACCTTGTCGTCATTTTCGGCAACTTGCAGGGCTTCGGTGTTGAAACGAGTGACGAAGCTGCGCAGTGATTCCCCCTCGGTCTGACGGATGTTGAGTAGCTGGGTGGCCGGGCGTCGTTGGCGTTGGGCGCCGATGAAGTGGCTCAAGAAAGAGTCACTGAGATGCTGGAAAGTGGAGACCGAGTCCGGTGGTAACTGGCTAAACCACAGCCGAGCCGACCCCTTCAGTGTCACGGGAAAGGCTCGGCACATGATCTCATCAGGGAAGGCATGGAGGATCATGAGGGTGCGGTAGGTCTCCAGATGGTCGATCGGGTCAGTTGTGCCATCGAATGAGTCAATGGTGGGCATTTTGAATTTGGCCGGCAGGGGCTTGTCTCGGATGGAGGCGACAAATGGCGAGTTTGCAGTGGTGGAGGGCTTATGCTGGATATTCTGCATAACCCCTTGTAGCTGGAGCTTCATGGCTTGGAGCTCAGCATCCCAGAGGGGGATGTTGTCACCACCAAAGGGAGACAGGTGTTGGATGCTGCTGGCTTCTCCCTCGGGGGCTGGTGCTATAACCGATGGGTGTGGGGGTGGTGGTGGTGGATTTACATGTGGATGGGGAGGTTGCAAACCGTCCAAGTTGGGTGGATTGGGTAGTGGGGCAGTATGACCGGGAGTTCGTTCTGGGTCGGGCTGGACATTTGGAGGTGGTGGTGGAGGAACGGGGAGGTTTCTCTGAAGCAGAGCGTTTATCAAGGCTTGGTTTTGCTTGGCCATACGGTTGATACTGTTAGTAAGTTCGAAGAAGTATTGTAGCGGGTTGTTGGGATTAGGAGGGTCATCTTGATAATTGGCAGTATTATGGTGGGAGGCCATGGATCGTGTCGTGACCATACACTTGACGAGTGAGGTAAGAAGGTTACTGGAACAGGGTCTCCGACGGCAATGAACACAACTGGCGTACGGACAAACCAGTTCTCACAGATGGCGCCAACTGATGGTACAGTTCGTCCTGGTGAATGGGCTAGACCGATCCAAGCTCCTCAAGCCCGCTGGATAACCTGCAAACAAGTTCAACGGGGAACGGGGTAGTCCCCCGGCGAACCCTCCGGTGTGTGAATTAGAAAAGGTGGTAGACAACGTAGCGAGAGAGAGAGAGATAGAAAACTTAACCTTCTTCTTGTCTTCCAGCTTTGCTTATATCCTTTGGTAATCATTTCACTGTCCCTGCCGTCTTGTCCTCACCGCCGAAAGCTTATGCCGTGGTTCGTCTTGTTCAGGGTGAGGGGGTGCCATCCCGGCTGAGAGGTGTTGTCGCCATAAATGCTGTGATGGGCTGCATTAATGGTGATGTGTTGTGGCAATAACTTTGCAGATGTTTGTCTGCTGACGTGGCCTGTTCTGCACCGCCATGTGTCCGAGTACTATTGGCCTCCTATGCTCAGTTGGCCTCCAGCTGTCTTGGATTTTGCTACCCGGGTTATGCAATGGGGTATAAATGGTGGGCTTGGGTTTGTCCACTATGGGCCGTGGTTCTTATGGGCCCCTCCATGTCACTATTAAAAAACATTTAATTTTTTTTAAATTACTATTTTATCAGTCAATGACAATAATAATAGTATTAAAAAGCTATGAAGATAAAGGGAAAGAAAAAAAAAAAAAAAAAAAAAAAAAACTAAATTAAGAGTTCAAAATGATTTAGATATAGGAGTAGCAGTGTAGTGGTCTACCTCCAAAAGAGAAGGCATGGAAGCAAAATGCAGGAAGCAAATCTATGCTCAATTGGTGTCTGTTTTTTTAACCAAACAACAAAGACAGAGTAGTACTTATTTTGTTAAAAAAAAAATGTTTTTAACTAAACAAGTATTTAAACCAACTCCAACCGATCAGAATATTTTCATTAAATAATATTTAGAAAAATGAGTTGGACCCCCTCAAGGAGGCACCCCTTTTGACCCCCTCTCTCTCTCATTGGCCAATTTTTATTTTATTTTATTTTATTTTATTTTTCCTTCTCCTCTAATCACCACTCGCCACGTCTGTGTGGGGTGGTGATTGGAGGGGGTCTCAATCACTTCCCTAATATTTAAGGTAGTGTTTGACTCATTAAAATGGAATGAAATGATTATTTCATCAAATGTTCGTTTTTATATTTGGTTAGATTAAAAAATAATGACAAGTACATTACAAATAAAATCATCTTTCACTATTTTAGAGAAATTGTCATTTCATAAGAAAGTCTAAAGAATCAATATTTCATTCCAATAAATCAAATAGAACATAAGAGTCCCATTTTAAAGTGTATCTGTAATTTTGTTAGTAAGTTTTAATTTATATTATATAATGCAATCATGTATACGAGATTATAAACTTGACCATTATGTTGATGGTTTGTGGGGTACTGCGAGTAATGTTTTGATAATTTAAGTTGTTTATTTTGTAGAGTTTTTTTTTTATATATATATCATCCGTAAAATAAAATAGATTAATATGGTAATTATAATATTTTTATTTTATGATAATTTAAATTAAATTTAAAAGAAAATGATAAGAGGAAGAAAGTGGGGAAGCGTGAGTGCAGCAGAGAAGAGTTAATAGGGTATTTACTGCAATAAGGAAGCTAACAGGTGAATTCATTTATCACTGTCTAACCACCACACCACCTTACGACTCCCTAGACACACCCTCTCTCCTCTCCTCGCCTCTCCTCTCCCCTCCATTAAATCTCTGTCTCTCTCTCTCTCACTCTCTGCTGCACTCACAAACTACTCCCACCTCTTTTTATACATGTATACTACTACCACTATACACAACCAAGTACTAGTAGTAATAATATAACATTCTTCTACTCTTTCTTTCAAATCTCTTTAACATTCTGTGTCTCTCTCTCTCACATACATACAGAGGAAGAGGAAGATGAGGTTGTGGTGTTTGTGCAGTTTGTTAGTATTGGTGGTTTTGGGACAAGGGCAAGAAGATGTAGGAGGAGGAGGGAGGAAAGAGATGGTGCCAGCAATGTTCATATTTGGAGACTCTCTGATTGACAATGGAAACAACAATAACTTAGCTAGCCTTGCCAAAGCCAACTATTTCCCTTATGGCATTGATTTTCAAGCTGGTCCTACTGGTCGCTTCTCTAATGGCTACACCATGGTTGATGAAATTGGTACTCCTTCCTCCCACCCATCAGAATCTCTAAACTAAACTCTCTCTCTCTCCTCTCTGTCTCATCATCAAATAGCTCACTGATTGTTCATTTGTTTCTGTTGCATGTGTAACGATTTCATTCATTTATTTATTTATTTTATTCCATACATATACCATGCATGTACATAGAGATCATTAAGTAATCAAATACAGCTACAAGATAAAAAACAATATAAAATATATTATGTGAATATATTATGCCTTATCATTTTAAAATAGACTCTCCATTAATTTTTAGAGATTAAAAATTCAGACATATATAGAAAAATACTCAAAAATTAGTATGTTAATTTTTTTTTTAAAAATTGTTTTATGAAAAACAAAATAAAACTAATTTAACAAAAAAAAAAAAAAATCAAAACCACTTCATTTTCATATATATTTTCTTTTGTTGGGGTGAAAATATCTTTTTAGTTTTTATTTTCATCAAACTAATAATTTTTTTGTACACATTTGTCCCTTATTTTGATAATAAGAAAATTTTGAGACTTTTTAGATGTATTATATTTATGGAATAATTATTTGATACTAGTAATCATATTGATAAATTTATCAAAATGATAAATAATTGAGATGCTTTTGTTTTTGTTGTAGTTTACAAGTTTTGATTTATTTGTATTAGTTGAATTGAAATATGATATATGATGTGAAATATGATAAATTTATTGCTAAAAGTTAAAATACAACTTTTTGAAAAATAAGTCAAGCCCACACCCCTATAATATAATAACAATTGGGCCGAGCCCCCAACAAGTATTCTTAAGTTTATCATTTTGTCTCTAAAATCATGCCAATATATATAGTTTTGTTCATGTGCTCATTTTCCTACAAAATGTTAATGGGTGTAATTAATTAGATCAAATTAAAAGAAAATCATAACTTCATTTAAAAATTGAATCAATTGAAATTACTTTCAACAACTAAATGATATAGCTCATGCGTTCATTTTCCTACAAAATGTTAATGGATGTAATCAATTGGATCAAATTAAAAAAAAATCATAAATTCATTTAAAAATTGAATCAATTGAAACTATAACAACTAAAATGACACAAAATATAAAAATATAAGGACTATGGCGTAATTTGTCCTTACATTTATACTAGCAACATTAATTATCAATGCAATTGCAATATATAAATAAATACATGAATGCAGCTCAACTGCTGGGACTGCCTCTGATTCCTCCATACGCTCAAGCTTCTGGTCAACAACTGCTTCATGGTGTCAACTATGCCTCCGCCGCCGCCGGAATCCTTGACATCACCGGCCGCAATTTTGTAAGCACCACTCGATATATATATAGTACAGAAATTATGAAACATTTTTGAATGCATATATTTACCATATAGTACATTTTATTTACCCAAAATCATATTTAATGTTGTAATGTATCATTAATTATAGATGGGTCGCATACCATTCAACCAACAAATAATCAACTTTCAAAACACACTTGATCAAATTAGCAATTACTTTGGAGCGACGGATTTGGCTCAAGCACTCTCTCGATCCATATTCTTTGTCGGAATGGGAAGCAATGATTACCTCAACAACTACCTTATGCCCAATTACCCAACTCGGAATCAGTATACCGGCACTCAATATGCCGATCTCTTGGTTCAAGAGTACAACCAACAACTCATTGTAAGATTTACAAATGATAACAAATTATATCAGTAGTTCCTAAATTTTATTCCATGTTGTTTTGGTAACTAACTCAATTTTTACTTTGAATTCTTGAATTATATCAGTAGTTCCTAAACTTTAGTCTGTCTTGTTTTGGTAACTAACCAATTTTGACATTGAATTCTTGATCCTGTATCAATTTCATCAATGGTTTTGACATATAACACGCACATTGGAAAGCATCGTCTATTTTTTAGGGGCAAAATAGACATACCATTGGATCAAAATTGAGTCAATTAAGTTTGTAGGGATTAAAATGATACAAAGGGTTAAAGTTCAAGGATTGCCAATGTAATTTGCCCTTTATGGTTGAGATTATGATTTTCCCTGTATGTTCTCGTACCTAACTAATTAACTGACTTTTGTAACTAACTGGATTGGCAGAGGTTGTACAATCTTGGAGCCCGGAAATTTGTACTAGCAGGGCTCGGGTTGATGGGTTGCATTCCAAGCATCCTGGCACAAAGTCCAAACGGTGTATGCTCAGAAGAAGTGAACCAACTTGTGCTGCCTTTCAATGCAAACATGAAATTGATGATCGACAACCTCAGCTCCAATCTCCCCGGTTCCCACTTCATTTTCATCAACATTCACAACATGTTCAAAGATATTCTCACCAATAATAGTTCTTATGGTACATAATCATTGTATTAGATCTATATCTATGTTAATTAATTAGACAATTCAATTTATAAATATAAAAAAACAAAACTGTGTTGTTTGTTTGGTTGCAGGATTTAGTGTGATAAACAAGGGTTGCTGTGGGATTGGAAGAAACAGCGGGCAGATAACATGTCTTCCGCTCCAAACACCGTGTTCAGATCGAAATCAGTATGTGTTTTGGGATGCATTCCACCCAACAGAAGCAGTAAACATCATAATGGGGAGGAAGTCTTTCAGCGGCGATCAAAGCGTGGCTTATCCAATGAATATAGAGCAACTTGCCAAACTTTGAGATGATCATCATCATCACTTCTTCTTCTTCTTCATGTTAGATTTTTCGCTTGTGTCTACTCTATTTGCTTGCTGTTTGGACTGGAGATTAGAAATTGAATGTAGCCAATCAGCTGGAACAGTTTGGAGTGTAGTAATGCTTGCCCTTATTTCTACTTGATATGGTTGTCATTTGTTGTGTGATGGATGCCTTAATGGTAGTTTTACTTGCACAAAAACAAAATCACAGAATGCACGGGAGGGTGGGGACCGCTTGAGTGTTATTATAATTCATTATGTGTAATTTTTTTTTTCTAAACTAAAACATTAATTACAAAAATTAACTAAACTACTTTTTATCTTCTTATTTTCTTTTAAACTAAACCCCGTATATGCTATACAAATAGAAATTCTTTTACCTTGAAAAGGTTGTACCCTCTGAAATCAATAAAACCCTCATTGTCCTTATCCCTAAGACTGATAACCCTGAAACTATTAAACAATTTCGCCCCATCAGCCTGTGTAATGTGTCTTACAAAATCATCGCTAAAATCCTTGTTAACAGAATCAAACCCCTTCTTCATAATCTTATCAGTCCTAGCCAAAGCAGTTTTCTCCCTGGTCGTACTACTCATGATAACATCATTATAACCCAAGAGACAATCCATACCCTATACCACAGAAAAGGTAAACTTGGTGGCCTTATCCTTAAATTAGACCTTGAAAAAGCCTATGATAAGATTTCCTGGGATTTCCTCCGTGATACCCTTTATGAATTTAATTTGAATCATTACTGGATTGATCTTATTATGTCATGTGTTTCTTCCGTTAGATTTTCTTTGTTATGGAATGGGGAAACCATGGATGAATTTACACCTGGCCGAGGCTTGAGACAAGGTGACCCTTTATCCCCCTACCTATTCATTCTTTGTATGGAAAGATTGTCCAATATGATTCGTTGCAAAGTGGAGAAAAAACAGTGAAAGGGTCTTAAAGCAGCTAGAGAAGGGCCCAACTATATCACATCTTTTCTTCGCTGATGACCTCCTTTTTGCTCAAGCTAACCAGCTCAATTGTGAGACTATTATGTGTACCATCAATGAATTCAGCCTCATCTCTGGAAGACTACGCTTTCCCTAGCTGGTCGGACTACCCTTATCCAATCAGTAACCTCAACCATACCTTCTTATATCATGCAAACTAATAAACTCCCCCAGAGTGTGTGCAAACAACTTGACAAACTCAACATAAATTTCCTTTGGGGAGACGAAATAACTAAGAAGAAAATCCCTTGTTAACTGGAGACAAGTTTGCAAGAGGAAACAAGAAAGAGGCATTGGCATCAAAAAAGCTGAAGACCAAAATCTAGCCCTTATAACTAAGCTTGGTTGGAAATTAATCACTGACAAGGATTCTAACTGATCTATTGTCCTCCAGGGTAAGTATTTCTTGAAAGATTCTTTGATGGATTGGCCTAGTAACAGATTGGCTTTTCACAGGGACCTTCTTAAAAAAGCTGTGAAGTGGTCAGTTGGTAATGGCAAGAATATATCCTTCTGGAATGATTGGTGGTGTAGAGAGGCTACTATTGCTTCCCAATGCCCAGGTGACCATACATCTACCTTTTTGAAAGTTGCTGATGTTATTAATGAAGATGGGTCCTGGAACCTTGATACAGTTATTGAGCTCATCCCATAATCCATCTCGCTTGACATATTCCAAATCCATCTGCCCCAATTTGTTGAAGTTCCAGATAACCCCCACTGGAAAGGAGCTCCTACTGGTAACTTCACTGTGAGTGCAGCCTATGATCTCTTAACACACATGGATCAAGACAGTAAGCATGTTAACTGGCAGTGGATCTGGAAACAAAAACTCCCACAAAAACCAAAGGGCTTCTGCTGGCTGCTCTTTGATGAGAGATTGTTGACCAACCATCATAGAAAATCTAGAGGCTTAACAATGGATGAAAGTTGTCCCAGGTGCAATTCAACTCAAGAAGACCTATGCCATATTTTCAAGGATTACCCTAAAGCTAAGGAAGTTTGGCTAGCCATTAGAAACCATAGATGGCTTCAGACCAGTGAACATCAACCCTGGAATCTGCGGCTCCAAACTAACCTGAAATGCAAGGAGAGAACAATTTACCAAATCCCTTGGGGTATGGTCTTTTTATACACTATGTGGAAAATCTGGAAAGATAGAAACAATTTTATTTTTAGGCATGAAGATTGCACTGTGTATGAAGCTACCAGATACATTCAACAATAGGCCATTGAAACTTATGAAGCTTTCCACTCTGATCACCTTATTGGTCAGCTTTTACACCATAAAACTAACTGGACTTTGCCTTTTGTAGGTACCATTAAACTCAACTCTGATGGATGCTCAAAGGGAAATCCTGGACCAACTGGTTATGGAGGTCTATTCAAGGATGAGAGAAGAACTTGGGTTCATAGCTATCATGGAAGACTGGAGGAAGCTACCACTTTGGAAGCAGAACTTTGGGGAGTGTATAGGGGCCTCACTATCATCCTAGAGAAAGGAATGAGAGACATTATTATTGAGACTGATTCTGTGCAAATTGTTAAACTCCTCCATGAAGAATCTAGCCTAACCTTCTAGCATAGAGCCCTCCTTGAGGATGCTAAGTTCCTGCTGCAAAGGTGCAAATGCACCATCCAACACATCTCAGAGATGGAAACAAAGCTGCTGATAGTTTGGCTAATTTAGGGGTTAATCACCAAGAACCATTTGTTTTTTTGAATGACCCACCTAGTGAGATTGCTAATTTGTTTGTTACAGATATACTAGGAACAACATTTGTGTAATCAAGGCTACATGCCTTAACTCTTTGTTCTCTTATTTTCCTGTGAATCGAAAAAAAGAAAAAGAAAAAGAAATTTTCAATATATAATAGCATGGCAACCTTTATGAAATGGCCTGGTATGAAATTTTAAATTATCACTATTGCATTATTATTCTACTATAAATTTTGTATAAAAGTCATGTAAGAACGGTGTTTTTTACACCTTAGTTACCAAATTTGCTATCAACAATTGCCACAATGTCAATGCCCTCCCTTCAAAACGTTCAAAAGCAATCGTTGTAACTCTTCCCTTTTCGAGTTGGGATTCTTTGTCCTAATTTTTTGTTCCAACTCTCCGTCAGTCTATATTTCGCCATGGGTTCACTAAAAAACTAAACCTTCCCTTTTCAAGTTAGGATTCTTTGTCCCGATTTTTGTTTCTATGTCTCGCCATGGGTCCACTAGAAAACTAAACCCCCCCCCCCCCCCAAAAAAAAAATAGGGTTGATCAAAGAATTCGTAAAATTCGTAATTTGATCCGGTCTAATTCGATCCGGTAGGTTTGGATTGATTTTTTGAATCCGTGATTTCTGTTTCGAATTGAAAATTTTAAAATTCGTAGTTCATGGATTGGTTCCGGATTGAAACCGATAGGCCCTCCCGCATCGTATCTTCTCTTATTCCATATAAAACCTAAACACAAATCTAAACCCACATAGTATATTATTTTATTACTTTTATTTGTTAGTTTTTAGTTTTAATTTGTAATGATCTAAAAACTTATGTAGAACTAGTTTTCTTATGATTATTTTAATTCTATAACAGTATGTCGCTATTATGGAAAGACATGTGACTATTGTGAAACAAATATGATGTTATGTTTATATTTTTATGAAATGAAAATGTTCTATATTTTTTTGATTATTTAATTATGCGAATCTGTAGTCCTAAACCGATCCAATCGGTGTTTAAATGGATTGGTTTGGATTGGTTATATTAATTAAACAGATTGAATTGATTCCAATTTTTTAAGAACCATAAATAACAAATTGATCTTAATTTTATCCCAATCCGAACCAACCTCGCCATTACATAAAAATGTGCTTATATCCAGCTGTGAAATTGATAACAATCAGCACTATTAAATTATTTTTCTTTTAAAAAATGGGAGCATTAAAGTGAGCAAATTAAAAACCCAACAATAATGGTTGTCCGTTTGTTTGGCTCTGTAAGTAAAACATTAAAGAGAGAATTGAATCTGTGAAAACAAACTTATAACAACCAAATTGAAGAAAAATATGCGAATAATCATATTATCTAAAGCAAAAATAATTTATATTGGATACTTGGATTACTAGTCACATCTAGAAAATCCTCCCTCGTTAATTGGGAAGCTACTAGAGTTTCTCTTCAATGTTGTATCCACACTTCAAATCTCTGTTCTATCCCTTGATTTTCTAATGGTGACCTAAGAGGGAAGAACATAGCAAAGATTTTTCGGGTAAACTCCCACAATAATAATACGTCTGTTTTCTCTATATCACATATGTGATATATATCTTTGCAGATAGAAGTGGAATTGTAGACTCCCAAAACAACTCAACAATCTCCAAAAGATAATCTTCTAATTATCATATTTATTAAATTCATGTGGATTATCTACCATCCATGTGAATGCTCTATGGGTTATGGGTCGGGATTAAATCCGACCCAATATCCAACAAATGAAAATCTACTTTGATAGTGAAAACATACAACAAACAGATTCAAGAAACGAGGACAATTAAGTGTCGTAGAGAAAAACAATACTCGATTGGAAATTAGTTCGAAATTGCTGTTAAATTGGAATGTACTGTTACAGGAAGCATTGCCAATTGTTGAATGTTTATCGGATATGCTTCAGATTGAGACTTGGAAGTAAAAGACTTCTTGGCGAGTACGATGTTTGTAGCCTCTGTGGGATGAAAAGCATCCCAAAACAAGTACTTGGATCGGTCATCACAGGGTTGTTGAAGAGGGAGACATGTTATTTGCCCATTGTACCTTCCCACCCCACAACATCCCTTGTTTACCACCTCAAATCCTACATATTCATGCATGGTTAGAAAACATTATTATAAAATTTTAATTAGTAATTTTACATATTGAAACTTGAATATGTAAACTAAAATATAATTATTTAAACTAATTTTTAAATTTTAAAAGACCTCAATTTCAAATCCCATCTAAGGCCCCAAAATGACTGGGCCTTCCCTTCTTATCTATTAATTTCTAGAAATAAGATTAGAAAAATGATACACAAACATTTGTATATAAAATTTAAGGCAAGAATGATGTGGCAAAAGTATTTTTGCAATTATAAATCAAAATGATGGACATTTAGATTTCCGATGAATGACTATAATTGAAACACATCATTTTGTATCAGTTTTGTGTATAGAAATTCCATTTGTATAACATTACTCATAAGATAAATATTTTAGATCTTAAATCTAACACCAGTGAGTAATAGTTATGAATGAAACAAGCGAGTCATTTGTTTATTGTTTTATGTTTAACAATGTGGTATACTCAAAGAAAAGAAAAGAAAAGAAAAGAAATTACCGTAGGAATGTGCATTTCGGACTATGTCTTTCGTGCTTTGGAAAGAATCAAGATAAACGAACTTGGATCCAGGCAATTGTCCGTTGTTGAAACGATCAACCAACTTTCGAAGCCCTGAGTTGAAGAGAACGATGGCATTGTTGATATCATCGTTACATTTGTTGTTATTACCGTTATTATTGTTATAACGGGCCAATTCATATGGTATGCACCCAATTTGGCCTAGTCCTGTTACGACTACCTTCCGAGCTCCCAAATTGTACAATTCCTGTACAAATATTCAATCACTAACAGGATCATACATATACACAGTGGTTTGGTTTTAAAGTTAAACCAAGAACTACATTGTAAAAACGGTTTGATTCCACAGTTTTAGGCTAAATTTTTTTCCACTATATAGAGTTTATCCATTTAAATAAATATTATTTCTACCTATGAAAGCATATTTCAAAATATTTAATTTTATAAATGTGTAAAGACATAACAAACACATCATACTATTTAGCAACTACTATAGAAATACGGTTTTTAAATAATACAAGTGCAAAAATTGTATAAATATTGGGGTGGGTGCGGAGGAAGAGCAATACACAAACATATAGGATGAATGAAAATGTCTTCATTGAAATAAATGAGAAAGAAAACAAATTCTCTGTGGAATACCTTATACATATCAAAATTAATTAAAAAAACAAAACACGGAATGATTTGGTTTGGTTTAATTTGGTTCTTGAGTCTTAATCCATGAACTAAACTGTAATCAACGATTCTTAAATCTGAAAAAGAATGGACCAAACTGTATTAGCATTGAACGGTTCAATTTTTTTTTTCTTTTTTAAAAATTTAAAAAACAGAAAACAAACAAAAACAAATGAAATGAAATTGTACGAGTTGGAGATGAATACTGTGAGCTGGCGAGAATAATCTTGAAGTAGTACAGTAGCAAATGCCATAGGGGTGTAATATGAAGCAGTTGAATAGAAGCCAGGCATGAAGTAATTGTTTAGATAGTCATTACTTCCCATTCCTGAAAAAAATAGGCATTTGCTAAGGTGCCCCCCAACTGCATTGTTATCTCCTCTGAAGTACCTACTTATCTGTTGAACTGTTCTTCCAAAGTTGGCAACTTGCTGGTTCATTGATATGTGACCCCCCTGTATATATATTAAATTACTAATAAACCCTTCACATATTGACATTCTTATTTTTGAGATAAATTACAAATACACCCCATGAAGTTTTCATAAAATACTAATTCCCCCCTGAGGTATGTACCAAATTGTTGCCTGTTTCATCTCGAATACCAGCTGCTCCCGATGCATAATTGGCTCCCCTGAGAATGGCTTGACCTTGGACCCTTGAATAGGGAGGAATATAATTTGGAAACCCCAGAAGTTGTGCTGCAAATATTACAACAAAGAAAGATAATGTCATAATTAATTTAATTACTTGTGTAAGTGATCATTTGATGATTGATCATCATCATGTATCCACTGGACAACAGCGAGAATCAAGTAATTAATCAAAAGCTAGAGTTTCACCAAAAGGTGTTCATGCAAGGTCAAGGATTTATCTCCCTTATGCCAAATGTTGTTTCTATAATATGATTTATCTCTACGACTCTGATCTCGTGATAGAATGTGAGCTAAAGATATAAAAACATAAGAAAGTGCACAAGATTCGGTTTTATCAATATATAAAATAAATAAATAAATAAAATGTTTTTTTTTTTTTTTCCACATTTACCTAAAGCATCCACGTAAGTACGACCATTGGTGAAGCGGCCGGTGGCGCCCCAAGGAAAATCAATTCCGTAAGGGTAGTAGTTGGACTTAGCAATAGTGAGTAGTATCCCGTTGTTGTTCCCGTTATCTACCAATGAGTCCCCAAATATGAAGAAGCATGGCACCAGGGGCTCTTGCTCTAGGCACGACGACGTTTGTGTGCAAACCAGTAAGAAAGCCACAAACACCAACAAAACTAACTCACCACTACTCTTCATCATGTAAATGTTTTTGCATGCAATTATAATGCATGGACGATCTGATTTTATAGTGTTGTCTGTCACAAGCATTTATGCCTTTTCGTATGACAAACAAGTATTGATCTCGACGGAGATAGGAATTTAATACAACGGGGACACAAATTAAATCTCTAATTTTAGCACAAACAACAACAAATCAAAATCTTTAATTTTAATTTTAATATAAATCACCACCAATCAAGATTTATAATTTTAACATATCAAAATCTCTTATTTTAACATAAATAATAACAAATCAAAACTTAATAAATAATTATAAATTAATACTCATAATTTTTGTTTAAAAGTAAAAAATAATAAATAAAGTTACTTGTAAACAATGAAGAGAAGACACCAAGATTGTAGTGTGGTCCCAAATCTGTGTTGTGTGATCCCAATAAGAAAACAAAGAAAATATCGAGACACTTAACAAATATTGTGAATAAATAAAAAAATAAAGAACTTCATACACTTTTAAGGTTTTAGTGGTCCTACCACCTGCTGTTGAAAGCCTTGCCGAGCAAATTTTTAGATTGTTTCCGTGGTTGGGATTGTGTGTGTGTCAGTGTTTTGTTGGAATTGGGACTCAAAAAAAAAAAAAAACAAAATACAAAAACAAAACAAAACGTGGGTGAGGTGAGGCGCTGTGTGTCAGTGTGTTTGGTTGGGATTGTGATTTAAAAATATAGAAAATAAAAATAAAAATTAATTAAAAAGTGAAGATGTAGGGTTGTAACTGTGTGAATGTCAGCTATGACCCAAAAAAACAAAAATTGAAAAGTCAGGAGGACACGTGACCCCTCTGGTCGCTGTGTCCCTCTGCTCCTGATCTCGACTAATGAAAAATTGTAAAAGGAAAATGTTACGTATAATTTCATTTTTTATTGCATTTTCTTTATTATCTTGTGTCTGAAAGTGATAAAATAAAATAACAAATGAGATTATGTGTAGTATTATTCATCGCAAAATATATAAAGTGAGTCAATATTTATTGATGATATAATATAAATAATAAAACAATTAATCCTGCGTTTGAACATCACTGTTAAAAGAAATATGATATTAAAAATATAATATAAATAATAAAAATATTTTAGTATTTCAATTCAAGACTAGTGAATAATAATTATTATTTTTTGTTTTGGTTTTGCTAGTATGAATGTTGGGATTCATGTGGTGGTGTGGGCTTAGCTTGGAGAGTTCGATGGGCAACCAACCAGTACATACCCTCGTGAGAGTTATATTCAAATGTGTAGCTTTTTAGCTGTGAGTCATGAGACTCACTCTGTGTCATTCTTCTCGATCAGCGGTGGCAAGGAGTGAAATCTCGTGACTTGGAAAAAAAAAAAAAAAAAAAAAGAGAAAATTATAATTAAGTAGTGTTTTTATAAAATAATAATAATTATTATTATTAAATAAAAACAGCACTCAATTAAGGGTGTAAAAAAATCAAGAAAATCATTTACACCGACCGAACTGGACAAAAACAATCAATTTTAGTCTTTTTTGAAGTGTTGCAGTCTATGCAATTTCAAAAATATCAAACATTAGCTCGTTTGGAAAGTGGGTTAACTTTTTGACTTTTTTGACTATTTTAATTTGGGGTTAAAAAGCCTGATTTAGGAAGGATTTTTGACTTTTTTAAATTTTTTGTAAAAAAAAGAATATAATGATTATGAATTGGATGTGATGTTTTGTCTTATTAAACTAAAAAATCTATTTTGTTTTTTTTTTGACTATTTTAACCAAAAAAAAAACCTCACAAACCAACTTCCCAAATAGAGCTATTAACATTTCAGTTTGCACCGGTTCCCATCTTGAAAATACCTTTGCTACCACCTTTGCGCAACCAACGACCGCGTTGGGTCGCGAGCGGATCCTCTAGAGTAACTCTCTAGAGTGATCTCCTAGAGTGGATGATCGGACGGCTGTGGTTAAGCCTCACCAAAACGACGTCGTTTTGGTGAGGATTTTCAAAAAAAAAAAAAAAAAAAAAAAGAGAAACCAGATTCAGGGGTTTCAAAAGGAGGGATTTTGGGTTTCCCTCCATTTGTATACACACGACTATACAGACGGCGGGAAGAATCAAAGACAGAACGAGAGAGTGAAGAAGAGTTGGCCGTCGCGAAGAGCATCCTGTCGCCCCACCGTCGCCGCCGTCCTGCTGTCGCCACCGCCGTGGCCGTTGCCCCTGCTCCAACCGTTGTCAAGCCATTTGCCCCTGCCCCTGCAATATATAGGTGATTATATTATATATATAATTTTATGTTGAAATCTTGCCTTTTTTGCTGAAATGTTGCTAAAATCTTGCCTGTTCTTTTTG
Organism: Camellia granthamiana; assembly: GCA_036172215.1. Classification (NCBI taxonomy): domain Eukaryota; kingdom Viridiplantae; phylum Streptophyta; class Magnoliopsida; order Ericales; family Theaceae; genus Camellia; species Camellia granthamiana. The sequence continues at coordinate 116,206,568 of CM069914.1, forward strand.
AAATATTGCTGATATAATTAGCTCCACACAAATGTTGCTTCAATCTTGCTGATATATGTTGCTCAATCCCTCTGATAATAGATATATATATATATATGGGAAGTTGTGTTCTGTTCACACGCTTTTAAAAGAGTTTGTACAAAACCATTTTCGGATAAAACCCTTTCCACGTTGGACAGTGCTAATGGCTTCATTATGATGATGGTTATTCCTACTTTCTCTCTGTCTTTTATTTGTGTTTTCATTTTCAGCATGGTTGACAAAATTGCTTATAGGAGACCACAGTTAATTCATTCATCTATCTTTTAGATATACTTTGCTCTCTTTTTACTAGCCAAAACCCAAAAGTTTGTAAGCAAGAAAATTAGAAAATTTTCAATAGCCATTTGAATACCAAGCCAATTTGAAGATCTCCTGTTTGGGGATTTCAATTATTCTGCTTCTTGAAGATCTCCTGCATAATGATTGTAATCTCATGAGCAGGATTAATATAGGACTTACCAGATATGTTATTGTAATTTTTTAATGGATTTTGTTGTGATAATGGTAGCTAAACATGTTGGTAGTTTTCTCAATTCCTAATACTTCTACAGAGACAAATGATAGTTCAACATATTGCGAAAATCAGAATTTGCATGTGGATTGATTTCTTTACTTTTTTTCGAGATATGTGAAATTTGGACTTCTTAAGTACATTTTCCATCTCTTGTGAAAATTAGCAATCTTTCCATTCTGTATAATTAGCATATATATAATGTGTATACAATATCTGTTTTCATTATCAAGTTATCTGCGCATTATTGTATTAGCTGATAAACAAAGCCTTCTGAGAGGGTAATTTATACTAAATTGGGCCGAGTTGGGAGTTGGGCCTAGATAGGCCCAAATACGAAAGATATTGGGTACACCGGTCAAAGGGGTACTACGGTTAGTCCGGTTGGAAGATGAGCACGGTGTAGTTCGGTTTCAGCGTATTGGATTAGTCCGGTCGCGTCTTCTAACCTGAGTACAAGAGAAGCTTCTGCGGGACCATTTTAAGATAGTTCGGCTCGACACTTCTACGGATAGCCCGGTTTTAGCATGAGGAACCGGAGTAGAAGCGAGGGAAAGAAGAGCCGAACTATAAGTTGATCATACCTGCCTGTTTAGTACAGCGGTGGGTAGTTTGGTCTTCATTGATTACTTCGGTCGTAGCATGTGGGAAACCGAGGTAAGCTATGACTCTGAATATAGTTCGGCTTAACTCCCTTATGTCTAGTTCGGCCTTAGCATGGTAAAGCCGAGGTAAGAGAGAGAAGTAAGGCCGAACTAACAGTTACTCCGGTCATTTGGAGTTCGACCATAGAAGGACCATCTCACTTGGTTTAAGCAGTGAGGGGGGTGTTGGAGGATAAGCATTATCTTCCAGGAATTTGAATCCTAGGAGGACTCTACATGGAGGAGTTAGAGTCCTACTAGGATCGTGCCACTCGAAACCTATATAAGCTCACCAATATCACCTAAGAAGAGGTAATGCAACTTTTGCTCCCTGACTACATTGAGCTTTTGCCTATTTCTTGCTTATTGACTTAGGCATCGGAGAGGTTTCCGGCACACACCCGCCGGCCAGCTCACTTTGTGTTTTCAGGTGTTAGAACGACGACGTGCAGAGGAACATAGGCTTGATCAACAGGATTATACGTGAAGGTGAATCTCTTTCCCGTACAATTGGCGCCGTCTGTGGGAAGAACAGACAAGAACAACCTCTTGATCAAGCTTTTTCTCTCAAAATTCGATGGCGAACAACGAAGAACTGCCTCAGTCCGCCATTGACGGACAAACTCCAGATAGAGGTGCAAGGCGCGAGGGCCTACCTTTGGTCCCTCCCATGGCGAACCTGGAACCACGAAGACAAGATTCCAGGAGGGATGCCAGGGGTAGAAGGAGGAATAACAGCCCTCATCCCTCTCGTTCGCAGAGCCCAGAAAGACAAAGGCGCAGGGTAGATCCTCAAACTTTGGAGGATCGCGTCAGGGAACAAGACGAGTTGATACGGCAGATGGCCGCAGACATGGAAGCTCTAAAACGCCAGATGAAAGGAAAAGAAGTGGCGACAGGAGAGGGGCGCAACAACAAGACGCCCCCTCGCCACTCAGAGGGTCGTAGTAGGAATTCTACACACTCCCAAGCAGAAAACAGAAGTCTCAGGACAGGCGACACGCAAGTTAGGTCTTCCAGGACTCGTCACTCCAGGTCTGAGAGGACGAGATCTGAAAGGTCTTACACAGAAGGGAGCACTTACTGGCCCTCGGATACGCACCAAACCAGGTCCAAACAGACCGAGATGCCCAGATCGTCCGACCTACGAACCGTGCTAGATGAAAAGGCACGATGCAGGGAGGACGCCAGGGCACGTGATCCACATAGAGTTTCTGCCCTACAGCGGTTGGCTCCTCGGACGCATGGAAGCGTCGAGGTTGGAATGCCACTACCGCGCCCGGCCTACGACCCAGCGGATAAGGCATTGGCGAGGCTGCAGACCTCACAATTCGTCCCAGCAATAGAGAACGCGCCTTTACCCTCAGGCTTCCTTCAGCCCAAATTCAATACATACGAGGGGAAGACGGACCCCTACTCGCACTTGAGCCACTTTCGCCAGGTCATGGCTGTATACCGACGGAATGAGGCCTTGATGTGCATCCTATTCCCTTCAAGCCTTGGAGACCTGGGCCTTACTTGGTTTGAGAAACTTCCAGAAGGCAGCATAGCCTCCTGGGCGCAATTGGCGGAGGCGTTTGTCACAAGGTTCCGAACGAACACTAAGACCCCGGTGGAGATCGATCAGTTACTCTCCATCGACATGGGTGAGAAGGAAACCTTACGATCCTACAACAGTCGTTACTGGGAGACATTCAACCAGATTGGGGACTGCCCAACCAATCTCGCCATTGCGCAGTATAAAAGAGGACTCCCAGTTGGGAACAGACTGAGGGATTCTATCACCATGACGCCACCTCTTACCATGGAAGCCCTGATGGAAAGAGTGCATCAGCACATCAGGGTGGAAGAGGATGGCGCCCGTGCCAAAGCAAAGTCTGGCACGACCGCAGCACCAGAAAAGAAGGCCTCAGCAAAGGTCAATGCGGTGAATCGGCCGAACAAAAACGGGCGTGGTAGACGGGACAACGGAGAAGACCGGGACGAAAGATGGTTGAGAGTCCGCACTGCCATCACCACGGTCTTCAAGAAGCCGATCTACCGAATACTTAGCGAGATTCGAGACGAGCCCTTCGTCAAGTGGCCAGCCAAGTTAGGCGAAGCACAGAAGGACTACGACGACAGATCACGGTGCACCTTCCACAAAGAAAAAGGACACCGCATTGAGAACTGCACCCCATTGAGGCAGCACTTGGAAGAGTTGGTGGCGGCAGGCCACTTAGACAAATACATTGAAGGCGGGGCACAGCCAGCCCCCCAGGACCATAATAACCCCAATGGGATGCCAATCAACGCTCCACCTCAAGGCATTATCAATGTGATACATGGAGTCTTCGAACCTGAGCGTGTATGTGAGCTCAGAGGTTCGATCAAGAAGGCTGAGCACTTAAGGGAGGTACTAAGTGCCCAACCTGTCATCAAGAAGGGGAGGACAGAGGCCACAAATGTTATGTCTTTTTCGGATAAAGACTTGGACAGAATATATTGCCCTCACAATGATGCCCTGGTCGTCACTCTCCGAATCAAAGATTTTGACGTCAAGCGGATTCTGATTGACCAGGGTAGTTCATGCGAAATCATGTACTATGAGACGTTCAAACAATTGAAGCTGCAAGATAAAGACTTAGCACCTGCAGTGTCACCCTTGATTGGATTTAACTCGATGCCAGAATGGCCAGTTGGCAAGATCATCCTTCCAGTCAGAGCAGGGAGTGTGACGAAGCAAGTAGAGTTCTGGGTGTTAAAGGTCCCATCCACCTATAACATCATCTTGGGCAGAACATGGCTGCATGCCATGCGCTCGGTGGCGTCATCCTACCACCAAGTGATGCGGTTCCCAAACGACACCGGAGTAATAGAGGAAGTCTATGGAGACCAAATCATGTCCAAGCAATGTTTCGTCACAGTGAACGGAAGCCGCGCTGCGAAGGGGTATGTTCATTCGGTGGAAGAACCGGAGAGTAATGAACTATTCGCAGACGTCGGCAAAGCAGCAAGCCAGAAAGCGGTGGAAGACTTGGTGGAAGTCAGAATAGATGAAAAGAACCCGGATAAGTTCTTTCTGCTCGGTTCGTCGTTGTCCAGCGCTGAGAGGTTAGAGGTCTTGGAATTTTTGACCTCTAACATCGAAGTGTTTGCCTGGACTCCATACGACATGCCAGGCATTGATCCCAACTTCATCTGCCACCAACTCAATGTCCACCCATCTGCCAGGCCAATCATTCAGCGCACCCGCAGATCGGCACTCCACCACGCCGAGATAGTGGCGGAAGAAGTGGGAAACTTGTTGGAAGCAGGGGCAATCAGAGAGGTGCACTACCCCAGATGGATCTCCAACACGGTCGTAGTGCCGAAGAAGAATGGCAAGTGGCGCGTCTGCATCGACTATAAAACTGTCAACAAAGCATGCCCTAAAGATAGTTTTCCTCTACCACGGATTGACCAACTGGTAGACCTGACGGCGGGGCACAACCGTCTAAGCTTCCTGGATGCATATAGGGGCTACCACCAGATCGCAATGCATGAACCGGACTAGGAGGTCACATCTTTCACCACACCAAGAGGACTCTACTGCTACAAGGTCATGCCCTTTGGCCTAAAGAACGCTGGGGCGACATTCCAGAGAATGGTCACCAAGATGTTTGAGCCGTTGTTAGGCAGAACAATGGAAGCTTACATCGACGACATGGTGGTCAAGAGCAAGGATGAAAATGACCACCTCAAGGACCTAAGTGAGATGTTTGCGATTCTGAAGAAGCATAAGTTACGCCTCAACGCGTCGAAGTGTGCATTCGGAGTAGGATCAGGCAAATTCTTAGGCTTCTTGGTGACCAACCGAGGTATAGAAGCAGATCCTGCTCAGCTCAAGGCAATTCAGGATCTGGAAAGACCAAACTCAGTAAAAGAAGTACAGCATCTCACTGGCATGGCAGCCGCGCTCAATCGGTTCATTAGCCGATCGTCAGACAGGCTACGACCATTTTTTCATGCCCTCAAGGCCAAGTTTGAGTGGGACGAAGAATGTGACCGGGCTCTGGAAAGCTTGAAGGAATACATGTCTTCTCCGCCACTACTTGTAACACCAATTCCTGGAGAAGAACTCTTCCTGTACCTGGCAGTCTCACAGCACGCAATCAGCGCGGTGCTGGTCCGTGCAGAAGGAGTCCAACATCTGCCCATCTACTATGTTAGCAAGACACTGCTGGGCGCCGAAACAAGGTATTTGCCATTGGAGAAACTAGCATTGGCCTTGATGATGGCCGCAAGGAAGCTACCGCACTACTTTCACGCTCACACCATTGTTGTCCTCACGGCCTTCCCACTAAAGGCTTTGTTTGAAAGGGCGAACTTCTCCGGGCGAATTCTGAAGTGGGCAGTAGAGTTGGGACAATACGACATCAAGTTCCAACCTAGAACCGCAATAAAAGCTCAAGCATTGGCGGATTTTGTCGCAGAGTTCACTCCTGGGAGTCATCATATCTGCCCAGTCGACCTGACTGACTCAACCGAACTAGGGACGGAAGTTGACGTCGGAATAACGCAACCCCTGGTATTGGTTACTCAGCAAAATCCTAAGGCAGACCGGAGTAATACAAACAAGGAAGAAGTAAACCATGCTATACCAAGTCCAGACTCGCCAACAAAGAAAAAATTGGTGCAACAAGATGACAAGGGGCAGGCAGCAGGCCTGGACTTAGAAGAAGAAATCAGCAACATGGAAGATCCCAAGGCATCATCCGATCCCTCCACTTGTTGGAAGTTGTTCGTTGGGGAGATGTGGAAGCTCTTCGTGGATGGAGCATCCAACCGACATGGAGCAGGACTTGGCATAGTCCTCATCTCTCCAGACGGCCTAGTGGTGGAGCAGGCAATCAACATTGGCTTCCCAGCGTCAAACAACGAAGCGGAGTATGAAGCGCTTCTTGCAGGTCTTAAATCGGCATTCCACATGAAGGCCACCGAGCTAATGGTTTACAGCGACTCACAGCTAGTGGTAAACCAAATATCTGGCGACTATGAAGCAAAGGATGACAGAATGGCTAAGTACCAAGAGCTGATCAGAATCGAAATCAAAAAGTTTGAGGTGGTGAGGATAGAACAGATCGGCAGAGAGGAGAACAGCAAAGCAGACGAACTAGCGGGTTTCGCTTCAATGGCAGATACCTCCATCCCACATCCTCTATTGATTGACTACCTGCCTAGACCAAGTATCGAAGACCCAGAAGCAGAAGAAGTATGCTGCGCCGATCTAGGTCCTTCTTGGATGGATCCTATCATCTTGTTCCTGAAAGACGGCATCTTACCAGAAGACAAGAAAGAAGCCAACAGAACCAGAGCAAAGTCGCAGCGATTTTGGCTCTCTCCATCCTTGGCATTATACAAGAAGTCGTTCACAGGACCTTACTTAAAGTGTGTGCACCCCAGCAAAGTGGAAGCATTCCTGTTCGAAATACATGAGGGTGTATGCGGCAGCCATCAAGGAGGACGATCATTGGCATACCGAGCTATTTCACAAGGATACTGGTGGCCGTACATGCAAGCGAATTCAGAGAAGTATGTCAAAAAATGCGAAAAGTGTCAGAAGTTTGCGCATCAAATACACCAACCGGCCAGAGAACTTCTACCTCTCACTTGTCCATGGCCTTTCGCAATGTGGGGCTTAGACATAGTGGGACCGCTCCCAACAGCACCAGGCAACAGGAAGTTCTTTCTTGCGGCAACAGACTACTTCACAAAATGGGTGGAAGCAGAAGCCTTGGCGTCAATCAAGGAAAAAGATGTGAAGAAGTTTGTCTGGCAGAACATCATCACTCGCTTCGGCATACCAAAAGCACTGATCTCAGACAACGGCACGCAGTTCAACGGTAAAATTTTCAGAGGCTTTTGTGAGGAGTACAAGATAGAATTCTACAATTCTACACCGGCGTATCCCCAAGCGAATGGTCAAGCAGAAGCTTCAAACAAGATAGTCTTGGATGGACTGAAGAAAAGACTAGAGAAAGCTAAAGGCAAGTGGGCAGAAGAACTCCCTCATGTTTTATGGGCTTACCGCACCACGCCTCGGCGATCAACAGGAGAAACACCATTCTCCTTAGCTTACGGCATGGAAGCAGTCATCCCATTAGAGGTTGGTCTCCCCACAATTCGGAGTGAAAACTTTGATCCAGACTTAAACGCCGAAGCAATAGCATTAGAACTTGATCTCGCGGAAGAAAGAAGAGACAGAGCATTGGTTCACATCGCCTCCTACCAACAAGAGTTGTCTAGAAAGTACAACAAAACGGTGCATCCAAGACAGTTCAAGATCGGCGATTGGGTACTTCGCAAAGTGATGGGAAACACCCTGGTTCCAGGAGATGGCAAGTTGGGGCCGAATTGGGAAGGACCTTACAAAGTGGTCGGTTTAGCAGGCAAAGGGGCATACCACTTGGAAGATAAGGACGGCAAAGCAATTCCTAGGCCGTGGAACACTGCCAATCTTAAGTTGTTTTATTTTTAGCCTTTTTCTTTTAAGAAAGTGTAATTTTTTACTTTCTCAATAAAACAAGTCGATTCTTTTTCAGTATATTTGTTTTCGGTAGAGAGTAATTTTAGTAAGTCAGTAGCACTGTAAACATAGTTGGCCGGAATAACCAACTTTGACCCCTCCTAAGCCCAGGATAAGGATCCAGGCTGCAGGACGTTTGGTCGGAATAACCAAACACCTTATTCTCAGTTGGCTGAAAAAACCAACTTAGAGTGGTTGGCTGGATTAAACCAACACTCTGTACTCTTCAGCCGAAGTATGGGAATAGGCTGAAGAGTGGTTGGCTGGATTAAACCAGCACTCTGTACTCTTCAGCCGAAGTATGGGTATAGGCTGAAGAGTGGTTGGTTGGATTAAACTAACACTCTGTACTCTTCAGCCGAAGTAAGTGTATGGCTGAAGAGTGGTTGGCTGGATTAAACCAACACTCTGTACTCTTCAGCCGAAATATGATATATCGGCTAAAGAGTCGCTGGCAGGATTAAACAAACTGTGTACTCTTGAGCCGAAGTGAGTTATATCGGCTAAAGAGTGGTTGGCTAGCAAGTTAGATAGTTAGACCGAGATCACAGTTAATGAAAAATTCATTGCAAGTATGAGCATACACACACAAAACCGGAATAAAAGTTCAAGAAATTTTCATTAAAAGTGCAAACGCAAACCAAGTACAAATTTGGGAGCCACAGCCCGGTTACAAAAGTTCAGAACAAAAGAAGAGAAATGAAAAATCAGCGGAGAAGATCATCAAGCTCGGCATCGAATTCCGCATCATCACTTGTTGGGAGCCCGGTGTCAACTGGGAGAACGGTTTGATCTGGGAGCTCGGTCTCGGCTGGAACTTTGGTTTCTGTTGGCTGTGTGTTGTCAACCAGCAGCTTGTCAGTTAAGTCCTCAATGACCGGCTCCAACCGAACTGCCAGATTGTTTGATTGTTCGTTGACAGCCGGGGTAAGAGTTTGCTCATCTTCATCAGACTCCTCATCATCATCTTCATCAGAGCCTTGGCCTTCGAGAAATTGCCTCTGCAGATCGGCAGCGTACTGCGAGAGCGAGGCCGGAATAACACAAGCCGGAGCATTATAAACCTCGGTCTCAGCCCCGCAGCCGAGCTTCTCCACAGCACTCCTCCAACCGCACTTAAAGAATAAGTCCTTGGCGGCGTTGCACTGGAGGGTGTATGCGTCCTCGGCATCTTTAAAGCCTTGTTTCTTGGCTTCCTTGACGTCCTCCTTCAGCTGGCTTATTTCGGCGCCTTTCTGCTTTTCAATCCTGGCCAGAAGGCGCAGGTACTTGTCCTTCGCTTCGGCAGCAACCTTCTTCTTTTCGGCTTCAACCGAATTTGCAACTTCGGTCAGCCGATCATTTTCCGCCTGGAGTTCGGCCAGTTGCTTTTTGGCTTCCTCCAGCTCGGCCCTCTTTACTTCGGCCTCCGCCATGGCTTCCTTGGTACTTCGCCTAAGTTCCATGACCTTCCTGTGAGTAACATGATTTTTCTGGATGGCCTGCAAAAGAGAAGTGACGTTAGCCAGACTCAAAGTTTGAAAAAATTCACATAGAAAGAAGAAAGATGTTTACCAGGATCATAGATTTCGTAGAAGACCGGATTGACTTCAGCTCGGTGTTAAGCTGTTTGTAGTGGTGCTCCATGTCCTTGGGGAGGCACACACTTTTGGCTAAGTTGAAAGCCATCAAGTGGTCCTTCTCCGCAACAACCGAGTCAGTCTCCTGGATATCTCGGTTGTTGAAGGACAGCTCTGGAACCCACTTGGAAGAGGTAGCACGGTTGGATTGCTCCGGTTGGATTCTTGGCTGGGGGCTGGGAGGCTGGATTGGTGGTTGAACGATCTCGTCCTCATCAACAAGTTGTTGCTCGGTTTGGCTAGTCCGGGCACGCTTGCGTTGGCGAGATGAGGATGGTTGTTGCGATGGAAGAGCTACCACGGTCTCAGTTGTTCGACCGGTTTGTGGTACCTCGGCTGGTGTTGTCTCGGTTAAAAGGGCCTTCAGCCTGTTCTTCTTTGCCATTTCTTGTTCGGCGGTTAATGGCACCAAGATGATTTGCGGCAAGTTTGGGTCCGGTTCCGGTGCTTCTTCAAGCAGGAAGTCAGTCACCTTTGCTTTTCGGCGACCGGAGTATCGGTAAGTTGGTTCGAATTTGAGAAGTTTAGCCCAACTTCTTTCCCGAACTCGTAGTGCGGCGCGCAGGAAACCGAGGTTGGGATAGTTATAGTTTGAGAGGAGATGGGCTTTATCTGCAAAGAGAAAACAAGTGTTAGTTCGGTCCAGAGTACAACGCCGAAATAAAAAAAAAAAAGAGAAAAAACGAATGATGAAAATGGAATGCAACCAAGGTATGTATACCGGGCTCTCCTTGTTTCCAGTTTATTCTCCAGCCAGGAATCTGGGCTTGAAGGTCTTCAAAGTTCCCAGATACCCAGAAGAAATCATCGTCATTCAGGTCTTTGTCCGGTGTATCCTTAATTATTTTTTCTCGGCCACGGCGTACTCTCAAGTAATAACACCAGCCGTCGTTCTTGGATCCTATGGAGTATTGATGGAGTATTTCGGCTAAACCAAGGTTCAGACCGGTTTGGTGGTTCAGTGCGGCTATACCCATTATTATTCGGTATGTATTGGTGGACAGCTGGGTGGGACATAGTCTGGTTTGTCTTAAAAATTCACAAATTAAGGGTTGGACTGGGAATCTAAGTCCGGTCTCTATTATTGATTGGAGGGTAAAGGGGACAAAACCTTCGTTGCCCCAAGGGTCAACGTCTTGTTCGGCTAAAATAAGGTTTACATCGGCTGGAATACGGTAATCCTTTCTGAATTCGGCTAAGCCGCCTGGGGTTTCTACCAAAAATCTGTACTTCCCCATTTAATTGTATAAGTTATGTATAAATTATTTCGGTCAAGAAAGTGTGCTCAGTAGCTCGGTTGAGCGCAGTGGAGTGCCTGGCAACCTAAGTCTGCAAAGTGGAAAACAAAGGTGTTAAGCACAGACCATTGGACCGTGCTACAAAAGCAAAAGCAAGAAAAGGGAAGTCTTACTTCAGTTATATATGGTGCTACGTGATCTACCTCGGTTTCAATAAGGAGCATGTTATCTCGGTTCAGCAGGATGTTTTCGTTAGCTCGATTCTACCTACGAAGTTGGTTATTCCGGCTGAGCATTAAGGGGCAGCTTTCTGAGTTCGGTTTAGAAACTCAGAAAGCTGGCTTGGCCCCCGAAGGCTTAGCTCGGTTGATGACCGAGTTGCTGGTTATCTAGGTTCGCACTTATTTCGGTTCGTTTATGTCGGCTATGGTACGTCAGAAGATTCTACTGAGACTACAGTTGTGTACAAGTGCTAGTTCAGTTCCAGTTTACCTAAGTCTTCATATATGCCAAAAACAGTGTCCTAGTCCGGTCGCTTCGTGATTTTGGATCAAAATCAGTATTCTACATGTTTATTGTGTGCATTCATATGTTATATGGCTAAGTTTTTCAGAAACAACACATATGGAAGCAGAAATGTGTTTTTCAAAAATAGAAATAAGAAGGTATGGATTGAAGAGTATACAAATGCAAAAAACAAAGCGGATTTGAGGTACTTACCAGGTGGAGAGGAAGAAAACTGGAGGATGAAAGCAAGAGTGGGAAGCACCAACGCAGCAAGCTTGAGAGCAGTAAGAACTCGAGCAAGAGAGAGGATGAATAGTGAGAATGAGGGTGAATTCAAAATGGAAAAGGGTGTTTTGTTTAGATAGAAAGGTGAAAGGACTTCTGGCGGGAACTGTTCAAAAAGTGTGAAGTACGAGGGCGGCGTTACAGCTGGGGATAGCCAATCAAAACCTGCCACGTGTCATTGGAATACTGAGCGGTTCAGTTTCTGCAAACTGAAGAGACGTGTTTGACCGGACGCGCACAGTACGGTTCAAGTTTAGCTCGGCTGGATAGGCTAAATAGTTTTTAGCTCGGCCGGATAAGTTAACTGGGTCTTAGCTCGGCTGGAATGATTGAAACTGTAGCTCGGCCGAAAGACGAGTAATCCCTATCATGCTTTGCAGATGGAATTAAGGGGCAATTGAGAGGGTAATTTATACTAAATTGGGCCGAGTTGGGAGTTGGGCCTAGATAGGCCCAAATACGAAAGATATTGGGTATACCGGTCAAAGGGGTACTACGGTTAGTCCGGTTGGAAGATGAGCACGGTGTAGTTCGGTTTCAGCGTATTGGATTAGTCCGGTCGCATCTTCTAACCTGAGTACAAGAGAAGCTTCTGCGGGACCATTTTAAGATAGTTCGGCTCGACACTTCTACGGATAGCCTGGTTTTAGCATGAGGAACCGGAGTAGAAGCGAGGGAAAGAAGAGCCGAACTATAAGTTGATCATACCTACCTGTTTAGTACAGCGGTGGGTAGTTCGGTCTTCATTGATTACTTCGGTCGTAGCATGTGGGAAACCGAGGTAAGCTATGACTCTGAATATAGTTCGGCTTAACTCCCTTATGTCTAGTTCGGCCTTAGCATGGTAAAGCCGAGGTAAGAGAGAGAAGTAAGGCCGAACTAATAGTTACTCCGGTCATTTGGAGTTCGACCATAGAAGGACCATCTCACTTGGTTTAAGCAGTGAGGGGGGTGTTGGAGGATAAGCATTATCTTTCAGGAATTTGAATCCTAGGAGGACTCTACATGGAGGAGTTAGAGTCCTACTAGGATCGTGCCACTCGAAACCTATATAAGCTCACCAATATCACCTAAGAAGAGGTAATGCAACTTTTGCTCCCTGACTACATTGAGCTTTTGTCTATTTCTTGCTTACTGACTTAGGCATCGGAAAGGTTTCCGGCACACACCCGCCGGCCAGCTCACTTTGTGTTTTCAGGTGTTAGAACGACGACGTGCAGAGGAACATAGGCTTGATCAACAGGATTATACGTGAAGGTGAATCTCTTTCCCGTACACCTTCTATTTAGGTCATTGGTAGTATAAAATGTGGAAGTTATTATTTGAAGTTTGCAATTTACTTAAGAACTCACATCCTGTTTTTTTATCAGATATTCATTAATCAAATTTTTTTTTGACATTAATCATAGCCCAAATTCCATTCATATATAAATGGCATCAACTCTTTTTATTTCTCTTCTGATAAAGTTTGACCCTCCTCAAATGAAGTTTATTTGACATAATTTACAGTTTTTATGCTAATATTGAGCACTTCTTAATTTTTTAAGTGACTTGGCACATTCAGATGGAACCTAACAATCATGAGAATGACGGGGGTGAGTGTGATTGGAAGCCTAGAGTTCGCATGATGTTTGATACAGAACAAGAAGCTTATGATTTCTATAATACTTATGGAGGAAGGTTGGGTTTTAGTATTAGAAAGGGTTATGTAAACAAGAGCAAAGACGGGCAAATCACTTCAAGGCAATTTGTTTGTAATAAGGAGGGATTTCGGGTTGTCGACAAGCGAGATCCATTAACAAAAAATCCTAGGCAGGAAGTGAGGACTGGTTGTCAAGCCCGACTTGTCATTAAGTGGGATAGGAATATGGCTTTTTAGAAGATTCTTGGAGGCAATGTCAAGTAAGGCTCCAAAAACAATTTTTACGGATCAGGATGCTGCAATGGCTAAGGCCATACCTATTGTCATGCCTAACACAACCCACCGGCTTTGCACATGGCATTTGATGCAAAATGCATTAAGGCATGCAAATTCTATCTTCAAGGATAAAGCGATGAAGGATAAGGGGATGGAGAGTGTTTTATACACGTTTATGTACGACATTGAGGATGAGGAAGAGTTTATGTTAAAATGGGAGGAAATGCTTGACAAGTATGAAGTAAGAGATAATCATTGGTTGAAGTTAACATTTGGGGTGAAGGAAAAATGGGGTTGGCCATATGTTAGAAATGCATGGGGTGCGGGCATGAGTAGCACCCAACTTAGTGAATCCTTTAATGCTTTCTTGAAGGATTTCATTCAGTCTGATCATAACTTAATGCAATTTTTCATGCATTTTGATCGAGTTCTGTCTGAGAAAAGGTACAAGGAGTTACAAGCCGAATATGCTCTATGCCAAAAGTTGCCCAGGGTGAATATTAAAGTGAAGATTATGGAGCAAGCTGCAGATGTTTACACAAATAAAATTTTTGAAGAATTTCAGGATGAGTATGTCAAGTCCCTTGAAGTCAACATTGAAGAAATTGAAAATGATGGTGAGAGTACCGTTTACACGGTTCTTGATAGTGATGGTATAAAGGTGAGGAAGGTGAGGCAGGGGTGTGATGATTCGGTCACTTGCAATTGTAGGAAGTTTGAAATGAAGGGCATTTTGTGTAGTCATTGTTTGAAGATCCTTAGAGAAAGACTCAAATTGAAAGAGATTCCTTCACAGTATATTCCGAAGAGATGGACTAAAAAAGCAAGATCTGAAAATGTGAAAGATAGGTGTGGGCATGATATTCAGGTTGATGTAAGATTGCATCAAACTTCACGTTATAGGTCATTGATGGCAATATTCAGATCAGTAGTGTGTAGAGCTTCTGAAAGTGAGGAAACATATAATTTGACGGTCGAGAAAGCGGATGAATTAATTGCAGACATTGAAACCATGTTAAGCGCAAAATTCAATATGCCTTGTTCAGATACTATTCAACAAGAAAGCCCCCCCAACGCATGCCCCGAAAGCTTTGAAGTGGATGGTGTAGCGGATAAAAATGTAGTCCAAGCAAAAGGACTCAAGAGAAAAGAATGCACTAGCAAGGGACGAAGGCGGACAAAAGGTGGTTTGGAGCTTGCCTTGGCAAAGAAAAATAAAACAAGTTCACATAATGCTTCTCAAACTTCCATGTCTGTTACTCCTCAAACTCCTCCCTTATTTTCGGCAAGTGCTCCTGAAGCACCTCCCTTAATTCCTCAGTTGGCTCCTTTATTTTCAAGTGTTCCTCAACTTCCTCCATTCTCGCCGAGTGTTCCTCAAGTTAGAGCTTCTTCGTCTCAATTTATGTATCCCGCCTATGATGTAAGTTTAATAAAAAGTTTAATAAAAAGTTTTACTACGGATTTGTAGCTGACTATTATCATTTTAGATTGATATGTATTTGTTATTGTTGCAGCCAAGTTTTCTTCATCACAATATGCATTTGTCAATGCCATCGATGTATTCCGTCCATGGAACCTATCAAGCATTGCTTAACAATGCAAGTAGTTATCACTCGCAAGCTTCAAATAGTCCCGCATGTAGTGAAGTAATTTTTTGTTCACCTTTTCTCTTTTATTTTGTCATTCATTCATTTAAAGTTCCATTTTATTTTATGGTTCCTTTGATGTAATATTATTTTATTTTTTTTGTAGGTACTACATGGTCGTGGTCGTGGGCGTGGCCGTGGGTATGGGGATGTGGATCACACGCCAACATCTTAGCATTATTTTGTTTAGGGAATTTTTGTGAAATTTTTGTTGGATATGTAATATTCAAAACCTTTCATCAAATTTTTGTTGCTGAAACTTTGGTTGGAATGTTGAAATTTTGATTAATTTTATGAAACTGTTGCTAAAATAGAGTTGATGAAATGTTATTGAAATTGTTGCCGAAATTTTGCTGAAATGGAGTTAAAATGTTGCTGAATTTGTTGCTCAAAATTTGCTGAAATTGAGTCGAAATGTTGTTGAAATTGAGTTAAACTGTTGCAGATTTTTTGCTTGAATTCTGTCTAGATGATGCTTAAATTCTGTCTGGATGTTACTTAAATTCTGTCTGTCTTTAAATTCTGCTTTTATAATGCTTAAATTCTTCCTTAAATTCTGTTTGCAGATTTAAAATCTGTGTGGATGATGATAAATTTACACCTTCTATTTTTCCTTAAATTCTTCCTTAAATTCTTCCTTAAATTCTGTTCATGGTAAAATTCCATTTTTTGAATCTGCTCAGCAGATGTGTAGTCCTTTCACAAGCCATTGTGTCTTCATTTTTGTATTTCTTCTCCCCATCCTTTGTTGTGGTGTGATAATCAATCAGCTATATCTCTCTCAGCTAAGCTGTTACAAGAACAATACTATCCTACTACAGCAGCCTACAGTAATCAACTGTGAGACACACTTGACTGAGTACTCTCATCAAAAAAAGCCAAGGACAACCTAACAAACAAACAGCAAAAGAAACATGCACAACCTGCATGAAGAGCTAACACATAAGGAGAAGGCACAAAATAGCTAGGTGAGTACTGTTCAGTGGCCACATCCATATTGAGATGGAGACAAATAACAGTCCCAAGAGCCTAAAAAGCACCTAGTCCAATCCGACAACCAAAATCACAGAGCAAGATGTTGAAGGGATCCAATAATCCATAGGACAGCAGCCACCCCAGCAGGCCAGGAAACCAGTAGCAGTAGTCGACATTCAGGCATATTTGCTGAGAAAATAATAGCCACCAGTGAGTAACTAAAGCAGATCAACCAATACCACATGACTAGACACACACTTATAGGGATAATTTCACTCAACCCTCATATGAGATCACTCCACTGTCCTCACACTCCAGCCAAACTTGCAACAAATACAAAAAGAGTAGCAATCTAAAAGATGTGGACTCTGGATGTTAACGCACTTCAGAGTGTTCCAGCAGCACAAGGTGGGTCATGTATAGGTCCACCCAAATATGGAGACACTCATCATTCCAACATTCAACATTATCAACATTCAACATTCAACATTTTCAACATTTCAACATTCAACATTTTCAAAAACCTGTTATACAACATTCAACATTTTCAACATTTCAACATTCAACATTATTCAACATTTCAGAAACCTGTTATACAACATTCAACATTTTCAAACCATCATATTTAATACACATTGTTAAGCAACGAACATAATTCAATAGATTTCACAAATTGTTCATTAAACATTCAGATTTCATCTCAAACAAACCTGTTACACACTTGTTTCTGCAAACCTTCAGATTTTTAAACACCAAAAGGAAAATTACAAAACAAGTTGAAAAGTACATTACATTCATACCATGCTCCAAAACCTAAGAACTGAGTAATTTACATGATAAAGTACAAAAATATATAAAATACAATGACATAAGTCATTGCCTTCAAGATCTTCTCAATCCTTTCAAGCCTTCTATCATGCTCACCAAGCCTTGTCCGTAGATCATTATTTTCTTCTGTTCTTGCATTGGCACGGATTGATGAGGTAATGTCATCGTCCTCGTCATCATCTGCGAACCACTTGAAGTAATCGCAGTAGTCGTTCGAACTCTACAATGGACAAGAATCAATTAATCAATAAAGGACAAATGAAATTTGTAAAAAGTAACAGATTCATTTATATAACAGGTACTTACATATTTTCTTGGGCAAACAAAATAGACACGTCCTTTATTTCCATTCGCATTCGTTCGTACAACATGCACGAAAGCTATTCTTCCACAATTACAAAACCTTGGCTTTAGATTTAAGGTCGTATTATCAATAGAAGATGAAGCCATTCCTTCTTCTGCATAAAAAACAAGTTCTTAACTATATCAGGAGAGTACTAGAATTGGGAGACTATTTGATCAAGATTTGATTTGAGTTTTGGATCTCATTTTTTCAGAATTTGTGGTTTTGCAACTATATCAGGAGAGTTTCTGATTTTAGGCATCGTCTTTCCCAATTGGTGGTTTAGTTTTTTATTTGAAGACATGAATAATTGTTACTTCTCATTATTCATAAGGTTTCTCCTAAATTTTTTTTTTTTTTTGTTAGTTCTAGGTTTTAGCTTAGGTTTAGTAACCTCTCTGGAGCATCTCCATATGTCTCATAATCTTTCTCCTAAATTATCTCGTACTTCATGAAATTGTTCATTGTTACCACCATTTAATATTCTCCCCAAATTTGTTCTAGGTTATGTTAGAAATAATGCCAGATTCTTATGTCTCGGGTAACTAATATGTGTGGTTCATAAATTTTGTTAAGTCCTGGTGCTCAATCCATATTCTGAAATTTAATCATCTAAGCCATTATGTATATTCTGAAATTTACCAATCTCTTGTTCATTTCTGCTTCCACAAGATGAGCTAAAAGTTTCTGTGTCTCAATCTCTTGTTCATTGTTACCACCATTTAAAAGTTTCTGCTTCCACAAGATGAGCTAACATTTTATGCACAAATATAATTATCATACCAATTTTGAATTCCATTTACAAGATCCAAAAAATAAAAAGACCTAAACAGTAGGCCATTTTCAAAAAAACAATTTTTAAATCAAAATTTTAAAAATTAACTCAACAAAATGGAACTAAACACAGTGATCCCAAAAATGGAACTCAAGAAAAGGCAAATCCCAAAGCCTAACAGGTATCACAAATTAAAGCCAAATCCCAAACCCTAACACAAATACCAAACAAAATCCAACCCGAAACACTCCCAATCGACTAATGTGTGGAAAAAAATTGAAGCCGAACGTAAACGTAAACCCTAACTTCACTATGATTCAAGTTTACCTCGATTCGCTGTCGCAGGCTCCCCGGTCGTCCTCCGTCGTGGTTCGTCGTCCTCCGTCCTCCGTCGTGGTTCGTCGTCCTCCGTCCTCCGTCGTGGTTCGCCGCCGTTCGTCCTTTGAACTCCAAAGACTCCTTTGAGCTCCTTCACAGTCTCCCCCTCTCGCCGTGTGTATACATATGGGGGGAATGAATTTCGAATTCCCTTTTCAAATTGGTTTTTCTCTTTTTTTTTTTTTTTTTTTTGAAAATCCTCACCAAAACGACGTCGTTTTGGTGAGGCTTAACCACAACCGTCCGATCATCCACTCTAGGAGATCACTCTAGAGAGTTACTCTAGAGGATCCGGACGCCGTTGGGTCACCATCATCTATGAGTCTGTGACCATCAATAAACAGTGAACATCCTTTTAACTTGTCTTCAAAACAAAATTTTTAAATATATATATACTAAATATATTTTATTTATTTTCGTTTTGATTAAAGATAAATATAATCAAATTTAATGTTTGCTATAAAATAAAATGGGACAATTAAAAAAAAAAAATCAACGGTTGAACCTCATGATAAAACAGACATTAACACTTTGTTTGGTTTGTGTTTCTCAAAAAATTTTGAGAAAAATTCTCTACAAATAAGTTTTCAAAAGTAATCAAACCAAACAAATTTTCCCAAATTTTTTTTCCAAAACTTGTTTGGTTTACAAGTTTTACAAACAAATCTCTCTCTCATACACATCAAATCAATCATTTTTTCCAAAACTCTCTCTCAAAATAATTTTTCAAAACATCTTTTCAAAAAAAATCAAACCAAACAAATTTTTGTACTTTTTATCTCAAAACATGTTTCTCAAATACAAACCAAACAAGCCCTAAGTTTTTAATTTTATCAATTTAAAACTTAATTTTTTATTTATTTTTTATTTAAGCTATTCATCTATTTTTATTTAGTAAAATCGACCCCCCAAAAAAAAAAATAGTAACATTTTAGTCATTAAACTAATGTCAGTATACATAAAATGTTTAAAATATAATTTTACTTAAGTTTAATGACTAAAATATTTATTTATTTTTATCATTTTTTAGTCAACAGAAATAAACAAATAGTTTATATTAAAAAAAATAAAGATTTAAATTAACAAAATTCAAAATTTATTTTGTTATCAGATTCAAACTAGTGAAACCCGTGCTATGCATGGGATGTGAAAAAATTAATAAAGGGTAAATTTAACAGAATTAACTAAAAAAATTAAATTCTTAATTGCTCTCCTATACAATAACAAAATTACTTAAATTATTAATTAAAACATTTTTCTAACATCATTAAAAATTGTTAATTGATTTGATGATTTATTAATAAAAGGGACGATTTGTTATAAAATTAGAAATCTCAGGGGGTGGAATGTAATTTTCAGAACAACAGGGGGCGATTCGTATTTTAATCATACCTCAGGGGGTGTATTTGTAATTTACCCATTAATAAAATATGTTTATATGAAATAATATAAATAGTTAGATTTTTGTAAGTAAATTATGAAACTAAAAAATTAATATTAAAACTTACAATTTAAGTTTTACAAGTTTATCACAATTTATGTATCAATTTTTAATTTATCACAACTTCAATAATGTAACTTTGAACCCCCTTGTTAAAGTTGTAAATTTGGGCGAATTGAACCCAAGCAACTCGAGAAGCCAATAAATTTTTAAAGATTGTGCAACATAATTTTTCATTCGATGAGAACCTATGTAAAATTCAAAATTTTGAATAAATTTGAATGAACTAGGACAGAGATACCAAATAACCTGAGCAATCGAAACAAAATTGTATATATAAATGTATAAAATTTTTGCTAATTTATTTTTCTTAATAATAAATCAGATTAATTAAAATTTTAATATTAATGAACAAAAGCAAATACAACTTTTAGAAAGGGATCATGGAATAAGTTGATATTAAAATATATTTTTTATAATGGCATAAAATATTTAAATATAATAACATTAAATTTCTACAAAATAAAAGTATCTGTATAAAAAAAAATAAGGAGAAAATTTAGAATGATATTCTCATTTGATTTGAAAATAATTATAAATGACAAATAAATTATCACTTATAACCGTCATTTTTTTTTAAATAAAAAAATATATTTCACAAACCATCACTTTTATTAGAAAAATAACATTTATAACAAAACTCACTTTCAGTAATTTGAGCCCAAAAAAATTATTTTTTATTTTAGTTTGTTTAATTGACAGCTGAGCTTAAAAAAAAATTAACACGATTCACCATATTTCGCAAGTACTAAAAAAGTCTATATGAATAATAAGAAAAATGTTTGAGATCTACAAAAAAAAACCTACAATTGTATCCACAATTATGTGGATAATATATGTTAACTCTTAATTTGTTATACATTCAATGATATGGAACTCAACTGCCTTGTCACATTATTGTGGGTGAAAGTATGAGTCTGTAGTATTGTTAAAACAATAAATTATCACATGTAACTCCCATTTTCTTTTTTATTATATAAAAAAAATAAGTTTTACCAACTATCACTTTTAATAGAAAAAATATATATTTATTTCTATTTGATTTTAGAAAAAGTCACTTCTTAACTATTTAAGCCAAAAAGAATTATTTTTTATTTTAATTTGTTTAATTGACAATTGAGACAAAACAAAATTAACAAACTCCATCATGTTTGGCAATTGTTAAAAAAGTCATTCATTTTCTTAATATTTTTGTAATCTGTTTAAAACAATATTTGTATTAAAAAAATTATTATTTAAGTCCTTGCAGTTTAGAAGGGCATAATTTTTTTTATATAAAATTTAGGATAAATTACAAATATACACACCATGAGATTTGCTTAAAGTACAGATTGTCCTATGTGGTTTAAAAAAATTACAAATACCCCCTCATTGGAATTCTTTATTTAACGAAATTAACTAGAAAATAAAATTCATAATTACTCTCCTATACAATAATAAAATTACCTAAATTATTATTTGAAATATATTTCTTACATTATTAAAAACTGTTAATTGACTTGATAATTTATTAAGAAAATGGGCGATTTGTTATGAAATTTGAAATCTCAAGAGGTGGAATGTAATTTTCAAAATCACAGGGAATAATTCGTGTTTTAATCAAACTCTAGGGGTGTATTTGTAATTTATCCTAAAATTTAAAATCAAAAATGACAAAAAATAAAAATATAAATTTTTAATAGTGATTAATAATTTGAACACGTGTATTTAATAACATATTATATTCAGACCAATAATATTATGAAACATGTGAATATTGATCACATTCTAATTGTAGTAAAATAATTTAAAATTAAAATTTTATTTTATAATTTAATAAAAGATCCGTAAATTAATGAATGAATATTGATCTTATTCTGGTAATATAATTTAAGGAAGAATCTAAATTGAAAATTTTATTTTAAAAATATAAGATTAATTTATAAACCAATGATATTGTGACACTTATTAACAAAAAATTTAAAAAAAGAAAAAGAATTGCAACTTTAAGTTTTAATAAGATGATAACTTTTTCAATTATAATAGCATATAGATTTTGTATGAGATTATGAAATTCTCATAATATCTCTTCTTAAAAGCATTCTTTTGTAAAATATATAAATAATCTCAACGCTATCCTTATTGCTCATAAATATAAAAATTATGAGTTAATTATGATAATTTTAATTTTTTATTTAAAACTTATAAATCATGGGATATATCATTATAATTTTAAATTTATATTGTGCCAATTTTAAATTTAAATTAATAGATTACTTTCTGTATTTACTAACCCTCAAATTTGAATTTTGAAATTGATTAATACACTTTCCATTTTTTTTTTTAGATTTAATATACTTTCCATTTGAAAGTCATAAAATAAGGAATATTAATATTTATTTATTTATTTGTTTTTTCTTGAATAAGAGTTAGGCCATCTCCAACGGTTCACCAAATTCATCATCAAATTTGAATTTGATGAAAAATGACAGATTTTTTGTGTCCAACGATTTCATCAAAATTATATCAAATTGAAAATGGTCCAAAATTTTCACCAAACTAAGGTGTTGGGACAGATTTCACCATTTTATTGTGTGTTTACGTTGGAAGTGGGGCCCACCGGACGTCCGGCCAATTGTCCCCCGGCCGTCCGGGTTACACAGAAAATAAAGAGTAGCAGCCATGGTTTGGACTGCGAACTAGCTTGAAAAGTTGGTTGCTTTTTATGGCACCAGGAATAAATTCCTTACCAACGTTGATCCTTGCATAACATAGGGAAATGCATTGCAGGTATATTTAAATTTGTATCAAAATTAGTCGTTCAACAGGTGCAACTCCAATAAGGTTACCGTTGGTTTTGCAGACGATTTGACAAAGTTACCGTTGTTGTGGTCTATAAAATAAGACTCTACCAGTCTTTTAATTTCACAATATCATTATAATTTCTATTTTCTTTGTGCTCTAGTTAACTTTAATCTTCACTTTTTGTTTTTAATTTCACAATATCATTACAATTTCTATTTTTTTTTTTTTGTGCTCTAGTTAACTTCAATCTTCACTTTTTGTTTCATTTGTCTTCTCATTGTACGAGCTTCAATGTATATTATTTTTTCAATTTTTCTCCACCTCTTTCGTCGTTTCTTTTACAATATATTTCATTGTGTGTGTTGGATGTTGTATCCTATTGAATTTTCTTAAAACTATGAAAGATTTTAAAATGTTTGAGGAATCACAAACTTTAGAGCAAAACATTGATATTAATTTTAGTTTGGAAACTTCTCATATTTCTCGTGGTAAAGCGTTCCCCATTATAGAAGATGAAACTTTTATATAGATCTTGATTGGCTGTCTCTCAATATTTCAATACTGATAATAGTCAGACTATGACAATATTTTGTGAACAATTATTTGTTTATTTTAATTCACAATTGAGTGGTGAATCAAATTGAAACTGTATTTTTTTTGTCTCACTGTTGGTCTGTCATGCAAAAGGCAATTAATAAATTATTTAGTTTTCT
This sequence comes from Camellia granthamiana, assembly GCA_036172215.1. Classification (NCBI taxonomy): domain Eukaryota; kingdom Viridiplantae; phylum Streptophyta; class Magnoliopsida; order Ericales; family Theaceae; genus Camellia; species Camellia granthamiana. The sequence goes on from CM069914.1 coordinate 116,229,825, forward strand.
TAAACAAATCCAACTGAGGCAACAAAGTGAAACAACTAAAGCAATTTCATTTTCCCTTATCATGCAAATGGCAATTTCATTTTCCCAGTCTGCTCGACCGGTTGGTCGTCTCCCAGACGTCTACTGTGTTTTGATGAAATTTACAGTACACCGTTAGAGTGACTGATATCAGATTGAGGAACTCATCTTTTTTCTACTCAAATTTGATGAAAAAATGATAAATCGTTAGAGATACCCTTAGTCAATAGAAATTTTTTAAAAATCAAAAAATTATGAAATTTAAATTGAAAACTTGGATTTGTGAATTAAAAATCCCTTATTTTTCTTATATATATAGTAAAGATTTTATTTTATTTTATATTTTCAATTTATTCAAATAAAAAATAAAAAAAATACAAACTTTACTAAATTGCGGCTTACTAAATGAAACCTAAATGAGGGCCTATTTTTAAGAAGATGGTAAAAAGTAATTTTTTGGTTTTTAATAAAGTTTTGACTTTTTTAGACAAATAATTTGGAAAGTTAGTAAAACAGTTACTTTTGATTTTTTGATTAATATTTGTTTATGATGTCAAATTATAATAAAATGACCAAATTATCCCTATTCAATTTAATATATATATATATATTTAGATGTTTCAAAATGGATATGCAGATAGGCTATTCCAACATATCTGCCAGGGAGTATTGCCCCTTAGCACCTACAGCATATCTGCAGGGAACCCTACCGCACCAACGCACCTACAGCATATCTACAGGGAACCCTACCGCACCAACGTCGGGGCAGAAGCTTAGGCCATCCGCGTGCTCCAGGCGCTAAGGAGTATATTTAACCCCAACAAGGGGCTATGGAGACTCGAACCCAAGCCTTGAGCGAGGGATTCAAAGGTCTTATCCAGTGAACCAATCCTCTGTTGGTAATTTAAAATATTTACAACTTCATTTATATAGCACATTTTGACTTATAAGGAATAGAATTGTAATTTCACTAGTAACTAAAAACCAACTTCCCAAATACAAAAAAATCAACTTTTAACTTTTATTACAAACCTAAAAAAATGACTAAAAATCAAGTTTCCAAAACAGCCGAGTTGAACTCGGAACTCAGTTTTTAGAGTCGGCCTAGACGGCTCGAACTCGCTCGATTAACTTTCAACAGACCCAAGCTCAAAACATCTCAAACTTGAGTGAGGGCTTGGCTGGCTTTGACTCAATTTACAGTCCATCGTCATCCCTGGACTAGACTGAATACTGAACCAGAGCGCCATGTCGGCGAAGGATGGAGGAGTAGAAGAAGAGCGACAGCAAGAGCAAGAGCAAGAAGAGCAGGTGGTGAATCCCTGGGAGGTATCGGCAAAACAAGGAGGTAAGATCGATTACGACAAGCTCATTGACCAATTCGGCTGTCAAAGGCTCGACAAATCCATCGTCGATCGTGTTCACCGCCTCACTTCTCGCCCTCCTCATATGTTCCTCCGCCGAGGCGTTTTCTTTGCTCACCGGTACTCTCTCTCACTCTCTCTAATTGTGTTTGTTTGTTTGAATGAATTGTTTTACATTTGTGTGTGTTTTGACAGGGATTTAAATGAGATTCTCGATGCCTATGAGAGAGGAGAGAAGTTCTATCTTTATACAGGCAGAGGACCCTCTTCGGAAGCGTTGCATTTGGGCCATCTCGTGCCTTTCATGTTCACCAAGTATGCTCTGCCCTCCCCTCCATTTCTATAATACCTAATTATCCTCTAGTTCTGTGTATGTGAGAGATTTAACCTCAAGTTGCAACTTATAGGGCTTGTATTTATGTTACTATTGCTAAAATAGAATGAATGAATTTTGTGAATGGATACAACTCCGGCACGGCCATTCTCAATTACTCCCTAAAGCATCATAGATTGTATAAAATGCTCTGTTTTTATGTCGTTTGTTTGGCTTAGAAATTTGCTTGTTAGTTAGTTTTGTGCTTGTGGGTTATCACTTCAAGGGCTTTGGATTGCTAGCGTTGAGTTTGCTTGCCTTTGCAAACCCCATGACGTGTTTTGGCAGACTAGTTTGAGTGCTGAACTAGTGCCACACACAACCGTTGCTCATTCCGCAAAGCCGGTATGTGATGGTATATATTCTCTACGTTGAGTTTGTTTAGGAAAGAAAAAGGAAAAATGAAACTTCTTCTGAGTTTGTTTAGTATGAAACTGATGGAAACTACAAGGAAAGTTAAAATTCTTGTACAACGAATATTAGCATTGTAATTAAGTTTTTAATTTATTGCAACAAACACAAGAAAATTTGTCTTATCTTTTTTATTACAAAAAACGAAAAACATATTTTAAAAAACAAATGTTGTCTATATAATATACACATTTTAAACAACATCTTTTTTAATTTATTGCAAAAACAAATGTTCATGTTTTTCTTACAAAATTTGTATCCTAATCAAATGCTTGCAAGAAAATATATTTTTAATTATCACTTCACTTCCTTTCATTTTTTACTTTCTACCTTTTTTTTTCTTTTCTTTCTAATCAAACAAAGCCCTAGTGATTTTTGACAAATAAATGTTGTACTTGTATTTTATGTATATAGTATATATAGTATGCTTCATTCTATGTATTAAAGTGCTGTACTGCACTTATCCAGAATACTTATTACCTTTAAAATGCTAGTTACTATTGTGCATGATTTAGTTTCTGAGTCTGGGTACGTTTGTCTGCTGTCTCTCTTGATCAAGTAGTGTTTTCGAGTGGCAGTCTTTCAGGGATATCAGCTAGTGCTTAGGTCAAGCTTTTACTTGCAGGAAATTTTTTACGGTAATGCCCATTAGTTTTATCTTTAGTGTGATCAATTTGAGTGGTTTTGGAACGCGTTGGAAAATAGCCTTTGTACTCTGTTATTGACTGCCTCTAGTGGTCAGATTATGTAAGGAATTTGTATGCATTAGACATTATTTTATGAATAGTGTGGGTGGGTTTGTTGTTTTCTTCTTTTTCGAATCAATTCGTTTTCATCTTGTTCATCTTCCGAACAGCGTAACATTGCTGCAGATATTTGCAAGATGCTTTTAAGGTTCCTCTTGTTATACAGCTGACGGATGATGAGAAGTGCATGTGGAAAAATTTGCCAGTGGAGGAGAGCAAGAGACTTGCCCGTGAGAATGCTAAAGATATCATAGCTTGTGGCTTTGACATTTCAAAAACCTTCATCTTCTCAGATTTCAATTATGTCGGTGGGTAAGTATTACACATTCGTTTCTTGATAATGCATGTTTAGTTAATTTTCAGTCTTTTAATATTAATTTTTATTTGTTACTTAGCGTGGAAAATTGTTTAAGAAAAATCTTCTTTATTTATCACTCATTTTGAAAAATGAAAATATTTTTTCTATTAAATTCATACCAATTTTGAATTTTGTTTGTGACACACTTAGTTTTACATGTTTTATATTTTTTAGATCTTTGAACATTTTTTGTGTTCTTTTATTCTCGTCTCTGTTTTTTTTTTTAAGGGGTGGGGGGTGGGGTTGCTGTCATATTCTAATTATAATCCAATTCCAATGCTTGCTGGCATTAGTATTGAAAGTCGAGTTCCACATTTTAATTCCAATTCTGTGAATCAATCAGGCCCTTAGTGTATTTCTGCTTTAAATTTGATTTATTTTTTCTTTTTACAAAATGTGACTATCAAGTTAGTTTGCCAAATTATGTGGGATTCGGTCTTGCATGCATGTTCTGAATTGCACTAGGCTTATTGCATTTCCCCTACTGCTCTCACACAGAAATTTTGTTTGCAGTACCTTTTATGAGAACATGGTGAGGATCAACAAATGTGTTACATATAATAAGGTGATATTTTGTAGCGAATTTTGTTTCTTGAAATTAGGACATGTCTTCATTGTTGCTGTTAGTGATCTTTTATTCATATCTGTTCTCAAACCCCTGACAGAGTTGTGCTGGTATTGTCTGCAGGTTGTAGGTATTTTTGGTTTCACTGGTGAAGATCATATTGGAAAGATAAATTTCCCTGCTGTTCAGGTATAAACCTTTGTACAAACACTTTTTTTTTTTTTTAATAAACACATGTTTGTACGCAGTCAAGGTTTATACAAACACATGTTTTTTTTTTGTTTTTGTTTTTTGATAAATACAAATTTTTACTAGCTAGATAAACCTTTGTTGCTAGCTAAGAAGAACCAACACAGCCCCTAGTGGGACATACATATGTCCGACACATTGGACACAAAATGTGTTTGACCATATACCCAATTATATATATGGAGAGAGAGAGAGAGAGAGAGAGAGAGAGAGAGAGGCCTGGTCTCTAGTCGCTGACAAGTCTTCCGGCACCAAATTTCTTCTTCTCCCTCCATCAGCCTGCTATTAACAAAGGCAACTTACCAACAGTTGCTTGCTCTCCTTCCTCCTCAAATACAATTATCTTTAGGAATGCTCTTTGTGCCTGCTGTTTTGGTGGGCTGTTGTCTTGTTTGGACATGATCAACCGGATGCGAGTGAATCCCATTTGTATATATATGAAGGAAAAATTGAACAAACCAAAAGAAGAATGTAAAAGACATGTCCCTGCTGTGTCTTGTTCAAGCTCTATTGAAAATTGCCATGTTAGTATGTCAGTGATGTGTCATATCCGTGCTTCATAGGTTGGCAGCTTCCGTGTGAGATGTTCTTAATATTTACAAGGTTATGGTTTTGTCTTCCTATTGGATGATTTAATTGACCAATCCATATGGTCATGGCAAAGATTTTTTTTGGGTAAAAGTTCGGCAAAGATTCTTCTTTCTCTTCATTAGTATCTTACGATTATATCCCACCTTATGTTCTCTTTCCCCATTCTTAACATGAAGCAATGAAAAGGTAGTTTGAATTTTCTCTTGTTTTTTTTTAATCAATGACGCCTATTCTTTTATGCACCTTTTGCTTTTGGAGTATCACTTTTTCTCTGCCTGGTATCTTTTATCTCTCTGTCAAGTTTTTGTGGGAGCAAAAATGAACATTGTTATAGTACTGCTAATCGTTATCATCATTGTCATTTCTTCTCTGTGTAACATTTGAATTTGACCGTGATAGAGTAGAAAGTGGTGGAAATGGTGCACACAACATATGTTCTTGGTTTATTTCTCTTTCTTTCTTTCTTCCTTCTTTTTTTTTTTTTTGTTTTTGTTTTTGGTTTTAAATTTAATTATGTTTTCCCAGTATTATGGATGGTTGTTTCAACATGTTAAACTTGCATTAACTGCAGGCTGCTCCATCCTTTCCCAGTTCATTTCCGCACCTCTTTTCTGGCAAACATAATCTCCGCTGCTTGATTCCATGTGCAATTGATCAGGTTGGTTCTTCTACTCTTTATCATATTATTGGTTATTGCATGATACATCTAGTTTGTATATATGAGCATTATGACTTATAAGTTGATCAACTTAGAGGCTGGATGATGTTTCTAAGATTGGTTTGACAATTGTATGCGAATTGAATTCAATAGCTAATAAATAATGAAGCATGCAATTTTGGTATGGTAGTCACATGTACACTTCAAATGTATTGTAGATGTTCAGAACTGTAAGTATTGAGATTTAAGTTAGTTCCTTTCTTTCTTTTTTCTTCTTATTTATTTATTTTTGTACAGTTGCACCTGTAGTGTCCACATTGGCTTTGCTTCAAATTCATAATTATGATCATCTAAATATGGCTTCTTTTCTTTCCACCTGCATCACAATTATTGATTCATCATATAACATGGGAAGATTGCCTTCCAAGGGTATCTGGGTATTGTGCTCATATCATTTAAATATATTGTCATTGTTATTCTTTCTTTACCTTAATTCATTTCTTTGGGCAAAAATATCTCTCATTAATATACTTGGTTTTCTTTTTCTTATGTTGAATTTTTTATTCACAATTTTCCCCAGGATCCTTATTTCCGAATGACACGAGATGTTGCTCCTCGAATAGGGTTTCACAAACCTGCTTTGATTGAGTCATTATTCTTTCCTGCCCTTCAGGTTTGCTTTTAATGGGTTTGCAAACAATCGTTGCTTCTCAAAAAGTATAAATAATTGGTTGTATAATTGTATCTTTCTTATTAGTATGGCCAATGTTTTAGTGATGTTAATAAGGAACTATATCTATTTCAATAATTGTTTTTGTTGTTCTGGCTCTTGAGGGTGCTCTTTTTGAAGCAATTTAGGCCGTAATATTGGACTTTTTCCTTTTTGCCTTGTTATCTTTTGCTTCCTGATTATATGTTTATGAAATTTATTGGAACTATCTGGCACTTAATTTTCTGCAATTACTAAATTTGTCTTCCAAAATTTGTAGTCTTTGGCATGACTGTAATGGATTTCTCATCATCACAATCTTTATAGACTTCAATCAAATTTGTACTCATTGTTGTAGTAGACTTCTCCATTGGTATAGGTATCAATGTTTTGTTTTTTTATTTTTACTTATTTTATTTTATAAGTTGGCACAATATTTGGAGGGACTATGGGTGGAGATTCATTACTTGGCTTCATTTTGGGTTTGAGTATCTCTTTCTTTTAAGATTCCTTTTTTTCTCTCTACAGATTTGAGGGGCGATTGTAGTTTGTGATATCTTTTTGTTTTTTGCTTTGTTTTTGGGACCTCTTGTCCCCTTTGTTTCTTTCTTGTCTTTGTATACTTTGTTTTCAGCTTTTTTATTTAATAAAATTTCTTTGTCGCTGATAAAAAAAAAAAAAAAAGAAAGCAGAAGAGTTATGTACACTGTGTTCAAGGTTTCTGCTTCCATAGTTGCTTCACACTGTTATTCAATATACTAATATTTTTTTAAAAAGTTGAATTGATTTTATTCCTTGATATTAATCCTAGCTCTTAACTTTTTCCTTATTATGGATATTGCAGGGAGAGACAGGGAAAATGTCTGCTAGTGATCCAAATTCTGCTATATATGTGACTGATTCTTCAAAGGACATTAAAAACAAGGTCTGTCTTGAAATCTTTTATGAGTGATACTAATGGATTGACAACCATTGAAATGGAAATTAATTTTACCAACTTTTATTTTTTGTGAGATAAGTTTATCCTAGAGTTTGACTGAGGGTGTGGCTTTGAATTGAGTCAACTAGACAAAACAAATTCATGTTGCCTTAACCCCCAAGTGATTGGGAGCTACGTTACACGAACTCTTTGGAATTTCGGAGGTACCCGTGTTGACATGACACGACACGGGTGCGGGTGCGGGTGCGGGATATGGCTCCTTAGAAACGGATACGGCAGAAGAAACGAAAGAGGAGAGAGCACAGAGAGAACCTGGTCACCGACTTCAATCTAACTTGGTTGCAGAGTTGATTGATCGATTTGCGAAGTTGATCTACTATGTTCCTTCGTCTTCCCCTTTGATCTCTCTCTCTCTCTCTCTTCTTCAGTCTTCTTCTCGTCTCTCTCTTTCTTCTCATCTCTTCGTCACTCTCTCTTTCTGTCTCTCTTTTTTTTTTTTGATAAGTCTCTGTCTCTTCTTTTTAATATAATTTGAATTATATATAATATAAACTATATTAATATAATATTATTTACCAAAAAAAATATTATATAATATAATATATCATAATAACATAATTTTTATGCCTAAAATTAATATAATTTATTTTATGTCTAAAATAATTTTTATTTATTATTTATTTGTTATTTTTTTTTAATAAAATTTGTTATTCCTTAACTTTTTAAAATTCATCTTCATATAATAAATATATTTAAAAATAACTATTTAACGTATCCTCATACCCGTATCCTAATTTGGATCTGTATCCACGTATCCGTAATTTTTAATTTTAAAGTGTCCGACCCCTAGATACATACCCGCACCCGAGTCCGTGTAACGTAGATTGGGAGTAAGGATTGTTAAGCTTATCCACAAGTTCATCCTATACTGAAAATAAAGGTGCATACAACATGGTGGTTTTCTATTTCTTGTTCTTTTTTCTTTTTTCTTTTTTTGACATTGATAAAAAATGTGCCCATATTTTGAACTAGGTATGATAATTATAACTAGCTGTTTGTTTTGTTTTGTTTTGTTTTTTGTTTTTTTTGTACAGATAAACAAATACGCATTCTCTGGTGGGCAAGATTCTATAGAGAATCAAAGAAAGTATGGAGCGAATCTTGAGGTACTAAAATTATTGTTGTTTGAATTTAACCAAGGGGTTGTAGCTTGTGTGGCTAGCCCTTTTGCCACCAAGTCTTTCCTAAGAGGAGGTCGTGGGTTCCACTCTTAAGAGTGGAATAGGGGCCAAGACTTATAAGTGCTTGCAAGGAGAGGGTGGGAGTTCAACTCCCCCAAGGTGCTAATCTAACAGCTAACTACCAACTTTCGCCGATCAAAAAAGGAAAAAAAAAAAATTTGTTGTTTGAATTTGCAAATGTATATGATGAAGAATGATGTCCCCTTGAAATGGCATGGTATCTAGACATCTCATATTGGGATGTTCTTCTATGTTCTGGATGTGAGATATTTCTTGCTCATAGTTGTTAAAATGTTGCTAGGCCCATAACAAACTCAAAGCCTATGCTTCTGCTTATCTTTGCATTTTGATATTCAAGGAGCCAGAATTCATTTATTTATACCATATACATCATATTATAAGGGGAGGTCTTTGCCAATTCACAGCTTGACGCCATTTAGGAAGCAGTTTTTCAATGGAAGCATACTCTATCTTTCTCTCTTTTTATAAGTTTTTTCTTTGACACATGCAGGTAGACATACCAATTAAATACCTTGGTTTTTTCCTAGAGGATGATGCTGAACTTGACCACATAAGAAAGGTCAGTGGACTAAATTTTGTCATTGGTGAAAATATGTACTATTTTGTATCTACTTCTTACGTGTTCCAAATCATTTTACAAAATACAAACTATGACTCTTGCTATTTCATCTTTCTAAAGAATGTCATGTTATGTTGTTTCAGGAATATGGTGCAGGACGTATGCTAACAGGTGAAGTGAAAAGGCGACTTATTGAACTTTTAACGGAATTGGTGGAAAGACATCGTAGGGCTCGGGCTGCAGTCACTGATGAGGTAATTATTTTCATCCTTGATGGATTGTTGCTTTTAAGGGTGAACATTGCTAATGTAATAAATAGATAAGCTTCTAATTGCAAATTCTGTAAATGCACCTGGATTGCCAGAATTTTAAATTGTTAATTGCATTGTTCAACAGATTTTTAATAATCTGATTATGCTATCAAATTTGGTTTAGAAACTATTGAGTAAAACACCCAGGGAAAAAAATATGTATTTTAGTTGGGGCTATATAACAAGTCCATGTCAAATCGTTTTAATTTATATCTCTTCATGGTATTTTCTATGTATTAGAAGATACTGTATGACATACTTATCCCAATTTGTCCCTTCAATGTTATTCAATTCCATTTCCCTTACATGTTGTAGTGATCCTTGAGGTTTTGGTTCCATCGTTTCCGGCTCCTCTACCTCATAGCTTGAACAATATACTATATAAAATGGGAGTCTTTTTCAACTGAAAATGGATGTTGACATTGAGCAGATCAACCATGTGAATGGGTAGCAAGTTAAGAAAATTCACTATAATTATGGTCTCTTTCTCTTCAATGAAAGAATATCTTCAATTAGAAAGTATTTAGAGAGGGAAATAGAAGTATTGAGAGAGCATAGATTGAAGTTTCACTAGAAAGAAACTCATCTAGATGGAGATGGAGAGTGAAAAAACAAAGCTTTGGATCCTATGCAGAAAACACAAACAACTTGGAAAACAAAAACTGAGCTGCCCAGAGAAACCAGCGCTTCTGAATCCCTCTTGATAATCTCTCCCATGAGAGAGAAAGAGAGAGGATATGGCTTTTTTATATTCTGTCCTTCGAAGATATGGCTTGCAAGCATCATATTGCATTTTAGTCAATTGAGGATGAAGATACGGCTTCTTCTTATTATTAGTTTTTTTTTAATTATAATTTTACGACCCATATGGTCCTCTTTGGATGGAAATGAATGGTGGTGGTTCTTTTTTTTCCCAATTGACATATATTTGTTATGTAGCTTTGCAATATGTAAATTAGTGCATGGGTTTTCGAAATTGAGTAATTTTCATGGTTCTTTTGACATTGGAACATTGTTTAGTTTTATATTATGTGCGCTTGTGTTTGATTGGGGTAGAGTTGAGAAGGCATTTAATCACCATGGTTATGCATTCTTTGTGGCTACACACAAGGACTTATAAACTAATTTTAATATTGTTTTGCTAGATGAGGACTAATAATTATAATGGATTATTTGTAATATTCTTTGTGTTTTTTCTGTTTCAGATGGTGGATGCATTCATGGCAGTCAGGCCCCTTCCTAACATGTTCACCTAAACTGGGGGAAAAAAGAAGAAAAAGGAATATGTTTGAATTGTTCTGGAAGATGAACTCACAAGGACCTTTTTCCCTTATAACCTAAATGCAGTATTTTTTTTTTTTTTAATTTTTATTATTATTTTCAGTTGCACTTTTGGGTTCCCTTAGTTGAGTCATTAACAACTTTAAGCAGGCCTTTTGTGATATCCTGGTTTACCAAACAAGCTATAGGGGACAATGCATGACATATTGTTATGAACTGACTCAAGTTCTGTAATTTTTGGCTGGTATTTTTGACTCTAAATATATATATATATATGGTCAAACCTCAATATGTTTTGTTTTTTATGACACCCTTGCGCTATAGATATGAATTGCTCTAATAATAATTAAAACTTTTTTTTTTGGGCATCTTTATAAATATATTAGTTAATAACTAAATTGTAGTATTTAGTCACTTTTAAGTCGCTCTTGCATGGTAAATTTTGAATATCTATAACCATTTGCAAGTCATAAATGTTAAGGTAGGTCTTAAACTCTCCTAAATATTTGTAAGTATTTGAAATTTGTGGTTGATCTTGGGACACATTTGTAAATGTTTCTTTTTCAAATTATAGGCAACAAATTTGTAAATTTATCTATTAAATTTGTTAAATTATATCTGTCAAATTAATTTGTATACAAACATGTTTTTTTTGGGTGAATGTATACAAACATGTTATTTCTTCTAAAATATAAGATTTTAAATGGGTTAATGACACTTTATAAACAACAACAACAACAACAAAATCCATTATCTCTTGTAAAATAAAAAGTTAATATTTTACACAATAATTTTGTGGAAAGGCTGACCAACTCTTTGATGATGCACGGGCGAAACAATGGGAATAGGAATGGCAACGGGGCGGGGCGGGGCGGGGCCGGGGATCACACTCTCCGTCCCCGATCCCCGATGGTGAAAATACCCCCGGCCCCGGCCCCGATCCCCGACGGGGAACTTATCTCCATCACCGCCCCCGGCCCCAACGGGGATCGGGTTTCCCCGACCCCGTAAATTCCCCGGGCAAAAAAAAAAAAAAAGAAAAGAAAAGAGCAAACACAGCAGCTATCATCATCATCAACATCAGCACAGTCTACAAATTCATCATCAATGATCAGCATCATCAACATCAACAACAACAAAATATATATCTATATCTATATCTATATCAATGATGTTGATATAGTGAAGATCTTGAGAACCAGTGTGTGTATATATATATGTGTGTGTGTATATATATTATCTCAGAACCGTGGCTGTAGATCTGGAGACGAAGCAGAAATGTTCATCGTGATTCAGATCTGGAAGGAGCCTTCTGTCGCCGATCTCTCTTTATATTTCTCCGTTGCCGCTTCGCTCTGAAGGGGCTCATTCATCTCAAGCTGGTCATTCATCTCTCTCACAGAGAGTAGAGAGAGAGAGAGAGTTGAGAACTTGAGAGTAGAGAGAGAGAGAGAGAGAGAGAGTGAGTTGAGATGAGAGTTGACAACTATTAGATATAATAGATATTAGATATATAGCCTTCTGATCAAAAAGATCCTTCTGATCAAAAAGATATTATATAACAAAGCCTAAACATATTATATTAGATATTATATAATAAAGGTTAAACATATATATACATACGGGATTGTCGGGGAAGTTCGGGGCGGGGCCGGGGTCGGGGTTGGGAACCTATCACCGTCCCCGGCCCGAAAATTATCGTGAATTTAATTTTTAATACCATTCCCGGCCCTATGGGGATAATCTTCGGGAAAAATCCGTTCTAATCGGGGTCGGGGGGTCGGGTCCCCGTCGGGCCGATTTTAAATTGCCATCTCTAAATGGGAAGAAGCTGATGGCTGCTTGCATTGTTAAGCATGCTATGGAAATCATCCATTTACTCACTGACCTAAATCCCATTCAAGTCAATGTTGATGCTGTGATCAACAGGTATGCAATTAGCAAGTCATATATTTATTATTTTTCAGATCAATGAGTGCCATATTGTTGCTCTATCCTCTGCTCTGCTTGTTTACGGGTGCTATACTGTAGTCATTGTTGTGAAGAGATCACCATAGCCGCCCTTATTCATAAGGATACAAATAAGTGTTAGTGCCAAAAGGATTAATAGTAATAAGGGTTGTGTTATCTTCTTTGCACTCTCATCAATTCGATGTCTTCTTTGAAAAAGAAAGAAAAAGAATGTGCTTTCATTACTATTCATTTTTAATAAAGTTAATAAATGAACACTTTCGTTAATTGTTTTCAAATCTCCTTTACCCCATAGAGAGATTGAGTAGAACAAGAGGGGAAGCATTTTGTGGTTGGGACGAAAAAATTTCTCTCTCTAAAATGAGAGCTTCTCTGCTAGCCTAGTAGCTTTCTAGGGTTTATCCCTTTCCTTCGGTTTCTGTGTGTTTAGCCCTAGGGCTTTCCTTGTCGGTTTCACTTATTCTTTTGACTTTCTTTCTCTTCTTGGTATTCGTGTCTTCCTTTTGGCTTATTTTATGGAGAGCTTTGCCTTATTCAAAGGAACTGATGAGACTAAGGATGTGTCTGAAAGGTGTTTGGTGGGCAAAATCCTTGCTCCAAAAAATTTGAATAGGCAGGCAGTTACTAATATTATTCACAGTGCGTGGAAAACTCGAGCCTCGGTGAGAATCTCTCATTGGAACAAAAATGTTTACCTTTTTCAATTTGACGAACTTGAAGATCGTAGGAGAGTTCTTGAGGATGCCCCCTGGTCGGTTAGGGGAGTCTCCTTGTTCTTCAACCTCTTCAATCTGGAATGGTCACGTCGGAGCTAGAGTTTCGATGGTGCCCCCTTTGGGTTCAAGTCCATGGTTTGCCGATCGAAAAATTAACCAGAGGTTATGGAGAAACTATTGGAAGACGTCTTGGGAGACTGGTTTGAGTGGAGGCCCATTCGAAAGGACTCCTTTTGCAGCGTAACTTTTTGAGGATCCGTGTTGAGATTGATATAACTAATTCGTTGTTGCAAGGCTTCATCCTCCTTCGCAGAGAGGAGGGGGAGGTTCCAGGAGGTGCTGGTATCACAGTACTCTACAAATATGAGAAGTTATCTGAGTTTTACTATGATTGCGCCCGGATTGGCCATGACCGGAATGCTTATAAGTTTGTCTCTCGGGATGAGGGTATTAACTCGGGTTATGGTCCTCACATGCGAATGGCTGCAGCTCGGAGTTTGGGGTCTTCGTTTGCTCCTACCCGGCGGTAGGTCGGCACAGCTGAAATTCGTGCCCAACCACAGTTATAGCCCAGCAAGGAGATGGCAGAGCAGAGGGTGGAGCGTGCCAAAGTAGCGCGTGCAACACAACTAAGGGAGCCTGACCAGCTAGCCTTTGGCACGTCTGTACGACCTGGTAGTGGGGCTATACCAAGATGTACGTCTAATACAGCGAGTGCACCTGGAGGGGCAGGGACCCGTGCTACAACCACTAACCTAGAATCTTCAGCGGTGCCTGCCATCCAAACAAGTTCGGGAGGCCCACACGATTAGTGTGGGATAGGAGCGGTGGGAGAGACCGCCCACATTTATGGGCCTCAAGTTAACTGGGCCACCAAACTGGCCTTGGTCCCGTTGAATGAAGCCTTGACCCAAAATGTTCTTAACCCAAGTGCGATGCGTGGGCCTCAGTATTTTGTTACTGAGCCTTTCGACCCACCTCCCTCTTTTAGAGCCCATTCCGCTAAAAGCCTGGCCCCTTCAACGGAGCCCTTAGGCACTAATGAGATGGTCAGCCCATCTACAGAGGGTCACTAGAATAGAGCTATTGAGGTGCACATATCGCAGGCCTTTATGGATCTAACTCTCAAACAGAAGATTTCTGTAGAAGATTTTGACGGGTTCCGACCATCCAAACTGTTGAAATGCTTGAGTTCTAAGGATGAGCCTGTACAAGAGGACCTTCCCGTCTAGCATGCCCAACGACGGTTAATTCCTTATAACGCTAGGCAGCGGAAATCTGGCAAGAATGTGGGCCGCCCATGAAAACACCAGCTCTTTGAGGTTCAGGTGTAGGGAGTGGTTGAGAAGGAGACCAGGTTAGGGGATAAGCTGGAAGTCTGCTCTCAAGTGGCAAGCATTTTCCCTATCAGTGTTGAACTGCAGAACGATGAAAGGGTTCTGGTGGCTGTCCCGGAACAGCCACACAAGTCATGTTGATCATCAGCTGGAACTGTCAGGGGTTGGGGCGTCCCCTGACAGTCCGGATCCTTCGAGGGTTATGCAAAACCCATTGTCCCAAGGTAGTCTTTTTAATGGAAACAAAAAATAAGGAGGCTAAGCTGGAAAGACTTAGGCATAGTCTTCAGTTCACTAACAAATCTTATTTGGAGCTATGGGATTATCCGGAGGTTTGGCTTTTTGGTGGATGAATGAGGTGTATCTGGATGTTCGCTTTAAGACCAATCATTTCTGTGTTCTCTCTGGTTGGAGTGGTAGAGATTAGGCTACGGTATTTCTCTATGCTCCCACGCAAAGAAAAGCAAGACAGAATTTATGGAAGAATTTAGGAGCAATGGTTGCAAGAATCCAATATCCTTGGTTATGTATAAGGGACCTAAACCAAGTGGGCTCGGTGTGGGAGAAACAAGGGGGAAATGATTGCGACAGATCCCAGATGGTTGAATTCCAAGAGATGATTTTGAATTGCAGATTGATCGGCCTTGAGTTCAAGGGTAACTCCTATACGTGAATCAGGTGGGTTGGGCCAATGTTCGTGAAAGACTTGATTGAGCGCTGGCTGATGTGAATTGGTGAAATCTCTTTCCATATGCACAGGTTTTCCATGATGTTTGCCTAGGCTCTGATCATTGTCCTTTAATCTTGGATTGATGTGCTCTCCCAAAACGAGTCCCTAGGTATTTTAAGTTTGAATCTCTCTGGGCAACTAGTGCTGAGTGCGACCCTACTATCTAGCGGGCTTGGGATAGTGCTCCGGTCGGGTCTCCTATGTTCCAACTCACTCAAAGGCTTAAGACTTGTAAGCGAGGACTTCAACTGTGGAGTAAACAGGAATTTGGAAATGGGCAGACTCAACTGGCCATTTTGAGGCAACAACTATCTCTAGTGCAAGGCCAACCGCCATCCGCAAATAATATGGCCAAGCAATCCCAACTGAAAACCGAAATTGATTGTGTGTTATTTCAAGAAGAAATGTTCCTCCACCAACGGTCAAGAATTCGATGGTTAAATTTTGGCGATAAGAACTCAGCTTCTTCCGTACCACCGTCACCTAAAAGAGACAGCGGAATCAGCTTCTGAAGTTACAAACGGAAGATGGGAGATGGTTGACCACAGATGAGGTTGTATTATTTTTCAAATTTGTACATAGCCGGGCCTCGAGGTGACATGGAGGCTGCCCTCCAAGTTCTTGACTCGATTATTTCTCCTGAAGCAAACGAAGCCCTCACCCGAGTTGTATCCGATTTGGAAATCAAGGCAGTTGTTTTTCAACTTGGTTCTCTTAAGGCACCAGGCCCGGATGGATTCCCAGGTTTTTTCTATCAACAATTCTGGAGCGTGGTGGGAGAAGGTACTTGCAATGCAGTGAGGAGCTTTTTCCAGGGGGGCTATCTGCTGAAAGAAATGAACCACACCAATTTGGTTCTCATCCCAAAAGTCTTTGCGCCCAAAAAGCTATCTCAATTCCGACCAATTAGCCTTTGCAACTTTAATCTGAAGATTGTGACAAAATTTTGGCCAACAGACTTAAGAAGGTGCTTGGGGCTCTTATTTCTCCAAACCAATCGGCCTTTGTTCCGGGTCGGCTTATCCAGGATAACATCCTTGTAGCCCACGAAGCTTTTCATGCTCTAAAAACTCAAAAAGGTAAGACCAAGACCTTGGCCCTGAAGTTGGATTTCCATAAGGCATATGACACGGTTGAGTGGGATTTTCTTCGTGCAGTCATGTTAAAACTGGGGTTCAGTCCTAAATGGGTTCAATGGGTCATGGAATGTGTCTCTACTGTCACATTTTCGGTGTTTGCAAATGGTGTTCGACGTGCTAGCTTCAAACCTTCTCGCAGGCTGCAACAGGGAAACCTGCTTTCTCTTTACCTCTTCTTGTTGATAATTGATGTGCTCTCCAGATTGATACAGCAAAGTGTCCACAATGGAAGGCTTGTCGGTTTGCAAATTCGAAGGACTTGCCCCATAATCTCATATTTATTCTTTGTAGATGATGCCTTACTGTTCTTTAAAGCTGAAGGAGGACAATGCAAAAAGGTGTTGCGTATCTTAAAGCTATATGGGGAGTCCTCAGGACAGCAAATAAACTTTGCCAAATCCGATGTTCAATATTCAGCAAATGTGGATGTGCTTACTCAACACCAGATAGGGATGGTGTTACGAATAGCCCCGGTTCGTGTGGGTGTAAAGTATTTGGGTCTTCCTTCATGTTGGGGCACATCAAAATCTGCAGCTTTCAATTTCCTAATTGAGCGAATGTTGACTAAGCTTCAGGGTTGGAAAACTCATATTCTATCTCAGGGTTGGAAAGCTCATATTCTATCTCAGGATGGGAAGGAGACCCTCATTAAATTGGTGGCACAAGCTATTCTCACATATGCAATGGCCTGTTTTTTGCTTCCTAATATGGTGTGTAACAAACTGGATTCTCTTATTCATAATTTCTGGTGGAAAGGCAATTCGGAGGAAAGGGGCATTCATTGGGCTAGATGGAGCAAATTAATTCTTCCCAAGTGGAAGGGGAGGTTAGGCTTTTGGGATTTCAAGACCTTCAACAAAGCTTTACTTGCTCGACAAGGGTGGAGGCTTTTGCGCTTTCCTAATTCTTTCTGTGCTCAAGTCTTGAAGGGTATTTATTATCCCCATTCCGACTTCATGCATGCTGCAAAAGGGGCTCATGCATCCTGGGCTTGGTCAAGTCTCATCCATGGCCGTGAAGTGTTGGCTGATGGTTTGCAGTAGCAAGTTTTCAATGGTACCTCGATTAAATTCTGGGATGATAAATGGGTTCCGGCGTTAAAGGATTTTCTAGTGTAATCACGACAACCTACTGGGTGTGTGGTTAATTTAGTTCAAGATGTGATTGTGCCTCAAACCAAATCGTGGGATATAACGAAATTGGAAGGTTTGGTCTCCTCGGAAGAGGTAGATGCAATAGCCGCAATCCCCATCTCTATTGAGAACATCAACGACTCGTACATTTGGTATCATGAGGCCAGAGGTTCTTACACAATCAAGTCTGGGTATGTAGTTATGGCAAACAAAGGGACCACATTTTCTCACTCGACTCCGTCCTCCTCATTCTGCTGGTCTGATAAGGAATGAAAGTTCATTTGGGGGCTGACCCTCCCTCCTAAGCTCAAACATTTTGCATGGACGATGTGTAACAATTATCTCGCCTCCCGTCAAAACTTGCACATCCGTAGGTGTACAGAGACGAATCTATGTCAAATTTGTCATGGTGAGGTTGAATCTATCGAACACATTCTCGTAGGTTGTTTCTGGACTAAGGCAATTTGGTTCGGGAGTGGTCTTGGTCTCTGGTTTGATCCTTCACGAGTTCAGTCAATTTCAATATGGCTTAGAGGGGTCATGGATAGTTTTGACATATCCCAAACTCGGCAAGAAATCATTTGTCAGATGTTGTGGCTGTGTTTGCACATTTGGAAGGCTCGCAATGATCACATCTTTAACCATGTTCCAATGGATCCAATGGAAGTAATTTTCAAGGCAGCTCAGGATGCCATGGAATTTACGACAGCCCAAGCGATGTTGGCGGCCCCTCCCAGTGTTTTCAGACAGGCAAGTGGTGTCAACCAAGCATGGGTCTCCCCTGCACAAAGGACTTTTAAAGTCAATTGTGATGTGGCTATCCAACCTAGTACAAAAGTGGGTACGATGGCTACTTCGTTGCGTAATGATCAAGGGACATTTCTCGACGAGATTGCAATGAAAGCCCCTATTGCTTCGGTGCTTCAGGGTGAAGTGATGGCAATTTGTTTGGCCTACGTTATGTGTGACACCCTGCATCTCAGTCGAGTGGAGGTTGAAGGGGATAATCAAGAAGCAATCAAGCTGAGTGTTTCAGAGGATGCCCCTCCTTGGGAGTGTGTTGCTCTCGTTGCTGATATCAAGGCTCTAGCACACAAGCGTGGTCTCTCTTTCAGATGGTGTCCTCGCAGTGCTAATAGTGTAGCGAACTGGGTTGCACGAGCTAGACTAGGAGGTTATCTTCCTGTAAATTGGGTGGCATGCCCCCCTCCCCTGCTTGTTTCTAGTTTATCTATGAATGGATCTTAATTGGTTTCTTTGATAAAAAAAAATAAAGTAGAACAAGATATTCCTTCAACTTGTTTGCATTTTTTTTTTATAAAAAATTTAAAAATTATAAAATAAAAGTCAATTCTTAAACAAAATAGTACTAGTATTTATTCATTTTCCTACTAATACATTTAGATATTCAGAAACTCCTCAACATCTGCATCCACACCATTTTCAAAATAAAATTATTAAACACCAAAATCTGAAATTACATTATCACATTTTTACTATTGGGTCCCACAACGCACGAGACACGTGCAGAAGTGTTGATTGGCTGGAGCAGGGTCACATTGACAACGCATAGCCATACCAGATGCTCCATACTTTGAATTCATCACTTGGAAGCAATCAAAGTTTCCATTTGGCCCACACTGACCTTGCAATGTCATCATTGTTGAGCAGAATTTAATTTCCCCTGAAACTATCAAATCAAATCAATTAAGTAGCATTTATTCATAAATTTTTCATTACCTACCTATATTCTACTTAATTTAAATTATTTTTTTATGTTTCAATAATAAAATGCGTATTAATATTCTTTTTTGGGTGGATAACGTATTAATATTCATATTGACATTGTCAATGTTTCATAATGTGAACATTTACACTATTGATGTGAACATTTCACATTGTGAAATTTATTTAATGTAAATGTTCACATCACCAAGTTATTAAGGGTTTAAAAAATATTTGTAAAGATAAAATTATCAATAAAATATTTTAAATATGAGAATTAAGATTTTGTGGATTAAATGTCCAAAAATAATAAAACTTATTGAAATACAAGAACATTTTATGAATTAATCAGGATACCAGTATTTGGAAGATGATTTTCTAAAAGATTCCTCATCAATTAATTTATTATGATCCAAAAATCATATACATGCAATCTCTCTCACTACTTCAAATTCTGAATATGTGCTGTGTATGCAGAAAAAGTTTTACTTAGAAATATGTGCAGGATTACAATGTATCTTTAATTCATACATTTCAAATTCTGAATATTTTTTTAGGTAAAACTTGTTAGAATGAAGCACAATTATTTTTTCATTTGATAAATTGAAATTAGACATGAATACTAAATTAAGATTTGAGAAGAGTTGTTTGTACCTTGAGAGAGAGTAGAAAATGCTAAGAAGAGAGTAAAATAAAGGATGGAGTGAGCTACCAACTTGTCCATGGATGGTCTTTCCTCTCTGTAATGGTATACTTCCTTTTTTTTTTTTTTTTCTTTTTTCTTTTTTGGGAGGAAATCTAATGGTATAATTTGTGTTCATATCATAGCACCTATTTATAGATTTATAGGTGCTTAAAAAAATATTCATTTATATTTGACAACCAGGAATGAGATGTGTAGCATTTAAATTATGAAAGCTTACCCAAAAAGTATAAATGAAATTATGTGGGCGATTTTCTGACCACACTGCCCGTTTAGTGATCAGCTGGAGAGCACCGGCAGAATAGATGGCTTCTAGCTAACCTGTAACAGAAATATAAGAATCCCGCGGTGGTTCGCTACCCGGGAGTACTCCGACGATCAAGTCAGTACTCAATATCTCTCAAAGATAAATCAATTTATTCAACTCACAAGCTTGAGCATAAAAAACATACTTTAGACCCATGGGGGTGCCTTTCTTTTATAGCTAACTCAATCCTGGTCCCAATGGAAGCCTAACTTCAATGGACTCAGGATTACTACTAATCTTGGACTCCCAATAGGATCAGGATAAGCTCTCTAAGAGTCTCACATTTACCCAAACTGAAGTCTCCTCTCATTCTAGGACTCTTGTCTCTCATCCAGGTTGAGTTCCCTTTTCATTCTAGGACTCTTGTCTCTCATCCAGGTTGAGTTCCCTTTTCATTATAGGACTCTTGTCCCTTATCCACTTATCTCGGATTCTGATATCTTCGAAGATAACCTCGGCCTTGCTGAGATCACCTCGGCGTCACGACCAGGACACGTGGCACTTTGGCTGACACGTCGGCGTCACCTTGCCACGTGTTGGTACTCAGAAAATATATCCCCACAGAAATAATATTGGAGTAACGGCATTGATAATCTTAACAAATTAAATTGGATATGTTGTCATTTACCAAAAACAAGAATAATGGTTTTAATAATCCTAACAAATGTAATCATTTAAAAGGATGAAAATACCATTATTCAAAAAATAACTTTCAGTATGTTTGGTTTGAATTTTCTGAATTAAGTTTTTTGAAAATTGAGTTTTTTTGTTTTCGTATTCTTTTGTTTTTAGTGAATATTTTTTAAATTTTAAATATTTTTTTACTTTTTTAGATGCACCTTAGTTAGATGTATCTAAAAAGTAAAAAATTTGTAAAAAAATATTTTTAAAAATTAATAAATACATAGAAATACAAAAAATGTACTGAATTTTTGTATTTTTGGTATTTAGTGAATTTTTAAAAGATTTTTTTTACAATTTTTTTACTTTTTAGGTGTATTTATGTTAGATGTGTCTAAAAAGTAAAAAAATTGCTTAAAATATTAAAAAAATTCAGTAAAAACAAAATAACACAAAAAATAAGAAAGTAAAATTTTCTAAAAAGTGCTTTCTGAAAAATGAAAACAAGTTTTTTCTTGAAATACGGCTGCTTACATAATTTTTTTTCAAAAAAATAAGACACGCATTTTTCATCCTAAAAAAGTCAATTTCATTTAATCCACTTCGTTTTAAAAGAGTCATGAAACAAAGGAATTGAAAAGTACTGCCACATTGGCAAAAATCATAATATCATTTAACATGTATTTTGTGTATTTTATAAGTTCGAAATTGTGTTAAAAAGACAGTTGGACTTTGAAACTCAAAAGCTTGGTTATATAAATTTCACAATGTTAGACAGATCAACAGTGTGAAGAACCTCATTTGCTTAAATCACATAATTGCTTTACTCGGAAAAATAATCAAAAAGAGAGATATACGATCGATACAGATTCAAAATGAATGTAATGTGGGTCATTCCCATAATAATAAATGTGATTAATTTTGTAGATAATTCTTTAGCGGTAACTAAGGGAGGGGGTTCTAGACTAGTTCCATTTGGTTAAAATAAAATAAATAAAAATATTTGAGACTTAGTGCAACAGCTCTGAAGCTGTTCCCAACCCCCTCCCGAACTGATTATTCTTTTCAAATTTGTTTTGAGTATTCTTTCAAAATTTGTTTGAGAGAAAAAAGAAATTTAACCATAAATTTGGGAGTGCTGACCTGTTATTCTGTCTATTTATACTTGGCCCTAGCAATCAACCATTGAGAGAAAGAGAGAGAGAACATGAAATCAGTAGTTCTTCTGGCCATCTCTTTGGTTATGCTGTTATGCCTGCTCAGACACTGTCAAGGTACTCATGGCGTCTACGTATTTCAGTGTAATCTTTAGAAAATTACTATCATTAAATCAATATGGGAATGAAACAAGCATACGACCACCAATGTCTGAATATATTAAGATTACTATCAACTCAAACTACACTTTTATATACCTTTAAATTGTTAAAATTACAAATTGATTTAATTAAATTGCATATTTTAGGGCAAGAGTTGAAGTTCTGCCCCGTGGTGCGGTCTGGACATGGGAGCACAGGCAATACCACAGCACAGGAAAGCAAATGCCATCCTCGTCCTCCAAATCAACACATCTACGAATGCCTCACTTTCTGTGGCTTTCGCTACCCACCTTCGGCTTCACCCTCTCCCTTCACCGGTGAAATGAAACCATAATTGATGTTTGAAGAAACAAATTTAGTAAGGCACCGTTTGGGAAGGAAAACTCGGGCTAATTTAGCCACGTCCCGACAAATTAGGCTGTTTCAGCCACGTCCAGACAAAATGGAATTCACGGATATTTTGAAACCCTTATTCGTGTAAATTTACTAAAATGCCCCGAAGAGAACCCTCTTCAATATGAGGGACAACGCCTCATCCAAAACACACACACCCTTTTGAAAGCTGAAGAGAAGAACAAGCAAGTTATCCCATTCGGAAAGACCAGCGGCGACAAGGACATCTGAACGACCTTCGCAGAGGTAATCGGCACCAGAGTACGCATCCGCGGCGGCGAACAAAAACCAACCCTCTCAAACACAAACCGATCTGCAGGTAATGCTTTATGACCTATCTGATTTCTCTTTTTCTTCTTCCGATCTGCATAGTATGGGTTCATAACGGCATCGGTTCATAACCGATTTGTTGCTTTACGGTCGTGATTGGGTTGATTACGCTTACATTACACACATTTGGGGCACCTATCTGTCTCTGTGAAAAATCTGGGTTTTGGATCTGTTCTTATGTTAAAAATTTGTTCGGTTATCACGGAATGTTAGGGTTACAGCTCACACATTTGGGGCAGATATGCATATATACATATATATATATATAAAATATATCTGTTCTTATTAAAAAATCTATTCTTATTTATGAAAATCAGATCTGTTGATCACAAACTGAAGGCACCGTTGTTCAAACTGAAGGAAAAGCAGATCTTATATATCTGTTCTTATTTACAAAATGCTCAATTATCAGATCTTATAAATCTGTTCTTATTTACAAAATGAAGGAAAACATGAAAATTTTTGTTATATTTTTTGTTTATAGTCAATGCTGAAGCCTGAATTTTTGCTAATTTAGAAATGCTCAATTCCCATTTGTCAAAAATATATTAATTAGATAAAAAATGTATTTCGAACTAAATTTGGGAAGGAATGTAGATATATTATCTATATATATTAACAACAAATTACAAAATATATAAAACTTATAGTACAAATATATTACAAAATTGGGTTTATTAAGAAATATATTAAAAATATATTAGCAAGATATTAAAAATATTTTAAAATATATATTACAAATTTAGATTTAAAAAGTAAAGACTGTAAAAATTTTATTAAACATATATGACAAAATTTAATTATGAAAAAATATATTAAAAATATTTTCAAAATATCATAAAAAATATATTCAAAATATATTACAAAATAGATTTATTAATTTGAATATATTTTTTACTCAATACGAAATGCTCAATTCTCATTTGTAAAAAATATATTAATTAGATAAAAAATATATTTCGAACTAAATTTGGGAAGGAATGTAGATATATTATCTACATATATTAACAACAAATTACAAAATATATAAAAATTATATTACAAATATATTACAAAATTGGGTTTATTAACAAATATATTAAAAATATATTACAAAGATATTAATAATATATTAAAATATATATTACAAATTTAGATTTAAAAAGTAAAGAGTGTAAAAATTTTATTAAACATATATGACAAAATTTAATTATTAAAAAATATAGTAAAAATATATTCAAAAATATTTTCAAAATATCATATAAAATATATTCAAAATATATTACAAAATAGATTTATTAATTTGAATATATTTTTTACTCAATACGAATTGCTCAATTCTCATTTGTAAACAATATATTAATTAGATAAAAAAATATATTTCAAACTAAATTTGGAAGGAAGGTAGATATATTATCTATATATATTAACAACAAATTTTATCCAAAATATATAAAAATTATATTACAAATATATTAGAAAATATGGTTTATTAACAAATATATTAAAAATATATTACAAATTTTGATTTAAAAAGTAAAGAGTGTAAAAATTTTATTAAACATATATGACAAAATTTAATTATTCAAAAATATTTTAAAATTATCTTAAAGAAAATTTACTCAAAAATATAACAAAAATTTAGTTTTCAAACACTTATTTGAGTAAAAAATATATTACAAAATAGATTTATTAATTTTAATATATTTTGTACTCAATACTCAATGCTCAATTCTCATTTGTGAATAACATATTTCACTAAAAAATATATTACAAACTAAATTTGGGAAGGAAGGTAAATATATTAAAAAGTTATTAAAAATATATTAAATGTATTCGATTACAACTATATTAAAAAATTGGGTTTATTAAAAAATATATTAAAAAGATGTTAAAAATATATTAAAATGTATATTAAAAATTTAGATTTAACAAATTATATGTCAGTAAAATTTGTATTAAACATATATTAAAAAAATAAATTATTACAAAATATATTAACAATATATTCACAAATATATTAAAAAATATATTCGAAAATATATTACCAATATACCTAAATTCAAGATGCACAATACTTTTACAAACAATCTAGTTCGTTCATGGAATCAAATATAAAATTGCGTTAGTCTTTATATATGTTCATGTTGATTCATGTAAATTTAATTGAAATTTGAAGCGTAGCATGGCGTCGTTCACTTCTACTGCAACTTCCAGTACATGGCTACGATGAATGTGTGCCTGTGGACATGGCCCCTGTATTGTTAAGATTTCTAGGTCCACCAAAAATCCAGGGCGTCCCTACTTTGCCTGTCCCAGCCCTGTGGTGAGTGACCCATTCTTTACCCGTCATAACTGTATGAACATTAACAATCCATGAAACTAATAGTTCCATAATTTGCACTCATCAACCCTGTGTCAGTTGGATTGGTTGGTGCGAAGAACGAAGGCTAGAGAACCAAGACTATGCGTCACCTGGAGATGAAATTGCCATGCAATTGTGGGCTGATGTCATAGACATTCAACAATCCTTGCGTGTCCTTAAGACCATTGTGTATGTACTTTGCATTGTCGTTGTCATTTTGTTGTGCAGTATGTAAGCACCGTTACCATGTTGTCAGTATGTAGAAACACGTTAGTATGTTGTCAGTATGTTGTTAGCATGTACTTAGTATGTTCGTAGTATGTTGGTAGTATGTTGTCGCATATGGGAGCCGTATTACTAACTATCATATTTTTGTCCACTACTAACTTCCATGGAACCTGTGTACGTACGTTATTAATGTGCAATGGTTATATGCAAATTTAACTTTAGCATCCTATATCTCTGTTTGTTGTTATTAATGTGTCATGGCGTATGCGTGTGTATATAACAACCGAATTTGTGATGGTAATCTTTTGTAAACGTACATTAGTAATGGCTTCGACACGTACTTCTCCGCGTACCCAATCGAGAAGCAAAGGCATTGTCACTGACAAGTCAAGCAGTCTTGAAGAGACACATAATCAGTTCAGCCACAAGGCCTCATGGGACAGTGACTCAATTCGAGTTTTCCTACAGTTGATTGCAAATGAGATTACTAAAGGAAATCGCCCTTTCCTAGTCCTCAGCCAAGCAGGGTACAAGTCCTTGGCAAGGAAATTTGAGAAAAAAACAGGAAGAAAACATGGACAGAAACAGTTGAAGAATAAATATATGAGCTTGAAAAAAGAGTGGCAAGTGTGGACAAAGTTGATGGATTCAAGCAAAGGAGTGTCAGGGATAGGCTTTGACAGTGACACCGGTATGTTTCAGGCACCTGAGGAGTGGTGGGACAAGATGGAATCGGTAAGTACATGTACAAACAAGTTTCATATTTGTCATTTACCAGTACATGTTTGGTAGTTTGTAGTTCAATTTTAATTATTTATATGAAATGTAATGTAATTCTCTTTCATATATCTGTATTTCTGCAGGTAAACAAGATGTGTGCCAAGTTCAGGAAAAAATCCTTGGAACGTCGTGAGCTGATGGAGACAGTCTTCATGGGGGCATCAGCTACTGGTAAGCACCACTGGACCCCGGGAGAGAAACTTGCTAAAGCTGCTGACGACTCCTCTGATTCAGCGCACAGTTTGGGAGCCCAGCCATTTGCTGATCCGATACCCGCAGGAGTGCAGGACGTGGATTTAGATTCTTCACTGGAGCATGTTCCGATTGAAAAGGGGAAAAGGAGAAAGACGCCATCAAGTAGTGTTTCAAAGTCCAAGAAGACAACAAGTGAAGCATCAGTTATTGCGGAAAGCATGAACAATCTGACAGATGTGGTGCGTACGAAGAATCAGCAGGTCACGGTGAGGCACCTCACAGGCAACGAATCGCTGTATACTATTTCGGAGTGCATGCATCGCCTAACGAGTATTCCATCCCTGCTTGGTACGCCGTTATTCCACTTCACCTCGACACTTACGGATAATGCCGATTTGCGGGAGGTGATGATGTGCCAGCCTGATGACGACTTTATTGTAGGGTGGCTTACACAAAAGCAGCTCCAGTGTACTGCGTCGGCGCCTTTTGCAAACCTGTTTGGGGCTCGCCGGATGTGATGTAGCGGTGTTGAGAGTGTTGAAGATGCATGTCCTTCTGTTGCATTATGAAAACTTTTACTTATCTTAATGTTGGCACTGTATTAAAACAGGATGTTTGTATGTGCATGTTTTTATTCCTTTTTTTTTGTGTGGTTTTTATTGCTACCTACGGTGCACAAAACTTTTAGTTCAGTGCATGGGTTGTCGTTCATGGAAGCATGGTTGTGCATGTTTTTGGAGAAATGAATGGGATGCTTTTGTATGTCTATATTATGCAAATTTTAATTGGTAGTTTACTTTGACGTCTACTTTTGTGGTTGTTACCACTATCGCCCCCGGGTAAATTCAAGTTGAACAGGTTACCAATTTGTCAAACTCATATCATTACGCGTTACTACTGACAGTGGTGACGGCATTGCTTACATGAAAACCAATTTTAATATATTTGTTTATTGCAATTTTCCAAATAATTTGAGTCAATGAAAGGGAAGCAAACTAATTGACAGAGTGCCACTCTTGTAGGTTTCGCATCAACGAAGACGTAATGAATCTGTGGGATGGAAGCAACAATGACGGAATAAGGGAAATGCTTAATCAAATGGTGGTCCAGGTGCAACAAGAACACAACTGCACATTTCTACAAGCATGCCAGTATGCGACAGAATGGTACGCAAAACACATAGCCAAAACGCCATGTCGCAATTCTATACTGACCGGGAATGCATGGATATCCGAACTATATGCGGGCCATATGGGGCGATTTGAGGGAAATGTTTGCATGCCGAAGGAATTTTTTGTCGCCTTGTGTGAGACATTAGTAAATGATTTTGGGTTACAAGTCCCGCAACGTCCACATGACTTAGCTGTTGAAGAAAGCGTTGCAATATTTATCCATGTGTTAAAAGGGAAGCAAAATCGGGAAATTCAAGAACGGTTCCAACATTCGGGAGAGACTGTGTCTCGGCACGTGCATAACGTATTAACTTCTATGAAAACGTTCACTGTAGTTCATTGCCGCCCCACATACAGTCAGCATCGTATGCATCCATACGTGCGGTCTAGACGGAAATACCTACCGTTCAAGGTACTACTGAAAACCATTATTGACATATAAATAAAGAGTGTCAGTTATTTTGTTTTTATTATTAACTGGAGGTGACGTATGGGAAAAACCAAACACTTGTTACCTGTTTAAGCAACAAACGAAGTGGGTTGTTTGCAGGACTGCATTGGCGCAATAGACGGAACACATGTAAGTGCATAGGTTACGGGGCCAGATGCGGCAACATATTTTGATAAGAAATACTGTCACACGCAAAATATCATGGCCGCAGTGGATTTTTGACATGTGTTTCATATTCATTTCATACGGATGGGAATGAAGTATGCATAATAGTCGCATATTCAACGAGATACTAACGAATGACAATGTGCCATTCCCACATCCTGACGAAGGTAACACATGGCCATGAAATAGATTTATGGGGCTATACATTTTTTCCCGAAAATAGCGTTACTTGAAAATGAAGCACAATGTTTGGTTTTCGTGTCATACATTGTTGTCATGTCTGCAGGCAAATATTATCTTGTCGATTCTGGCTATCCAAACCAGATAGATTACTTAGCACCATTCAAAGGCCACCGTTACCACCAACAAGAATTCCGACGTATTGCACGGAACAGGACGGCAAACACGCCAAGGGAATTATTTAACAAAGTGCACTCGTCCTTACGCAGTGTGGTGGAACGCACTTTCGGTGCCTGGAAAAATCGATGGGGGTTTATTCGAGACATGCCTCGGTATGACTTTGCAAATGTGCAAGTTCAGTTAGTAGGTGCGTCAATGGCATTACATAATTATATACAGCAAAACACAGGTAACCCAACAACTGTGCACCCAATCTGTGACGAGGAAGAGGCTATGACAATAGTAAATGTCATACCAGAAGTTGAACATGACGAGGATGGTTTAATGGCTGGGGATGAGGACCCCCATATGGCATTGGTGCGCCTTCACATACGCGACAAATTATGTTACATGCGTAATAACGGAATGTTAGGAAATATATAATAGTCGAATGAATTTTCGTATGGTTGTAACATTACTAATGACACACGTGGAACAGACTGTATTCAAAAAAATATATCATGTACAATATGTATGAGTTTCCACGGGAATGTAGCCCATTCCAGTTGGTGTTGTGCCTAACTTTGAAAAACCAAAATCCAAGGTAGATATTTTTTTTTTCGAAAAACAAAAAAAGGTGAAACAAATAACAAAAAATAAAAAAGAAAACTAATACAGAAATGGTCATGTGCAACGTCAATTAAAAATATAAAAACAGAAGTTGAAAACAACAAGAAAACCAAAACAGACTCTCATTTTTTGTCATGTGCCACGGCAATATATGATTTTCCACTGTATTTTGACTAATTAAAAAAAAAAAACGTTTTTCTAAACAAAAAAACCACCCGAAATTAGCATTTGTCACGTAATTTACAAATAAATAAAACAGATAAAAACACATTTGTCAAATATAAAAACAAATTACTGTATACAAATTTTAAAAAATTACAGAAACGTAAATTAAAAAAAGAAGAACCACAAACATAGGCATCATCCAAAAAAAAAGGAAAAAAAAAAGAAAAAAACAGAAATTACCATTTGCCACGTCATTTACAAATAAATAAAACAACAGAAAATCCATTTTTTAAATATAAAAACAAATTAATGTGAGTGAATAAGACAATGACAAAATCGTAAATTTTGAAAAAATAACGACAAAATTACGCCACACTAAAAAACATTTAAAAAAAAAAACCATGAAAACATAAATTACCATTCGCAACGTAATTTACAAATAAATGAAACACATAAATAAATAAAAAAAGTTATTGTATACCAATAAAAATAAAGAAGAAGAACTAATTAATGTTAAAAAAAAAAAAAACCAAAAAAAGACAAAAACATAAAATTTAAAAAAACATTAGAAAAATTTAAGCACAATACACCAAATCCAAACCCAAAATAAAAAAAAAAAGTAATAGAAAAAAAAAAGATAAACAAAATACGAAAAATCCAAACCCAAAATAAAAAAATTAAAAGAAAAAAAAATTAAAGCAAAATATGCCAAATCCAAACCCAAAATAAAAAAATAAAAAAAATTTAAAAATTAAAGCAAAATTCGCCAGATCGAAACCCAACATAAAAAACAAAAATAAAAAATTAAGCAAAAACATGGCAAATCCAAACCGAAAAAAAAAATTTAAAAAATAAAAAATTTAAGCAAAATACGCCAAATCGAAACCCAACATAAAAAATAAAAAATAAAAAATAAAACAAAATATGCCAAATCCAAACCGAAAAAAAAAAAAAAAAATTTAAGCAAAATATGCCAAATCCAAACCCAAAATAAAAAAAATTTTAAAAAAAAGGCAAAAAGGGCAGTTTGGTAATTTGACAGGAAGACACCTCACCAAAGGCCAAAAAGTCATTTCCAAACCAAGTTTTTTCGCCCCAGGCTAAAATAACCAAAAAAGTTAAAAAGCCAAAAAGCTAATCCACTTCCCAAACGGAGGCTAAATTAATTACAATGCGCCTCAACAAAAAAGATTGACAATGATTCAGGCTTATTTGTACTTTTTATCACCTTGGTTTCTATTGTTTTTCTCTAATAACTTCAAGATATGCTGAGAAGGTTGAAAGAATTGACAAACTGTCCTAGAGATGGACAGTGAGTAGGCAATTCTCTCCTATATATATACATGGTAGAGAAAAAAAACATGGGGAATCTCAGAGAACAGAGAGGTGTTGAGGAAAAAAACTTTTAAGAGCAACTTCTCTAATTTTTATATTTCTAAAAGGATAATTTCGTAATATTAATGACGCAATGTCAATCATCCTACAAAATTGGCCAATTGGTTTGGCCCAAATGGCATTACGCAAATTCTCTTTTTATTTTTTCTTAATGCTGTACAAGAGAATGTGTTTTTCAAATAACATATTTTATTATGTATAGAGCAAAATCAGGAGAGAGAATGAATCAAACATTGGAACAAAACTACTTTTAAATAATGATAAAAAAATCACCCATCAGAATGGATTGGCAAAATTTTTTGAAGCTAATTACCGACTACAGGTGTTAAGAACAAGACGAAATTGACAGGACTGAACGGACTTCATGACGATGCTTCTAAAACTTCAATCCAGAATGGATCGCCACTACTCCCCCAACAAGATTTTCATATTCAACCTTTTGAAATCCAGCATCTGCAATCATTGAAGCAAATTTCTCCTGCAATCATCAACGTAGAAATTATAAAATGGGTATATTTAGAATAAGACAAACAAATGGAAAATAAAAATCAATTGTTTCTGCCAATGATCGGGTAGAACATGCCAGCCAGATTCTACAACCTGTGGTAGCAGGCTGTGCTTTTTATTAGCTCATTCATCGATCTCTATCCAAATCTCCCAAGCAACACCAAATCCATGTTCTACCAAATAGTAGTTTTTCTCACCTTTTATTTTGTTAGATAGATGTTGTTTTTAGGGTCTCCCTCAATAGCCATATCCTGTTTCCCCCTTATCTCGCATTCTTCTCTCGTATTGTCTCACTCTTAACATGATATCAAAGTTTTATCCTCCTTGTATTGCAGAAAAGGGTTTCTCGTTCTTACTCTTTGTTTTCTGGTCATCTTTTTCGTCATTGATATGCAAAAAATATGAAAGTAATATAATCAGTATGCTCAACTTGAAGAGAGGTAGTTACTGCTAATTTTTCCCAAAGTTTCTAGCTCATTTGATATGTTTTTTCAATTTTTTATTTTTCCAAAAAAAAAATGGTCTATTTATTTGAGATCTTTGATCAGGCGTTGTTTTTATCAAACCAGTGCTGGGAACATCTCTTGTGGGTGCCAAATGTTAATACCCATTACAATTGAGGATCAAAATCTGGGCGCGACACCAACTAGGGCTTTCGGAGGATAACCCATACTAGTTTTTCAAGTTTGGATGAGTTTTTGGCTTCTCAAAGGTTCGGCTGGGAGTGTTTCTCATATATAGTACCCTCTTTTTTTTTCTCCGTGTATTTCTCAAGTTACAAGCCTATTTGTGTTGCTTTATGATCCAGTAAGCCATTTTTGGTTATTCTTGTCTGCTTTGGTGAGGCTTTTATGCCAGAGGGTAGGCATGAGTATTATGACTATAAGATGAAGGGTTCAGCCCCAGCAACTCTCAATATCAATGATATAAAGATACAAAAATATTGTAAAGCGATTCTAAGAATCATAACCTGAGGGGGAAAGCGACGAATGCTCTCAACTAAGTATTGATAAGACTCCCGATCACCTGCAACTAGCTCTCCAAGGGCTGGAATCACCGAGAATGAGTAGTAATCATACCTGCAGAAAGATATGCAGCAGCCCACTATTACGGCTAAAGCAAACATAAGAAGCTGGAAAATAAAAAAGAAAGAAAAAAATGCTCAATCACCTAAAATTTAAAAAGCATATGTTCCATCATGAAGGAGCTTACAAGCTAAGTCTTGAAGATACTTACAACTGCTTAAATCCTGGAACTTCTACATGGCTCAGTTCAAGGCAAAGGAATCTTCCTCCAGATTTAAGTACCCTAACAAATGGACCAAAAGCAGTCAATTCAGCATGTTAACATACATTTTAGAGCAAAAAAGGCCTAAATTAGCATTGTTCCCAAATTTTATGTGGACCAAAATGCTATGCCACGAATAGTACAATAAAAATGGGCATTTGGGACAATTCCAATCTTTTACCTTAGTTGTATTTTAGGTCTCCTCCTTTCCGCTTATAGAAAGAGACCAAGGGGTGCCGGCAGTGGCCTTCTCTCTCTCTCTCTCTCTCTCTCTCACACACACACACACACACACACACCCCACTATGATGACCACCGTTTATGCTGAAATCAACCTACCATCACTCCTATCGGTGCTACTGGAACCATCTTTCACATGACAACCAAATATCCAAAATCAATAACATCTAGGCCCAGAAGCCACTTCAATCATTTGCAAGTGTAATTGGCAATGAGCCAACCACCATGTTCATCATGTCACAGACATGATTTGCATATGGATCAATTGATTTTCAAGTAAACACACCACCATCATATGGGTAGGCTTATTGACATACATGGATTGCATAGTCCATGGTTTGAGGCTAATCCCTGGGCACATGAGCACATGAGGTTCAGTGCCCCTGCACTTACAAAGAGAAAATCCCTAAGGTGGACCCCAAAAGGGGGGATTTGTACCTCATAACTGTTTTAACCATAGGACTTAATTATGGTGAGCAATGAAAGCAACGTAGCTTAGCCTTAGTGATTGCAACGATTAGTATCATAAAATGCTTCTTCAAATACCAAAAAATTTGTGACTTGGTGCTTTCAGGCCAATTCTTGACAGTTTCCTAATTGATTATTAGTGTATCTAATATATTCCAAATGAGCACAGTGATTCTCCAGAAAATGAAATACATCTTACAAACAAACTCATGCACAAGGTGGCAAATTTGTACAAGTTTTTCCATTGGTCGGCTGAGAGCATGCACCAACATAATTGAAAGCCATCTTCTAGTGGGCTCCCATGGGATAAGCAACATGGAATTGTGCAAAACCACTACAAGAAGGTGATATTAGAACACAATGTCTATCTTGTGTGACCATAAAATATATGTAGCCAAACAAATTTGTATAAATACACCCTCTATAGTTGCTTTGGGCCTAATTTCATTTTTAAATGTGTATCTTTTGTGCTCTTGGTCCCACTCTTGCTTTCACTCATACAATTTATTATTTATTTTTTGGGGTACGTTGGAGGTGCATGGGAGAGGGGGAATCTTTCCAATGGCAATACTTGAACCCTCGACCCTAGTGAGT
Organism: Camellia granthamiana; assembly: GCA_036172215.1. Lineage (NCBI taxonomy): Eukaryota > Viridiplantae > Streptophyta > Magnoliopsida > Ericales > Theaceae > Camellia > Camellia granthamiana. The sequence continues at coordinate 116,263,604 of CM069914.1, forward strand.
TGCAAAGGCTCTGGCCAACTAGATACAGTTTACTTATTTAAATGTACATATGACACATATAACCCACATTCCAAGTATGGAAAAACACAACCAAAACATTCAACTAATCAAATGATAAGAATTAGATCTGACTTTTTCTTCTCTTTCTTTCATCATGTTATAAAAAGCCCACAAATGTAGGGTCAGCTGTCTAAAAAGTGCAACACAGAATGCATTTTATTAGCATTTGAATTGTAATTTAAACAACATCCAGTGATCTGTTCGGCCACTTTTTACTCACAGAAAGACTCCAATATTCTTGGAAAATATTAAGTAAAAGAGCAGTCATTGTGGATCAGGGCCTCAATCATTCTGCACAAAGTATAAAGTTTGCCCCCTTTCAAATGTTATTATCTATTACTTTGACTATAACCTGACTCGTATGTAATGGGACTATGGAGAGATAGCCATTTTATTGATTCAGTTTCCCAATTAAACCTTATGGTTAGATGCCTTATAACTCTATATTCACTATAGTGATTTATGCTACTAATGCATAAAACAAACCAGATCAAGAAGTTGGATCTTACCTGTAAGCTTCAGCAAGAACTTTTTCTATGTGTGTAACATTCCTAATCCCAAAAGCAATTGTGTAACCATCCATTGAATTATCTTCAAAACGTAGAGCTTCAGCATCTCCTTCCACCCATATGAGGGATCGGTGATTTCCAAGTCCTACGGCATGTCAAAGACTATCTCATTCGTGAACATAAATCAGATATATCATCCAGAAGAAATGGAACTGAATTTCAGTCCCACTAGAGTAATACAAGATCTGCTCAATTTCAGGTTCAGTTCACATATTTTACCTCTCTCTTGGGCCCGCTTTTTACCAACATTCAACATATTTGGGTTGATGTCACAGACATATATCTGAGTTTCTTCCTGTAGATCATCTTCAAGAGCATCTTGCAGCGCTCTATGGTCAAGACGGTTTATAGTTTCTAGGATCCTGAAAGCAACATCCCCTGTAAAATTTGAGTATTTTAAACCCAAGCTTGAAAAGTATAATACGGATAGGTTTAAAAACCACAACGCAAATAGTTTGTAACTTTGTGTCCCAAATTTAAGATGACATTTACTTGAGACTATAAAAAGTGATCGTATGCAAGCTCAGCAGCATATCCTAAATCCTCAGATAAAGGACAGTATCTCTTTCTCATTTTAAAAATACGATCACATAAAATTTGCAGCTCAGAGTATCAATAGCCTCAAAGTTGGATAAACCCACATTTTTTGTTACGGTAAATATTTATATCATTATTAAATTTATATATGCACAAGGACATCAGTAGAACTACCACTGTTACTATTTTATATTAAGTCACATTTTGGACGAAGAGAGAACCTTAGGATTGAATCCTCACTGAAACTTTTGGCTATGACGCGTTCAAATGAAACGAAACCACAAGCCGTCAAATGGAATAGTTCATGAATTTATTGTTTCCCTCCTGCCCACTATAGATGTTTTCATTCCAACTCTACAGTCTAAAATAACTTGCAAAACATTTTCTTTTTCCCTTTACCTCTAATTCATTTCATTGCCAAAAAAATAAATATATAAGAAATGAAAAATAAAAACTTTTTGTCCTCTGTTGTACATTTCATGTCATTTTCATTTGGAAGTATGGAAGCCATACTACATTTAAAAAATAACCATGAAGCTAAGTTGAGTTGAACTTTGGTGTTCAAGACCCTCTAACTCCAAGAATGAAAATCTAAAAATCAGAAATAAAAGTTCATCATTGTTTTGTGCCATGTTTTTAACCAACAAATAAAGCATTGTACATGCCTATGTCTCATTCATATCCCCCTGCTCCCCGTTCTAGTCTTTCTACCCTAATAACTACAAAAATGCATTGCATATGCTGAATGCAAAGCTTACCTGTCCCACCAGCCACATCAAGATGCTTCATTCCAGGAAATGGATTTAATTTTGAAACCAATCTGAAAATGTTCAGAAATAACAAATGCATGGTAAGAAAGAAGAGAGGATAATGTAATGCAAACATAAAAATTGTCGAGATGCATCACCACAAAGTCAGACCTATCCTTCCATAATCTATGTAATCCAGCACTCATCAAATCATTCATGATGTCATAGTTTGAAGCAACGCTGCTGAAGACATTGCCAACCATTTGGGTTTTTTCTTCTTCTCGTACATCCTTAAACCCTGAAATTTTTAACTTGGGATGTCATCTTATTACCTATCAACGTTTTGACTGAAACAGAATGATGCAATGCAGCAACTGACACAAGAAAAAAATGATTTAACTCATTAGAACCAAAAAATGATGATTTTTGTCCTTGCACAACCAACGTGCATCAACACCCCCATACTGGGAACTAACGTTCACTAACTTGCATCCATTTGATTTTCTTTGACCAGATTAATGAATACTACTCCACTAGAAAGCATGGACGCACCTATTTGGGTGCCACGCCTGTGTCCAACTTAAAGCAAAGGGCAGAAAGTCAAATTCTTTGGGAAAGTTTTGCTGCTACTGGTGAAAACGTAAATTTGGGGCAAATAAATCTAACCATTTAAAATAGAACTATCTTAGATGTTCTAACAAACTACAAGAAATACATTTTTGTGAAATATTGTATAGACATATGGGGGTTCAAACCCATTTTTTCAATAGTGACAATTGTATTAATTTTTTTTTTTTTATAAATAAAAGTTATATATAGAGAATAAATATTTTTTTTGTTTTTTGAGGTGTTTAATTGACACCACTCAATCAAGAGTGGCGTCACCCCTGGGAGAAAATAAATGGATGCCAAAACCCAAAATAGAAAAGAGGTATGCATTTATACATGTTCATCTCTCCTTTCAGCTTCTTAATATGAGATTCTTAAACCTTTACGTTGTGTTTGGTTGAGGATTTGGAAGGGACTTGTAAAGGAAAAAGAAAAAGGTAAGTGAAATGTGAATAAAATATACTTACATTTCACCTAGTTTCACACAACTTTTCCCTTTTCCTTTCCAAATTCCTTCTCAAATCTCCCAACCAAACACGGCGTTAGGATTTCTTATTTGCTTGTGAATACCAATAAATTATAAATGTAAGACATTAAGGCTGTTATTTCCACTTTTTTCTCACATATAAACACACAACGAATTATTTGTTATTTGTTAAGGATATAATATAAATAATAAAGTTGCGCCTTTCTAACATCTTAAGCTTCCAAATGAGTTGGTAGTCAACAATATAATATGATCTTGTGTTCAAACTTCATCACCTAACACGATAATTAAAATACTTGCACGTATCTGGCCCACTTATGGAGGAGAATCCGGACACACATGAGGGGGCATGTTGAGAATATATAATATAAATAACAAAGTAGCCCCTCTCTCTAACAACTTAATCTTTTAGATGAGTTGGTAGTAGTCAACAATCTCATATATTTAAATGGCAAATTATTTCATATGTAAAAAATAGATAATTGTTGTGTCATATAGCATCCGGTGTCGACAACTGTGCTTCTTATGTAAATTCCGAGAGCAAAAAACAGAGAAAGAGTTACATACCGAAGCTTGTCGCATGAGAATGTAACAGAGAAGCAGTAGTGAACATAGGCAACTGCTTGCTTCTCAAACTCCTGGTAATCAACCTCAATGCCATGTTTGCTCCTGAGTACAATTAAGAGTTCTGTATAGGAGCCCAACACATTTCACAATGATATCCCCACATGAAATGAATATTAAGAATGCATTAAGCAAAACATTTTGGCTTCTCAAAAAATCAAAGAGGTCTAACTTTTTCTAGAATTACAAAAACCCAATGTCAACAATATCCTATTTTCAAAAACTAGCTAGTTTCGCATGAATTGTATTACTTTTAGTTCAGAGTTTTACACTACACTAATATTTTTTCCAAAAATTACATGAATGATCTGTGTGGGTATTATTAACTGGAACAAAGGATATTACTTGATAGATTTAATGAAGTTTTGAATATCGTAATGGATTGAAAGATCCATTATAACGTACAACAAATTGTTGACATTGGGTTACCGCGGAGAACTTCGCCGGAAAACAAACTGTCGCCGGGCCGGAGTGACAAGCGTGGGCTGTCGCTGAACAGAGATCAGAGACAACTGAAAGAAATACCGAATGAAAGAGAGAAAGAGAGAGAGAGAGAGAGCGCGCATTTGAGCCCTAATTTCTAAAAATATACAGGAGAAATTATAAAAAAAAATAATAATAAAGAAATAAAAAAAACCAACTTTAAGGAGTGTTTGGTAAAGTTTTAGAATTATGATTGAAAAATAGAGTTGTATTTTGAATTTATGAGTTTTGGTATTATAATTTGAGTGTGAAAAGTTTATTTGGTTATGAATTTTGAAAAGAGCTTTAAATTAAGTTTGAATTGAGTGATGTAACATATGATATTTGATACAAAAACTTACAACTCATAACTAAACACACAAACCAAAATTCTATTCAAAACTCATAAAAAAGATTTTAAAAAAATTCATAAATATATTTTTTTTGTAATATAAAAATACCAGGTGAAAAAAAAAAAAAAAAATCGAACACTATTCTGGTCAACCGGCCGAACGACTGATTAGCCCAAATTTTCTTGCCTTGAAAAGAGTTTTCAAAATTGAGTGTGAAATTAATTTTTGAAAACGCTAAACAAACATCACACTTAAAAATGAGTGTGAAATTATATTTTGAAAGCTCCACCAAATAGATGTCTTACATCAACAACAAAAAAAAAAACCAAACCAAACCAAACCAAAACAAAACAAAATAAATAATGTCCTTCTAAATAATAGAGATTTTTTTTTTAAGATCCTTGTTATTAAGATTTTATAATATAAAGAACATTCAATATTTAATAATGTCTAAGGTCTCTCAAATTGATCTAGAGAAAATTCGACTTCACAGAGAAAATCTCACCAGAGAAATTCTGGGAAGAACTTCTCTGAACTTTCTAAAGAAATTCACTCTCCACCCCAGAGAAATTCTGTCACGTCCAAAATTTGGACAATTAAATATTAAATTAGGACTAAACTCCAATTAATATTCCATCATCCAAATCCTAGGGGTGAAACAAAAAAAAACTAAACGCCAACCAAATCATCCACTATAATCTCATAACTATCCAATACCTCAACATTAAAGTAACAATAAAGTAACAATACCTCAACATTAAAGTAACAATAAATAGTCAAAATAGCTAAAATAATGTATGGTTACAAACCATGCCAAATTATCCCAATACTAAAGTCATAAAAAAAAAATAAAAAATACATAAACTAATATCAACTCTAAGCTCAAGAAAACAAAAGAAATCCAAGAGACATGTCCAACCACTATAGTTATTCCACGTCACCACCGTAGCCCCAACTAATCCTGCAAAGGAAGCTCGACTGCGCTCAAACAGAACGCACCCGAGTTGCCAAAAGACAAAACAGGTCAGTATATAGGTATACTGGTATGAGTACAAAATTTAACTCCCACATGTCCACCAGACACAAACAAAAATACATTTAATTCTTGTTCCGGGACAAGACAAGTAGTTCCATCTGCACCGAGACGAATGAGTAGTTTCCTAAGATACGGTGGCATTTAGTTTCTTACCCGTACACAACGAAATCTAAATTGAATATAAAATAAATAAAAAAATAGAAATAAAAATATGGTGAGTCAGCCATGCAAAAAAATTAGTAAGACCCATCATCCTGTAAAAAAAAATAAGATTAGTATAATTTAATCATAAGCAACTTGCTAAAGAAGTATAAATGTGCACTATTTCATACTTAAATAATTTGAATTGACTAAAACTTAAAGAATAAAAGTTGCACAGGATCAAATTTCCTAAAAGACAACGCGAACGAATTTAACAGAAACTGAACAGATTGAGAGAAAAACTTGATAGAATAACATAGACGGAATTCAATCGAAAAATCTAAAGCTGAAAACGAACAGAAACTGCCCTAAGATTATTTTTTCTGAAAAAGTTCGAAACGTGAAAAGTGTGCAGAATAATGTTTTATTTCAGTTTAAGCGAAACCAATAAAAATGAGCTCGTTTCGTGGGTTAAAACAGCCTCTAAAATCTGCATTGTCAAAATGAATTAAAACTACTATAATCAAGATCATCCGATTATAAGATCTAATCAATTTTTTTAATAAAAAGTTAAAACACAAAAATTATCTAGAATCACGTATACATGTCTCTTCTCAAATTTCATAATTTATTGAGGTCATTTACTATTTTTCAAGATGTACAAATCAATACAATTCACACTATACCAATAAACTCATAATTAAATTCTTTGTACCTTAACTCCACCACTTCGGTCCTCCACTTCCGGCCTACACATATATCCCATGTGCCTCCCGTATACCTAACACCGCTCCGAAGCCAAACTTGCACGGGGATATCGTCCCGAGTTTGACTCACACTCCCCAAATGACTAACATATATGTACGCGCGTAAATCAAACCACTTGTCTACTCATAAGAACGAGACAACAATATATATATACACAACATTTCACTCATGAGAATAAACATAACAATGTCAGGCTTAAGGCATTTAAATGAATCTCATAATTCTCATTTTTTTTTTCATACACTCTTTCTCACCAACACTCAAATAAAACAACAATCCATGTAGTCATGATGGAGTGTAAGAAATTTATCTATAGGTTCCTAATTTATTTTAATTTCATATATCCATGAGTGTGATTACAATCATAAAATAAATTCATATAAAAACCCTAAATTTTGCATACACAACTAATCAAAATAATTAAAATCAATTAATCATCTAAAAATCTTAAACCTCACATACACAACTACTCAAAATAATTAAAATTAATCAATCATCTAAAAACCCTAAACCTTACATATACAATTAATCAAAATAATTAAAATTGATCAATCATCTATATGCAAATATAAAATCAATTTAACATCAAATAAATAAAAATAAATAAATAAAAACAACAAATTAAACATAAATAAAGGGAAGTGAGTTTTGTACTCACAATTATTTTTTGAAAGTCAAAGAATCACTTGAACAATTAATGAAGTCACCAAAATAAAACCTTAATCTTTTTCTTTCTTTTCCCTCCTCTTCTCTTTCTTTCCCGACGTCTCTCTCTGTTGCACTCTTATTTTCTTTTTGATTAATCTCTGTTTGTCTGTCTGTCTGTCTCTCTCTCTCTCCACCGCCCACTACACAACACACAACTCTCTCTTTTTCTTTTCTTTTCTTTGATTACCTAATCCATATTTTAGCCTAATTCACTATTATATAATATTATATTATATAATACAACATAATTATAATATATATAAATATAAATATAAGATTAAATATATATATCTATATATAACACCTCTTTTTTTTTATATAACAAATATAAATATTTAAATATTTAGATTAATTATATATAATTAAATAACACATTAAATTAATTAAATACCACATTAAATTCTTATGTATCCACTCAATTAATAAAGCTAAACATAAAATAAAATAATAATAAATAAATATGAAAAATTAGGGTCGCTACAATATTCACACATCAAAAGAATCTCGTCTCGAGATTCGATAAGAGAGAGTACTAGGCAAAAAGTTCCAGGTGCATACGCCGAACTTTCTCTTCTGATTCCCAAGTGATATCTTTCTTATCCTCGCTCCATTGCATTTTCACCAAGTTCACTTTCTTGCGCCGCAACTGCTTTATATCTCGGTCTAGAATAGTAACTGGTTGCACCACATACGTTAGATCGTCACTAATCTCCAACACTTCTTGTGATACTACTTGGGAAGGATCTTGCACACATTTCCGCAATAAAGATACATGGAACACATTGTGAATCATAGCTAAAGTAGGTGGTAGAGCTAATTTGTAAGCCACATTACCAATCCTTTGAGTGATCTCATAAGGTTCCACAAATCTAGGTGCCAACTTTCCCCTCTTTTCAAACCTCCTGACCCCCTTCATCGGCGAGATCTTCAAAAACACAAAATCTCCAACATTCAACTCAACCCCCTTACGTTTTTTATTAGCGTAACTCTTCTAACGACTCTGTGCAGTCTTAATACATTCCCGAATAATGTTCACCTTCTTCGTGGTCTCTCTCACTAACTCTGGCCCTAACAATAGCGCATCTCCTACCTCCATCCAACAAGTAGGTGATCGACATGGCCTCCCATACAAAGCCTCAAAAGGTGTCATCCCAATACTAGAGTGATAGCTATTATTATAAACAAACTCCACTAAAGGAAAGTGTTCTTCCCAACTACCACCAAGATCGAGGACATAAGCTCTCAACATATCCTCCAAGATCTGATTTACTCGCTCAGTTTGCCCATCTGTCTGAGGATGATAAGCCGTGCTCAGGTCTAACCTAGCACCCAAAGCATGTTGAAAGCTCTCCCAAAACTCTGCCACAAACAACGGATCACGATCCGAAACTATAGAAACTGGTGCGCCATGAAGTCGCACCACCTCCCGAATATACAGCCTAGCTAGTTTATCCGCAGTTCGGTGAACACTGATAGGAATAAAATGAGCAGACTTGGTGAGTCGATCCATTATTACCCAAATAGATTCATTGCCTCACTTAGACCGCGGCAATCCATCCACGAAGTCCATAGAGATGTACTTCCATTTCCAAATAGGAATCTCAAGCGGTTGCAAAAGTCCAAACGGTCGTTGGTGTTCTGCTTTAACCTGTTAGCACACATAACATCGAGAAACATACTCTCATACGTCATTCTTTATACCTTCCCACCAAAACGTCCTCTTCAGGTCATGATACATCTTAGTCCCACCAGGGTGAATGGTATATCAGGACCTATGGATATCATCCATAATCTCTTTCATTAATTTAACAATGTTAGGTACACACAACCTGCCATTGAATCGCAATCCCTCATCTGAGTCCACAGACCAATCAGTAGGACAATCATCGATCAAATCCACTACAAGATCATCGAGCTTGTTGACGAGAAACCTATCTAAATTCTGCATCTGATGAACTTTACCCAGTAACGTCGGTTGCACGGTCAAACTACCAATGTATGCCCTCTTAGCACTCTTTATTGGTTGAACATCATGCATCGAAATTAACTCCAGCGACTTCCATTCCTGAATCATCAAAGAAGCTATAATCACATGTTGTCGATTAAGTGCATCTGCAACCACATTTCCTTTCCCTGGGTGGTAAAGGATCTCGAAATCATAACCACTGACAAATTCAACCCACCTCTGTTGCCTCATGTTCAACTCTTTTTGAGAAAAAAGATATTTGAGGCTCTTGTGATCTGTGTACAACTCAAAGCACTCCCCAAACAAGTAGTGTCGCCACACTTTCAACGCAAAACAACTGCTACCAACTCTAAGTCATGAGTAGGGTATTATCTCTCATGAGGTTTTAACTATCGAAAAGCATAAGATGCAACCTTCTTATGTTGCATTAACACACATCCCAACCCAGTTCCACTCGCATCAATAAACATTATTAACTTTTCTCCTTGTACCGGTATAGTTAACACCAGAGCTATAGTTAACCACTGCTTTAACTCCTGGAAAGCTTTCTCACAATCATCTGTCCATAAGAACTTCACATTCTTGCTGGTCAACTCGGTCATGGGTACTGCAATAGTGGAAAACTTCTCTATAAATCTCCTGTAATAACCGGCTAGTCCTAAAAAAACTTCTCACCTCTGTAGGGTTTATGGGCTGCTTCCATTCTTTGACTACAACAACTTTCTCAGGATCTACCGCTATCCCTTGATTGGACACAACATGTCCCAAAAATTGAACTTCTTTCTCCCAAAAGTGACATTTACTGAACTTAGCGTATAACTACTGCTCCCCCAAAGTCTGTAATACAACTTTCAAGTGTTCTCTATGTTCCTCCTCATTCTTAGAATACACTAGGATATCATTTATGAAGATAATCACAAACTTATCTAGATACAGTTGAAAAATTCTGTTCATCAGGTCCATGAAATAGGTAGGAGCATTAGTTAAACCAAAAGACATTACAGGAAATTCGTACAACCCATATTGGGTCCGAAAAATAGTAAGCGGTATACTTTCCTCTAACACACTCATCTGATGATAACCCGTTCTGAGATCAAACTGAGAGAACACGGCAACCCTCTTCAACTGATCAAACAAGTCATCAATTTTAGGTAGCGGATACTTGTTCTGGATAGTCACCTTGTTTAGCTCTCTGCAATCTATGCACATACAGAGAGTGCCATATTTCTTGGTGACAAAGATCGCCGGTGCTCCTCACGGGAAGTTACTTAAACGAATGAACCCTTTCTGAAGCATCTCTTCCAGTTGCTTCTTCATCTCCACAAGCTCTTTAGGCGCCATTCTGTATGCCGCCTTAGAAATTGGTTGTAATAATCCCGACCTCTGATTAATGTGCCTAACAGTAATTTATGAGGGATTTGGAATTAATTTACATGTGTGTTGCATTGTTTTTGTGTCTCTATCTGTTCGGTATAGAAAGATCTGTTCATGTTTTAGTTTCGGTTTGCGAATTGAAAGCGTTATCGGCGTTCGAATCAGAAATTGACTTGATTTATGTGCTAAATAGGATTTATAGAATTTTATGGTAGGTCTAATTGAAATTAGATTTGGAACGATTAAATTAGATTAAATTAATGCCCACTAATTAACCCTATTAAGCACATTTTTGCTTAAGCCTAATTAAGGCCTTAGTGGTCTCATTGACCACTTACTTTCCCACATACTCTTCTCTTCCACTTAAACACATGTTGAGTTCATACATCTTTGAGTCCCCTAAGCTCCAAAAACATGAGAGAGGGTGAGAGTAGAGGAATTGGTTCAAGATTTGGAGATTGAGCTCAAATTCAAGGAGATGCGAAGAATTGGTGTTAATTGAAGAAGATTTGTGGAGCCTCAACCTTAATTTTGTAGATTGAAGCCTCTAGGTAAGGGACTAGACTCTTAATCGAGTAATTAACTTAGATTCTATAAGATTATTGGTAAATTAAGTGAATTAAGTAGGAATTGCATTAGAGTTGAGGAGAAATGGACCATACCACGCATGCATGTACATTTTCTCACAAATTGAGGATGATTTCAAAGGTTCTTTCATGCATGTGTTAACCTCACTTACATTTTGGTCATTCATCATGTTTTCTATTAAATTACCAAGTTTGATTACGTTTTGGAGGGTTTGAATTCAAGGAAGTTCTTGCATGTTGTATTATTGGCATTTTCATAAAGTTTGTGTTGGAATGTTGCTCAATTGACATACTTCTAGGTTTTGATTTTGTAAAATGATCTTCAAAACATGTGGTTTTATGAGTTTCATGTATGTCCTCAAGTTTTGGTCTCAGAAAATTGAGTTTGTTGCATTTGGGGTTGAATTTGAGCTTGGTGATCAAATCTGGAAATTCCAGAAATTTGATCCACGCTCGAGCGTGGAACTTTACGCTCGAGCGTGAACTCTGAGTACATGCACTCCGCTCGAGCATTGAGATTTATGCTCAAGCATGAAATGCATATACCCAGAAGTTTGTGTGTTTTGCAGTCCGCTCGAGCGAGGGAATCTACGCTCAAGCGAAGGTCTGAGTCTCACGCTCGAGCAGCGGTCGAGCGTCTATTAAGCGTGAAAATCGTGCATCCAGTACTTTTGTCGAGGTTTACAGTCCGCTCGAACGGGGAAGTCCACGCTTGAGCGGAGCTTTATTGCCTGCATGTCCGCTCGAGCGGGGAAAGCCACGCTCGAGCGTGGACCTTATTTTCAGCAAGTTTCAAGAAATGTTTCCAATGCATTCTTGCATCCTTATTTTCTCCTAGGCATTCCTAGGCCATGTTTAAGATTCCATAATAAGGATTAGAGGTTAGAAACTGTCACGACCCAAACCCGGCCCTATGGGTTTAGCACCGTAACTGGCCAGTAATTCGAGATTACCGAAGGCCTGCTGAACAGTAATACAGTTAAACAGAGTACAGGGCCTGGCGGAAGCCAATACAGTAAGTAACTAGTGTCCATTGAGCTGTGAAAATCTGTATGCCAAAAATATTTTTCATGCATTCATACAGTTCAGAACAGTACAGTCTACATACAGTCTATACAATCATATACAACATTCAGTGCGGGAACCTAATCCCTCGATAACAGTACAGTAAAACAGTAGACAGTCTATACAGTGGTACAAAACAGTAAGGAGACCGATGGGGGACACAAAAACACCCCAAGCCATAGCATGGCAACTCGGAACCTTGCAGTGAGGCACATAGGCTGGCTTGACAAAATTGGGGACCAACCCACGCTCCTAGCTCCGGTCTGGTTGCTGAGAACCTACATATATATATAAACAGTGACCTAAAGCCCAGTGAATAACATAAAGCGTAAGGAGGTTATGAATGAATGTCCTTACAGTAATGAAAACAGTTCATTAAACAGTATTTCAGTCGTTCAGTATTTCAGTCAATCAGTCATATGTGGTACACCCATTAGCCTATAAACAGTAGGTCCAAAAGGACCGGGTCTTAACAGACCCAACAGTAATGATGGCCATCAATCAGTAAACAGTATGGTTCCACAAGGGAACCAACAGAGCTCTGTAACAGTAACAGTAACTAGTAAGTGCTAAGGATGCCACAATACAGTTCAGAATATAGGACATACATTCATTTAGTAAATAATATCAGTTCAATAAACAGTTCAGTTCAGTATTCAAAAGATAACCATTTTGAACATATCTTTACACAATCGTTACTCACAGAGATTGGGCTAATAGCAGCTAGAGCGCGTCCCCGAGAGCCAACCCTAAACAGTTAACAAATAGAACACACACTAAGTTTCACAGTCGGGAAGGATGATAATTAAATCCCTAAATTTCCTCGGTGTGGTTCTACGTCTAAATCCTCATTAAGATGTCTTAAACTAGGCCTAAGAATGCCTAGGATGAGATGAGGATGCAAAAATACAGTTGGAAGGCATTTTTCAAAAGTTGCTGAAAACAGGGGTCTCGCTCGAGCGAGCCTTCCTTCGCTCGAGCGAGGTTGCAAAATCAAAGGCTTCGCTCGAGCGAGGAATCCTTCGCTCGAGCGGTCTGATGAAACAGTAAAAGTACTGGTTGTTGGATTTTTACGCGCGATACCACGCTCGATGCTCGCTCGAGCGGATCCCTGAATAAAGGGTGCTCGCTCGAGCGAGGAATCCTTCGCTCGAGCGAAGAAGCCAAATCTGGAATTTCCAGATTTGCCTCCCAAGCTCAAACCAAGCATTCTCAACTCAATTCTCGACCTCTTGGGCCCAAATTCTGGAAAATACATCCCAAAACAATGAATAACAAGTTTCAAAAGCCAATTTATGAATTCAAGCCCCAAAGGTGAGTCAATTAAATCCAAAATGCAAACCCATTTTCAAGAACCATTTAAAACATGCAATGCATGAGCTTTAAACCAAAATTCAAGGTTCAAATTTTGCTCTAATGAGCTCAATAGTTGGAAAACAAAATGAAAACATGGACTTTGATAGAAACATGAGCATGCATGCACAATCCATCATGAATTCAACTTGAGAATCAACAATACAAGCATGCATGCATGAATTATGCTCTAATTCAACTTGTATGAACTAATTCATGACTTAATTTTACAATGAAGCATAAACCATGCAAGACTTAGTTCAATGACAACAATAAGGAGATGAATGATCTACCTTAGGTGTAGGATAAGAAGTGAGGAAGCTTAATTTGTCAACTATGCTCCAATTCTACCAACATCCAAGCCAATCCAACAAAATGAATGCACTCTCTCCTTCTCTCCCTCTCTAAATTCGGTGGAACCAAGGGGATAGAGCTGATGAATTGTTTAGTCTACATGTATAAGGCTCAAAGAATAAGATTAAACAAAGGTCCACTCAATGGCAAAGTTGTAATTAAGGCAAACTCTTTAATTGGCTTATTCTAATCTAATTTAATCATACCTAATCACATTTTAGTTAAATATACCATTAAATCACAAATATTCTACTGATCCCAAAACTCTAAACGGTTCCTAATTCGGCCGCCGATAAGGCCTTCAATTAGCAGTTTAAACATATGAATTCAAACAGATAATCAATCAATCAAACAGATGCAATACGCAATTCAATAGATAAACTTATTCCATTTCAGTTTCGATTTCAATCAGTCCATTCAGTACTTCAGTTAATTCAATTATCAGTCATTATCAGTTCAGTTTAGCAGTAACCAGTAGCTAATTCAGTAGTTTATCGGTAATCAGTACGAGGGTTGTTACAGAAACACACCAAGAGCAAACGATATAAGTTATATACAATTAGAACGTGTGTTTCAAGTGTGTATCTGTTATGTGTTATGTAGGTCACGTGCCGTGTACCGTGTGATCAATCTGCTCCGTCTATCTATCTTAGGGCCAACTGTGAGTAATAACATAGTAAATCTATGTTCAACTTTATTTATTTTCTGTGTGATGAATTAAGATCTGTTTTCTGAAAAGATATATTCTGCACAATGAATGATTGTCCAATTTTTTTATATGTATTCGTGATATCCTTAGCATCATGTGATATCTGTTGGCTGTTATCCAGTATCGGAGGTTCCATCATGAAACTTAATCTGTTTGCACTCTGTTACCCGTACCGGAGGCCCTGTCATGGGGGCTCAGCGTATTTATTCTCTGTTACCTTGATCCGAAGGTTCCTTTATGGAAGTGGTTATTCGTAACTCTTACGTGTCTGCCTCTGTTCTGTATCTGCTCTGTTAATGCTAATGAATGTATCACGTAAACTTAAGCATACCTCATGATTTCTGTATATGATCTGGACAAATTATGATTTTGATATGAAACTGAATTATGACCTCTGAATCTGTACGGACTCATTCATTGAAAACCCTTTACTCTGTTATTGTTCACTGAGTTTTCGCTCACAGTTTATATTATGTATATAGGTGAACCGGCGCGTGATCAGGGCCAGAGTTGACGGCCTTCAATTCTGTTTTTGTCAGCCAATCGTTGTGCCTCCCGAGGAGGTTCCGATCGAAGCCTAGTTACATGGCTATTTTTGTACTTATGCTAGTCTCTGTCTGCTTTGTAAAGTTGGATCCTAGGAAATACACTTTTGTAAATGTTTATATATATTGATGTCCTTCGACCGTCACGCTCATGTATATATATATAAGTTTTGAAATATTCTGTCTCATGTATGTTATCACAACTCATTGGACCTTATCTATTTTCTATAATTGCTTTCGCAGCCCTTTACTATGTGCTTATATGTTAAGAGGCCTTCGGTAATCCATGGATTACTGGCCGATTACGATGCTAAACCTACAGGGGCGGGTTTGGGTCGTGACATTGGTGCAGTTCCCGGCACTAAGTCATGCGAAATTCTACTACCCGTCGAGGAGGAGGTCCAGGTATCTCCTGGAATACATTCTCAAACTCACGCACCACATCTACATCACTAATATCCTGTTAGGGGATTTCTAGCGAATATAGAAAACTCGTCATCACCGACTCTTTTCCATCGCTAGAAGTGTAGGTAAGTCGTGGCATACCGAGAATATCTATATTTACAGTCCTTCCAGCACAATCTAGAGTCACAAAGTGTTGCAGCCAATCCATACCCAAAACAATTACAAATTCCTCAAACCCTAACACAATTAGGTCCGCATACAAGACTTTGCTTGCAAAGTCAAACTCAAAATTTTTACACATCTTATAAAGAGTAATTGCCCCTCCTGAAGGGGTTTTAACACGAATAGGTCTAGCCAAAAAGGTAGTTACAAGAAGTTCTCTTTCTACAAACTGTCTAGATATAAAAGAATGAGAGGCATCAGAATCAAAAAGTACACTAATGGGTTCTTGAAAAAGATTAAAAATATTTTGCAGCCATCACCTTCAAGTTAAACACACAAGAAGAATTTGTTCATAACTACTTAGAATAAACTTAACCACCAAACTAAACCAGTTAACCCATGTTTCCACAATCCGAGGATCACCTAAACTCTCACAAGTCTAAGGTAACCTAGAGCTCTGATACCAAATTGTCACGCCTCAAAATTTGGACAATTAAATATTAAATTAGGACTAAACCCCAATTAATATTCCATCATCCAAATCCTAGGGGTGAAACAAAAAAAACTAAACGTCAACCAAATCATCCACCATAATCTATCTCATAACTATCCAATACCTCAACATTAAAGTAACAATAAATAGTCAAAATAACTTAAATAATGTACGGTTACAAACTATGCCAAATTATCCCAATACTAAAGTCATAAAAAAAAAAAAATACATAAACTAATATCAACTCTAAGCTCAAGAAAACAAAAGAAATCCAAGAGACATGTCCAACCACTATAGTTATTCCACGTCACCACCGTAGCCTCAACTAATCCTGCAAAGGAAGCTCGGCTGTGCTCAAACAGAACGCACCCGAGTTGCCAAAAGACAAAACGGGTCAGTATATAGGTATACTGGTATGAGTACAAAATTTAACTCCCACGTGTCCACCAGACACAAACAAAAATACATTTAATTCTTGTTCCGGGACAAGACAAGTAGTTCCATCCGCACCGAGATGAATGGGTAGTTTCCCGAGATACGATGGCATTTAGTTTCTTACCCGTACACGACGAAATCTAAATTGAGTATAAAATAAATAAAAAAATAGAAATAAAAATATGGTGAGTCATCCCTGCAAAAAAATTAATAAGACCCACCATCCTGTAAAAAAAAATAAGGTTAGTATAATTTAATCATAAGTAACTTGCTAAAGAAGTATAAAAATGTACTGTTTCATGCTTAAATAATTTGAATTGACTAAAACTTAAAGAATAAAAGTTATACATAATCAAATTTTCTAAAAGACAACGTGAACGAATTTAACAGAAACTGAACAGGTTGAGAGAAAAACTTGATAGAAGAACCTAGACGGAATTCAATCGAAAAATCTAAAACTGAAAACGAACAGAAAATGCCCTAAGATGATTTTTTCCGAAAAAGTTCAAAACGTGAAAAGTGTGCAGAATAATGTTTTACTTCAGTTTATAAGAAACCAATAAAAATGAGCTCGTTTCGTAGGTTAAAACAGCCTCTAAAATCTGCATTGTCAAAATGAATTAAAACTACTATAATCAAGATCATCCGATTATAAGATCTAATCGATCTTTTTAATAAAAAGTTAAAACACAAAAATTGTCTAGAATCACGTATACATGCCTCTTCTCAAATTTCATAATTTATCGAGGTCATTTACTATTTTTCAAGATGTATAAATCAATACAATTCACACTATACCAATAAACTCATAATTAAATTCTTTGTACCTTAACTCCACCACTTCGGCCCTTCACTTCCGGCCTACACATATATCCCATGTGCCTCCCGTATACCTAACACCGCTCCGAAGCCAAACTTGCACGGGAATATCGTCCCGAGTTTGACTCATACTCCCCGAATGGCTAGCATTTATGTACGCGCGTAAATCAAAGCACTCATCTACTCATGAGACCGAGGCAACAATATATATATACACAACATCTCACTCATGAGAATAAACATATGCTAAGCTTAAGGCATTCAAATAAATATCATAATTCTCACTTCTTCTTTTTTTAATACACTTTTTCTCACCAACACTCAAATAAAACAACAATCCATGGAGTCATGGTGGAGTGTAAGGAATTTATCTATGGGTTCCTAATTTATTTTAATTTCATATATCCATGAGTGTGATTACAACCATAAAATAAATTCATATAAAAACCCTAAATTTTGCATACACAACTAATCAAAATAATTAAAATCAATCAATCATCTAAAAACCCTAAACCTTACATACACAACTAATTAAAATAATTAAAATCGATCAATCATCTACATGCAAATATAAAATCAATTTAACATCAAATAAATAAAAATAAATAAATAAAAATAACGAATTAAACATAAATAAAGGGAAGTGGGTTTTGTACTCACAATTATTTTTTGAAAGTCAAAGAATCACTTGAACAATTAATGAAGCTACCAAAATAAAACCCTAATCTTTTTCTTCATTTTCCCTCTTCTCCTCTTTCTTTCTTGGCGTCTCTCTCTGTTGCACTCTTATTTTCTTTTTGATTAATCTCTCTCTCTCTCTCCTCTCCGCCGCCTACTACACAGCACACAACTCTCTCTTTTTCTTTTCTTTGATTACCTAATCCATATTCTAACATAATTCACTATTATATAATATCTATATAATAAGGCACAAAGGTTTTTGAAAATATGTTAGAGACAATTGTCCTACTAGGACATTTTAATGGTCCTGATTCATTTCTATATTTAGATGGACAGCTGAGATGAAACCTTCTCTCTCACCTTACTTGAATTTCTCGTCCAAGAGCCACAAACTTTGCAACTACCCATCTTTATCTTATTTGTCGCACCTCACCTTTCTACATTTTAAATTTCAAAACACACCCATCCACTCCTTACAAAAAAGGAATTTTAGATTAAGAGAAACCAAAAATGTCATTTTCAAAACTCTTACCCTTCCTTGCTCTATTTATTCTTTTCTTCCAAACGCCGACTTTTGCAGCCAAACTGGTAATTTGGCTTCGTCTAAATTTTGAAACCCAATATGGTTGAAAAATTTTACCTCGCAATTCAATGTATATCCCATAATTATATTTTTATTATTTCTTTTAATATCCAATTTATGGACAGTTTTTTTTTTTTCCTCCTCCTTTTTTTTCACCTAATTGATGCTTATTAACATATCAAATACAGTCATATATAGTGTACATGGGAGTGCATTCACATGTACCAAGGTGAAAGATTCACATTGCCAGTTTCTTGCATCCTTATTGGGAAGGTATGGAATTTGGTATCTTATATCTCTACTTCTGTATATGGGAACAACTATACAAGTCACATTTTTTTTTTTCAAATTTAAAAATAATAATAAAAACAATAATGACTTGGACCCCTTTTTTTTTCACCCCCTTGACCCCCTTTTCACTTGAATGGTCACTTTCTTTTTTTTTTTTTTTTTCCCTTCTCCTTCAATCACCACCCGCCACGTGTGTTTGTGGGGGGGGGGGGGAGGGTGGTGGGGGTGGTGATTGGAGGGGGCCTCAATCATCACCCTAAAAAAACTTACATTTTTTTTTTGAATTCTTTATTTTTATTTTTAATGAATTCTTAATTACGTAATTTTTTTAAAAAATATTTTTGGTCAATCTTGTGTAGATGAATTTTTAAATAAAAAAAATTTGAAAATGCCAAAATAATTAATTGTATTTTCTGAATTTTTTTTAAAAATTCAGATCATCTCATCAAGTAAAATCTAAAAATTTAAAACTTTTTAAAAAATATGAAAAAAAAAATTCACTAAAAACAAAAATAAATAATTTAAAAAAAAAAAAAAAAAAAATTAAACTAAACATCCCCTTATAATGTTGGTGCAATAGTGAAAAGGCCAAAGAGGCAATATTTTACTCTTACTCTCGAGATATCAACGGTTTTGCTACAACTCTTGAGGACGAGGAAGCAGCAGCAATTGCAAGTACGTACAAACATTATAAACTCTTGATGATGATGACGAGACAGATGTATTTGGGGTTTTTTTTTTATGATGATGATGGCTTTTGGTGAGAGAGAATGAGTGGCATCAGAGGCTTTTTGAGTTGTGTGTTTCTAATCCTAATATGTGTTTGGTTTTTTTTTATTTATTTTTTTTTTTTATTTTTTTAGTTCTGTTTGTTCTTTATTTATATAGATTTTTTTTTTTAATGTAAGGTTTGGATTTAATTTTTTTAAAAGTTTTGGATCTGAAATAATATTTGATCTTCTTAAAATGGGTTTTGATTTTAGTTTGATTTATGAAATGGATTTAATTCTTTAATGGAAAATGAGTGTTGATTTTTTATGTTTTTGAAATGAGTGTTGAAAATATATTTGTTTGGTCTAATTTTTCAGAAATTATTTTTAGACTGGTTTTTGTTTGTTATTACTCAATTTTCTTTTCCTCCATATTTTAGTCATTTTTTTTGGATACTTTTTAGATATATCAAAATTAGATGCATTTAAAAAGTAAAATACAAAAAAAATTCATTAAAAAAAACAAAAATCCAAATAAAAATGCACAGATTTTTGTTTCAATTTTTTTTATTGTTAGAATTTTTTAATATTTTAGTCAATTTGTTTTACTTTTCAAATATATTTAGATTAGGTGCATTTAAAAAGTACAAAAAAATGAGAAAAATACAACAAAAAAAAAAAATCCAATAAAATAAATGAAAATACCTTTAAAACAATTTTTGAAAAATCAAACCAAACAATTTATTTTTGTCAAATTAATTTCTTTTTTTTCAAAAAAATCAAAAAATAATTTAAAAAATCAAACCAAACCGCTATATCATGTATTATTTTTAATATAAATTCAATAAAATTAATAATTTTAATAAAAAATATTAACTTTGATATTAGAATAATTTGAAGACATTTCATCATAAAATACTAACATTTAATTTTTTAATAAAAATTTAAATAAATTTAATGAGTTGAATTTTTAATACATATAATAGCATTATAGTAGAAATTAAAATTTACTCACAAAACTTAAGAAAATTTGAATTTTTTTTTGAAATGGGTGTTGAACTAAGGAACTCATCGCCACCTCCGCTCTATGACTGTCTACCACCATTGAAAAGGAAAATCTTAACATTATGTTTTAATAATTTTATTTTGATTTATATTTTAATCTCATTATTAATTGCACCGTGCCTTCAGGCATGGGCATACACTAGTTATATTATATAATACAACATAATTATAATATATATAAATATAAATATAAGATTATATAGATATATATATATATCTATATATATTTAAATATTTAAATATTTAGATTAATTATATATAATTAAATAACACATTAAATTAATTAAATATCACATTAAATTCTCATGTATCCACCCAATTAATAAAGCTAAACATAAAACAAAATAATAAAAAATAAATAATGGCTTACGAAAAATTAGGATCACTGCAAATTCACTCAAACCCAAAGAAATTGACTTCAACCCAAAGAAAATCCTTTTCCAAACCTAGAGAAATTCACCCAAACCCGAGAAATTCCCCCTCTCCAAACCCAGAGAAATTCCCCCTCAATCTTTTTTGGTTGAAGTCGCGTCTAGTCGGGGACCTTCGATACGGCGGAGGAGGCGGCCAAAGCCTACGAATCCACCGCCAGAAAGTTTCGCGGTGCTAAGGCCAAGACTAATTTTCCTCAGCCGGAAAAGAATAATAATGTGAAGACCAATGAAATCAAGAAAGTGAATTGTAATCGGAGTCCGAGTGAGAATAGTATCGTTGAGCCTTCGCGTCGCAAGGGCTTCTCTCTGGCGCTGATGGTCTATTCATCGCCTCCGCTTGATCTTAGTCTCTCTCACGACGGCAGATTTACCGGATTTGGCACCGTCGCCGCTAGGTTTCCGTTTTAGCAACCTCAGTTTCATGCTTCTCCAGCAATCGGAGTTTTGCCTCCGGCCGCAAATCAACTCTTCTATTTTGACGTGATTTTGCGGTCAGGGAGGATGAATCAGGACTTTCTTCGAGATCTCCAAAACCAACAGATAAAGCGGCAACGGAGATGGTGGCGTGGAGAAAGAGAGGAAAGATTGGGTTACAGTATGTACTGGAGAAGAAGAAAGGAAATTTTTTTGAGTCGAGGGAGTAAAATTTATCTGTGATATATGAGTGTGGGTTAAGGGATTTTAGACATTACAAAATAATATTGTAAATTTTTTACATTACTAAAATGAGAGAAGAACTTTAGATTAATTTTTCCCTAAAAGAACCAAAATTAATAATGATTTTTGTTTTAAAAGAAATTTTAATTAATTTTTTGATTTATTAATCTAAATTATTTGTTTATTTTTATTAACTAAATTAATGAAAAAATAATATTTTAGTCATTATTTTCAATGTAGATGTACAAAAATTATTTCAAAAATATTTTTTTTATTGAATATAGTGACTAAAATATTAATTTTTTTTGGGTCAATTTTATTTAACAAAAATAGACAAATAGTTTAAATGTAAAAACAAATCAAAAAATTAGAGTTTAAATTTGTAAAATTAAAAATTAAAAATTTAGTTTGTTACAAAATTCAAATTTTTTGTTTTGTAATTTTTCTAAATATATAATGTAACGACAGGACAAGTGGACATGACAAATCTAAAAAAGCAACTTAAGGAGAAAACCTGTGATTTCGACGAAGAAGGTGCGATGAGGGTATCATGAGCTTATGTGAGAGAGAATGTCACGTCTGCTAAGTTATGTAGCTAGAATTGCCTACCAAGAGGAGGGATGAAAGAATCGAGGCTAATGGAAGATTCCGAAAGTTCTTAGAAGACTTGAGATAATGTCGGAAGGTTGTACATGATTCTAGAATGTACTTCTAGTATAGGATCTAGAATATTCTTGTAAGATAGTAGATGCCTGCTACACACCCTAATTAATAAAGGCTTTATAATGTTCCTAGGAATGCTAGGCTACCTTATTGAAGGCTCATTTGAATCACATCCATCAAAAGTGTAAGAGTTCTGTCTTTAGTGAATACACAAGCATTTTCTTAACTCTCTTGTGTGTATTAGCTCTATCTTCTGCACTAAAGGGTCATTAAAGATTGATCTAGCATCAATTGTCTAGCTTGTGAGTGTGTAACTGTCTCACTTGTCTAGCTTGTACTGATGCCTTAGAAATAACTAAGTCTATGACAATGCACTTGCTATATTAGTATCATGAGCTGATCCACCGACACTTGCCATAACAGTACCTCCTCCCGCTCTCGCTCAACTCGCTTGAGAGGAACCAGAAAGAGGAATGCAAGCAATGTGAAAAACAAAGTGATGGAAAAAATCAATCGATGAAAAATAGACTCCCGTCATATATCTTCACGATTACTATGAGCACACCACCTAAGCTTGCTGAGGCTATGTTGTAGAGAAAATCTCAAGTTTCATGAAGAGCCAAACTGAAAAAGAAAAGATGATGAAGATTGCTATGGTAATCGTCAGCCAGTGCTGAATCTTCTCCAAGCTCATCAAGCCAAGGTTGAGCGTGGTCAAAAACAACATCAACTGAGTGTTGTGAAGTCCCATAGCTCCAACCAACAATCAATGCATTTGACTATTCCACAGAAGCACCAAAATGACGAGTGCACAACGATGTTAACCCAACACCAAACCAAATGGCCATTGTCACCTCAAACTTATCTAAGTTTTTTCTGCCCTACTATGGAAAATGAAGAAATTGTCGCGACATTCAAAATTACCATGCCAAAGGTTAAAACACGGAAGAATATGAGAATCAATCACAAATTCATGTTGGAGTGATTGGTTTTTGACAAAAAGGTTTTGAGGTGTGGGTGGTGTGTGGGGGTAATGCCTTGTTTTATTTATTTATTTATTTCTTTTTGATAAATAAAATGGAACCAAATATGTACCAACTATAAAAACACATAACCAATAACATTATCTAAAAAGTCTGAGAAAACAAATAAATTCGGGGTAGGGTTGCCTCCAAAATTCACAAAAAATGTGACCGAGCACGATCGTGAACCTCTCTCTCGATTAATATGCGTCTCTTTAAGTCTTTCTATTTTTCTTTCTCATTATTATTATTATTATTATTATTATTATGTACATCAATCAAAACTATGTGGTTTTCACACTAGCACTCACCCTAGAAAAATTCACTCTAGATGATCTGAACACAGTACAGTAGGGGCAGATGATCTGAACACATTCCATTATCTTCTAACTACTTTTTTCATAATATAGTGGTGGAAATCCTTAAGTGGTGAAAATTATAAGCCGTATTGCATTGCAGCTATTCAATTAACGAACTAAAGTAAATGTTATTAAGTATTTCTTATGCATTGTTTAATGTTAAAATTAATGCAAAAATGTTTCGGAAATGATAAAAAAGTTCATTGTCTGCATTAGGATTTATAACAACATTGTGATTTAAACTTATACAGGTTTGCAATGTGAAAAGACCAAATATATATTTATATATATATAATCACAATAATTCAAAATGTAGAGGCGGGTAGATTGGGGTACACTAAATGGATTTTCAAAACATTTGGGACTAGCTAGCAAATTTTTAAAAGAAGTCAGTGAATTTGTGAACTTGCAAATTTATGACATGGTGAATTAAGGATAATGCTAAGAATATTAAATTTTCTACCAAACAAATGTTTCACAGGAAGGTAGGATCTGCAATTTTGTAGACCCCATATATCCATGTAAAACATTTGGTCATTTATTTAGTAAAAAATTTGAAACCTATAACATTTTACCAATGGCGCACTGTGCACCAAGTGCAAAAAGACAGTGCAAGCTTTATTATGCCGAAAGCTCAATGAGTTCCTGAAATTCTATCCTTAGCTCGACGAAGCCCCTCAATTAACAGATGCTAGTTATATGTAACAAACATGCATTATGGTGCAATTAACTTGAGAAAGACGGATGTTATTCCTATGTTGAATTTGTAATTTACGGATATCCCTCTCTTGCATATATGCATGCATATAGATAGATACAATGTCAAATGTATACATGAAGTAGGAAAATCTTTGCTCTTTCCCTTCTTTTTCCTCCCCTTCTTTGAATTACTCAAAAAGCTCAGCAAAATGTTCGGACAATTTACACGTTATTTGACACAAAAATTGTTACTTGCTATATGAATTAAATCGGAAAAATATACAGAAGCATTCCTCATGCATTAAAGAGCTTCCTGAAAGGCCCATCCTTGCGGTCTTTTGCAGC
The DNA here is from genome assembly GCA_036172215.1 of Camellia granthamiana. NCBI lineage: Eukaryota > Viridiplantae > Streptophyta > Magnoliopsida > Ericales > Theaceae > Camellia > Camellia granthamiana. Next base: position 116,288,483 of record CM069914.1, read on the forward strand.
TTCAGTTAGGGCAAGGAACCTCTTGAACCCGGTTGTAGCTGCACCTCTCCCAAGGGCGGCTGCTCTCGTTAGCACATCTTCTCTCGAAGCAATAACTCCAACTGAACCTGGAGTTGAAATGGTAGCAGCCATAGGGGCAGTGGGTACAGATGGGACAACAACTGATTGGGCAACCATATGTGGTGGTTGATTAATCCCCGACCCACGTTTGTTAAAATCATCCAGAATACTTTGCTGGTCAGCTTTCTTCATGCCCTGCCCAAATCATTTCGTTTTCAAATCAATACAGGCACAAGAGCACAAGTTGTAGGACTTCAATTCAAACATAGGTCCATTTGGAGAGTGATGGATTTGAAATGCATAGATTTGACATCAATTATACAAGTCAAATAACTCAAATTTAGATTTGATAGTTTTGCCTATGAATTTCAAGGTTGACATTGTTATCAAGTCAGTCTTACTCACAACATGCGAGTCTAAGACAAGGCTCATAAGAACAACTCCATTGAATCACGTCACTCAGCTGTGACTGATTTCAGGAGAGTTGTAGGGACATATTAGCCTTGACCATGATTAAGACCTCTGATAGGTGTTAGAAGGGGTAAAGGAAAAAAAAAAATAAGAGTAACAAGGTAGTGATTTTGACTATGACCTTAAGCTCCAGAATCCGCTGAAACTCCAAAGGTGTTCCTTCAGGTAGCAGTGCACGATATGTATCAGCCACAGAGTCAACAGGGGATAGAATAACCTGTAGAACGAAGACAACTAGACATGTATGATGACTGCAACTTTCCAGAAGCAAAAATCCAAAACTAATTTCATTACTCACCTTTAAGAGAGCTTCAGCTTTACTCATCTCACGGCTTACAAATTTTGAGTAGCTAGCAGCACCTGATGTCTGTTCAGACAAATAAGAAAAGTGGTAAACATTGCTGCAGACATATGCATACATAACCAGAAAGTGTGGAAAAGCAGTTCCCCTTAGAAACCAAAACAATCAAAGGAATCACATGAGAAAGCATGTTTTCACTGCCAAAGAAGAAAAAAAAAATGTATAAAACAACCCTAAAGGCCTTGGAAGGATTTTTTTGAAACCTTTTACAACTAAAAAAAAAAATACAAACAAACAAAAAGAAACTAAATTCAAATAAAGAACCATTCAGCAGAGTTAATGTTGAATCGACCAACTCAGTTGAATTCATCTATTCACCTATAGATTCATTGGTTCACCCACCAATGCAGTCCTTTTAATCGCCCAACAAATTTGAATCAGTTAGGGCTTGAATAGACTTGATGTATGACTTGAATCACAAATTGCAGGATTTTGACAACTATGGACCAAATATAGTAGAGGAAAATGTACATGGTGCCAATACCAGATGTATAAAATTCTGTGTCTACTCATGATGTTGACAGTGATAATCCAGAGAACGGCCAAGAAAAACTACACTATATGAACATTAATCATACATTTACAGATGTGTTCTCTCACCTGTCTTCCAAGGGAGGGAATATCTAGAAGAATTGTCTTTATAGCTTGAGTGTCCAACAACATCTGCAATAATATCATTCAATGAATTTACATAAAAAAAAAAAATGTAACATAATCAACAAAAATTATTTCCTGGAAGGGCTTATACAACTAAAGTCATATAATTTACATTAAGATGTAGAATGAATGATCATTTGACCAAAACAATTCCTTAACTGCTATATGGAAGGTGTGAGGTAGAAACAAATAAATCTTAAACTTTTAGGCATAATGCATCTATATTACAATTTTGAGTATAATTCATTTCTACATCACAATATTTTAAAAGAAAATTCCACCTGATTGAAAATGAAGTTTTCATAATGTATTTAGCTAAATTTCAAAAGAATGCCATATTAAAAGTATAAAGGAAATTCAGATTCATTCAGTAGCTGACAAAGTATTTTTCAGAATTCAGATACACAGGTGTAAAGAAATTGTCTTCTTCTAAACCATAGGCAAGTTGCATGAAATTCCTCCAAATATTCATTTAAGCAACTCATAAAAAACAATACAGTCTCTCTATATTCTTAACAAACAAATTTAAATGAACAAAATATTAGTGTAACGATCAATAAATATTAAATAACTATTTTTTGTTTCAATTAAGCAACTCATAAAAAACAATAGTCTCTCTTTATTCTTAACAAACAAATTTAAATGAATAAAATATTAGTGTAACAATCAAGAAATATTAAATAACTATTTTTGTTACTGCATGAGCCACATGCTTTAGAAATCGGTCCTGCCATTTCCATTAGTGCCTTACAGGCTGAAGCATGGTTGGCAGATGGTAAACCCCATGGAATTTCAAGGGTGTGCCTGGGGATGTATCCCTCTGGCTTTCTATTGATCCAAGCATTCATGCCTTAACCCATATGCCTTTCAGCATACAGTACATACACTAGTGATTATTGGTGGATGGCAAACACAATATATTGGAACAAAAGAAACTTGAAGACAATCATTACTTGTTGGGCTCCTGTTTCTGATATGTGCTTGCACTTGAAAATATTGGCATAGAAGCGTGGACCAAGAGATGATGCAAGCTGCATAAAAAAATAAGATATGAGCAAATTGACCTAGTGAATAACTTCAAAAAATGATTTACTATGAAATTATGTATGATTGTTATAACACAGAACTTTGGATGTGATTTTGTTAGCAGATGAAAATGAAATTAATTAATGAAAGAGTGAAGGATGATACAATAAAGAAAGTTATGTTGCCAAAGTGGAGCATAAAAGATAATGAAATAAACAACTACACATGCATATTCCCAAACATTTGAAAACCTTAAAGCACTATCCGTCAACCTTACAAGGCTAATATCTATATTGAAAGCCATAATGTAATTTTACGATCACCTTATCTAAGAAGAACTGGAAGTAGATGGGAGAAAGAAGACTTCCAAGGACAGGAATACTACTAGTAAGGATCATATTTATGCTGTTGATATACCTGCAAAAAAATGCACAGAATTTTGTGGTAAGATGCCCCAGGCACTAACACTTAAGGTTCAAATCAAAACATTTAAATATTGCATCTTACTCTGATTGATCGCCAACACTTTCAAGTGTACCCCATGGAATCCGTGTCATTGCAACCATTTCAGCATCGAATTTCGTCTCCAGACCATGCACTAATGTTACCAATGCTTTTGTGATTACAGCTGAAAATTCATCCTGCACAGACACACGGTTCCTATTAAACAAACAGCAATATTACTATGAAGGAATTTTGCAATGGAACAGTTATTCACCTGCACTTCAGACATATCCACTCCATCCGCTAATTGAGGCTTGATTATACTGGACACGTTTTCAGCCAATTCACCAGACTGTCAAAATTCAAAAGAAATAAAAACAAAAAATAGAATTACAAAAGCGCCATTGATCCACAGTCGTTTCACTTGCCATAACCTGATTTAGAGCTAATGATATACAATATCATTACAAAGTATAATTCCAAGACTCTAAAAGGTTTGAAAAGCCTAGCCCACACTTCTCTTTAAAACCCAGGTATCAAGAAAAGGAAAGTTGGAGCTTTATAATCAGCACAGATGGGACAACTCCAGGCGATATGGGATACATTCCAACACACTCTCTTGGACCACAACATACAGTAGCCGGACAAACGGTACATCAATCACAGGCCTAACCAAGCTCTGATACCAAATTGAAAAAGCCCAGCCCACACTTCTTCTTAAAACCCAGGTATTAAAGAGAGCAAAACTAAAACCTTATAACTAGTACAGATAGGGCAATTCCAAGCGATGTGGGACACATTCCAACAAAACAAATGTTCATATTATAAAATACGGGTACAGGTTCTCTCAAATTGGGACTATAACTGGACTGAACATAATAGCAATCAAAGGTCCAGATTGAAGCACACACTCCAAATCCATCTCAATATGACATCACTTTCACATAATGGAGACAACATCTCCCCCTCTCACACACACATACCGAAAACTATCCCTTTTAAACCATTCAAAAATGATTTTTCTTGGCCCTCATATTGTTTCAAAAGATGCCAATTTAGGATCTCTTATCCACTCTACTAAAATGTGAAAAGCACTGTTAGTTGTGAGACAACACAATTAGCTCATACAATCTAAAATGTCATGAATTAAAAACTGAGAAAAGTTTATACAATTCTGATATCTAACTGACCGTTTTATGGCAATATTCTGCTGTATTAATGATATAACAGATCACTCTTTCATCCCTATCAGATGTCTGCATGAAATAGTCAGATTGATGGCAACAATAAAATTAGTATTTTCTAAAATAACAAGCAATTGCTCACATCAATCATTACAAAACTAAACAAGGCCATTGATACCTTTATTTGTCCATCCATGCCCGTGGCAGCTGCAACAATTCCAGTGCCTCCTTTAGGCAATCTTGCAAAAAGCTTTGTAGCATACGCTTTAAGAATTCTTTGAAATACCTAAAAGGGAGAATGAGCACAAAATCATAATCTGTACAGACAACCTATATATTGCATATGTTGGTGCATGAAATATTGTGGGTGTCCAAACTCTATCAGCATTAAGGTCATTTCAAAGCCACATTCAACAATTAATAATAATAATAAAGAAATATTTCTAATGGGATGGAAGCATTTATTCACAAAACAATTTGATTATATTATACTACAACTTGAGGATGAGGCAAGTCCTCTAGTGTAAGATTTTGGCTACCAAATTTATGCCAATATTTCAAATTTCTTGAAGTCCGGTGATTTAGGTGAAGTCTTTATGTGATAAAGTATCTTCAAATTCCTGGATTTCAAAATGTCATAAAATCTCAAAACAATCCTTGGTATAATAAAGATTATGATGTAACTTTTGAAATTTTGTGTCACCTGTCCTTGTCTATGGCTGTGCTTCTTAGCATAGAATTGAGATAAAGGCATAAGAGGGAGAAAGAGACATGGGTTAGAGGTAAATGGTGGTGATGGCAGCAGTTAGGGTTCATATAGATAAATATACATTTATACAGGGGGAAAGCCGTAGAGAGTTAATAGAGCAAACTGAGAGGAGGCAGCCAATCACAGATAGGATAGTACACACTCCCATGTTTTGATTTATATATATATATACAAGGCTGTATATACATATTGAGAGTTTTATGTGTATGATTGTATCATGTATTAGCAGGTGAACATAGAAAAAGGAAGGTTCAGGAGTGTCATAGGGCAAGTTGTGTGAAGTGGGTGTCGCTATAGATTCTCAGAGAGGATGAGGGATGTGCTGGTTGGTGCAATGGTTGTGTTATGAGTAGATGTGTGTGCATGATGAATGGGCATGACGGTGCGTGCAAAGGACGTGTAATGTCCCTAGAGCTACCACCCATGGGGTGGCTGTTCTAGCCGTGAAGAGGGATGATTGTGCAATAGTCAGTGGGAGTGAGGTTGTTATGGGCAGCAATAGTTTGTGTAGGGTGGTCACTGGGTGGCTGTGTTGTGCATGGTTGTAGTGTTGGTGTAGTGTGGGTGTGTGCAGGTAGTGGTGAGTCATGTGAGTTGTCATGGACTCCTTGCTGCGTGGTGATGATCTAGTGATGCAGAGAGGTGTAGCCTGTAGGTGTAGATGTACGTGTAGGTTGGGGGGTGGGGGGGGCATGTTGTAAGAAGTTGGTTTGGGTTCTTTGTATGTGTCTCATATGTATATAGTGCTCAACAGTTGTAAAGAATACACCGAGGTAAGGCAGGGTGACCTTCAATTGAATCATCTTAAAAGAAAAGGCTCGGATGCCATCTGAAGATGAATCTAAGTTTCTAAGTTCAATGTTGGATCCAATTGCCCAAGAATGCCCCTAAACATTATAGAATGGTTATCTTATTGATATACTACATTGTTATCATGAAAAATCATGATGATATCACTTGTTCTTTTATTGTTTTCTTACCTTGAGATGAATATTGATTTCCCTGTTTTGGAAACAAGTTGAAGATTGAGATTGCTTTTTTTTTTTTAGCCATGATACCAAATTTTAACTGAGAATTTATTTGTTACCACTAGTTTTGCAAACCAAACTGTATATCGTTTATATTTTCTGAATAATAGCTATTTCACAATTATACCTTGTTTTAGAACTACAGCGTATTATACATGTTTTCCATTCACTGGCTTGTAAGCCCATTTCATTCTTTACTATTTTTAGGTAAGCAGCGAAAGCATTAGATGGGGCTTTATGTCATCTGTAGGGACCTATGTTATGTGACCTCTTAGAATTCATCCATTGCATATAGTTGAGATGTTATTTGCACATGCTGAGACACTATGCATTGTTTTATGATTATTGACCTTTGTGTTCCATAGGCTAACACTTCGTCATCCACAGTGGGTCATTGTCCCCAGGTTTGGGGTGTGACAGAAAACATACTAAATGTTCCCATTCCAGCCTTCATTGTTCTCTTTAATCATATTTCTTATTGCATAAAAAGATATTAAAATAAAAATTCAGAAGACATTACAAATCTTTAGGCCTTTTCAATACTTCTAAACAGATTTCCAAGAAAACCACATTATTAGACGATCAAAAGGATCTACTACGGGCTATAATATGATGCCAATGAAATGATGGGCAACACATCTGGCAAACCAGATTAAATGATTGCTAATGTTCAACTTCACAACAGGGAATATGAAAAAAGAAATAAAGAGATCATACTCTTTTTCTCATGCGCGTCAAAAATATATGAAATAAACTTCACGGATACAAACCGAGGACTTGTTATAACAAACCCCAATTTTCTAGGTCTAAAATAACTCACGTCTTGCTTTAACAACCAATTGACCTAACACGACCAACTTCTAGAACATATTTAATTATCAGCTGAAGCTCTTCACACTAAAAAGACACATTACTTTCCTATAGAAGAATAAACTATTAATTCTGACAATAAGCCGGACAAGTCAACTAGCAATCTAAGGAAATTGGTTTGTAGGAAAGGTAAAAGTTAAGAATAAAGTTTAGATAATCTTTTACTCTCTTTTAAAACAATCCATGAAACATTAAAGCAAATAATGTGCCAATATTCGGGAATGACAGCATTTCCTACTATTAGGCTTAGAAAGTCGGACTTACATTTGCTCTGAGCATGGATAAAAACTACCAAGTGTAGAACAACAATGTCAATCAATTATTCCACATTTATGTTAATCAAAATCAATGCAAACTAGTGATCATACCAACAACAGCAACTTAAATGATGTTTTACCTTGAATAAATTCAACAATGTCTGGCTCTTTGTCAATGCACTGCATCGCTTCAAGCTTCTCCGGATAATCAGAAAGACCTTTACAAAACAACAAAGAATCAAGATAGTGCAATAGAAATATGAAATTAAAAAACAAGCAATCCGAATGCAGAGTGGGTGACCAAATGAATTTAGAAAGTTTAATTAGTATTATCTTGGCTCCTTTCCCCGTGACTATTGCTACATTAACTTTTAAGTGGTTTAGCTACTATTATTCCTAAACCATTTCTATGTCTATGTTTTTAGGTATAGTAAATTACATACCCAGTATTGTTTTGTTCCTGTAAGCATGCTACACTAACCGTCCACCATCAATGAAACTATCACAAATTTATTTTTGGAAAAGGAGTATATATTTCCACCATTGTCTGAAACTGTCACAAATTTGTGACGTTGGGTCCACAATTAAATACAAACCACAAGCAAATCTAAAGAAACCCAAAAGATATGCATACATACACATATTGTGCTGGATTGAACAACTATAATCATCTTCCTAGGACCCAGTCCTCTAAGAACTTCCTAAAAAAATCTCTGGTGGTTTACCTGCATGCTACTGGACAAAATATTTGTCTGATTTCCCTCTTCAATATCCCATGTTTCCTCCTGTTATAGAAATAAATATATATTATTACATCATGAAATATAAGCACATGGAAACAATAAAATGCTTTCATGAAGCATAATACAGTCGAACCTGAACAAGTTTCTCCAGATTCTCCATAAGAGTCCTCTCTTCCAGTTCTACATATACCGTCAAGTGAGGTTCAAAGCAAGACGAAATAATTCCATGAAAATTGAACTGCCACATCAATAATGCAAACAGATAATTCTCAGCGGCGAGATTATTAGCTGAAAGTCTTAAAGCAGACCAAAACTAAAATTCTAAGTAAAAAGACTCAGCACTAACTCACAAGTAAAAAACATAACAATGAAAACTGTAGCAAACATGTCTAAGGTTAGGCTCACCACAATCATATCTCACATTATTATTGATGTCCCTAGACATGAAGAAAAAAGTTAACTATTAACTACAACTTGAAGGAAAAAAAAATCCATACATATTGCAGTGTTATCATCTGTTCATTAAACAGCAGAAATAATGAAGATTAATGATGCTTTTAGCTAAAGTGGTATGAGCAACCAAAGTAGCCTTAAGTGATGTAGATTTGGGATGAGAAACACCATCATGTTTCTTTAAGTAAATCTTTTTAGTATCACTGCTCAAAAGAGATGCAGCAGATCATACAGACGAGACAAATGAAGATGGTGAATATTCAACATTCAAGCATTTATGCTTAATGGGGCGTACTTCGAGATTTACATATGATCAACCAGCAAAGAATTGTTAATACCACCAACAAATATTTTATAAGAAGAATCCCCATGAAGATATGCACATACCCCAGCTCCTGGCACCAAATCCTTTTGTCTATCTTTCTCCTAATAACAAAAAAATAAAAAGACACGATAAGCAGCCGAATAGAAAATAAAATTGGCAACTAATTTTTTTTGTCAACATTTTTAACTAAGTAAAGTAATCAACTAATACATACTTCATTCTCACTTCCTTGATGTGCAGCAAGCTTTTTCTCATACTTCTTCCGAATATCTGATACAGTTTGACTGTTGTTGCCCCCTCTACCTGTTTCTTCATTGTCATTTCCTGTTTCTCTGCTATGAGTGCTATCGCCAAATTTCTCTGCTAACTCTTCCTCAAATTCTAGAGTTCGTTGCAGTGCCTACACATATTTACAAAAAATAGAAAACATCAGGAGAGAGTTCCTCACAGAAATGAAAATAATCAAGAAATAGAATGCAAGCATTTTATTTATGATAAACTCTCCACATATAAATATATATATATATATTATAAGTAAATGTAATGGATTATAAACAAATGCCAGAAGGGGAACAACCATTTATACACTAAAGGCCCGTTTGGGAAGAGAGATTTGAGGCTTTTTTGGCTAAAATAGCCACAAAAAACAAAATAGGCTTTTTAGCCCAATAAGACAAAACATCACATCCAACCCATTACATTCTTTCTCTCACAAAAAAGCCAAAAAAGCCAACCCACTTCCCAAACCAAGCTTTTTAGCCCCAGGCTAAAATAGCCAAAAAGGCCAAAAAGCCAACTCACTTTCCAAACGAAGCCTAAGTATACAAAAGGCTAACCAAAACCACCTACATATTACGAAATGTACAAATCCTCCAAAAAAATATACCAAAAAGTGAGTTAATCTAGAAAACTAGAATCTTTCCCCTTTGAGCCAAAGTGAGTCAATCTTAGGGGAAAATTTGATCACTTCATCCAGTCATCAAGGTCATCTGGGTTGAGAAAGCGCTTTGCCAACAAGATCTACAACTTTTGGAGCGCCTTATTATCAATATTCTCCAGATGAGAAATTTTTTCAGCTCGGGTGAAATGATGGGGTACAAAGAGGAATTGGATGAAGCAATAGGGTTTAATAATTAATTTTGATAATATTTTCTCTTTTGGGATTTGTTTTATTTTTGGCAACTTTAATTCGGGTTTCTTAGGACACATGTATGGCTTTGTGTGATAGGTTCGGAGAGTTAGACTGAATGAATTAGGGTTGCCCACGGGTCAAACGATTCAAGTTTACAAGAGAAACCTGGACTCAAACTGATTCTTTCGGGTTGGAGATTTCACTAATCCTCATCAACTGACATTCTGTTCGAAGCCGACCGTCTCTCTCGTTTGGTCAACCAGCGGGTTGCCAGTTTCAAATGGTTGGTTATCCTTTTCCCCTTTTACTTAAAAACCTAGCATATACATACATATAAGTATATATATACACACATACATACATCTGGGATGGAGAAGAGTACCAAAAAACTAGGAGAGAGATTTATTTGTGAAAGCTACCATAGTTATATCACTGCGAACTCCATCTCACAACAACTGCCACCGCGCCCTCTACCATCTTGCAGTGGTGGCCACTGCACCTTGCAACAACCTCATTCTTTGCTTGAGCCCAGTCGCCATGGATGCAATTTAGATCTAAATTAGATCTGAGATCTTTGTGCATGAGAGAGTGAAAGACTTTGAGATGAGCAGGATGAAGATAGTTGAGAAGATCTTTATGGTTTTGCAATTTACAGATTATGGTGAAGTGCTTTAGGGTTTCTAAGAGAGAGAAAGGGAGATGGTTAGTCAGTGATGAATGAGGCTGAGTGAGGAAAGGGGTGAGGGAACCCGTGCGTGAGAAGACGAAGGTCTCAGGTTTGGTTGAGAGTTGTTTTGGGATTGTGATCCCCAATTTATTTCTTCTTCATGTTCTTATGCTGCTACATCAACACCCCTCCACCTGGTTCAGCTTTTCAAATCCCCAAGAATAAGGATAAGTAGACGAAGGGGCCAAGGGAATATCAAGGAAAGAGTTTCAGCATGAAATATCCCTCTAGTATTTTATGTCAAGAAACAAACATGCAATGCTTATTTCCTTTTGCAAAAATTTCAAAGTGGGATCAAATATACTAATGCTGTCAATCAAACACTAGATTTAGAAAGCAAACCAATACTTCTAAGTTACGGCTCCATTGATGATACAACTAGAACAAATTATAACTTTAGTTTCATGAGAATAAGAAAAACTGACTGGTGTGCCTAGCAATTGGGAAAAAAATGTGACGAAAGTATAACTTACCAACAACAATGTCCCAACATCAGGCTTTTCTTTTAAATTATTAAGGATCTCCACAATTTGTGTCCTGGAAAAAAAGAAACACAGAAATGTCACTACTTGCAATGTTATTCTAGAGAAAATATATTGCTTATTTGTGCAGTATAATCAGATGAGGTTAAGTGGGGGAAAAATATATATATATATATTAACATCCTAACATGTAAATTATGCAGTGGAAATCTTTGTAACATTTACTATGAACTACTATTAGATTTCATATTTTTTCTTTTTTTATTAGTAAATGCATTAAAAGCATCAAGGGGATGCCTCCCATGTACAACTTGCAAAACACCATCTTAGGGTCTCACACGACCCTACAAGTGTAACAAAAAAATAACAAAAAGACAAAAATCAAACCACCCACTATGTATTTACAAGAATGTACAAATCCCCCCAAAAATCTACAAAAGAATGCAAAGAAAAGGGAAGACCTTCCTAAATCCAAAATAACAAGGATGCCAACACTGTTCATTTTGAGAAAATGTAAATAGAACTGAAGGATTTCTTATATCATGTTCTAACAAAAAAGAAAACAGAACAGCCTTATGTGCTCTTTTGCCAGCAATAGCAACAGCAGTAACATATTATTTAATATACTTAGGCCATGTTTGATTCACAAGACTAATAGTGAAGGCATTAATAATCCCATCAAATTAGTGTGGTATTCACTATCCAATTAGATTAGTAGGATAAATTATCCTCTTGTCCATTGTTTGATTTGCATTGGATAAGAAAACATATGAATGTAAGATTACAACTATATTTATCTTCTTTTCCAATCTTACCCTCCATAAATGTTTCTTCACAATCGTTACTTTATCAAAATTTCTTCATAAACGTGGTTTTGAAAAAAATTATAAATAAATAAATAAAAGCAAAATAAAAATACAAAATACAAAGGCCATGTTTGGTTTGTTTTTTAATTTTTTCAAAATATAAATTAATTTGATAAAATAAATATCAAAAAATATTTTTAAATTTTAAAAATTATTTTTAGCCTTCTAAAATATAAAATTATATAAAAATAATAAGTGTTTTAATTTTTACTCAAGGGTAAAAGAATCTTTTTATTTTATTTCCCAACTCAGGATAAATAATCTCACCCCTATCCCATTACTAATAATCCTACACATTTGTTGGATTAATTACCCATTAGATTAATAATTCTGAAACAAAAGTTCCAAACAAACACAGGATTATTGGGCCCACGGATTAATAATTTTAATCCCATGCTCTAATCCCGTCAATCAAACATGCCCTTAAGGTTTTTGTGGGTTTGCAGTGTCAAAAACCTCATGTACATTTGGATAGTACCTCTGTTTTAAAATTGATTACAGTATCATGATCACATTATGAGTTCTTCCATAACACAAAGATGAATATTCAAACAAACAAAAGAGTAGTAAATGGCAGACCTTGTCAACTTGCAGAACTGGATACACAGCAAATAAGGAACATGCCATGAAGGAGGAAATATTTTCCAGATTTCTTCATTTGTTCTTAACCGACGCTTAATCCAACCATATCTCCTTTCAGTTTTATCCAACTTTGCTAGTTCTAATGAAATAGTTAACATAAAAACTTTCAAGATGATGGTCATCAAAAGAAAAATATATATGCGAGTGGTAAATGAATTAAATGAAAACAAAGTATAGAATTGGACAAACCAGCTCCTTCAAAGATCTGTTGATATGAAGTAAGCTCCCGGCTGCAAAAATTTTGAACCAACTCTTCCCTTACAGATGGCTCCAAGGCATCAACAACTAAGCAAGCATCTGCTAACTGCTGCAGTAGATTACTTTCTTCAGACTCTTTCCCCGTACCTAAGCTGGGATAGATAGATAAATAGAAAACGGTAGAACTAAGGAGGCATATTCAATAAACAATAAGTCAATTAGGCAGATATTCCTCCATTTCATATCCATGAAATTCAATTAAGAGACGCATCAGAAAACATAAGCAAGGATAAGTTTCCTTTCAAAATCAGTGAAGAAACCAGGGTTTAGAAATTACAAAAAATAAAAGAAAAAATGTTTTCATAACACTAAGCTTTACTCCTTCCTTTACAGGCCAAAACCAAAGAGACTTATTTTTTAATTGCATAACTCTGAATCCTAAAATCCTCTTTCCACCAATTTTGTTCCAAGACTTTTGCACCCTTCTTATAGTGACATCCTTCACAGAGCTAAACATCATAACAGGAATCATAAAAACAAGTTAATTCTTCAGATGAAGTCACATCACGTAGACGTGCATAAAACAGAATCGATGTGATAAATTCAAAAAATAAATTCAAGATTAAAAATTAATAACAACATATCATTAGCATTATCATGGAGTACCTAATTAACTGCTTTAGAAAAATAGAATGCATAGAACTTCACAGTTAAGCAGGCCTTTTCTTTTTATTCAAACTTCAGAAATGGGTTTATAAAACAAGTTTCCTGAAAACATTGAAAAAAATTTAGATCATTTTACTATTTTGATTGGAAAACAGAGAACAAAGAACAAAATGCATCATTTTAATGTTAACAGAAATAAGAAAACATTCCCTCATCAACTGATTTAATGAAAATAATTTCCTAAAACAAGGAACCAAACAGATATTCAACCTTCTTTCCGTTTTGTAACCCCAAGAATATAAAAATGTTCTCAGGTATTGTGCCAAACAGGTTTAACATACCTTGAAAAATCAGAGAAAACATGAGACTTCAGAATTTGTTTTATGTTCTTAAATTTCTCCCTGAGCTCAGTGACCTTGGGAATATCTTTATAGGCTTCAAAATGACTACATAACTGGTTTACAGCCTGAAATCCATTATCATTCTTAATAAGTGAACATGATGTACCTTCAAATGATGAATGACAGAATATAACTCAAAATACACCTAAAAGATAGGTGAACTAAAAAATAGTTAGGTAATGGAAATTAACCACTCATTTTAAATCTAACGTGCTTAGTGCAAATGTGGAAAATTTTCAATTGTCAATTAGGTCTAAGCACATGCAGAATATGCCACACCACAAATAAATGAATTTGTTTTGTAAAATCTCACTATGATTTCTCTCTTTTTTGTTCTTGCCTTCTCTCTTTCTCGTATCCTCACCAGGATTCATTCCCTTTTTTCATCCCTCTCCATGTCAATTTGAAGTCGAGATTTTTCCAGCTAACCTAAATGATTGATTTCCCTTCCCTTAGGCATGGATTTTTCTCATATCCTCACCAGTATTGCCCTTTTTTCAGATCAGTTTCTATTTGTATAAGTCATTTAAAATTTACATAGGATTTGGCTTTTTGTACAAGTTTCACCTCCTCTGAAGTGTTTTTCTTAAAAACAATTTCCTTACAAAAAAATATATTTATGTTTTATAATATCAAAATATTAAGAAACCATTTTTCACATCTTATATATTAGAAAAGAAGTGTGAACGGGAAAGTCATAAAATCAATTTAAAAAGAAAATTTATTCCCAGACAATTTAAAAGTTTTAGATCTTACAAATTCTGTAACTAAAAAGCCCAAAGGAAATGAGCATTGTTTTGAGCTTACTCATTGATGCCCAAGTCATTTCTTTCAAACTTGTGCCAAGATCCATATGTTTTCATGTGTAAAGGATAAACAAGTGTGTCCCTTAAAAGTCTGGTTATGGAAACATTAAAACGTAATAGGACACGTTTGGACACATGTCAAACTCCTGTCAGGATGTGTTTGACGAGTGTCAATATCCTACATGAACATGGCCCTCTCTTATAAAGTGTGTACATTTCTTAGGTTAATGACCAAAAGTACCTAAGTAATTATAAAAAATAATAATAAATAAATAAATAAGAATTGGGTTCAATGACTTGACTACACACTACTAAGAAGGTGTCACTGCGTCCATGTCAAACATGTGTTGGACACTGACACTCATTGGAATCTCCTAACACCTGTTCAACACTCGTCCAAATGTGTCCTATTATTTTTAAGATTTTGTACAACTAGACACGATGGTAACCCTTGGGGAACACAAGTGTCCATTGTTTAAACATACATAAAATAACTTCGGATGCACGTGGCCATTTTCCATTGAAAATTGTTATGTCTGATATGATATCAATTGGACCAAGTTGAAAAGTAGAAAAATTAAAGGGCAATTGCATCACACAAACTATAGGGACCAAATTGACAAAAAAGCACGCAAACTATGCAGCATTAAAAGTAATGCCAAATTCATAGCACACAAACTATAAACAAAAAAATGTAAGTGACAGATCAGTAGAAAATCCTTGACCTATTGTGGCGAAAATATGAACAATACACTCAAGAGACGGTACCTCTAGCTGTGCAGCTGCCTCCTTATATTGCCGTTTTGAAGCCATCAGTTGAAGTTGTTCCACAGCAGAAACTGCCATAATACAAATAAAGGATGCAGTAAAAATTTACAAACAGAGATATGTGAACTGGACATTTCAGATATGTTCAAGGAACCAAGCTGATTGTAGATCATTACAATGTCATAATATATTTCAATAACAGTTAAGGCATGCATAAATTTCCAATCCCAAAATGGAGATTGTAACCTAGGGGAGGAGAAGTCGTGCATGTCACAAGACTTGAACCCTTGACCTTCTAATGAGGTGCAAGGGTTCTGGCCAACTGGGCTCCTATTTGAACTAATTGAGCCAATTCGTTCAAATTGATAATTAACCATTTTAAAAATAATAACAATAAAATTTTTACAAATCATTGGCATCCTCTTCCAATTTCTTTTTCTCAATATCTATCTTTGCAGTCAGGGGCAGAGCCAAAAAAGGCCCGGGGAGGCCACACGTCCCCCCTCAATTTTGATTTTTTTTTATTTTTGTTTTGTGGTCATATACAAAATGTATTCATTTTTTTCTTAACATTTTCTTTAGCTAAGGATTTATTATATTGTTCATAATAACTAGTTATTTGATACTTTGGGAGCACTATGTGGTGTATTTTATGTATTAGTCTAAACCAATAGTGTAGTGGGAAATTTTATGGATTGAATATAATTAACTCATTATTTTCAGGTAGTTGACAAACTACTTAGTATGATTTGTGATTTCTCATGCTTTGAGCATCACATAGGCAACACCATATGGTTCTCTAAGACTATGAAATATTTTCCATTCAAAGCACATCATTTATAAGCAATATCGTCTCTTTAATATTTTCTGTCAAACAAAATTAAATAGATTTTATAATAATTTGTGCTATAGATGATGTGTTTTTATTTTCTAAAATTAGGAATTTTGATCCATAATTTTTTGTGCTAAAATTACAAACTTACATCACCATCCTGCACCAAGCTATTACACACTATTATAGAATTTTGATTTGTTCCTATTAATAATGATTTTTAATTTCTTATGTTTAAATTTAACTTGTAAAATTATTATTATCTTAATGTTGATCATGATTTTTTTTAAGGCCTCGATTGGGAACATGCTTTTTTAGTAACTTTTTGACTTTTTGGCTAAAATGTGATGTAAAAAAAAGTAGTATGTTTGGGATGACTTTTTGGCTTTTTACGAAAAAATGTGCAAAAAGTAGAGAGAAAAGGGAATCTTTGACTTTTTGGTATGAGTTGTTAGCTTTTTGGTTTTTTTAGTAACTTTTTGGCTTTTTGGCTAAACCGGTCGCTTCCCAAACGAGGCCTAAATAAAAAAATGTAATTAATAAGTGCCCCCTCTAACTTAGGCCCCGTTTGGGAACTTACCTTTTTTAGCCAAAAAGCCAAAAAGTTACTAAATTAGTCAAAAAGCCAACAACCCATACCAAAAAGTCAAAGATTCTTTTTTCTCTCTACTTTTTGCACA
Organism: Camellia granthamiana; assembly: GCA_036172215.1. Lineage (NCBI taxonomy): Eukaryota > Viridiplantae > Streptophyta > Magnoliopsida > Ericales > Theaceae > Camellia > Camellia granthamiana. The sequence continues at coordinate 116,305,331 of CM069914.1, forward strand.
TCTTTTCGTAATTAGCCAAAAAGTCATCCC